>CM051266.1:14714246-14794246 GCA_027921565.1 Artemia sinica
CAGGTTTAACACGTGGTGCTTTCCTTTTGAAAGCCTTTGGCGGAACATATTGAAGATAAATTTATATGAGCTTGTGATTAGTTCTGTTTGCGGAAGAGAAATATGACCAAATATAAATTTGTGTCTCTGTGTAAGTATTCCTAGGCGACTACAAAAGAACCATGGCATAGATGGTCAGGCACATGAGCAGGAGTTTTTCGGGTGGAAGTGGGGGGGGGGGCGATAATCAACAAAATTTTCCGGGAGACGCAATAATAAAAAAAAAAATTATAATTTGAGTTAAAAGCGCCCAGAAAATCTACAAAATCTGGGATTTTGGGGTGGCTGCCCGCGATCCCTCCGCTTCGTTCCTCTCTACAACTGGTGGACGCAAGTTTGAAAGTGGGTGACATAATTTAAGTAATAGTCTCAAATCAATCAAAGAATGTAGTACTAGTTTTATTCAGTATTTGTAAAAGAGAGCTACTAATTGGAGTAATATGTAGTAGTAACCGTCAGCTAGTAAAATGCTCTGACGTTTTCAACATGTAAACGGACCAAAAATTCGTGTCTATCAAAGAAATATGTAGTTAAGTTAGTTTCCAGCCCTATAGTGATGCTAGTTGTAATGATTTTATAGGTAATTTGGCCTATTATACAAGTGCTATAAAATAATTGTTTATGTTTTTATTTATTGAGGGAAATTTTTTTTTTTTAATAAAAAATTCTTTTTAGAAAGCGGAATTTGAGAGGGATCGTAATGAAGCTTTGCGACAATATTTCCTGGCTCAGACTCCACCTGTAAGGAAAGCCAAGACCCGTACCCCAGGTGGGGATTTTCTACCTTCAGTACTGCTTAGACCTAGCGAAGAAAGGGAAGAACAAAATCCTCTTCCGATAGCAACACCATCTACTCCAGAACTTTATCTAGAACTGGGATTGGATTACAAAAGGTTCTATTTCTCATTCATATCTCAAACTCAAATGATTTTGTTGTCAAAAGCCTTACACGGTCATGCCGACCAGTGGCAGTTCTTGTCATGATAAAGGATAAGGCACTAAACATATAAAGATCACAGCCGTAGCCATCGTCAGACAAATTTATATGTTGACTCGAAATATTACAAACAGAGTCAAACTAAAACTTGAGACAGTGGAATATCCAACCATCTGAAAAAAAGTATTGAATGCGGAGTCTTTGATATATTACTGAATGTTTGATAAAAATCACAAATAAATAAAATACAAATAAGAGAAAATAAGAATTGCTATCCAATTTTGTTTTGTTTTTCAAACTTTATTTTTTTTTTTAATTTCCTTTTTTTTTTTTTATCCGTTCATTGAAGCTTTTTTTTTTTTAAGAAAAAAAATAATTCTCTGTGTGAGAAACGGTTCTGAATTCAAAATTTGTTGAAAGTGCGGGTCATTTCATATTGAAGTTGCTACGTTTATTTTCTGTTTCTTTGCCGACTTCAGTGGCTTTGTTCTGTCATGATAAAGGATAAGGCCACTCAAGAAATGCGAAAATACAAACAGAGTTTTTCTCTTGTTTCAGTCTGATTTTTTTAAATTCTTCTTTTTCTTTAAGGAAAAATAATCTGTGGAAACGTTCTGAATTCTTGTCATTTCATATTAAGTTGCTACGTTGTGCCTCAGAAATGCTTCTGAGCTTGAGGAAGCCTGTAAAAAAAAAATTTGGAGGAGGGGATAAGACTGAAAAAAAATTGCTTATACCAGAAAAGTGCTATATATATATATTTTTTTTCGCCTCCTTCTCTCACTGTAAAAGTCTAAAACCTACTGTGTCAATGGCGCTTTACTGAAAACCAATTTTGTTACAAATACTTTCTTTTGTACTTAATATTGAAAATAAACATTAAAATTTAGTAACATTTTGAACTCATGACCTTTCAGCAATTGATATCATTATGCATCAAATATTCAGTTTAATTTATTAGTTCTTTCTAAAGTTGTTCAAGACGAATATAGTTTACTACAAACAAGAATTTGGATACTGCCCCCTTCCTTAACTGTAAATAAAAACCAAAAGCCTATTGCGTCATTGGCGCTTCACTGAAAACGAATTATATTACATATATTTTCTTTTCCAGTTTTTTCAGCATTGAAAATAAAAATAAAATTAGAGTGAAATAAATTATTGAACTGATGTATCTTTCAACAACTAATATCATTATATATCAAATATTCAATTTGATGTTGTTTAAACTTTCTAAGACTGTTCAAGACGCATATAGTTTTCAGTAAAGCGCCAATGATACAGTAGGTTTTAGACTTTTACAGTGAGAGAAGGAGGCGATGCCCAAACTCTTGTTTGTAGTGATTTTCGTTCGTTTCAAGCTTGATTTGTATATTCAATTTAAGTTTTACTCGTTTTAAGATTTATTTATTCATTTACATTAATATCTAATGTACGTTTGTTTGCATTGATTGTTTATTTAATTTCTGTTCGTTTTAAGTTTCATTTGTACTTCAATAGCAATTTATTTTTTCGTTTTAAGCTTGATTTACATATTCAATCTAAGCATTACTCGCTTTTAGATCTATTTATTCATTTATATTATTACTTGTTCTATGTTTTTTCCTATGATTGTTTATTTAATTTCTGTAGGTATTGGGTTTCATTTATTCTTAATAGTAATTTCTGGTCGTTTTGAGTTTGAATTTTAACAGGTATTTGTATCTGCTGAGCTTAAGTTTAAAATGGCCTTTACTTTGCTTTGAAAAATTTATTTTTCGGAAAGTTTTTTTTTTTTTTTTTAATTAATTTTGTTCGTTTTTTATTTCAAAAAGTTTCAAGTTTTCAAAAATTCCTTATTTCAAAATCAAACTTTGAAAAAAAAATCCAATGTTCATCAAAGTATCAAAACTGGTATCAAAGTAACAATATCAAAGTGAAAAAAGTTTGCCCGCTTCGAAATGAGCCCCCTTTGAAGTTTATACGACGGCCCCTTCTTTATGAAGTGCCTCTGGAAAAAAAATAAATGGACCCCCTGGGGAGGCTAGCTACCCTCCGATCACTTTTTACTCTTAAAAAGTGAATTACAACTTTCAATTTCCAATCAAATGAGCCGTCTATGAAGTTTATACGAGCATCCCTTCCATAACAACCATATATGCCCCCAGGACATAACTTACAACGCCTACCCTTGGGCCCTGGGGGGCGGGTGTGTCGACACCGGAGTTTTTTTTTTTATCTGAACTTTGAACTATTTTTAACAAAATGTCTACCTCAAATTTTTATCTCATGCATTTAGGGCGTGGAGGGGGGAGGGCTAGTTGCCTCCAATCTCTTTTAACTCATAAAAAGTGAACGAGAACTTTCAGTTTCCGATAAAATGAACCCTCTCTGAAGTTTATACAAGCATCCCTTCCATAAAAACGATGTATACCCCAGAGCATTACTTATAACGCCTGCCTCCGGGCCAGGGGGGTTGCGTCGACACAGGATTTTTTCTTATCTGACCTTTAAATTATTTTTAATGAAATGGCTACTTTTAAAATTTTATCGGATAGGCTTGGGGAAAAAAGGGTGTGGGGGGAGGGGGGGAAGTTGGGCGGAGCTAGTTGCCCTCTGATATCTTTTGACTCTTAAAAAGTGAACTAGAACTTTCAATTTCCAATCAAATGAGACCTCTCTGAAGTTCATACGAGCATCCCTTTCGTAAGAACCATACACGCCCACTGGACTTACAACGCCTACCCCCTGGGCCCGGGGGGGTTGTGTTGACACCGGAGTTTTTTTATCTAATTTTTGAACAATTAAAAAAAAACTGGCTATCTCAAAATTTGTAGCGGATGGGTCTGGGGAAAAAAGGGCATGGGGGGGGGGGGGGTTCTAGTTGCTCTTAAATCTCTTGACTCTTAAAAAGTGAACTAGAACTTTCCATTTCCAATCAAATGAACCCTCCATGAAGTTTCTACGAGCATCCCTTTCATAAGAATCATAAATGCCCTTAGGGCATAACTTAGAACGCCTTCTCCCGGGCCCTGGGTGGGGCTGTATTGACATCGGAGTTTTTCTTATCCGACCTTTGAATTAATTTTTTTCAACAAGATGTCTATCTCAAAATTTTCATCAGATGGGTTTGGAAAAAGAAAGCGCGGGGGGGCTAGTTGCCCTCGGATCTCTTTTGACTCTTAAAAAAGTGAACTCTAACTTTCACTTTTCCAGTCAACGAGCCCTCTCTGAAGTTTATACGAGCATCCCTTTCATAAGAACCATATATGTCCCAGGGCATAACTTATAACCCCGGGCCTTGGGGGGGGGGGGGGTGTCGACACCTGAATTTTGTTATCTGACTTTTGAGCAATTTTTAACTTAATGGCTATCTCAAATTTTTTATCGGATGTATTCGGGAAAAAGGGGCGTGGGGGGTTGGGGAGGGGCTTTAAGTTTCCAATCAAATGAGCCCTCTCTGAAGTTTATACGAGTATCCCTTTCATAAGAACCATATATGCCCCAGGGCATAACTTACAACGCCTGCCCCCGGGCCCTGGGGGGTTGTGTCGACACCTCAGTTTTTGTTATCTGACTTTTGAACAATTTTTAACTTAATGGCTATCTCAAAATTTTTTTATCGGATGTATTCGGGAAAAAGGGGCGTGGGGGTTGGGGAGGGGCTTTAAGTTTCCAATCAAATGAGCCCTCTCTGAAGTTTATACGAGTATCCCTTTCATAAGAACCATATATGCCCCAGGGCATAACTTTACAACGCCTGCCCCCGGGCCCTGGGGGGTTGTGTCGACACCTCAGTTTTTGTTATCTGACTTTTGAGCAATTTTTAACTTAATGGCTATCTCAAATTTTTTATCGGATGTATTCGGGAAAAAGGGGCGTGGGGGTTGGGGAGGGGCTTTAAGTTTCCAATCAAATGAGCCCTCTCTGAAGTTTATACGAGTATCCCTTTCATAAGAACCATATATGCCCCAGGGCATAACTTACAACGCCTGCCCCCGGGCCCTGGGGGGTTGTGTCGACACCTCAGTTTTTGTTATCTGACTTTTGAAACAATTTTTAACTTAATAGCTATCTCAAAATTTTTATCGGATGCATTCTGGAGGGAAGGGGAGTGGGGGAGGGGCTAGTTGCCCTCCAATCTCTTTTGACTCTCAAAAACGGAACTAGAACTTTCAATTTCCAATCAAATTAGCCCTCTCTGAAGTTTTTACGAGCATCCCTTCCATAAGAACCATATATTCCCCAGGGGATAACTTACAACGCCTGCCTTCGGGCCCTGGGGGGCTGTATCAACCCCGATTTCTCTAAAAATGACTATCTCAAAGTTCTTATCAGATGGGTTTGAGAAAAAAAGGGCGTGGAAGGGGGGGGGCTAGTTGCCACCCAATCTCTTTTTGACTCTCAAAAAGTGAACTAAAATTTTTCAATTTTCAATCAAATGAGCCCTCTTTGAAGTTTATACGAGAATCTCTTCCATAAAAACCATATATGCCCCCAGGTTATAACTTACAACGCCTGCCCGGGCCCTGGGGGTTGTGTCGACACCGGAGTTTTTGTTATATGATCTTTGAAATATTTTTAACAGAATAGCTATCTCAAAATTTTTATCGGATGTATTTGGGAAAAAAAGGGCGTGGAGGGGGAGGGGAACTGGTTACCCTCAAATATCTTTTGACGCTTAAAAGTGAACTAGAAATTTCAATTTCCAATCAAATGAACCCTCTCTGAAGCTATAACTTATAACCCTTGCCCTGAAGACCGTGGAGGGGGGGGGGGGGGGGAATGCCATGCTCAAAGATAGAATTTCCAGAACTTTCAACTACGCTGAACCAAAATGGCTATCTAAAAATTTTGATTGGATGTGTTTGGGAAATGGTGGGCGTAGAAGGGGTGTTAGTTACCTTCCAATCACTTTCGACTATTAAAAAGGGCACTAGCCATTTAAATTTCCAATCGAATGAGGCCTTTTTGAAGTTTCTACGACAACGCTTTCTATAAAACCTTATATGCCCCGAGGGTATAACTTACAACCCTTGCCCTGAGGGCTGGAGGGGGTTGTCATCCTCAAAGACCTAATTTCCAGAATTTTCAACCACGTTGAACAAAATGGCTATCTCAAAATTTCGATTGGATGTGTTTTTGGGGAAAAGGTGGGCGTTAGTTAGGAAAAAAGCGGGTTAGTTGCCCTCCAATCATTTTCGACTATTAAAAAGAGCACTAGCCCTTTGAATTTCCAATCGAATGAGCCCTTTTTGAAGTTTCTACGACAAAGCTTTCTATAAAAAGTTTATATGCCCTCAGGGCATAACTTACAACCCTTTCCCTGAAGGCTGTTGGGGAGTGTCCTCCTCAAAAACATAATTTCTATCTGGAAATCAACTACGTATAACAAAATGGCTATCTAAAACTTTTGATTGGATGTGTTTTGGGAAATGGTGGGCGTGGAAGGGGTGTTCGTTGCCTTCCAATCGTTTTTGACGCCATAGCGTTGCCTCTGACTAAAGGGCTAATAGGTTTTTTTGTCTGGGCTGAATTGAATCATGCCACTACTCCATATGGCAGTTATATTTAGGTTTGGAACTAAGCCCCAGTTCTTTTTTAACCATCCTTTGATACTGGATAAGAGAGCTGTGGTTTTCAGCGCTTTTTTTTCCAGCAAGCTTTCCAGCTTAAATGATAATTTAATGTGACCCTTATGTATGTCACCTGTCTTTTTAGGAAAAATCGAGCTGGTCGCATGTTTTTAGAGCGAAAGCAACTTTGCCATTTCCACTAATTGTAAAAATCAATTTTTCCCTCTTTTCTGGAGCTAAGTGTAGTTAATGCTATTCGACCATTTTGGATATCATTCAGCATATGCTTTCCTATCTCAAACAGGATTCTCGATCGTTTTATTATCAATAGGGACACTAAATCGTCAATATATCTCTGGGTATATCTGTAATTTCCTTTTAATAGACTGAGTAAATTACTCATATCAAGATTCCACATATATAGAGACCCAACCCTGTGGGCAGACTTTATGAACAGATTTGGGTTTTGTTTAATCCTTTCAGCTCCACGACTACTTGTCGATTCTTGAGCAGATAAAAGTTCCCATTTTTGAATGCACTGATCAAACCCGACAATGTCAAGTATAACCTCTATGTCTAGGGATTCTTAAACACCGTTCCTGAGTTATATACATTGTTTGGATTTTGGAAAGTCAGGTGCAATAGCAGATACATTGTAAATTTGAACTGCTAATCTACGCAACAAATGGAGATACATTAATTCCGTATGTACCATTTGATTCGGAACGGAAAGTTACGTAAGAAGCCATCCTTAACTGAAAAATAGAGAATAAGTGCGGATACACTGTTTTGGTATTGGGCAGTTGAAATCTTCTAAGAAGATTTTTTTTTTTTGAAATTCCATTGCCTTTGTGTATAAAGGATTGGAGAATATATTTATTGCAATTAAAGCTAATTTATTAAAGATAAGTGATAAACTCGAGGGGAGGGGTAATGCTAATTTAACATCCAAATACTTCTAAATGACTTGAGGTTCAGTTAAAACAAATTAGACGAATCGGTTTAAAAGAATTAGGATTCATAACTTAAATTTAACCATGGCTAAATTTGAATTGAATAGAACTGAATTTAGAATGCAAAAATTAATAAGAACCAGACATTACTTATCACAATAATTTCATGGCCTGTAAAAAAGGTGAAGAGGATACACATATTATTAAAATACTAACTGTAAGCAAGACCGAGGATAAACACTGGCCCAGAATACAGACCATTCATCAACCAGTTCAGGGTCTGTATCTAAAGGTAAAAGGGTCTGTAGTACTAGAAATTTAAGAATTTGATCTAAATTTGTTTCTTTTGATATGCAGCATGCAAAAGAAGTTAGGAAAACATGAATTGTGTATTCGAAGCACAAAGTTACGAAAACACAATGGTAAATAATATTTTCGTATAATTTTCTCTATTGTTTGTTCAATGGACTTGGTCAAACTGACTTTTGAATGGTCCATGATTTAAGAAAATGACATAAATTAATTTATTTTCTTTTTTTTTAGCTCTGATGCTGCTTTTAGTGGTTGGACTGCTAAGGGAAACTCTAATTTGTCCACCAAAATCAGGAAGAAGCTCTTCAAGGAAAATAGTAAAGATGGGCAAGACAGAAACGGTACGTTTACAAAACTTTCTGACGAAGAGGAAGATTTGGATTCCAATATTGAAGGACAAAGAACTGCTAATGAAGAAAACGGACAAAGTAATCTTTTCGTCTCTCTATATCATACACCTTGCCTTCTTGCAGAAAGTATGCAACGTGCTTCTATATCTGCTTCGGACGGGAATCCCTCTGAGAGTACTGCCATTTTTGATGGATGTATCGTGAATAATGTTGCTAAAGAAGAAAAAAAGAAATCGGTTTCAAACTAGTCAGAGAAAATACAGCAATTAAGCTGGGAAATGATGAAAGTGATTTATGTTCAAGAGAGGAATGTCCCTCTCCAGTTTTGATTCCTCCTCTCGTTGACCATACTGAATCTCAGAGTATGTACAAGTCCGAATTTACTGATGTACAAAATGTAACTCGTGGATCAAACTCTTTTACTGTGAAAACAAATGCAGTTTACTACCAAGCACAAAATTTCTGTGCTTCTACTCCTAATATGTCAATTGTTACTAAAATCAATGATGCTCAGAATACTAGTGCCGGTGATTCACTTGACTAATCAAGAATGACGTACTGTTTTATATGTCATCTGTGTGCTTTTAGTCCTAATACTTTAATCGCTGTTGTAGTCAGTAATGATAATCGCTTGATAGTGCTGGTGATACAGTAGATTATTTGAGGATAATGGATTGCGTTATCTGTGCTTCTACTCCTTATGTGTCAATAGTTACTGTAAACAGAATAATAGTGCTGGTGATTCAGTTGGCTAATCGCGAATTATGCACTGTGCTATTGTGCGTCACCTATGTTTTAATTCTAAGATGTAAATTGTTGCTATATTCAATAATGATACTCATTTGATAATGCTGGTGATACAGTATGCTAGTTGAGAATAATGAATTGCATATTCTGTGCTTCTACTACTGGTATGTCAGTCCCTATTGTAGTCAATATTGATACTCTGAATGACAGTGTGGGTGATTCTGTTAACTCGTCAAGGATAACGGATTTTGCTTTTATTAGCCATGATACTCAGGATAAAGTACTGGTGACTCAGTTGACTAGTTGAAAATCACGTATTGCGCTATATGTGTTTCTACTCTTAGATCGTTAATAGTCGTATAGTCAATAATGGTACTCAAAATGAGACTGCTTCTGATTCAGTTAACTCGTCGAGAATTGCCGCGCTTGCCTTGTCATGTGTTTGTTTATGATTCTACTCCTAGTATGTCAATCGTTACTGTAGTCAATAATAATACTCAGAATAATAGTCCTGGGGATTCAGTTGGCTAATCGCAAATCACGTATCACGTGTTATCTATACTTTTAATCCTAAAATTAATATTAACACTCAGTTGACTCACCTGGTGATTCAGTAGTCTCTCTGAGAATAATGCATTGCGTTATGTTTGCTTTTACTGCTGGTACGTCAGTCACGACTGTGGTCAATGCTGATACTCAGAATGACAGTTTGGGTGATTCAGTTAACTCGTCAAGGATGACAGATTGCGTTATTATGCTTTATCAATGCTTCTAATCATAATGTTGATCTTTGTTATAGTCAGTCATGACACTCATAATTATAGTATTGGTGATTAAGTTAACTAGTTGATAATTACGTATTGAACTGTCTGCGCTTTTACTCTTTGATTGTTATTGGTGGCTGTAGTCGATAATGGTATTCAAAACGACAGTGCTTGTAAGTTAACTTGTCAAGAATTAAGGCTCGCGTTACTATGCGTTGTCTGTGCTTCCACTCATGCTATGTTAATGGTCATTTTAATCAGTAATGATAGTCATTTGATAATGCTAGTGATTCACTTGACTTTTTAAGAATAACATATTGTATTATCTTTTCTTTTATTCCTAATATGTCAGCTGTCATTGTAGCCAATGAAGATACTCATAATAACAGTGTGGGTGATTCAGTTTACTCGTTCAGGATAACAGATTGCGTTATCTATGTTTCTAATCATACTATATTATGTACAATTGTTATAGTAGTCCATAATGATGTTTAGAATGAAAGTGCTGCCGTGCTGGTGAATCAGTTAACTAGTCTAGAATCATAGATTGTGTCAAAATCTTTGGGATGTACAATGGATTTGACCACTAAATAACCTGTGGAAATGCCTTGTCCCTCCCCCTTACTCGTTAACCTTTTTATTATTATTAGCAAATTCTGTAATCAAGATAACCAGGCCAAACCCAAAACGATTTTTAGATTTTAGACAAATAAGCTAGGGAACGTTAAAACATAGCTTTATATATTATTTAACATTAAAGTTACTAAACTGTAAAATGTGAAATGCTGAAAATGTATTGAAACTCAAAATGAGGTTTTGACTTTAAACAAAAAGTCTGGGGAGTCTTAATACTTAATCAGAAAGATCAAAATGATTTCTCAACTATAAGCAAAAGCTTTGAAGCATAATTTGAAAAAAATTTTAAAACTCAAAATGACTCTTAATTTTGCTTTAAACAAAGGACCTGGGGGACAAAGAAATTTAAAAACTCTAAATAATGTTTTAAACTCCGTACAAAAACTTTGGGAAATCACGAAACATGGCACAAAAAAGTTTAAGACGGAGAAAGTTTAAAACTCAAAAATTTGAAACTCAAAATGATGATTAAGAAAGCTTAAAAAGGAAGACTATTAAAACTTAAATAGTATAAAACTCAAAAGTTCACAAATTCAAAAAATAGTAAAACTCGAGGAATAGTTTCATTTTTAACAAATAAGCCGGCAGTTTTAAAACACAATTCGTTTTTTATGTATTTACAACATTATCAACGTATTTACAATAATTTTAAATTGTGTTTAGTTTAACTTTATTAATGTTTATTGCAATTTTGTTGTTTCTGTGTTATTCCTTCTGTGTGATAAATTACTCCAATTATGTAGTATACATCAGCAAGAACGATCCAGGATTTTTTTTTTTTTGGGGGGGGGGGGGGCTGCAAAAAAAACTTTAAAAGGCATCAAAAATGTGTTTATATTAGTTTTTTTGTTAAGTTTTTACAGTGGATACGGACTTGTATATCACCATCGTATTTATAATAGCCATTGTTATTGTCAAATTATTGTCAAATAATTGTTAAATTAGTCATTGTCAAATTATAATAGTCATTGTTATCATTAACCTGACTAAAGATTCAATCACGCCTTAACCTTGACTACAAATTAAACAAACTTGTGCTCTGTAAAAATTACAAAATATATAAACTTTTAATCAAACACAAAAATCTTGATACAAAACATTTCATTGGGGAATGCGTTTTCTTTATTTTTATTTATTTATTTTTATCTATTTTGAGCATTATTGTTGCGGTTGCCCAGCTGTCAGTTCTCACGATTTTCGTCATAGCTTTTTCAGTCCCTATAGAATAGATTTTTTCTGGAATATTTCTTTTTCAGATATTTTCATTGAAAAAAATTGAAGAAATAATGGCTTCTCCCCCCCCCCCCTCCCAACAGAAAAAATCGTGCAATTGAAACCACTGTTTGTGAATGGAAATTTCCTTGTTTAACTCGGAGAAGAAGATTATACCGATATTCGTTTGGATTTACAGAAAAGAAAGGCTAAATTAAACATTATCTTTTATCAGTGGCGTCAGTCTGCAAGGCCAAGGGGGAAGGCAAGGGCGCCTTTGCCCCCTAGATTTTTTTGCCTTCTCCCTAGATTTTGGAAAAAAAAACTTTTTGGGGTATTTTCGTTGAAAAACAGTAGTCTTGCCTCCCTTGTAGATATCGAAAAATACATTTTGCCCTGCCCCCCCCCCCTCAAAAAAAAATTGAATTGACGCCATTGTCTTTGAAGGTTGAATGATATTTTTTTATTATTTATGAATTTGACACTCTTTGACTGCATGTCATGTTTATATTCATCATAAACATGTTCGCACTCAAGCAAATTAAAATTAATGTAAACTGCATAACAGGGGTATAGAATTATACACTGGTGATAGTTATAGAAATGCGTTAGATATAGCTATACAAATGAATAAAAGGTAAATGATACAGCGTATAAACGATACAAACCGATAGATATATATTAACAAGGAAATTTTTGCTTTGTGTTTTGACGTCCCTAAGTAACCTGGACTATATTAGTCGAGATGATTCATATATTTTTTGAATGATGTATTCATTTACATTTGCATACGTGTTCCCTCCCTCCCTTCTAAAATCTCGGGTTTCTTCGCGTTTTTGCCGATAAATGTTTTTATAGTTCTTATCTAATTCACCGATTTCTGTTTTTTGATCCACCTTATGTAATCTCTCGAGGGGGATTAGATAAAAAAATTTAGGTTTTGATGAGGGGGTGTCGATTTGAATTTTTGCCATTCCCGAAAAACTGACAAGCTATTGCGTCAGATGTGTTTTTTTGTGTTTCACCATTCCCTTGGAAAATCCTTTGATACAACTAGAAAGAAGCTTTGTCCAAAGAACTACCACTCTCCTCTTTTTTTGGAAAATTCAAAAAAATTCTGAGAAAAATCGAAGATTTCAGCTTCAAAGTTTTTTTAGGGAAAAATTTTTACATATCTCTTATTTAATTTTAAATGACGCATATGAAGTTAGGAAGTTTTGTCGAACTTATGTTCTTTTGAAGCAATTCGAGTGGGGAAATCAATCATTTTCTTGTTCTGGTGCTCCCATCTCCTCACATAGAATTTTTTCATATTTCATGTGAATTTTTATCCCTCCCACCCCCCCCCTCCCCCCCCCCCCAAAAAAAAATAATAATAATAAAGAAGTAACTAGGTCTTGTAAGTCTGTAAAAATTTTAACCATCCCACTTTCCTCAAAAAGAAAAATTAAAGGAGTTGAATTCTTGTACTTGAAGTTAATCCGTAAGGTATCAAATCTTACTTTAGGCAAATGTAAAGAGGCATTCGAAGAACTTGCTTCTCTTTATGCGGACAAGGCCCGGATTTAGATGAAGAGAGATCTCAGACTTATGAAGCATGTGAGGCCCTTCCTTTCCCAATCCCTTTTAGATTTAGAAATCATATAACAGATAATAAAAATATATGTTAAATGTAATATGCTATGAATAAGCATGGTTCATTTTATAATCATCCCTTTCATTTGAAATTTATGTCTAAATACTAGCAACCTGTGACAATATTTAATTTGTTTATTATAAGTACCTGTATTACTATGGTATATGATAAATCTATATATTGTTCAACTAACGTTTAAAAAAGATTCGTGAATGCAAAGTCTTTTGTTAGCTCTTTTTTTTGTTATACTTTTGCTAATAATTTTGACCATCATCGGGATCTACTTCTGGATTTCCTATTATACGCACGTGGAGTTTTTTTTTTTTTTTTTTTTTTTTTTTTTTTTTTTTTTTTTTTTTTTTTTTTTTTTTTTTTTTTTTTTTTTTGAACCGGTGTTTTTAAGACCAATTTACGAGTCAGAGAAATGTTTTTTATGAGAAATAGTCTTTTTAACTGCATTTTACGGTAGATCTACGAATCGATAAAATATTTGGGCTCAAGTCCAGTACCCCCCCCCCCCCCCCCCACAGACACACACACACGACACAGCCAAGACTCTAATACTAAGATGACCAATTATTCTTGAACTGAAATGACCAAGTGAGATAAAGCAAAAAATATACAATACGATAAAATCAAGTATGAATAGAAAAGAGACAATAAATGAGTAAGAAATCGAGAGGGGGAGGTTGCAGTCTTACAATCGATTGTATAATTTTATAATCAAAATTTACTTGCTATTTTTATTCACTTATCTTTGAGACCCTATTCCTTCAAAGTTATTTTTCTTGACCTAGTTAACGCTGAACGGGTTAATTGTTTGTTTAATTTTCCGAAGTTAATGAAGCATTTGAGAATGTAATACGAAATGTTCTCAATTTTTGGCATTTATTTTAGTTCTTAGCTTTCCTTATTTTGCTCTGATCTTAAATTAATTTTTTGGCTATTAAGCTAGTTTCTGGCAGGAATTAAATAGTGCTCTGGCAGCCGGTTTTCAGTTCGCTTGACGAAGTAAAATTTCGTACGGGCGAACATATGGTTTTCTTCTATTTTGCATCCGAGTTGAAAAATTCGTTTCTCCAGCTGGCAAAATGGTCTTTAAAATAAATTTATGATTCTGATTTATGTAACGTTAAAAATACGATATTAGTACTTTCAAGATGGATATCTAAAATTCAAGTCTGGAATTAAACGCCTGCCTTTATAGGCTGGGAATATTTTTAGAAGATCTAAAAAAATTTCATTTCAATGAGCCAAATTGAAAACAATAAGTATCACCATGTATATTTTTTGAAGAAATATTTAAAAGTTTCCTATTCCACATCATGGCATTAAAAATTCGTCTTCTCCCTTTTAGGTTAATTTTGTCGCAAAATTGTATTTTTTGGGGGGTTTCGATACACATCCCAACCAGAATTCGGATATTGACGTCGGTTAGTCGTTTTCAGTCAACAAAATACATCGTCTTATGTCAGAACTTAGCTTGATATTTCACATTAAATCTTTTATTTTACGTGGAGGGGTATATATGTAACTTGACGTCATCCATGGATAAGCTCCTTAATAATGAGGCGTAGAAGCCCGCAGGTCCAGATATTTGTTTTCACTAAAGCTTCGTTTCAAAACCGTAGCAATCCATCGGAGGTCTTAAAAGGCTGAGTGACCTGGTGAATTTTTCGATGAAAGTCAATTCTCATTGATAACTATGTTTCTGAATAAGATTTTGATCACACATAATTGCAGATGCTCTATTCAGGAAAAGTGTGTGTATTTTTCAAGTTACTAACATTTTTTTAGCAGATATGACTCGGAAGGTATTGTTCAGCATGTCTTTGTATTACAAAATTATGAAATTTTTTTCTCTCCTTAGACGATATTCTTTTGTATTCTGTGTGCCCTTGTTCATAGACATATTATATAGATATAGAGGGCCAACTAACTAAGGATCGATGGAACTGAAATATTTTTGATTGATTTGAATTATTTTATAACTGTTAGAGCCATTGACTGCCAAAATCTTTTGGTGTCAGGAAAAATAAATTCGAGTCCCAAAGCCTGCTGGTGAGAAAATAACGAGTATCAGTCCTCTCTGTCTATTTAATATAAAATGGGCCTTGGTTGACAATCATATGCTGTGATTCTTGTAACTGAAATCAATAAAACATATATATGAGTATTCTCCACTGTTTAAGTAAAAGAAATATAATGTTTAGTAAACCTAGGCTCGACATTCTAATGACGGTTCAAGCGCAAGTCTGAAAATCTTTGCCTAACGTATAGTAGTGTAGCCAGAAGGCAATTCTTCGGAGTCAGTGTCCCCTCCTTCCCTGATGTGAAAAACTAAATTAAAACATCTACTTTCCAATTATATTGTGCCCTTAAAGACATATTTTGTATAGTTCCTCCTCTCCCCTCCAATGAGAACTTCCCAAATTCAAATTCTGACTACGTCACAGTAGACTCGGCCTTGATTGTAATGATAAAGGTTATGTTTGTTTCGGGTTGTTTTTCTTGGTGCTGTAAAATCAAAAAGATTACCCTCATTGAACGAGATTTGTTCCAGTGTTCTTGTAGAAATGTATTTTTCTTTTTTTTTTTTTTTTTATTGTTGAGGCTCCTTGGTAAATATTATCTCCTCTCTAGGGCTTCTCATTATTGAGAGATTGTAAGAACTTGAAAGATATATTAGAGTTGTTTCTAGCACTAAAATAGTGTGAGCCAAGATCTATGCTTGACGTTGCTTTTTATTAATAGCATGACAATCCTACTTGAGAGAAACTAGAGTTCTATAAAATTTTGCTGGTTTTAAGATTATTGCTAATTTTAATGTCCGAATCACAGAGCGTTTCAGAAAACTCTAAGCTCACGTCAAATTCAGCACCACAAGTTCAGAAACATCTCTACTGTTATATTTTCTGTTATAATTTAATAAGCTTTCTTCCCAAGACGCCAAGAAGTGCGATCGTAGCTGTGACTCAAAAGTTCCACTTGCCGAGTAAGACACGCTACTATCTCCTATGAGGGAACGCTTGTTGACATTAGCCGTGGGGTAACTGTTAGTTATCCTAAAAGGATAACTCAAGAAACAAGACTTCTGTGCACAAAAATAACTGGATGCACTGAAGTCCGCGTTTTTACGGATCTCTGTATCCAAGAGTTGTATGTTAGGCGTCCTAACCAAAAAAAAAGATAAGATCTAAAAGCCCACACGTTATTTGTTTTTATCAGCAAATGCTTCATAAGCTCGTCACTAGGACTTGAACTGCCTCAAAGCATAAATCAAGCCATAGTTTATAATGTCACTGCACTTAGTTGAGACCTATGGGGGCTTTTGATGGATATAGATGACACGAAATTAACCTTTCCCTTACAGAGGAACGCATATCTTACTATAACCGTGTGAATCCAAAACTATAACTGTATCTACCGGGTTCCGTCGAATTTTGCCACCCTGCCTAGTAAATAGGCTTACAGTAAAATCATAACTTACAACCCTTGAACAGAGGGCTGTGGGGGGAAGGGTTGTCATCCTTAGAGACCTAATTTCCAAAACTTTCAACTAAGTTGAATAAAATGGCTATCTAAAAATTTTGATTGAGTGTGTTTAGCAAAAAGGTGGGCGTGAGAGGGGGCTTAGTTGCCCTAAAATCGCTTTCGACTATTAAAAAGGGCACTAGTCCTTTGAATTTACAATCGAATGAGCCTTTTTTCAAGTTTCTATAACAAAGATTTCAGTAGAAACATTATATGCCCCCAGGGCATAACTTATAACTCTTGTCCTGAAGACTGTGGGGGGAGTGTCCTGCTTAAAAGTATAATTTCCTGAACTTTAAAGTGCGTGGAACAAAATGGCTATCTCAAAATTTTGATCAGATGTGTTTGGGGAAATGATGGGCGTAGTAGGGATGTTAGTTGCCTTCCAATCACTTTCGACTATTAAAAAGGGCACTAGCCATTTCAATTTCCAGTCGAATGAGCCCTGTTTGAAGTTTCTATGACAACGCGTTCTATAAAGACTTTATATGCCCCCAGGGCATAACTTACAACCCTTTCTCTGAGGGCTGTGGGGGGAGGGGGTTGTCATCCAAAAAAATCTAATTTCCAGAACTTTTAACTACGTTGAACAAAATGGCTATCTTAAAATTTTGATTGGATGTGTTTGGGGAAAAGGTGGGCGTGAGAGGGGGGTTATTTGCCCTCCAATCACTTTTGACTATTAAAAAGGGCACTAGCCCTTTGAATTTCCTATCGAATGAGCCTTTTTTGAAGTTTCTACGACAAGGCTTTCTATAAAAACCTTATATGCCCCCAGGGCATAACTTACAACCCTTGCCGTGAGGGCTGTGGGGGAGTATCCTCCTCAAAAACATAATTTCTATCTGGAAATTACACAGAACAAAATGGCTATCTCAAAATTTTGATCGGATGTGTTTCGGGAAATCGTTGGCGTAGAAAGGGGTGTTAGTTGCCTTCCAATCACTTTCGACTATTAAAAAGGGCACAAGCCACTCCAATTTCCAATGAGTCCTTTTCGAAGTTTCTACGACAACTCCTTCGATACGAAGTGCCCTGGTCTAAAGAAAAAAAACAATAAATAATACATTGTGCCAACATCTTTCTTATATACCCTCAGGGCATAACTTACCACCCTGGCACTGAGGGCTCTGAGGGAGTTATCATCCTAAAAGACCTAATTTCCAAAACTTTCAACTACTTTGAACAAAATGGATATCTCAAAATTTTGATAGGATGTGTTTGGGAAAATGGTGGGCGTGAGAGGGGGGGGGGGGTTAGTTGCCCTTCAATCACAATAGCGAAAAAAATCTTTTTTTTTTACTATTAAAAAAGGCACTAGCCCTTTCCATTTCCAATTGAATGAGCCCTTTTTGAAGTTTCTACGACAACTCCTTCGATTCGAAACCGTTCGTTTTATATTGACATAGTCTTATCGGGGAAAAAGAAAATAATACTTTAAATCTTTTTGTTTTTTTTTTAAGACTTTATAGTTTGGCCTGCTATTTGTATGCTGGAGAAAATTTTTCAGCAATTTTTAACAACAAACACCCTTTTATAAACTTGGACACAAATAGTAGTGTTTAATTTAGTTTCATACCTCCTCTAGTTGACCTGAAATAGAAAACTTGATACCATTCGCAAAAAAATCTGTTTACTTTCTTTGATAGCTTGGATACACTTATGGTATTTTGATTTGGTTAAATTTTAAGAGCAGAAGTAGCCCCCGAAAGTTTGAACATAATACCCTCAGTCGTTCTTGGGATACTGCTGAGATGCCTTATTGGGAATTAGCATTATCACAGTGCATTTTGATTTAATCTTAAGGCAACATTTAGTTTTTAAACATAATGTGCAAATGGTAGGGTAAGCGTGAGAGGGGGATTACTTGCCCTCCAATCACTTTTGACTATTAAAATGGGCATCAACCCTTTATATTTTCAATCGAGTGAGCCCTTTTGAAGTTCCCACGACAACTCCTTCAATACAAAGTGCCCTGGTCTAAACAACAACCACAAAAAAAAAAATATTTTATACCCATATCGATCTTTCCTATAAAAATGTCAAGCCTTCCAATCACTTTTGACTATTAAAAAGGGCACTAGGCCTTTCGATTTCCAATCGAATGCGCTCTCTCTGAAACGACAACGCTTTCTATAAACACCTTATATGCCCCCAGTGCATAAATTACAACCCTTACCCTAAGGGCTGTTCGGGTTGTTGTCATCCTCTAAGACCTAATTTCCAGAACATTCAACTGCGTTAAACAAAATGGCTATCTGAAAAATTTTGATTGGATGTGTATGGAGAAATGGTGGGTGTGAGGGGGGCGTTAGTCGCTCTCCAATCACTTTCAACAAAAAAAAAATGGCGCTAGCCCTTTCAATTTCCGATCAAATGAGCCATTTTGAAGTTTCTACGACAACACTTTCAATAAAAACCTTATATGCCCCCTGGGCATATTTTACAACCCTTGCCCTGAGGGCTGGGAGGGTTGTCATTCTCAAAGACCGAATTTCCAGAACTTTCTACTAGGTTGAACAAAATGGCTATCTGAAAATTTTGATTGAATGTGTTTGGAGGAATGGTGGGCGTGAGAGGGGGTGTAGTTGCCCTCCAATCACTTTTGACTATTAAAAAGGGCACTAGCCCTCTCAATTTCCAATTGAATGAGCCCCTTTTGAAGTTTTACGACAACTCTATCTATAAAAACCTTATATGCCCTCTGGGCATAACTTACAACCTTTGCCCTGGGGGCTCTGGGGTTTTTTTCATCCTTAAATACATAATTTCCAGAACTTTCAACTACGTTGAACAAAATGGCTATCTCTAAACTTTGATTGAACGTTTTTTGGGAAATGGTGGGCATGAGAGTTGGGGGGGGGGGGGGGGGGGTGAGATCAAAGAAGTATTTCTTCTCTTAAGATGACCTATCTCCCCCACAAAGAATCGCATCCATCAATCAGCTCCTCATTGAATCTATTCAATGCTGAGAATGTTGATGTCAGTGCCAAGTATGGCTACTATGAACAATTTCATCCTCAACAACCCCTCTCGGAAAATATGCACTTTCATATATTTTCCAATGAAGACTATTTCATTGATTTGTCATCAACATTTATTGATTTAAATGTTGCGGTGAAGAAAAAGTCAGACAATACAACTCCCACTGCTGCTGATGGCCTGTCCTATGAAAACTGTATCCTACACAGCCTGTTCAAACAAACTAATGTGTTTATTAATGGAACGTTGGTGAGAACTAGCAATAATTTATCCAACTATGCAAGCTACCTACAATTTATGATGATGACTCCAAAGACATATAAGGAGTCGAGAGGACAGTCACTGGGCTATGAATATCGATCAGGTGTTGATACCGACGGTGAGTTAACTGCTGCAGTGACCCAGGAGTAACATCTAGTTGGAAAATTAAATCATGAGATGTTCAATATATCCCAATGGTTACCCCCCAATGTCAAAATTGACATAAAGTTACAACTAGCCCCATCGAATTTCATTTTGAAAAAAAAAAACACTTGCTGCAGCATCTAATGCAAGTGTCATTATCGCTTTGGCAATTCTTCGTGTTCGAAAACAAACAGGTTATGAGCTTTGTTGCATTGGTAGTGTAAAAGCTAAGAGCCAACGGTAACAACATTAAACTTCTTGTCCCCCATACGACCACCAATCAATGTCACATTGCCACTGGCTCTCGCAGCTATACTGATTCATTATTTATCAATGGAGAAATCCCATCAAAACTCACTTTAGCCTTTGTTAAGAGTGCCAGCACTGTTGGATCATGGACTGCATCCCCCCATAATTTAAATTTTTTTTTGGTCTATCTAGTCTTGTGTGCAAAGTGAATGGAATTCCACTGTAAACTCTATCATTTGATAAAAAAAAATCCTATAGAACTCTGTATGAGTTGACCACGCGATTCCTAGATCATGATTCATAACTATTTGAAAATGGAATAACCGATTCAATGCTTTCAAAAAATCATGCTGTAATTGTTTTGGACCTGTCTGGCACTCAAGATATGAGCATAGTATGAACGGAGAATGTATGTTTAGAGTGCACATTTGCCGATGCTTTGGCTGAAAGTATCACATTGATATCACTGAGTCAATTTGAAATCTATTGGGAAATCACAGCCGACGGTAGTGTTCTACTAGACCTTGCACCATGAACACAAACCTAATAATCAGCGTATTTAATATGGATTTATGCATGTCCTGGAACAACTCCTATTGCCTACCATCGGACATCATTGAAAAATTCCAAGTGTTAACAATACCCTAATCATTGTTAATAGCAGTCCATCGACTTTGAAGACAGGTCATTGGCTATTCATCTTTCAAACAGCGAAGAATATTGAATTTTTTTATCCTTTTGGCATATTATATAAATTTTACACTCCACACATCAAGAACTTTATTGAGAGCAGTGGGAAAACTATTATTCAAAATCAGAGGAGAGTAAAGGATTTAACGACTATGATATGTGGCTTTAATGCAATACTCTTTTTCATATTCGTTGCTATACCTACAAGCAGTTTCTCAGCATTTACGTTGACTAACCTCGACTGAACGACATTCTAGTGAAAAATATACTTTCGAGTGTGTTTAATATTGATTTTAGTGCCCTACGAATAAAATGTTCTAAAAATGTATGTAAAATTATTTATTAATAAAAAATAATGTATATACATGATAAAAAACGACTTTTCTACTCTTTAGATTTCTTCTTCTACTACGCATAGGTATTTGTCGAGAACAACTAATGCAGGTAGATCATCTGAATTCACAGTATACTGATCCTGATGTGATGCAATGTCAGGGTCACATTTTCTACAGTATAATGTAACTTCACTCTTATCATATCTCTTTGTATTGTCAATGATGCTATTTTCATTCATTTTGTAAAATTCATGTGTTTCAATTTGCTTATTTGAAGCAATGTCAAATACAGTGTCCTCAAGTGGTGAATCACATTCTGTAACAGCCAAATAAAAATCAGTAGGCTTATAATCATAGTAGCCATTGTATTCACAACGATCCCGTAGAAACCAAATTCTTTTGCTATTCCAACAGTTGAATGGTAGACCTGACTCCTCCTCCCAAAACAATCTAAAGTCACGACGATTCCAGTCTCGTAGCAATAAACTAAAATCACGTTTAGGATTCTTTCCAATCATACCAGGATATGTATTCTCCCACTGATTATATCATAATGGCAGTTAGAGCAAAAGAGCCCTCTAGGATGAGAGTCACACACCCATTCAAGACAGGAATTACAACCTTTAATTTGTTCGGCATATCCTCTATGCAATTTACACGGGTTGCATAATCTGCACTTTTCATCATACTCATCAATCATTGTACAATTCTCACATGATGACCAGCTGCCCAATGTATACATGCATAGTGGACATGTATGGAACATTTTTTCATGTGTTGACACTCACACCACCGCCAAAATGAAACTGAGCTACGATCAACAAATTGAGTGGGATAGAGAGGAGAGAGAGAGAGAGGGGTAAGTCCTCTCTGAACAACATCTTTCTCGTGAAAAAATCATAGTCTTAAATTTCTAAGCTGGTGTGTGTTTAACAGCAAATCCACAATATCATTTTGTCTTGTCGTGATTAATATGTCAATAAATTGTGTAAATGCCTGTGGACCATGACATAAAAGCTTCATGCAACAGTCTAATGACGGAGAATCAGTTTTTATTATATCGACAAGCATTCCCTGAGAAAATATCCTCCTTTGAACAGAAAACTCCAGAAAATCATCATCTAGAATCAAACGTTTTTCCATAAATACAAGATTCCCCATGATTTTCTGTTTCTCAAATCTATCTATTTTTTAGAGTCCTAATACTCACACAACCAACTTCAGACTAACCAGGATTCTTTTTCTACTTTAAAAATATACGTTAACCTACTATAGAAAAAAAAATATCTTCGATCTAGAAACAATTTTTATTGAATATAATTACAACAGTAATACAGTTTTGCTGCAAAATATAATTGCTCCTCCAATTTAAATTTGCTCAGTGATATCACGTATCTTGTATACATATCGTCCCATTCAAGGCTTAGTCTACAACATCCTCGTGTAATTTTCACTGCCACCTTTGGTACTCTTACCATTGTATCATTGCTGCTACCTGCTCCACCATCAACCTCCAATAGTGTAAACATAGCACTCATTTTCTTTGTTAATATCGTCTCAAATAATAATAGTAAACTGTTCTCTCTCTGAATCCAATTCTCTTACTAATATGAACTACAATGAAAATCACTCCTTATATTTGAATCCGATAGCTATGATAATCAAGTTACCGTATATTGAGTACCCTCCGTATTCAAAATCTCTGATGGGTCCAGAAAATGGATGTTGTCTCAGAAACCTGTCTAGTCGCTTTATACCATCTCGTCCCTGAATATCTACTTCCCAACAATAAAATATGTTCTCGCTATGAACTGAAAAAATCCCAACAAGTATGTTCTCGCTATGAACTTCTAAGTACAAAGTTGAACCAAAAAGTTCATAAATAAAAGTTTTGAATCTAAATGAGTAGATCTATGGAATACTTTTCATATCTACAACTATGGTCACGCAATGTCTGCTACAACTATGGTCACGCAATGTCTGCGTGGCCAAGGTTTCGGAAAAAAAATTATATATGTAAATAATAGATAAATTTCTTTCTTTAGAGCTCTATGTCCACTAATAAGCTAAATTAAAAAGTTTTTAGTAGTATTTTTTATTTAAAAATTAAAAACTAAACATATCTTCACATTTTATTTACGTCATAATACATATAATTGTACAAATTCATTCTTCCAGGTTTTATTTTTATTTTACGATATTAGTCACATAGCCAGTCTTTGAAAGGTCAGTGAAAACTTAAGATCGGATCAGTTTCTAGTTTGTAACTTTTTGTTTTAATTTTGTTTGTTGAATAGCCAAACCGCTAGCAGTTTTTTTTTTTACCCGCATAACATTGTTCCTAGCATGATTTACCTAAGGTAGCCTACTCTGCTTTCAAGATTAGGCTAATAGGCCTAGTGGTTTTCCAGGCTCTAGTTTAGTGGTTTGCCCACTCAGAAAGAGACACTATAAAATTCTGTATATGAGTTTTAAAAAGATTTTTGTTTAGCTGACTCCTTCCACATAAAAAAACATGATAAAAAATGGGTTTTAGGCTAATTTTCAGTAAAGTTCTACCAAATCATATTATTGAGTTGGGAATAAAGTGAATACACCATTCGATGCCTTTTATATGCTGATTACGAATATAATAGCCTAATCATTTCTATCAGAAATGAATTTCAGCCCCCCCCCCCTAGGGTAAGACACTCAGTAGTCGGCCACCTGCCTATTCTCGGACAGAATGTAACTAACAAGGGAACCTACCTCTAGGCTAATGTGCTTAAAATAAACTACTGGTTGTTTTTGGATATTAAAAAAGTAACATGTCCCTGTTAGTTACATTCTGTCCAAGAATAGACAGGTGGCCAACTACTGGGTGTCTTACTTACTTTTTTAATAGCCAAAAACAACCAGTAGTTTATTTTAAGCACATTAGCCTAGAGGTAGGTTCCCTTGTTAGTTACATTCTGTCCAAGAATAGGCAGGTGGCTGACTACTGGGTGTCTTACCCTATATAGCCTATGCCAATTCAGGGTTAGGTTGTAGAAATATATACCCTGAATTGGCATATATAGAGGGGGGGCTGAAATTCATTTCCAACAGAAATGATTACTATATTTGTAATCAGAATAAAAAAAGCCATCAAGTGGTATATTCACTTTATGAGTGCCTAAGTCAATAATATGATTTGGTAGAACTTTACCTAATTTTCTAATAGGTAGGTTATGCTTAAAAAAATGGTAAATATTTACCAAATCATATTAGGCCTATTGACTTACAAATAAAGTGATAGGCCTAGGCCTATACCACTTGATGCCTTTTTCTATATTCTTTCCAAATGTAATAACCATTTTTGTTGGAAATGAATTTTACCCCCACCCCCTATATATACCAATTCAGGGTAGCCTATATATTTGTACATTAGGGGTGGTGGGGGCAAATTTTATTTCTGATGTAAATGGGAGGTAAGTTTAAACTTTACCCCCACCCGCAATGTGGAAATATATACCCTGAATTCGTATATATAGGGGTGGGGGTAATATTCATTTCTGAAAAAAAGGATTATTATATTTGGAAAGAGCCTAAAAAAAGGCATCAAGTGGTATATTCACTATATTTGTAGGCCTAAGTCAATAGGCCTAATATGATTTGGTAAAAATTTACCAACAAAATTAGTCAACAGATCATCCATATATAAACCACTTTAACCATCTCTACTCCCCCCCCCCCCCCTAAGATGTATGTATATATATATATATATATATATATATATATATATATATATATATATATATATATATATATATATATATATATATATATATATATATATATATATTGCCTAAGTTATATAGGCCTATACCCTAGTCCTGTCAATGTATTTTGCCATATGTTACTCTTTTATTTCAACTTAATAGCCTATGGTTAAATTGAAGAAACATTGATGAAAGTATGAAGCAGAAAAGGCATAGAAAATGTTTAGGCTGGGCTAATTTGACCCAGCCCATGCATTTGCACATTACATAGAGTAGGGATGGTTAAAATAGGCTAGTTTAAGAAAGGGAATTTGTTGCCAATGTTTTCTAGGCATATTATAAAGCAAGAATAGTTTTTTGGCAAAATTCTAGTTTAGCTACTTTTTGCTATCTTGCAAAGGGGTTAGGTTAAGAAAATGAAACTTTCTGGGATGGGTCTACAGGCTAAAGTATGAGTAAATATTTTGCAGTTCATATTATTGACTTATAAATAAAGTAAACATACCACTCAAGGCCTTTTTTGTGTGCTCATTCCAAATATAATAATCTTTTCTGTTAGAAATGAGTTTTACACCCACCTATATATACCAATTGAGGGCTAGCCTGTGTTTGAACATTAGGGGGGGGGGGGGGGGGGGGGGGTGGAAAGTTCAAACTTACCTCTTATTTACATCAGAAATAAAATTTATCCCCCCCCCCCTAATGTGCAAATATATACCCTGAATTGGTATATACAGGGGTGGGGGTAGAATTCATTTCCAACAAAAATGATTATTATATTTAGAAAGAGCATAAAAAAAGGCATTGAGTGGTATGTTTATTTTATTTGTAAGTCAATAATATGAACTGAAAAATTTACCAAAGTATGTCCAGGGCAGGTGTTTTGTAATACCTGCCTCCACTCCTTCCCCCTTTAGAGAGCAGTGACCTCTGATGACCTCTAAAATCTTTGTATTATGAAAGTGAAAATCTTCAAAATGGATCTTCTGCTTCTGTCCCAAGAAGCTCTGGAAATATGCCGCTGCACATAAGCCTGGTAGACACATGGCTGCTGAGCTGGTTTGTAAATGACCCCCCAAAAATTGCTGATGCCTTGAATCCTCAGTTTATGTCAGTATTTGCACCAGCAGACACTCCCCCTCCCAACAACAATGCATAACTAATACTTAAGTGTCTCCAATAATATTTGATAAGTCTGAGCTTGAATCTTGGCTTAAAGCTCTTAATCCAAATAAGTCAGTTGGGCCAAATGGCATTCATCCACATCTCTTAAAAGAAGCTCCCACCCAATTAGTACTACCACTCTCAAGGCTCTTCCAAAGGTCTATTAACACCATAGTCATACCATTGGACTGGGAAGTTGCCCATATCTCACCAATACATAAAGGAGCTGACAGGATCAAAGTTCCTAATTAGCAGCCAATCAGTATTACCTCTGCTGTTGGGAAAATCTTAGAAAGCAGCATAAATGCTGCTATTCAAACACCAACATGGATTCCAACCAGGTAGATCAGTTGAAACAAATCTGATAGACTTATATAATTACATAACTGAGCTCCTTGACCAAAGTCTCCCAGTTGATATGGTTCTGCTAGACTTTGCTAAAGCTTTTTAGAAAGTCTTTCATCAAAGACTCCAGTTGAAACTAAAGGCAATAGATATTGAAGAGGGTATGGTGGACTGGATTATGTCTTTCTTGAAGGGAAGAAAGCAGTAGGGCAGATGTGGGGTGCCCCAAGGAACTGTTTTGGGACCTACAATTTTCAATATCTACATTAACAATGCTCCAAAAAACATGACTAATAAACTAAGCCTACATGCTGATGACCTGAAACTTATTGGTCCCATTGATACACAGCATGGTGTAACCTCAATAATGTCTGATCTAGATTGCTTTTGCAAATGTGCCAATATATGGAGACTCAAGTTTAATGTTGAAAAGTGTAAGGTTCTCCATTTTGGAAGAAATAACCTGCATTGGCAATATTCAATGTTATTTAATTCTGGTGAGAGACTACTGATTTCCAAGAGTACCTCAAAAACAGATTTTGGGTTTGTTGTGGATGAAGACTTCAAATTCAATTTCCACACCCCATGCTGCAGTAGCAGGGGCTAACCAGACTCTTGGTATCATTAAACAAACAATCACTAATAGATCCCCAGCAATAGTGACTAAACTCTACAAAAGCCAGGTGGGACCTAGATTGGAGTATGGAATGTTTGTTGCCACACCAATTAATAAATCAGGCCAGATGGCTCTTGAATCTGTTCAGAGAGATGGGAAAAAAATGTGTAAAGGGTCTCAAAGATACAGAGTATGGATGTTGACTGCAGAGCCTGAAGCTACCAACTCTGACATACTGTTGACACAGGGGTGATATAATAATGATGTATAAGTTGCTCAAGTTTGATGAAAAAGTATGTTTGAACCTGCCTGATCATCCAGTACAAGAGGTCATTTGCAAAGATGTTCTGCAAGTGTGCCAGGACAAGAAAAATTTCTTCTACAATTGAATTGTAGGTCTGTGGAATGGCCTAAGCAAGAAGACAATGGGATCTACTGCAATTGATAGCTTCAAATCAAATCTCAACAAGGAGTGGGTGACAAAACCATGGCTCACTCAATGGAATGCAGCAAATGTCCTGCAGCCCCATCATCACTAACTGGCATACACTGGATTCATCCATTTTGCTAGCAAGTGCAATTTAAGGTATATGAAGTACAAGAAAATTGTTTTCAGCTTCACAACTTTGCTCAATCCAAGGTTTCAAAGATCTGAAAATAGATTTCCTAACTTTAGAAAAAACTTAAAATTGTACTCAGATAACAGGAATTGCATTTTCAGAACTCAAACCAGAGAAAAAGAAACTACACTGAAAATTAAGGTAAAATGTTGTTTTGTCAAAATTTCAATTGATATAGACCTGTCAAGTATGCACATTTCTAAGACTTAAATCAGAAGAGGGTTAACATAGAAGCTTGATAATGTCTTCCCAGAGTATGTTTTTAGCCCTGGATTCATTACTGAAAGTTTCATTTTCCTAACCTATCCATTTCCAAGATAGCAAAAAGTAGCTAAACTAGAATTTTACTTTTTTTTTTTTCATGTTTCCTTATGTGGAGTGGGCCTTCTAAACTGATACCTTGGAAAATTCTATAAAAGGCTAATTCAACTGCTTTCCATGGTAGCTTTGCTTTCAGGTACTTCTTGACAAGAGCAGCTTGTTTGGACAGAACATTTTAAAACAAAAAGTGTAGTACCATTTGATTCCTTATTTTAGTCTATGTTTGCCTGTTTTGCAACATAATAGTTAAATTTGTCACAACACATCCCAGATATAGTCCTAGATAATATGTTTTTTTGTTGCTTATCACCATGTCTTCTTTGTTAAAATATATTTGCAGTATTATTGACCTGAGAAAACTGCTATGGGTAAGTTTGCTGTTGTTGACCATGTCTAAAGAAGACGTGCTAATGGAATAAAAGTATGCTATTGTCATTAGATGCCTTATTTTCTTTATTAAACCTTACAAATATAAATTTTGAAATTTGCCAAGAGTAGAGTTCCGTGGTTGATAATACCTTTTATTTGCCAGTCAACCAGAAATAGAGTTTGGAGGCTGGTGACCTTCTCAGATCCTAATTTAGGCTGTTGGTCTGCTTTGAAAATATTATTAATTTACAGAAACATTTTCCAACACCTTTGAAAAGTCAATGTCCTGAGGGGCTGGGATGGGGTGTCATTAATTCAAAAAATTTAGAGAGGAGAAACATATTTTTCAGTGTCTGGGGGAAGCAAAAAGGGGTAATTTTCAATGATAATAGCATAAAAAAGATATTTTGGAATTCTAGCAGAGCAAGAACTATAGGGGAATTAAGGTCCCCATGCACCCCCCCCCCCCCCTCAATTGACACTACTACTGAGAAGGAGAATTAAAATAACTTCCTGGGCTTCATTTTGTACTGTTGTTCATTGCCAGGAAGTTTTATTTACCTAGCTCAAATACTTCCAAGACAAGAAACAAATGTCACACAAAAACTTTACTAGTTTTTTAGCAAAAAAAAAAGAAAAACAAATGTGTGCACTATTTTACTAATATGGCATTTTCTGATCACAATCAAACTAAACAATTTTTGAAAATGCAACAAGAGTTTCAATAAATTCTATTTTCATGATGTTTTACCTAGCAGGCTTCACTAGCCAAAGTGCAAATATTAATTGCACATAGTTGTTTCTATACAACTTGCACAAGTCCAAGTTCAGTTTAAATTATTATTTTTTTTTTGTGGTTTCTTTGCCCTTTTCTAGTAGCCTAACTCTAACCTCTATTTTCAGAAGAATGGCTGTTAATCCACTCAGGACAGCTGTATTATTTTCATTAAACCAGTCTGGGGCTTCATCACTTATAGCTTCAAGGGCAAGGTAAGGCTATTTCTTTATGCTTTCTGAAAGTTTTTTTTTGTTTATAATATTCATCATTTTCTCTTAATTTTTATACCCCCCCCCCTTCCTCCATCAGAGGTGTAAAAAGGTCCTAGTTTTTGTATGCGAGCTGACTAGAGGCTTTTTTGGCATTTTTCTCTCAAAGCATTTTTTCTAGGGAGAAAGGATTGAAAATGGAATAATGCGCATTTTCCTGAAGATGGAGAGGGGGGGGGGATCTTGACCAATCTCAGGGGGTGTAAGCTGTAAACACTTCCCTCCTCCTGTGCATAGAGATGGCAACATCTATTTATTGGTAGTTTAATAATATGTTTAAGTGTTTGATGTTATCTAGTTGTTTATTTTAATGATTGTCTTAGATGAAGGTGTAAATTCTTGGTCAGTAACTCAAAATTAAGGTTGTAAATGTTATTAAGTATGTATGAGTATGGTAGGCTTGTTTAGACATGCTTGTGGTGGGGGGGGGCTGACCTCCCCCCCGGCATTACTTTGCTAAATGCTGCTTTTCTCTTCAATCACTGCATTTCCAATAGCTCACACATTGAGAAGACTGTAAATAATCTCACTATCAAATGTCTTGAGAGTATGAATATTGAGCAAGTCACCATTACTGCATCAAAAAAGATTGCTCCTAGATTCATTGGAAGTTCACAGAGATCTACCAGGACATGCACACATTTGTGTTGGACATATCTCTACTTATATTTGCCAAAAATTTGGTCATTCTACTTCTCTGCTGATTATTCAAAAACAAAAGGAGTTAGAGAATTTCTAGATCACTAATTTCATAGAACAATAGATTATCCACATAATTTATTAATAAAAAAATACACCTTATGTGGGCAAATTTTCAAGATGCATCAGGATTATTCCAAAAACGCAATAAATTATATCATACTTTTGTCAATTTTTAGGAATTACAACTGAACCGCAAAAAAAGTAGATAAAGAATATTGAGCATTATTCAGTTTTCTTTGATCAGAGCATTAATTGAGCAATTTTGGAGCAGTTTGGAATTTTCTTTTATGATTTTAAGGGATTTTTGTCAGTTGAGACCAATTTCCAGGGAATTCCAAGAAACAGGGATATATCACACCCACTTGTTGACTATGTAACGTTGCTTTTCATATGATTGATGACATGATATTGTATTTTCAAACCTCCTTTTGCTTGCTGATTACCCAAAGCCTTAAATATCAACATTTCTGTTGTGTTGCTCCCTGACTAAAGTGGAACCAAAAAAACGGGCAGAAATTAAAATAAATGATTTCATCAAACATGAAGTAACAGATACTGATTTAGATAAATAAATGGATTCTAAAAGAGTAGAAATGAAGATGAATATTCAAGTCAAACTTCAAACAAACAGATATTACTGCAGAAATGACTTTCTATTGCAAATTTATTGTGTGAAGTGTTTAGCCAAATAGTATAGTAATTTCTGTTCATCTTAACTTTGACTTGATTATTCATTTTAATTTCTAATCGTTTTGGGAATTATTTATTCATCTATATCAGCATTTGTCACCTTTATATTTGATGTGATCATTATTTAAATTCCTGCTTGTTCAAGGTGCATTTATTCTTTAACAGTAATTTCTGACTGTTTTAAGCTTGAATCATTATATGACTGTTTCTGCTTGTTACTGTCTAAATATAGTTATTTACAGGTCCTGCATTACTGTGTAGAGTCCTTTGCCCTTTTGTTCTATTTGGCTGTATTGCTCTTTTTGTTCAATATGTATGGTGGTTCCTTTCCTTTTTTTTTTTTTTTTTTTTTTTTTTTTTTTTTTTTTTTTTTTTTTTTTTTTTTTTTTTTTTTTTTTTTTTTTTTTACCTCTTAGCAGATAGTATAGTCTCTTCTAGGAATTAAAAGGATATCAATATTCCGTAGACAGTATGCATTATGGAGTCTAGTAATTGAAAAAAAAAATATTATCAATATTATTAAACATGTATGGGTAAGCTTGTTTGGACATGCATGGGGGGGGGGATTGGTTTTGACATTTTCCAGTTAAATTATTGACTGATGAATGATTATTCATTCTGATTTTTCGTTTTTGTTTTGGCATTCTTTGTCAGTTTTCCAGTTTTTTGTGTTTATTTATGATATTCATGACTCATAAATTCGAATTCAGCCCTTTGGAGCTTGTGATAGTGATTTTTCAAAATAAATATCTTATCTCTTTCTGGATAAGGTCTGGGTATTAAGTCAATCAAAAATTTTTTGAAATATTCTGATTCTCTTGACCTTAAGCAGATTCCAATAAATTCAACTTCAGTTTTAGCTTGGTCTAGGTCTGGACTCCACCCTAAATATCTGTTGTGAAGGAGTTTGATTTCAGCTGATTCCCAAAACTAGCATTATCTAAATAGTTAGTAAAACCTCATAATGGGTTTTTAAATATCCTCACAATTTGAAAGGAGAATTTCTGATTTATTTGTTAAAAATGCTTGCTTAAATAATGTCTTTATGCTCTAGTTTTTTTTTTAAACAAGTCAGTGGCTTGTGAATCAGAATTTGATTTTTGATTTATTACAGCTCATGGTGGTCCCATGTGGAAATGGGTCCTCCCGATCCCATTTTGGGCGTATCAGAAGCTTTTAAGCGGGATACAAATCCTAAGAAGATGAATTTAGGAGTGGGAGCTTACCGTGATGACAATGGCAAACCTTTTGTTCTTCCATCAGTTAAAACAGCGGAAGAAAGAATAATTGCCAGGAATATGGATAAGGAATACTCTCCTATTTCTGGTACTCCGGAATTCTGTAGGCATTCAATCAACCTGGCACTGGGAGAAGGAAATGAATGGGTTGAAAATGGACTGGTAAGCTTTTTTGTTTAGATGGTTTTTTGGTGCATACTTAATGAAAATATATTTCTTATGGCGACTGGCTGCTAAAATCTTGGTGGCTGAAATGCGGCTTTTTTTTTTTAATCTGTGGATATTTTCGCCAAGTTTCCTTCTGCATAAATCAACAAACAGGTTCTAGGGAAATGCAGAAAACCATCGTTCAGATGCTACCCTTCAATTATTGAGTGTGGGGTATCTAGTCTTGCATAAATAAAGTAAAAGAGGAAGAAGAGAAAATGATGAAATGATGACGTACTAATTTTTGATTTACTTATTTTACTGTGTTTCATTTTTAACAGTCACTGAGAAAAGGGGATAGTGATTAATAAAAAGGTTTTAGAATAGTTTATAACGTAGTCAATCGATTATAGGTGATTAGAAGAGAAAGAAAAGAAGTTTGGGGAAATTTGTGCCAGTGTCTTTTTCAAGTCGTCTGTCAGACTTCTTTGAAGAACAGTAAATAATGTTTATAAAAGAAAAGATCCACGTGCGTTAAAAACGATTGGTATTGCACACATACGCCCTCCCATCAACACCAACATCTCCTCTTGTAAGCAGCCCAAGCGTTCCGAGTTTCCGCGTGTTTACACTGCTGCCTGAAAACAAGGCAGTGTTAGTCGCAATAATTCGTCCGAAGGAGGGGATGTACTTGTACAAAAAAAATCATGCTTCATAAAAGTTCTTGCTTTATAGTTTAAGTATATCCAATCTGCATTACAGATCATCCAGTAAAGCTACACTTAGGCTCTTCAAAGAGTGGACATACACATTCCAGAAAATGCAAGACTTGGATAGGGAAGATCAAGCTGGATGTTATTGGTTTCATAGAACCAATCATCACTTTCAGCTTTCTCGTGCGCAAAGACTGGACTCATGCGATGTGTCCATGAGAGGTTTTGTGCTATTTTAGTTGATCTCTTCAAAACGAATTTTAGACTGATTGGCTAAATCAGGATGTGCAATGCTCTGCACAACCAAGGCAAAAAATGTATTACTACAGCCTATTTCATTTTCAGTCAAGCCATGGTTGCCCAATACCCTGATTGTCTTCTACTGAGTAATTATTAGTTTACGTCTATGTGCTCACCCTTCTTCTTAGTGTTTTGGTTATTATGGGCACGCTTTCCCTCAATTTTGTTCCCCAAATCAAAGTACAGACACACATATCCTGTGAAGGTTAATTTTGTGTATGTGTGTGGAGGAGAGATTGTCAAGAACGACTAATCAACCTAGATCTTGTTTTTAATGCATTTTTTTTCACTGAATGACTGTTTTCGGCAGTTTTTTAAAATTGTAGGATGCAAATTCAAGAACCTCCAATTTAAGTTTTTGAGATGTTTTGAATTTGGAGATGTAATTTTATCATTTCTCATAATAATTGTTTTCTGGTTGTATCATTACTTAGATTGTCCTGTTAAACCTAATAAAACAATTTTTAGTGTATGGCCGACGGATTATTCATTAATGTAATTTCTTATGTGCATTCAGGACAGATGAGTACGAATGAAATTTACTTTGGGGAGGGAGGAAATGGCTTTGAAAACAAAATGCATCTGAATTATATAGAAAATACAGGAAATCCTATTTCATTTCATTGAAATATCGTTTTTTGGGGCGGGGGAGGGACAAAGGCTGAAAATGCTGTACTCTAAAGAACTAAGGTAAAAAAAATGTATTACGAGCTTGTTCATATAACGTATTTCTTGGCTCAGGCACATTGTGATTGGCCGATGCGCGTCTTATATTCTACCCAGTTTAATTATTAGATACTATGCATGTGGAATGAAGGACATGTTGGCTGTCTCTCCTGTGTATGTTCCTGTACTAACACACAGGCAACTAATGAAGAACACTTTAGTTCACTGATATTTTTTTGGGGGTAATTTTTGAAATATACACGATGTCCTACAAATTCGGATATTCTTTGCCTCTCACTTCTCTCTAAAAGGCGGTTTTTTCTACCATCGTGTTTATTAACGTCTAATTTGTGCTACTTGTGCTAGTGGACTGTATTAACGTTTGTTTTTTTCTTTTAGAATGCTACTGTGCAAGGAATATCGGGAACAGGTTCTCTTCGAATTGGCACAAATTTCCTTGCTGCATTTTTTCCTGGTGTCAAGGATATATACCTCCCAACACCAACCTGGGGAAATCACGTTCCTATTTCCAAGCATGCAGGTTTAAGTGTAAAGCAGTACCGATACTACGACCCAAAAACCTGTGGATTTGATTTCCATGGTGCATTGCAAGATATTGCGGTAAATATTTAAATCTCCCCATTTTTTATATTAATCAAGTGGTTTCTCTTTTGCCAGCTGATCAGTAGGAAAGTTCAATGAAGCAATCGTTTCATTTGGCAGCAGAGTTTTCAATTGATTATGTTTGAAAACAATTAGTTTCATTTGCAAAACGAGCTTATGGTCAGAGGCTTGTTCTTTCATCAATTGAATGTACGTACACAGGAAAAAGCTGTGTTGTCTTAGCTGGAAATTATTAAATAGTAAGCCCCTTTTTTGAAGCTGTCGCTCTTTACTAACACTAGAGCCCGAAAAATAAGAAACGCATCAGTGATGCGCAGACTGAAATATAATTTACTTTGGTTCTCAAGGATGGGGGGAGGGGGTGTGTGTGTAGAGTGTGTTAACGCCTGTGGTTGCAGGTTTTCCGTCATGGTGATTGTGAGGGTTGCTGAGACACTGACGGATCCAGGGGGATCCCGTCCCCCTCCTGATTTTTTCTGGCACCCTCTTATCCTATTTTTTTTATCTTTTTTTAGAATAAATTTGGTCAATTATTGACAATTTTTTCTCACTGGGGTTTGCTCTAGATCCGCCCCTGTGCTGAGAGTAAAATGACAAAATCGTAAAATTTCATTCGGAGTTAAATGTATCAATGGGTTAAATTTGCTAAACAACAGCAAAAATTGTGGTTGCCCCCCCCCCTTACACTCATGAACTCATTCTTTAGTAAACTTTGTCTCTGATAACAGTACCAATCATGCAGTTCGAGATCGAGTGAAAATAGGGTAGAATTAGCCTAGTTGGAGATTCTTTTTTGTCTGACCAAACTCCAGGGCTTACAGTCATGTGCAGGGGTGTCAATTGGAGGGAGGCCCTACAAGGCCGTATCCAGGGGGGTTAGGGGGTTTGATCACCCCTCTCCCGATATGCGACTGATAAAATGTAACCGAAATGCAAAAAAACACATTTTTATGCGTTTTTTTTGTACCCCCCCCCCCCCCCCCCCCCGAACAAAATCCTGTGTACATCCCTGGGGCCCTATGTTTTTGTCTCTCTCTACTACATTTTTTTAAATGTCTTTTTTGGAATTTTTATAGGGAAATATGTTTTTATTGAAAAACAGTGCAACTGCTCTTCACTAGATTAAAAAAAAAACTTTCCTCCTCCACTTCTCTTACATTTCTGTGATTTTACGCATCTAATCACATGCATGAAAAAAAACCTTAAGTTATGCGCTGCTAGGTTAATTTTTTATTATCTCCTCCACAAAATTCTATACATCTGCTCCTATAATAGGAATTCAGATAATTCGTTTGCTTCTTTCCTTTTCCTGAATTCGTCCCTCCCCTGGAACGAATTCCTGCATCAGTCTCCGATAGTTATTTAAGACTAACGTTTTAGTTTGTAATTAGTATCATATGACTTGATAGTTCGTATAAATTGTCATAATTGTTATTTCTGATTTACAAACTCCGTTTCATAAAACATCAAGATAAATGGTTAAACATTACTAGCCATGACCGAGTAATTTTAAATTTACATGAATGATATCTGAATTAACAAAACTGTTGAATTATTTTCAAATCAACAATTATTCTTCCCCAGTAGTGCATTTAAATTTTCCAATGGAACGATTGTTATTTCCCAATAATACATTCTTTCTAAATAATACATGAGGAACCTATTTTAAACAATTGCACAAACGGAAATAATTTTTTTTTGTACTCTGAATTAAGATATCTAGCTTTGATTAGGTATTGAGATATGGATTAGAACCGTTGTATGTAAAATATTTTGCATGACTACTGATAAGAGTGTCAATGGAGGGGTGGGGTTTTTGATCTCCCTTAGATTTTCATGCACTCATCCCTTAAATTTTGAAATGTATATTTTTTTTTGTGACGGCCCTTGGACACAGGGCCGAAATATTCATTCAAATTATCTTCACTGTCTTACAAAAAGATATCCCTGCTGTTCTTCTTCTACTCTTCGTGCTTTTGTTGTTTGTTATGGAACAAACAACAAAACCACAGTGTGGTCTTCGTCGCTATTTTTATTTCATTAAAAAATGCCTTTTTAGTAGTTTTCGGAAAACCAAAAATCCCCCCCCCCTCCCCTGAATTTTCGCGAATCGACGCCACTGAATAAAAATTGTAAATTGGATATTGCAGTAAATTTTTTAATTTGCCCGACCGAATTAAAAATCGAAGTAAATTTAATACACAGGAAACGTTTTGAATCTTTTGATCAAGGAAAAGAAGTTTTACAAATACAATGAATTCATTCGTTTACATGGATGTAAATGTGACCTGGAAAGTCAAATGATAAGGTTTGGTTGCTTAAATTATGTTAAAGAAAGAACTAATCTGGTTTCAGTTTGAAAATTCCCAATTGCTGTATCTTATCAATAAAATTGTATAATTAAAATGTATCAATAAAACTGATAATACTTGTTTCTATTTCGCAATAGCGTTTACGTGGAATTTACGAATTTCCAGTACATTCTGTACTAGCTATGCTTCTTAAAGCAGGGAGCAGGTCGTCCTCGTCTGGGATGGGATGATGTCATAAAGAAAAATTTAAAGGAAATGTGAATTTTCTGGGAGGGTGTAAAGAGGCTTTGGTTAGATTGGGATGGAGGAGGAGCGTGCGTAGCTTTGTTGGCCTCAGGCAGCTTGGTGCTGCGGTGAGTTGTTAGTAGTTGTAGTAGTAGTATGGTTCTTGCCATAACTTTTTTTTATCTTTCTTGCTACTGCACAATTTTACCACTTTGCTGTAGCTTTTAGCTTGAATTTATGTATTGATAGAATATTCAGTGCTAGCTATTTTCCTTATGTGCAGTTTCTTCTTTTGTTTCTGTATTCTGATCAGTTTTCTTATTAAGGAGTAAGATTTAGCTTAAACCTAGTATTTGACATAATCTTCAGAGCTAGCTATTCTCCTTGTTTGTATTTCGTTACGTTTTTCTACGATCTGCACAATATTTCTAGTGTTACGTAGGTTTTAGCTTGAATATATATGAATTGCCAGAATAATTAAGTGCCGTCTGTTCTTCAAATGTGCATTTGCTTTTAGCTTGAATATATGAATCAACAATATATCTAATGTTAGTTATACTCCTTATCCGAATTATGTTGGTTTTTCACTTTTTTGCAAAATATTTCAGTTGTGATTTAGCTTATAGCTTGAATCTATGGGTCGACAGAATATTTAGCGTTATATATTTTTTCTTGTCTGAATTTTATTCGTGTCAGTGTATTCTAAAAGTTACAACCACATAAAAGTAGAAGCGAAGCTTAAAAAAGAAAAGAAAACCATATTCTGCCATCTAGTCTCGTCCTTTCGTACTGACTTGACATAAAAGTTAACTAGGTATAGTGAAGACTGGAATGAAGGAAGATATGTGGAATCACCATCAATTTGTGCTGTTTGATTAATCTTTCTTTTCTAGTTTGGTTTAGAATAAATATTAGCAAATATTTTGCTATTCAAACATATATTTGATATCACCTTTGCTAGATACCAGCTTTGAGTTCGGCAATACTATAAGAAAAAATAAAAGCTTTTTTTGGGGTAATAAGTTCAGTTTTTGATTTCTTAAAAGGCTTATAATGTACGTTTTGAATTCTCATGGCAAAGTCATTGCAAGTAGCCAAATGATATATTTGGCTACTTGCAATTTAACCCGTCAAGAAGACGGGTTAAATTTTATTGCTTTTGTACCATTTTATTACAGTCCAATAATTATAAGCCTTATGACTGAAATAACCATAAACGTCAATTTTGCTACCTAGCCAAGAAATAAGCAGAGCTGATTGAATTGGAATTTATATAGTTTTAAATACAAGCTTAAAAGGGCTGTACATGGCTTAAGTTATGATATTTTAATATCTTGGATAAGAGTTATGAATATTATCGTAACAGCTATTATGATGTTGGTTCTACCTGACAATACACATAATTCTGTTTCGACGATAGGAATTCGCTTATAGTAATAATAATATTTTTTTTTTTTTTTTCTTTTTTTTTTTTTGAGTCTATTTAATATAATTAATAAATTTAGTTTATTTATTCTAATTTTTTCTATAGTTTCCATTTTATCTATATTTTCTTTTCTTCTCCTTCATATGTGAGTAAGTGATCATTTTAAATTTTCTTTTGTTTTTTATCTATGAGTATGTAATTCATATGTCGTCCCTCTTTGTACAGGCCAATGAGCCTTTGAGGGATTAATAACATGTAATTTTGTATGTGTATTTAATGAAGAATAAAACTTATTTTATCTTAAAAAAATTGAAAAATAGTTTTTTTTTTTTGTTTTGTTTTTTATTAAGACGTCGAATTTTATATCTTATTACTTAGAAGCGTACTATAGCATTTCACTTCAGAAGTCATATTGATTTTTTTTTTTCAAATGAAGAATTCTGCTGCTTAAGGAAAAATAGAAGAAAAGAATCGCTAGTTTTCACTGATTTGTGCAAACTGTGTTTTCAGTTTCCAGTTGTTTATACGGACAGCGTTAAACGAACTTAAACATGTTCATGGAGACAAAATGGAATTCCTCCCCTATTCCCACCCATGTGCCCAATCTACCAGCGCAAAATGCAGGCAAGGCTATAAAAACTATAATAGATATATCTACCTATATAACTGGTAAGTGTTTGTAACTCCAGAGAAAACTCATACATAGGAAAGAAAGCTGCTCATTTTTACATACAGGTACACCAAAGAAGTAAAACTAACTTCCAAGCCAGGCTACCTCAGTGGGTAAGCAGTCTACCTCAGTGGTAGGAGAATATATTCATTTTTGAGTAAAGTCCGAATTTTTGAAGTAAGTCTCTATTATACTGCTTTACGTGCGCAGATGTATAAAAAAATCGAGGAAGGGGGGGGGGTCTTTCTCTTCGTATATGAGAATTTTCAATTTTAATCTTGGTAAGCGTACCCCCTGTTTTGTTTAGGGCCACAAATAATTTTTAGTATGTACATAGTAGTAGTACTATAGGAAACGTCTTTCCATTTAGGCCCTAAAAAGTCGATTCTTTTGAACCAAACCCTCTAACTTACAATCGTCAGCATAAAATGCCAAAAAATCAGTGTGGATTTAGGAAAGCTCGTGTGTCAAACCAATTGAAATGCCTCGTACTTAATGTTTTTGTCAATACGGTTATATAAATTTATTTTGACTCATCTTATGTTTTTGCTACCTATTTTTTTAAACGCGTTTTCTCCACTCCCCGCAACAACATGGGATGCAGTTTTGCCTGGGTCAAATATGTAAAGTAATGAAAAGTACAAGCAAAGATGATTCAGTTCTCTGAAGGTATATGCATTTTCCGAAATTAGAGATACCCTAACCCTGGAAACAGACCCATAACTCTGGACTCTGGCCACCTCTGTAAATTCCCATAGTTAATGTGGCTATTTATCAACTGTAAAAAAAAAAAAAAAAACTTTTTCCTTAGTTATTACTTCCTTTTTTGCGTACACTGTAGTAACAGTGTTGATATTTTATTCTTTTATTCTATAGGAAATTTATTCTATATTTATTCTTTTGGTCAAAATCCAGATTAGGGGTTTCGCGCTATCTTTGAAAGTAGTTGAGTTAGGTGAATGAAACTTTCAGAATGAGCCCAGGGCCTAAAATGTATCCTGGGAAGGTGTTTTCAAGCTACTATCTTTGCCCTTTTACTTATTTCTGGGGTAAAGAAGACAGTATGCATGACAAGTCTATACCCATTTAAATGGCGACAAAAAAGTTTTACCTAAATTTTAGGTTTTAATGTCTTTTTCATTGGCTCTAATTTTTAAAAATGTAATTCCTAGTATATCACTGGGATCATAAGCCTTATCAAGGGTTTTTCCATAAATTTGAGAACAAATCTACAAATCTTTAAAACCATATAAGTCGAGATTCAAGGCTGAAAGCACTTTCCCTGTGTCTTATTTCAGCAAACGATTTATTTCTCAAGGCTTAATGTGTATAACACAAAGATTTTAAAAGGTCATCATAGGTCAGTGCCCTTTGGAGGGGGGGAGGAGGGGAGAGAGGCACTTCAAAATATTTTTCCAGTGTATATTTTAGGCCCTGGATTAACTTCCGAAGGTTTCATTCACCTAATTCACCAAATTTTTAAGATAGCAAGAAGCCCCTAGTCTAGAATTTTACCATTTACGTCTATACCATACTTTTATTCATTCTTATTCTTCATTTATTCTAGATACTGTTTTTGCTCGGTTGTTATTACTTTTCTTGTATGCAATGTAGCGACAGCTAAGATTTATTCTTTTATTCTACAGAAAATTCCATCGAAATCAATCATTATGCTCCATGCATGTGCACATAATCCAACAGGCGTTGATCCAAAACCGGAACAATGGGCTGAAATATCCAAAGTTGTTAAAGAAAAGGAATTATTCCCCTTCATTGATATGGCGTATCAAGGTTTTGCATCAGGTACCTTTTCCTTAATTTCCTTCTTTTTCATTCTTCTTCTTATTTTCATAATAAGATTCTTATTATTATTCTTCTTCTTAGTTTCGTTAGTATTAATTTTAGTATTAATGTTTATTTTATTCTAGTATTAATTAATTAGTAATTAATTAATTAGTAATTAATATTACTAAAATAAAATATAAAATTTAAAATATAATAGTAATAAGCAAATAGTAGTTAATAGTAATTGATTAGTATTAATTTTCTAGTCCTAGGGTGTGTCCTGACGAAGCTAGAGTGCAATTATGTTTAAGTACTTTAGTTTTATTTAGGTTATTCTGCTTCAATTAAGCAACTTTTTTGATAATATTAAAAAAAAAATATATTCCACCTTAAAGGCAAATTAGTGTATGGTAACTGAAGTTTTGTTTACAACTTGTAATTTACATCTAAGGTAAATTAAGTTTTGTTGATCCTGAAAAGGATACTATGTGGAGAACCTGTAGAAGATCACAGATTTGCCCCTGAAAAATTTAACATTCTTTATCCCCTTCTGCTCGTTTAGAATAATACTTTCTAATTGAACAGATATTTGTTGATCAAATTACATTAATTTCATTATTCAATGTATGTTGATGTTTACTAAAATCGTAAACGTCAATAGATCAAAATGTTGCTGTAATTAAAAAAAAAAAATTAATTCGTAACTTTCAAATTAGGGTTGGTGCACATCAGGATAATGCTGTATCTACACAAGCTCATACATTGTCTTAACGATGGTTTTATTGAAACTTTTTTTTTTACCAATTAATTGAATTGTTGAACCAATGGGTTAGATAAGTGCGAATAGATCAGTGCAATAGATAAAATCGTATAGTTAAATAAATCAGAACATTCCTGTAATATTAGTTTCAAATTTCTTGGTCTTATTTGGATTATGTTGAAGACGCTTTTGTATCGTCTGAATCATATTTCAGATGATTGTAAACCTAATTGATATTTTTGACCCTGCGATTCTTGCACGTCGAGACAATTTTGAACTAACGCGAAATCATATTACTATCTAAATAGTATTGTCCTATTTCAATTTTTCTACTAAATAAGCTGAATTCTTATTCCTCAACAGATTAGATAAGCTTGAAGTACCAAGGACATTAAAATAAAATTTGATTCTCTAAATTGGTTAAGAGGACCCTTGCAAAGCCACATACATCTTAAAAAATTAGGAACAAGCGAGAACTCAAATTTTTATTATTAAATACCTCCTTAAGCAGTTTGGTAGTTTTAAGCTTAGTGGATGCTAAGTTTGAGAATAAGGAGCGTGTATGAAAAATCAGTGAAAATGAGCGAAAGAAATATATCAGTAATGGAGCTCTAGAAGTGTAATTTTCCTGGTTACCTTAGCAAAAGACAGACACTGCCATAAATCTGAGCTATGCATAAATCTCGAGACCATATACAGGGAGGGGGGGAATGTATTTTACCGAGTCCGTTGATTTTGAATTGAAGTTAGCAGGTATTTTGCAGTAGGTTGCATCAAGACATGGCCAATTGTAGAAAGAGAAAAGCCAAGACAGATAGTCGAAATAATTGAGAGGCAAATGTTTAAATGGCTGCAGCACGGGTAAATGATGGGTAAGAAATATATCAGTAATGGAGCTCTAGAAGTGTAACTTTCCTGGTTACCTTAGCAAAAGACAGACACTGCCATAAATCTGAGCTATGCATAAATCTCGAGACCATATACAGGGAGGGGGGGGCATGTATTTTACCGAGTCCGTTGATTTTGATTGAAGTTAGCAGGTATTTTGCAGTAGGTTGCATCAAGACATGGCCAATTGTAGAAAGAGAAAAGCCAAGACAGATAGTCGAAATAATTGAGAGGCAAATGTTTAAATGGCTGCAGCACGGGTAAATGATGGGTAAGAAATATATCAGTAATGGAGCTCTAGAAGTGTAACTTTCCTGGTTACCTTAGCAAAAGACAGACACTGCCATAAATCTGAGCTATGCATAAATCTTGAGACCATATACAGGGAGGGGGGGCATGTATTTTACCGAGTCCGTTGATTTTGAATTGAAGTTAGCAGGTATTTTGCAGTAGGTTGCATCAAGACATGGCCAATTGTAGAAAGAGAAAAGCCAAGACAGATAGTCGAAATAATTGAGAGGCAAATGTTTAAATGGCTGCAGCACGGGTAAATGATGGGTAAGAAATATATCAGTAATGGAGCTCTAGAAGTGTAACTTTCCTGGTTACCTTAGCAAAAGACAGACACTTCCATAAATCTGAGCTATGCATAAATCTCGAGACCATATACAGGGAGGGGGGGCATGTATTTTACCGAGTCCGTTGATTTTGAATTGAAGTTAGCAGGTATTTTGCAGTAGGTTGCATCAAGACATGGCCAATTGTAGAAAGAGAAAAGCCAAGACAGATAGTCGAAATAATTGAGAGGCAAATGTTTAAATGGCTGCAGCACGGGTAAATGATGGGTAAGAAATATATCAGTAATGGAGCTCTAGAAGTGTAACTTTCCTGGTTACCTTAGCAAAAGACAGACACTGCCATAAATCTGAGCTATGCATAAATCTCGAGACCATATACAGGGAGGGGGGGCATGTATTTTACCGAGTCCGTTGATTTTGAATTGAAGTTACCAGGTATTTTGCAGTAGGTTGCATCAAGACATGGCCAATTGTAGAAAGAGAAAAGCCAAGACAGATAGTCGAAATAATTGAGAGGCAAATGTTTAAATGGCTGCAGCACGGGTAAATGATGGGTAAGAAATATATCAGTAATGGAGCTCTAGAAGTGTAACTTTCCTGGTTACCTTAGCAAAAGACAGACACTGCCATAAATCTGAGCTATGCATAAATCTCGAGACCATATACAGGGAGGGGGGGCATGTATTTTACCGAGTCCGTTGATTTTGAATTGAAGTTAGCAGGTATTTTGCAGTAGGTTGCATCAAGACATGGCCAATTGTAGAAAGAGAAAAGCCAAGACAGATAGTCGAAATAATTGAGAGGCAAATGTTTAAATGGCTGCAGCACGGGTAAATGGTGGGTAAGAAATATATCAGTACTGGAGCTCTAGAAGTGTAACTTTCCTTGTTACATTAGCAAAAGACAGACAGTGCCATAAATCTGAGCCATGCATAAATATCAAGGCCGTATACAAGGAGGGGTATGTATTTTACTTCCCCCCCCCCCCACCCTCCACAAAATTTGTGTCCGACTCGTAAAAGGAATAAAAATGAATATAACCAAATGTTTGTAAAGTTTGCGCTCGTTTCTTTTTACAATTCAGTGTGGCAAGGGGAGATTCTTATCGGGATGGAAAATCCCGATTTTCTAGTAGGAATAGACCGAAGATGGATCCAGGAGGTAAAAATTATTTTCATTTTGATGTCTTTGGTATTTTAATAGTTCATTGATCTGCACAATAAATAAAATCATGACTCTAACTGATCATGAACTGACGCCAGTGTGTCAAGATAGAACAAAAACAAATTATCATGGAAAATAATTATGAGAAATGACATAGAAAAGCTTAAATGGTCATTGTAGAAGAAGAATCCAAAAGAGAAAATAGGAGCTTCGTTTCTTGATGGAACAACAAAGCTGTACTTGAGCAGGGACGTATGCCTAAAAGAAAGTGGACTAGAAAAATAGGTAGAAAGTTGAGCCAAAAATCATTCAGTATCAATAGAATAGCTAAGGGTAGTCTAAATTGTGATTAATGGGTCTGAGTATACAAAAAAAAAAAATAGAATATTGGACACTATACAAGAGAATATTCTAATTAATTTAAATATTAATTCTTAGATAGTATTTAATAGGATTTAATTCCCTTTATTTAATTCGACATAATTTATGATTGAAAAATTAATATTTCTCTTATAATGTTATTTATAACATTTGAAATTATTTGTTTTAAGAAAAGTGTTTACATTGAACGATTGAATTTGCATTAGAAATCTGAGTTGCCGAAATTGAATGCGATCGGGAAAAATTTGAGGAGAGTTGATTTTTTATTATAATCACTGCATAAATTAGTATTGAAACCTACCGTTAGTTCTGGAAAGGGATAAAGACCAAGAGCCTTTGGAATGTCCTGACCTTGTAACCACCATGAATTTATTTTAACTGTTTTTCTGAAAGTTTTGTCAATTTTTTAGTAATCAAACATAACAAGAGCCTATTAAAACATTTAACTTGCCCTCCCCCCCGTCATTTGAACCTGCCAGACATAATTATAAACTAAGAAAATAGCGCTGCCAACATTGTCTGTGTAAAAACAAACATTGCGTATGGAAAAAAATGGTTTAAATGCCATTGTAGTGTTGCCTTATTTAACAAACCGTTTATTATATATTTTGTTTTAGGCGATCCTGATCGCGACGCAACAGCTGTTCGAATGTTCCTTAAGGATGGTCATAAGATAGCTCTTGCACAATCTTTTGCCAAAAATATGGGATTGTATGGAGAGCGAGCAGGTGCCTTCTCTCTCATTTGTAACTCTAAGGAGGAGGCTGCTGCAGTAATGTCACAGCTGAAAATCATCATTCGTCCAATGTATTCGAATCCTCCAATCACTGGAGCTAGAATTGTTACAGAAGTTTTGGGTGACGCTGAGATCAGAAAACAATGGTAAGTCTTTTTAGTGTCACAACTGCTGTAGATGGCATTACAATCGTGGAACAGTCATGGAGCCCTTCCTTTTTAGAAGAAGGGGAATTAAAGTCCTAATAAAATCACATGAACTTCATGAAACATGAAAATCACACAGCAACAGCAACCTTATAAGAAAATTAAAATATATTTTTTTTGTGAATTATTATCGCTTCTAATCAGTAGTTGTACCAAACCAATCCTGCTCAACTCATCCTCAGAGCCATACTGTGGTGTTTCTCCTCCCCATAGTATAGTGCAGACGGTTTGATATCATTCTATTTTCCCTTCTTGTTTTAGTTTTTTTTTTTGTTCAAAGATTTTTCCAATAGGCAATGTTTAGAAGTCCTCCGAAAAAAAAAGTCCCACCAGATCCCAAATCAAATTCCAGTGAAAGTGCCATAGTGAAAGATATCCATCTTGGCTTGTCAAGCACACTATCTCAAAGTTCAAATGATAGCTCCAATTCGGAGAATAGGACAATGATAAGTGTAGGGGCTAATGTAACCATAAATGATGATAATGGGTTTCAAGAGGTCCTCTCTAGAAGCTCTAAAAAAAGGAAAAAATCTCCCAAATCAAAAGTATTTCCCCTCTCCCTGCCCAAGATCCTCCCTCCAAAAACTTAGGAATTTATCTTAAAATTACTCCTACTAGCCCTTTGAAATAAAAATGATCACTGCAATAAGAGTTACAATTTTTTAATTGCTAAAATCAATGTTCTCTCTTAATATTAACCGTGATGGATCTCTGCTAATAGCTGTAGAAGATCAGAAATCAGCAGATACAATAATTAACCTAAAATCCCTTCTGAATACCCAAATTATTGCATCTAATTGGAACCCAAAACAATCACCAACAAAAATAGTAGTTTATAATGTTCCCCCAGGGATATCCACTCAGGAGTTAAAAGAAGGCCTCTCAGACATGGGCGCCCATAAGCTGAATTCCAGGGGGGGGGGGCAAACTTCGTCTAATTGCTACTTTTAATGCTATATAATAGAAATCTCAGAACAAAAAATATAAAAATAAGGCAGCATCATTCAGCCAGGGGGGGCAATAGCCCCCCCCCCTGCCCTCCATATGGGCGCCCATGCTCTCAGATAGGGCTGGAAACACAATCCCAGCTGAGGATGTTACCCAACTTGGCAAACCTAACTCTAATGGCCTAAAAACTAGTAGATCCTTCTTATTCACACTGAAGGGAAAAATTAATATCCCAGAAAAATTATTCCTATTTGGGCAAATCAAACCACACAAGGAATACAAACCTAAGCCTATCCAGTGTCAGAAGTGTCTGAAACTGGGACACACGACAAACAAATGTAATGAAATTCTCCGAGAGTGTAGTAATTGTAAAGCTTTCCATCCTAAAGAGCTGACAACTTGCAACAACACTCAGCCTACATGCATCAATTGCAAAGGCCCTCATGAATCTACAAATAAATCATTATGCCCTGCATACAAGAAAAGAGCTCGAACACTCCAAATATCAACAGAGAAGGCCATCCCATACCCCTTTGCAGCAATGGAAGCAAATGCTGCCCAACAATACCAAATAAAGCCTGTAATGAAACCAACCAAAACCCCCAAGTCAAACGCCCCCAATGCATCAAGCACCCCATATAAAACACCATTTTCTAAGCCCCCTAGCTCAAATCCCTATCAGAAGGAATCACCAAGCCAACAAGCCTCCTTGTCCGGTGAGATGAGGTCAGCCTGCCCCCCCCCCCCTCCCAAGAAGAAACAAACCAGAAACACTACCAGGAATCATCCCCTATCCGACAAACAGGATGCACAACCAAAAATGCAATCCCCAAATATATGCTTATTCATTCTAAACTGTAATGCAGTTCAGGCCATGAACATACATCAACTACAGAAAACAAAAATCATTGCAGAATTGGCAAAAATCTACATCCCAGATGATATGCTCATTCAAACAAAAAAAGATCTTGCTCTACTTTTAACAAAGCTGAACATTGATACACAGCCATATGAAGAATAAATCAACAACACAACATATATCAATACTCCAATGGAATGTAAGATCACTCACAGAAAATAAGCTAAATGAACTAATATCTTTTATGAATAATAATTCCATTAATATTGCTTGCCTCCTGGAAACTCATTTAACCCAAAATCAACAAATTAAGTCTCTGGATATACTATCCTCAGAAAGGATAGATCTTCAGAGAGAAAAGGAGTTGGGGTAGCTTTATTAGTTAAAAATAATATAAAATTTTGTGGCATCAATTTTCCAGATTTTGCAAATGATGTTTATGTAATTGGTATCAGTGTTTGGTTGAATAATTTAAAAACCTACATAATAAGCTTTTATAACCCTAATGGCCAAACTACAGATGCCAAAGATTTCTTTAATTATATAAATAATTCTAATATGTTAAAAAATATCATTATTTGTGGAGATTTCAATGCCCACAGCCTTTTGTGGAGGAATAAACCCGCAAATAAAGCTGGTAAATTCATTGAGCATATGACTTCAAATAATAATGAATTAGCTGTTGCTACCCCTCCAAACCTGAATACATATTTCAACCCCAAAAGTGGCAGATTCTCCACAATTGACCTACAAATTGTGTCATTAAATTTTTTGAACAAAATTTACATAAATAAAATTGATAGTCTATGTACTGACCACTTTGCTATAGTTTGCTCCCTAAATGCACCTGCTGAAACTCTATCTCATACCTCCAAATATATCAACACTAAAGCAAATTGGTCTATGTTCCAAAATGAGCTAAATGATGAAATTACAAGTTTCACCCAAAGTTCATGCATTTCAAACACAACAGTTGACACACATGCTGAAGCCTTGACATCTTTACTAATAAATACAGCTAATCATGCTATCTCCAGGACAACACCTAAGAAAACATTAACCTAAACAAATTCCTAAAGCATGGTGGACAAATGAGTGCCTAAATAAATGGAGAATAAAAAAGGCAGCTAGGACAGAATTCAAAAAAAAAACCATCACCTACTACATATTTAAAAAAATTACAAGCAGAATCTAATCTAAAAAGGACTATAATAGATGCTAAATATAATTACTGGAATAATTTTGCAAATAATCTCTCCAGAGAAACACATGAGCCAATTATACATAAAGTCATAAGCCACATCTGTGGGAAAAAGACTTCCCCCAACCCACTCCTGTATGAGCTTATACATAATAATACCCATTATGACAATGATAATGAAAAAGCTAACCTATTTGCAACTCTTTTTGTTAATAAGCTAACATCAAATAATCAAAGCAAACTGTCCCCAATTCCTATGAACCCAAGTTACCAACCACGCCCAGGATCCAAGTACATAACTAATCCATTTTCAATCCAGCAATTGAATAATGCAATACATCATATTAGGACCAAAACTAGCGGCAGCTCTGACAATATACACCCTGCATGGATAAAGAATCTCATACCTTCATACAAACAAGAACTGCTAAATTGTTATAATCACGCTTGGGCATCTACTATGTTCCCCAATATATGGAAATGTTCGTCCCTCCTACCAATCCTAAAGAAAAATAAACCCAAAGATAACCCTGAGTCTTATAGGCCCGTAATGATTACTCCTGTGATGAGGAAAATAATGGAGAAAATGATCTATCACAGACTCCTCTGGTTTGTTGAAAAAAATAATATGATCCTTCACACTCAAACTGGATTCGGGAAACACCACTCCTCAACAGATGCTTTCATTTTGCTAACAAATGCAATAAATGAATCTTTCTCAAAAAATAATGTCCTAGTTGCAGCTTTCCTAGATTTTGAAGGGGCATATGACAATGTGAACCACCAAATCCTTTTAAACAAACTTGCAAACCTTGGAGTACCCCCTAAGCTAGTATCTTTTTTAAATCCTTCATAGAAGTGCGAAGTTTCATCGTTTGTGTTGGTTGAGCCTCTTCACCCCAAAAGAAAATAACCAAAGTCCTACCTCAGGGAGCAGTCCTCAGTTGCCTCCTATTTGCCCTATATCTCTGGGACATGAACCTACCCCACACGAATCTACAGTATGCTGATGATCTGGTGCTATGGTCATCTGGCAACACCTTCCAGATAGCACAGTCAAATCTGCAAAAGTCACTTTTCCAGTTTGAAAAATTCTCTCAACATTCAGATTTACCCATTGCACCCACCAAGTCAAAAATAATCCAATTTCACCGGAAGCGAAACCATGTTAATGCAAAACTAACTCTAAATAAAACAACTATTCCAGAAGATAATCATATTAATTACCTAGGTCTCATGCTTGACCAAAAACTTAATTTCCACCTCCACATTTGAAACACAATAAAAAAATGCTATAGAAAAGCAAATATACTAAAAAGACTTCTTTCCACACCCTGGGGTTGTAAGGAGAAAACTTTACTCCAGTTTTATAAATCACATATAAGACCCCATATTGACTATGGGCTCATCGTCTATGGTGCATGTGCAAAGACCCAGATGCAAAAAATTGAAACAACAGAAAATGATATAATCCGTCTCATATTTGGTCTTAGGAAACCCACAAGCACCAAGTTTCTGCTTATGGAGAGTGGATTAACAACAATAAGGGAGAGACGTAGCTTTCTCTTGACAAAACATCTTACAAAAATTGAATCAAATAGCTCACACACACTACATAATTGGTTAAGAAATCCAGCCATGTATAGAGGCATTGCAGATGAGTATGCCAATATTCAGAAGAAGTTCCCCATACCAGCAAAGTCTATTGCACCCACTTTCCCCCGATCCCCCCCCCCCCATGGAATTGGTCAAGTCCCATATTAAATAATGAGTTCTCAAAGTGGAATAAAGATTTAACCCCCATTGCTTTTGTCCAGAAAAAATTTGCAGAACTTAATGCAATTACCTATAAAAATCACTTCCAAATATTTGTTGATGGGTCAAAATGAATGAGAAGGTTGCAAGTGGTGTTTTCCTTCCTTACCTGAAAATTGCAATGGGCGAGAGATTATATTATAATCTATCTATAATGTCTGCTGAGTTAAATGCCATAATCATGGCATTAGAACACCTTAAAGAAAACCAACCTTTGATTGCAAAAGTCAAATAATATTATCATATGTTCCGACTCTCTATCAAGCCTTGAGTTGCTGGCCTCAGCTCCTCAATATAAGTTGGACATTGACACTTATCATTGTCTCAGTATTATTGATAACCTTGCTTCAAGTGGCATAAAAACTTATTTTCAGTAAATTCCTAGCCACTCTGGCATAAGTGGTAATCATCAGGTTGATGAAATAGCAAAAAATGCTATAAATATTGACCAGCCAAGTGGGAGACCAATCCCAATTAGAGATATTTACCGATGGAGGCTATCAGATATTAATTTTAATAAGATTAATCCTATCCTTTCCCCCTTTCCCAAGAAGTATCTTTCTAAAATTTATCATAGAATTCGTTCTGGAACAAATGGACTAAATTTCCTTGCATTCTCATATAAGTTTTTCTAATTCAAGTGGTTCAATTCCCCTGTCCCCTCTTTGCAGGCATTGTAATATGAATAATGAAACAATTGACCATTGCCTATTTGAATATAATATGCTGACGTCTGCACAACATACCTTGCTTTGTAAACTGTTAAAATGCTTCAAACACCACAAAATCACTATCAGCCAAGAGCCTAGCCAACTATACCTGCACACAGAGCACAGAAATCGATATCTATCATCTTTTATTTGAACTTCTTGAGTCAAAAGATCTACTGAAAGATATCTGAGAATATCTAATAAATAAGAGACAACCAAGACAGTAGCTCTGTAGCCCACAGAGTGAAACAAAAAGAAGAGGGCTAAATAGTACCAACTGAATAGCCCGCCTGCTGTGAATTAGAAGAAGAATGAACTACGATTAAGCAATACAAGGATCTATTGTATATTATTTAGGTCTAATAATAGCAAGTTTTGTCTCTTTAAAAAATGTAATGCGTTTTATTCCTACAGAAAACGTCGATAAAAACAATCTGTTTAGACGTCGGTTTCATCCCCATACGAATTGTGTGACTGCCCCTCCCCCCTCTTGATAGCTTGGATTGTCTGTACCTGCGATGTGTCTTATAAACTTGAAAGGATGTTTAAATTGAGGTCAGGTAACACCCTGATTTAAATTGAATGGCTCTAATTCACGATGATGCATTAAATTAAAGATTTTTACAAAAGTATTTTCGCCCAAAAATTTAATTTTAGCTTTATTTGTCGTATATACTTTCATGTTTTTAGATCCATATTTTATATCGCTCTTCCAGTGGAATTCAAAAGGTCAAATTTGAGAATTGACTAGTCCAAATTAATCCTTTTTATACGGCTCCTGTAAGAAAATAGAAGTTGCATGTTTGAATAGTAGGCATTATGTACTGTCTAGGTCTACAAAGAACCATCGGTTACGACGGTTAGGTCCCATTTTTAGGGATGATAGGCTGATTTTGGCAATTGAGCGAGCACAAAGGAAGAAAAAAAGGCTAAAAAAATCTAAACAAATATAAAATTTTAAATAAAAAACTAAGTGGTAAATACCTTTGATGGGTCCCATTTGTTAAAAGAAGGAAAATTTTGAAAAAATAATTGTGAAAAAAATAATTTGTTTTAAGGGTTTTTGTGTCAATCTAGAAGAAAATGTTGGTCACTTGACTAAATATTAATGACGACTGTTTTGACAGAAAGAACTGAAAAGAAGAGAAATGAAAATGATTGTAAATTTGAATTAGAAGGGATAAAACAGTATCTGCAGCCTATTTATTTTTTATTTTAACATTCTTACCATCAAATCATAAAGATTAGCCAGTAAGAAATTTTATGGGTGTTTCAGAGACCTGTCATGAATGGAATAGATGGCAGCATTGTTAAAAATACCGTTCATGTCTCTTTCTTGTATTTGTTAAAAAAAACGGACGAAGCATAAAAAAGAGCTGAACAGTAAAAGAAATAGTCTACGAAAGTTATTTGTTAAAAGAACTACATTGGCCAGTCGACACCGAGTTGAGTGAGTGGGTGTGCATTGATTTGAGTGGGTGTAGGGGGAGTTTACAGTACCAAAACCTACCAACTCGTTCTTTGACTTATTCTTAGCATCACACATTGCTTTTACCTTTTTGGAGGTTGGCTACTCCTAAATGAATAGCTTATCGTATAATTGAGGGAAAACAAATGCTAAACGACAGTGTCCAGTTCGACTCGGAGGGTAAGGTGCCCCTTCAAAAACTTTGAAGGGTTTCCAAGAATCTGAGGGACAGAATAATAATTAAAACGCGAATTTCTTTTCTGCTATGTATAAATTTAATTTCGGTTTCCTCGTTTTGTTTGGTGATTTACTATTCCTAATATATTTCTCTAAAGGAAGGGAGGTTTGGTCGTAGGCTCCTCCTTCGCCATGTTGACATGAAGGAAGTTTCACAGACATCTGGCGACTTTAGGCCTAATAATTTGCGGCACTTTTAATGCCCCCCCCCCCCCCCGCATAAAATCCTTGTAAACTCCTCCCCGATATTGTTGACCCGCACTGATACAATTCCGTGTATAAATTAATAAAGCCTCAATTGAATCGATTCAGGTAAATGAAACGTAGAAATAATTACTTAATAATTGCAATGCATTTTATATTAGCTGCGTGCAGGTTAAGGCTAGAGTGTGCCGCCACATTGAAGCATTATCCCTGAAACTTAAATGCTGTTTATTTAGCTTTTTGATAGTTTGAAACAGCTCAGTTATATCGCATTTGTATATTTTAACAGTATATTGTTCCTGCTTGGGGCTAAAATTGTTGCTTTTGGCATAAATTCTTGCAAATATCTTTGATGTAACAAATTATTCATTGTTGAGATAAGAGATAAGACTGTCTTGAATTTTATTTTCCAAGATTGTCTTTAATCCATTTTGTGAAAATGTCTGTCACAAGCCGAAATGGGTTGACTTCGCACTTTCGAGCTGAATAAAAAAGAAAGAAAAAAAAGCATCAAATGTTATATAGCGATTTATGCAAAAAAAAAAAAAAATGAAAATGTTAAAGAGATTGTAAAAATTTCAAAAACAATTAAAACTTCGAGGATTAAAAGAAATAAAGCAATGAAACCACAAGTGAAAATTGATTCATGTGACTAAAAATTTCGCAGTTTTTATAAAAAAAAATCTTTTCTGTATTTAATTTTGGTTTCCTCCTTTTGTTTGGTGATTGTACTCCCTCAGTTTCTGTCAATCCTTTCGCAAGATTTTTTTTTTAGGCTAGTTGACGTTAAAGGAATGGCAGATCGCATTATAACAATGAGGCAAATGCTGCGTGACGGTTTAGCCAAAGAAGGCTCTTCTAAGAACTGGGCTCATATCACCGAACAAATTGGAATGTTCTGCTTTACAGGAATGACTCCTCAACAAGTTGAACGACTGACAAAGGACTATAGCATATACCTGACAAAGGATGACGTATCTCTGTGGCTGGAATCACCTCCCACAATGTGGAATATCTGGCACATGCCATTCATCAAGTCACTAAGTGATTTTTGATTGTGATAATTGTAGTTACCTGCGTGCTTAGAGGGCGAGGTTTGAAAGGTAGAACTGTGACCTGACCCCTTTTTGTTAACAATTTGAAATTGAACATAAACTTGATTGTTAATTTGCATTCTTGCATCTTAGGTTCCTCTTTCTATTCGAAGCTCCTCACCTTTTCACTATAATTGAACATAAACTGATAATTGATAATTGAACATAAACTTGATTGTTAATTTGCATTCTTGCATCTTAGGTTCCTCTTTCTATTCGAAGCTCTTCACCTTTTCACAATAATTGCTATCTTTTTAAATAATTGCAAAGTATTGCTTAAGATATCTATAGACAGATTGTCACAAAGTGCAATTTCTGGTTCTAGTTAATATTGACGGTACTGAGTCAAATGTCATAGCTTTTTTTTTTTTGCTTTCAAATTTACAAAGTTTATGAAGCGCGAAATTTTTTGTTTTAATGAATCTGTTTTTTAAACACTTTTAATTTAAAAAATCAGCCCCTGTAAAACTGATGGGAACAAACATTATTCTTTAATCTATACAACTTGTTAACTTACTTCTGAAAAGGGATTTCCTGTAATTATTTATTTCAATATTGAGAGATGGGTTCTGTTACTTTAAAGGTTATTTAAGTTCGGTGCAGAGTATTAACGATTCAAATCAAAATGAGAAAACTTTATTTCAAGTTCGAACCGAATCTTGCATATGAGCGTGCTCGTGTGGATACCTCGTATTATGAAAAATGTCAACTTCTGTAAAGAAGTTTTTAATTTTTTTAAAAATTTTCCTTTGTTTAAGAATATGAGTGTCCTGAGCAAATGAGGAAAATACTTAAGGCTAAGTTCAGACCCATAAGATTTTGACTTAATATGATTTGGTTTTCGCATTGATTTTTTATTTTACTTTTTTGCCGTCCAAGATTTTTCTAGAATGATAGGCTTTTAATTATCCTTAACTATTTCCTAACAACCTAATGAGGTATCTTGAAGTTGAAAAATAACTACTACAAAGAAATAATATATAATTCGGCACTTTTGACTTAATGGATTTAATCAAATTTGTTCTGTAAAGGTTTTGGTAATATTTAAGCTTCAAGATTCACATATCTAAAACGGCTCTCATTGTATTGGCAAAAGACTTAACTAAATTACGCTTTCGTTCTGCGTCTTGTTGGCTCGAACTTGTTCGTGTGTCGACTATTGGCTTTGGGGGTAATAAAAGGAAGCAACAACGTACTGTGTTTTTTTATTAGCGAGGAGCGACAGTCCAAATTTACAATTGTGATGGAATTTCCGTTCTCTCAGCGTTGTCTCTTTTCAACGATGCAGTTGTGTTATATTTGGAGTATGATTTTTATTGCCCGTTTTTGAACAGCCTCGAGATTGTCACTTAAGCAGTCAACGTTGAGCACCTGTGGTCCCCAATCAGGGCACGCGTATTCTAGCAAGGGATGTGTGTAGTACATATACGCTAGTTGTAACTAGTTCACTGGGAAATCTAGCCGTCTGAATGTAGTCAGTGATCGCAAAGTATATCTACCCTTTTTCATAAGGTTAGAAACATGGTAGCTGAAAGAACAGTCAGTTTTGAAAGTCACACGAAGAATAATTGCAGTTGAAGTGGTAGGGAACCATGGTTCAGGACAAGCTACGTCCTTGTAAGCGGATTAAAACGTATCACTTTTGTTTTATTGACGTTAATTTGAAGTCCATTATTCCTGCAAGAATCAGTGAAACTATCTTTTAATTCACCTTGGAACTGGGGTATTGCTTGGGATTTATCCAGGAGAAATTTGAGCAAGCTGGAAAGATCATCGACGTATTTTAAAGCGTTGATGAAAGTCAACGAGAACATAGTTGATCTCAACCAAGAATAGTAAAGCAGCCAGTTTGGTACCTTGGAAACTTCCATGTAAAACTAATTAAAACAAACATAGTTTTCTTAACCTGTACAACCTGATAGCTTTCTAAAAAAAAAAATTTCCTAAAATCCCATATTTCACCATATAAGGAAATTGTGTTTCTTTTTCTATCCTAATGACTTTCTTTAGGTATAAAGCAAATCATAAGTATAAATCAAATTTCAAGAGATGCTATAAAAAATAGATAAAAAGGAAATAAAGTCCAAGTGTTTACAGGGTATATATTGGACTGGTACTTCTTTTTGCTCTGGAATGGGGGCAGAAGGTCAACTCCTTTCCAATGCATCTACGCACTTCAAAATGCTACTACTACTAGCAACTCACCGCAGCACCAAGCCGCCTGAGGCCACCACAGATACGCACGCTTCTCCTCTATCCCAATCTATTCAAAGCCTCCTTTTTACACCCTCCCACGAATTTCCCATTTCCTTTAAATCTTTCTTTATGATGTCCTCCCATCCCAGACGAGGACGACCTGCTTTCCGGTTAGCCCTAGACGGTTGGCCGAAAAGAACAATCTTCAGCAATCTGTCATCCTTCATACGCACAACGTGCCCTAGCCACCTCAACCTTTCTTTCATTATAGCCCTAGAGAGCGGTATTGAACCACATTTTTCATACAGCCTGTTGTTTGAAATACGGTTAGTCAGCCGGGTACCCAGGACAGTCCTTAAGCAATTTCTCTGGAAAACATTTAGCAAATCTTCATCCACTTTTCGAAGCGCCCATGCTTCAGAGCCATATTTGACTACTGTCATCACTGTAGTAGCTTCTAATATTCTAATCTTGGTTTGCAGACTTATCTTCCTATTCTTCCAAACTTTTTTGAACTGTGAAAAATCACCTTGGGCCTTGGTTATTCTACTTTTAACATCTTCACTACTCCCACCATCTTTACTAATAATACTACCAAGGTAAGTGAAGCTGCCCACCTGATCAATAATTTCATTACCCAACGTCACCATTTCCTCTTCACTTATTCCTAGCCTTAGTGACTTAGTCTTCCTAACATTAATTTTCAAACCTATTCTAGCACCCTGAACTCGCAACACCTCTAAAAGTTCATTAATTTTGCTCACACTTTCCTGTAAGATGCTTAAATCATCAGCGTAATATAAGTCCAGGAGACTTTTCCCTCCCCATTTGATTCCGTGGTCTCCCATTGCTTTTCATGCGCCCTTAAGACAAAGTCCATCAAAATAATCCATATAAAGGGGGATAGAACACAACCCTGTTTAGCTCCTGATTTAATACAAAACCAGCTGCTAACTCATTTCCTACCTTAACCGCACCAGTGTTATTCTCGTACATAGCACTAATCACTTTAATGTATTTGTCGGGTATACCATACAAGGATAAAACCTTTACTAAAGCTCTTCTATCAACAGAATCGAACGCTTGCTCATAATCTATGAAAGTGAGGACCAAAGATATTTGACAACTCAGGCACTTCTCAATTATTAACCTAAGAGAGAAAATTTGGTCGACGCATTCTCTACCTTTTCTAAAACCGCACTGTTCTTCTCTTAAAACTTTGTCTACGGCTTCTTTCTGTTTAAAAAGTATCATATTACTAAGTAATGTGCTACCTACAGAGACCAGACTAATGCCTCGATAATTACCACACTCACTTTTATCACCTTTCTTATAAAGTGGCTTAATTAAGGTTTTCCTAAAATCGTTAGGTACTTCCCCTTTTTCAAAAATCATATTCATCATCTTCAGTAACTTATTTCTAACCTCGGAGCCACCATATTTAAGAAACTCATTTACCACTCTATCAGTACCTGGAGCCTTATTATTTTTTAATCCTTTTAGTATTATCGCTAATTCTTCCTCCCAAAACAAATCTTCCTTCACATCCAAGATATCACAAACTTTTTCATTTTACTCTATATCTTTTCCTGTAACTCTATCTCGGTTTAGCAAATTCTCAAAATGTTATGCCCATCTCTCTTCAATTCTTTCCTTATCGCTAATTGTGGCCCATTCCTATCTTTAACTGGGCCAAGTCCGGATTGACTACTCCCTCTCAATTTATTAACATGCCAGTACAATATTTTACTATTATACCGTTTAGCTGCATCTTCCAGATCCTCGGCAATTTTATCCATGGCCTCCACTTCACACCTCCTTAGTTCATATTTTTAATGCTTTCTCCACTTTCTTTACATTCCTTTTGTTTTCACATATGATCTATCACTCTGATAATTTTTCGTACAAGTCCTTTCTCCTTTCTATCAAACATAGCCTTTTCACTAATATTCTTATTAGTGAAGTTCCATTAGTGAAGTTCTGAAGTTCTATCTGCAGTTCTATCTTTCTTCCCTAAGACACCTTCAGCAACTTCACAGATTACTTTTCTAAAATTATTCCAACCATCTTCCGCATTATCAAATTTGAAACTCTTAAGTTTAGTATTCAGCTGTTCCTGGAAAGTTTCTCTCAAATTCTCATCCTGGAGTCTACCCGCATTATAACTTCCCGGGAGGTAGTTACCCTTCCGAAATTTGAGCGAGAGGAAATTGGGAATATTCCCGAAGACACATTAGACTTTCTAGCATGAACCACAATGTCAAAAAATGGTTCGATGAAATATTAAGGAAAATTGAAATATAGCAACTAGAGTGCATAGATTAAGCAATAGTACTGGCTTTTCCATTGATATTAGATATTCAGATATGACACAATAGATATAGCCTACAGTACGAGAAAGCAAATATCGTAATAGAAGTCCTATGTCTACTGTTACTGTTACTTCTGGATATCAGTTACATGTTCTTCTACAATGATTGAAGAGTACGCTCTTTGATTACAGAGAATGACTCGACCATTGGTGGAGTCATTGACGTTTCAACCATCGTGCCGATCTAGAGGCCCTTGGTGGCTTTCGCCAACATGAGATTTTATTTAGTAAACTGCTTTTTTTTAAATCGGTACTCTTTATATACGGTACCAAAGACTATGTAGAACTGATAGGAGATAATACTGTGGCACTTCAACTTAGCTTTAATAGAAAAAAAAAAACTAGCGCCACTGACACTACCTCACGAATTTCATGGGATATGAGTATAAATAATGCACGAATAAACAAAAAAAAATATGTTTAAGACTAACTTCAAACTCTGGTATCTGGTGGTAAAAAATAAACAAATTTTTTTAAAGGATTGACAAAATTTAAAGCGCCTGAATGTATGCTACGAGATTTATTCGTAGCCTACTTGCAACATGCAAGCTGTCATTTTTGTTAAAAAAAAGTATGGCTTAGTCCATCTGGGGATATCTTTAACTAAATCTTCAAGATTTACTGCAGGTATGGGTGTTTTCCAGAAGTCTATTATCATTAAGTACAGTTAATTATTTGGGTAATTGTATGAAATACCCCCTACCTAATATTCTTTCAATATGTTTTTTCTGACGTTTATTTGGGGGTAAAGTAAATTGGGTCTGCATGCCTACTGTGTTAGGTATAATTTTTCTGCATACTATGTAGTGAGAATTATTTTCTAACTTCACATTGTCCAAATACTTTACCCCCCCCCCCCCTAATGCGCAAATATAGAAACCAAATTATATATTTTCCATTTATTCTGTCACTTCTCTTTGTCTTATCTCGCGCTAAGCTGAAAAAAAAAAAAACTAACAAAAAACCGGTTCTGCATGAACAACTTGAGTGGTAGGGGGTATGTCATTCAAGTACCATCATTTGTCATACCTTTATCTTTAAACGGCCCATAACAGAAAATTCGATCCCCTGTACGTTCATAATAAGTATAAAAGACAAACATTTTAGTTCTTTCTCTATTTATACGAAAAAAGACTAAATTTTTTATTATCTGATTTTTTGGAGTGCAAATGCTAACGTAATTATCTGATGACGGAACTCCTACTATATGGTAATCAGCACTTTAAGTGCAATGCCCCACTTGCACCGCAGTCACATTTGTTGATTTAAAAAACACGATTTAGGAATGACTTGAGTTTTTCCAAGATTTGATCTTCACACGTATAATACAAAAGGTAAAAAATCGAAATGACAAGAACTTGGCTTAACAGCCTGTATCAACACCAATTTGTCCCTATCTGTTGCCTACTGATACAAGCTTTGTATCTTTTGCCAGATTCATCTGTTCTAATTTCAAAAGATTATTCCTTCCATTTTAGTTCTGCTAAATCACAAATTTTACGCTTCAAAGATGAACAATCTTTTACTCGAACAATTGTTAACAGGATAAATATGAAAAGCTGTAATTGCATGTAATTTTGATTTTATCAACAAGTGATCCGGACGTAAAGCTAAATCTTGTACATGTTTGTGTCTGTAAGTTTGAATCTGGCAACAGCGAAATTATTTTTGGGTTACATCAAAACTTTAGATGACAGCTTTTAGACCCGGTTTTCATGTTACCAACGTTGCATACTAATTCAACGATTGAATAATGAAAAGCGCTGAAACTACATTTCATGTTGAAACTTGCAAAAACGAAAAAAAATTCCTGGCTTTTAACTGATAAAATGAAAAAAAAAAAACAGCAGAATTCCCCCTCTCCCACTCCCTAGATTAGGAAAAACACTTTCTGTACCTTCAATAAGAAATCCTTCTCCCTCTCCCTAAATTATTTGTGATTTTGACTCTGATATAATGATTGACAAATTATATATATATATATATATATATATATATATATATATATATATATATATATATATATATATATATATATATATATATATATATATATATATATATATATATATATATATATATATATATATATTAATGCAAAATATCTGTTGTCGTTTCAGTCTCCGTATAGGGTCAAATGTTAAAAAGAATCTATAGAAAAACGAGAAGTCCAAAAATGACTTCGTTTTGCGTTTTGATTTTCGATAGCTATTGGAAAATAATGAAAATATTCATCGTATGCTGAAATTTGTTTCTATCCAACTTGAAAATACAAAAGTAAACGGGAAAAGAAATTACACTGGTATATTAAAAAGGAATGGAAAGTACAGAATTTATCATAAACTCAGTGAGGCTATCTAAGCAGCGCCTAAAAAGACACTTAAAATGAAGGCACTTAAAACAAAACAAATTTGAAGTCAATTAAATCTCAAGACACTGTTGATTGTTAAGGAAAGGACTCAGGTAGGTTTAACTCTTGGCAATAATCAAAGATTAAACAAATAAATATAGACACAAATACATTCAAATAAATAATAGATAGAGTGTAAATAAATAATACTAAAGAGATTTCACTCAGGATTTGTCTCGAAAGATCGGTTATGTTACAAGACCAGGTAACAAATTTAGAATAAAATTTCTACTTCCCTTCTCCTGAAAAAGCACATCTTCCAAAGGTCCCATCTCTTAAAAAACAAGTTTCCCAATAAAGAGAAACATCCCCGGGAGGGTGGGGAAAAAACAGATCAAATCACTTGCTAAAGGACTAAGCCAAGATAAAAATAAACTATATGCCATCATGCTAGAAAAGAAACAATAAATAGTATTTGCCGCCCCCCCCCCTAACAGTGATGCCTCAACTCTTATTTGATGAGTTGTCCAGAAAAATGTTAAATTGAGTAAAATCTCAGTTTAATGGAGTAAAATTCTATTTTAACATAAATCTAGGAATACAGACATACAAAGTGGCAACTAAACGTACGGAAATCAGAACAACTACAAGATTAAGATGCATTCGAAATTTTTGTTACGTAAAAAAATTCACGTAACAAGTATAACGTCAATATATTTTCGTTGTCTAATACATTTCTGAAATAGATACTGTCCCATAAAAATAACTACTTATTAAGGTGTATAAATGCAGTTTTCAAAAGGTCTGAAATCATGAAATTATTAGGTCTTCCTGCAGAATATTTTGATACTGGTAAAAAACATGAAAAAGCCAATAAAGACTTGGGCCCTTAGAAAGCAAGATAAAGAAGAGGCTAAATTAAAGAATACATAGACAGTCCTTATACCCGTAATTTATTATTAAAGCACAAGAGAGACCGGCTGCAACTGGCTGTTAGGAAAAGGTCACACTTCAGGGTTAAGCTTACCAATTAGCTTGGGCTATTTTACTATCTTCCGGTTAGGGTCACCAATCCTAAGAACCTTTTTTCCTCATCTTTATCACTGGTTAAATAAGTTTCTTTAAACTGCAACTTGGAAGAATTTAAGGATTTGGTCCTAGTAGGCTGCATAATGAAGAAGGCAACGAAATAAGATGGAAGATGGCTCACGGGCTTCCCAGTCGATGCCATTCTACCCAGCATCCGCTCTAGCCCTGGAGGTATATGGATTTTCTGCTGATATCGATTCTTTGAGTGAATTCCAGAGGCTCGTTACTATTAGAAAATGTGACTGCGTTTCCAAGATCCGCAGAGCGTCCTGATTATCCGCAGAGCATCTTCTCGATCCTTTGGTGATCTATCACAGGGACAATGATTCAACGCAGAAGAAGATCAGGAAATTTTTGTGTGGTAAAAATCTTTTTTAGCTGTAACGATGTCCCATCCTGTACGTCTATAGGGCCGTTCTTTTACTCATCTTTGTGCTAAGATCTTACATCTTTTGACAAAGAACGCTTAAGAGTGAAATCTTAGCGCAAAGATCTTACACCTTATAGCGTTCTTCTGCAACCATCTTTCATCATTCTGCTCTGATCAGCGGTCTAAGAACAATGATGAGTATATCATCAAAGTTCTCTCATCATTGTTCTATATGGTAGAAACATGACGTCTTTCAAACTTTTGCTAACATCAGTGAGCTGTAAGATCTTAGAACAAAGATGAGTTAAAAGAACGGAAATCTTTGCAGAAAGATGTGAGATCTTAGTGCAAAAGAACGGGCCTTATAAGAAAGGTTTGCTAAATTGAAGCGGCCCAGGTCATATTCATATGGAAGGAATTGATGTCCTTCAACCATTTTTATAGCATGCCTCTAGATTGTTTTAAGAGTAGCTTTAGCTTTCTCATAAAAGGGGGATTGCCAGCTTCATGCCTATTTCTAATCAAATCTAGCTTTGTAAATAATACCGACAACCTTTGAACGACGTGTGCTGATGATATAACCAGATATAAACTTTTTAATAGGTTTTGAGAAGCGCTTTTTTTAAAACAAATCGATATTTTTGCATTATTTGCCATAGTTTAGAATTGTATTCAAATATTTGTGAGATTATTGATGAAGGTAAGGAAATGGCAGAGCCTATTCTAAATAATCCACAAGTAATGTTGAACTAAACTAGTATCAATTTTGGCTAATCATGGAACAGGCTATTGAAGGCTTCAAAAAAAAAAAAAAAAAATTTCAAAAAATATTAAAACATATTTTTATAAAAGTGTATATAAACAGTTTGAAAAAAAAACTTAATCAAAAATATACAGTGACAGCCTGGTTTCCCTTCCTTATTCTTGCACTCTAGAACACGGCTCTATTTTTGTCATTTTCGTAAATATTCGGCGTAACTTTCCGTAATATATCGCCCTCCAACCTTCAACAGAGAACAGAAAAAGTTCATAACCAAGAAAAACGGCCAACCTATCTCTCAGTTTATTTCAAATACCCTTCAGATTGAATCCACAGGAGGCGGATATACAATTTGCAAAAGGTGGCTATATCATCCAAGCAATAAGAATCCATATGCAACAGACATCGTCAAGCTGATGAGTCAACATAGGGACATAACTTGAGGATTACGTTGCGCTAGAAGAATATACTTTATTTAAGAGGGGTGGGTGGGTAACTCTTATTCTGATGAGAAACGTACCCTCATTGGTGGGTGGGCGGGTAATCTTTTGCGGGTGGGTGGCTCTTATTCTGATGGAAAATTCATCCTCATTGGCGGTAGGAATTTTATTCCTGTTAATCCCCAGTCCATGTAATTGTTACATTTGGGGATTAAATTAGCATTAAGCATGACTACAGTGCCAATAGTATATTCCCTGCTTAATTTCGTGAAATGAGCATGTTCAAATTTCCAACATAAAGTTTAAAATCAGAGTTTTGAGGTTTAAGTCAATCGGCTAGTGGTAACAAATTGTAAGTAAGGAGTGACTCGAGCGGGCTTTTAATGCTGATCCAAATATATATAAAAATTAAGTATATTCTTTTTTTTATTAAAAAAATAATTTTATTAATATACTTTTTTTTATTTAAAGAAAAAAAGAAAAAAAACAAATTGTATAACATTTTTAGGTCATAGCTTTCGTTGGTTTCTTGCCTTCCGGGCCACCGGGATATCACCAGCAAAAAAACATTGGAAGTGCTAGGAATGCCGTCAATCGAATACCAGTACGAAACACCGATTATGAGTTTTGTATATCTTCTCTGTCTGAAACCCAGTAATCTTATATTCATCTCAATAAATCCTTTTCTTCAAGAACTAGAAACAGAACACTTTAGAGTGCGGACTAAAGATAGAGCAAAGCGATTTGGTAATATTTAAACCTGGTATATCAATTTACACAGGGGGTCATTATTTGCCAAAACCGTTACGCCGTTGGAAGAACCGTTACTGGTATAGGGTAGAACAGTAATTGGTAGGATTATTATCTGCTAAAACCGCTACCCTTTGAAGCAGAAGTTAATAGTTTACATAGAAAAATAGAGGACTAATTTCTCTCGATGCATTACCTCCACCCTCCCTCTCCTAAGAGCTACTAAAAACTACTTTATAATTATATATTATGTAGTATTGTAAAGTATCTTTTTTAGCACCGGTATCAGTTATCGCTTTAGAAACGAATCCAAATCTCATGTTGTCTGATGGTTTATGTTAAAATGTTAACTAATTAGCTTTTCGGTTACTTGAAAATCTGTTTAACATATATTATCAAATGCTTTGTTAAATACTAAGGTAGCAGAAGTCAAAAGCATATATACAGGATGTGTGTAAAGTCTGGACACAGTTTTGTCTCTTTCGCCAAAATACTATCGAAATACCTTATCTACAATATTTCGGGAATGGCTCGGGAGACTAAGTTGAAAATTATAGACAGTGTCGGACAAGGAGAGTGCATGGATACTGGATGGAGTAAGGGGGAGGGGGTCTCAACTCAAGTGTACTTATCAAAAATCACGAATTCAATATACTGCCTTAACGAATATCGAGTGAATGTACCAAGATTGATTGCAATGCATATTTATTCCATCGAGTTCATGTGATTTTTTGAAATGCATTAAAGTTTGCATTGCAAATGACGAAATCATATTGAAGATGTTATTTCAACAAAAATATGATGTTACTTAATTGATGATGCAGTTTCAAGTGCAATGTAATTACAATTAATGATGACGACATTTAGAAAAATATGACGTAATTCCAAATGCATGTTATTTGAAAAATAAATAATGCTCAATTTTGATTAAAAACACAAATATCCTTCGCCCACGCTTTACGGGCACCCTTTAGAAGAAAGTACGGGACAAGTCTCCGTTGATATACTATTTGGTTAACTAAATTGACAATGTTATGGAATCTAATTGCATCCTCTAAATGCATTTAGAGGACGTTATCTAAACGCGTCCTATATGATTGAGCTATTTTTGGGCACTGTTTCAGTTTTCTAATGCGCTATCTAATAATGTTATATAATGCATCATTTAAATGCGACCTATATGATTAATCTATTTTCGGGCCTTGTTTCAATTTTCATTTCAGTTTTTGTAGAGCTGTAAAAAGATATGAATTATTACACTATATGAATTAAATATGACTTAATTTCTTTAGTACTATTTGGTGAATTATTTGTTTTAGAAAACGCAGATAACTGATGCTGATATATTTCTACTTAAACACGTCTGTCTTTGAAATTGCGTTCAGATGATCGCAAAAATGTAAATAGTAGAGAAACGTCCATATGTTTGTATGGAAAAAAAAATATTTGATTTCAATTTGGTTTTTAAGATAAACGAAAAATACTGTCAAAAGCTCTTTCGAAAAAAGCCTAGTACTTTTCAAAATAGGTTAAATGATTATAAACAAGTAATTTAGAAATCAGGTGTAATAAAAAGGAACTATTCACATAGAACATGAAGTACGCATATATACGCAGTTACAATCACCGGGTACTCCAGAGAAAAAGCAATCTGGATTAATAATAGGCTTGACTAAATAAATAATATAAATAGCATAGTAAGTTAATGCGAAAAAGGATAAAACAAATCCTGTGCCAACACAAATAAGTAGCAAAACCTCGAAAATGTATATACAAATATATAGTACATAATTGTACAAAAAAAGGTAAATTACACGGAAATGTTTCTGAAGTGATAAAAAAACTCCTTGAATTTCTGGATTTAGGCTGATAGGACACCTCAATTTTTATACTACCCCCCCCCCTGCACACACGCATAGTTACTTTCATTGACTATTCGATCCATAAAGGTAACTAGAAAACATACAAAGCAAATATTCAAACAAAGCACTTTATAACAATATATTCACTTAAGTTAGTTATTTTCTTTCAAATCGTCAGTCGAGTATCAAAAGAACATATCTCCATAATTGTAGATTTTCAGAAGAGCAAAAAAGGACTCACAACTTCGTTATTTCCCCTCCGTTAACCGTGAAACAAAAACACATCGATATGCAAATCAATACATATCAATCCGTTTTTGCTTTACGGTTATCGGGGAGAAAATAAAAAAGTTGTGTTTTTTTTTGCTCTTCTGAAAATTTACAATTATGGAGGTACATCCTTTTGATACCCGACTGACAGAATGCTTCTAGATAGTGCTAGATAATTTCAAAATTTCATGCTCGCATAAATGAATCTGACGAACTAAAACTGGAACTGGGGCACTGCAAATAAAAAATAAACAAAATAAGAAATAACAACTGCAACAGCACTAAAAAGATAGAAAAACACAAATAACCTAGGATAATAATTTTCAGGTTCTGACGATCCAAGAGCGCTATTATTAGCCTAAAACAATGATATAAGACAGACTATTGACACGCCGCTTTGATAAATGTAGTCTTTTGCACAGATTTTACCATAACTTTTCGGATTACTTGACTTCAAATACTTATTTTAGTTGCTCTAAAAACAAATCAAAATGATTGTTCACGCAATCTTACTTTTTAAAATGCTTTCTACTTCCTCATTGGTAGTTGAAAGCAGCCAATCAAATAAGTCAATCCACGAACATAAAACTTCTGCCCCGAGTTTGCAAATGTGTTTTCGACACTGCTCTGGGTCTAGTACAATAAAGTATGGGTTTTAAATTGATTGGTCAATAATTATTTCCCAACCCAAAAATCAATTGCTCCAATTTCCAAAAACAAATTTCCGACAAGGTCCTACTTAAATACTTGTAAAGTAATAAAACTTATTTCAAATTAATTCATCGTAAACTAAATTTTCTTTTTTATTATCTTTTTACGGCTATTCTAAATTTCGTTTTCGACAAAAAAAGAGAAGAAAAAAATCTACTTCTTTGAGATATAGGCTAACACGCTTGGATCATCTTTGCTATCTTTGGTCTATCTTAAAATTAAAAGCATAAATTCAAATAAATAAACACACAAATATAGTAGAAATTTCTAGCGTTCAGTAAAATAACCAAAATTACACTTTATCCAAAACTGAATTACAGTTACTAATAGAAGTAAAATCGCATGGGAAACTAATCGATACAATTAAGTCCAGTTTAGGTCTATATTCTAGAATCTAGGTTTTTATTCAGTCTAGAAATACGACTAAAAAATCTAGAAATTTAGCTCTCAACCGTCTTTAAACTAATAAAAATTTATTTGAAACATTTAAACACTCATATTTTTTACTTAAACTCAAAGGAATCACATAATTGTCCAAACGGAAGATTAGATGGGATTTTCCAGACCACAAGGTCAAAATAATACTTTATGCTAGAATTATAGCCTTACTCCAGGTAGGCTTTTAGTTAAAGGCACCTAAACGCAGTTCGATTCTTGTCACAGTAACTTCGATAGGCTACACTTGTGTATACCTCCTACACGTTTAGGAAGTCAAAAAAAAAAAAAAAAAAAAAAAAAAAAGCGAAGACTTCGAAAAATAACGAGAAATAAACGAATATTTTCTCTAAAATGGACGGCGACATTTTCAATTACCCCATTTCTTTATATATTGATAATATTAATGGTTCTTTCACACACCGACATAAAACCTTTCACAATAGCCTAACTTAAAGGGCAATTCAAATCAAAAAACGCAAGGCTTTTACAGTAACGTAAGACGTATGCTACGTTTAATGCTAAGGCTGTAAAGTTTCATCCTACAGCTCTTACATTCATCTTTCTTCATGTCGAAACCATTCTCTTCACAGTAGAACATTACTTTTTTATAATATAAATTCTACTTCACCATAGACAATGATCACAACCATCATTCGCAGAAGCTTTGAATTTTAAAAACATGGCACCAACAAACAGTGAAGATGATTTGGTACTCGCTCCTGAAGCTATCCTTGAGGAGTCGAATCAGAAAGGAAAGTATGCTGTTCGATTCCTTACAGTTTTGAAAGGAAAAAAAAAATCTGTTTTCAATTCTCTTTACTTTTAATGAACCCTTTTCAATTTTCCTTAGTTTTCCCCCTTGGAAGTAGGTCGGGTCTTTAGAGGTATACAAATATTCTCCACCTTCAAGGATCACAATTGTTATTTTTATTGAAAAGATGCAGTTTTGCTTTATAAACGGAAACGTATGATATTGAAGTTCCTATAAACTTCTTCAATCAAGGTTTCTGTGTTTCGTTCCGTCTTACAGTTACGTTAAAGTAAGCTTTTACGTAGGGTTAATACATTTTGTGAAATCTATTTTTAAGAGGAAAGTACAACGCCAAAACACAATATTACATTACGTTACGCAATCTTAGGAGCAAATTTTATCAGTGACATAAGCAGTGGTAAATAGACTCCTAGTGCTAAATTTTCCTAGAAAGCCGTTCATGCTTGATCAGAGCTTGAGTCCCCATCTCTATTTTATTTTTGAATAATTTGCTTATGATGATTGTGATAATCTTAAAATATGATTTATAGATTTTTACGTCAGACTACTCAAAAGAATTTGTTAAGAGCAAAAGATTACGTTTAACGCAGCAAATATGGACACAACTTACTTTTAACTTATAAAGAGTTATACACGTAAATGATCCGCTAGTGAAGCTAGGGAAAATAAATAGGGGGAATTTCTAAAAAATTTTGATTTTTCTAAGAAATATTCTGAGCAAGATCTTTAATCATATGCTGGAATAAAAATTTTCCCCACTGGTGATTTCCCATCAATTACAGACCCATAATGCATTCAGTAAGCACTTAAAGCTTTATATTTGATTATTTCTGAAGACCAAAAACAAACCTCTGCTTCGTGAAGTTGAAGTTTCCTACGTCCAATATAGCTTATAACAATCAACTGCAATTGATTTTCGCCACTCTGAGCTAATGAAAATCATTCTCTTTCAAGAGAGACAGATTTTCATTGGTTTTAAGTTATGAAAACGAATTGCAATCGATTGGATAAGCTATTCTGAACGCGGGGTTGATTAGCCTCAACACAAAATTCGACGTATCTTAGCGAAAAAATATCCAGCCGTCCAACAGACTATTCAAGCATTAAAAATATCTTTAAAGCTTTTTTTAAAACTGTCAAACTTTGAAACCGTCAACATTTTGTTGAACATATTTGTCAAATTTGGCAAAAAACAATCTTCGGCAATCAATTGTAAATAATTAATTTTCACGGATAAAACCTTTGAGCTCGCCTCTCTTCGTTCAAATTTATTAGTATGCAGGCTGCTTTCTGCTTACCAACAGGCATTTCATCGCCCCGAAGATCCGAAACTAGTTTTGGCTTAGCGCAATCGTATAAGAATGTTCTTAACTCTAAACTAGAAAGTTTTTTATACAGAAAAATCTGGCCTATCGGCAGGAAGGAACACTGGAGATGAAGAAATGTTACTACACTAAGATTACACTTTAAATTTTGTACGTGTTTTCGGTCCCTTTCCATTGTACGATTGCAATTTGCCAACAGCCTATAAATAAATAGAATTCATATCATTATCAGACAACTTAAGAGGAAAGATAGAAAGAAAGGAAAAAAAGTTACTAATAGAGATAGGGAAATGGAGAACAGAGCGAGAGAGAGTAAGGGGCGGAAGAGATAGAGAAAGAGAGCATGCCTATACCAGCTACGGTTAACTGTTCCAAATAGAAGGTCCAAGGACGGGAGGGGGGAGGGAAGCTAATCCCCTCGACAAGCTAAAAAAAAGAAATACTTGCGCCACCTAGGTAACGTGATATGTTGCAGCAACCCTTGGCCGGCTTTGCCAACTAAAGTGTTGCAGGAGCAACACTTTGGTTAGAAACCCCAGAAGGGATTTAAAAATATTTTATTGACTTTGTATGAACCATACCCTTCTTAATTGTAGGTACCGTTACGGGATAAACTTAGAATATTATCCTATAGAGCCTAATTAGCACTAAGCATTTATCCCAAAAACTTGTCAGTCATATTGATGCAGGTACTCTTCACTATAATAATTGTAAGACTACGTCATTGTGATAAATTTGTCAATTATAATCACTGCATAACCGCATGGAGACGAATTTTCTAACCCTCAAAAGGTATCTCTTCACTATAATAATTGTAAAAAAAAGCATATGAAGAAATTTTTTTCAGCCTAAAAGCATATTAGAAAACCAATTATAGTTTCAACTCCCCATCAGGTGATTAAAAATATTTTACATCCACTAAAAAGTTGCAAACTCCTCAAAATGGTATATGACCAAGTCTGAAGAAATTTTTTCAGCCTAAAAGCATATTAAATTGTCTCAGAAACCAATTTATAGGTAAGTCCTCTAAAAAGTTTGTCTCTAGAAGATATTCTAACAGCCAAAGTCCCAAGTCTCTAAATTGTCTCAGAAATTATTCTAAAAGTCTCTAAATTGTCTCAGAAATTATTCTAAAAGTCTTAAATTGTCTCAGAAATTATTCTAAAAGTCTCTAAATTGTCTCAGAAATTATTCTAAAAGTCTCTAAATTGTCTCAGAAATTGTCTCTCTAAATTGTCTCTAAATTTTTTTTCAATGTATACACTAAAAATGAAATGTTTAACATCTCGAAGCCTTCTAAATGACATATCTCATAAAAAAAACTCAAAACTTGCAATAAATGTTATCAAAAACTAATTGGATATTGGTACGAAACTAATTGGTACTGTAAATCTATCCGTCGCTTTTCATAATAATACAAACATAGATGCTAATCCTTCAATTCTTAATCAACACTCTCCCACTGGTCTCTGGATTCTATTTTCCCAATTCTTTTGATCAAATAATAGGTAAAGTAATTTGCACAAGTTCCTATCTCCTCACTCTTGAAGATGACAGTCCTCTAACAACCTATTCTTACTGGCACATCCCTCTCCATAGCAGACACGGACCCAAAATTTTCGTGTCCTCAAACATGTTGGAAGCAAATAATATGTATACCCACTAGCGGAAGATGTCAACTCCTCATCGCAAAAGATGAGAATGATTTTACAAAGGGATTAAAAATAAATATATACGGACTTTGTAGCTACTTGAACCTTATCCTTCTTAATCGTCGGATTAAAACTTACAATATCACCTTAGAGCCTGATTAATACTAAATATCTATCCTTAATATTTTACAATCATATTGCTGATGCTTATTCTTTACTATAATAATTGCGAAACCACATCATTGTGATACATTTTTATTTATAATCGCTACGCAGCCGCACGAAGATAACTTTTTTTAACCTTTAATGTATGTACACCAATGTTTTAACCTACAAAACAATGTAGGCAACTTGTGTTAGCCTAAAATGCATATCAGGGACCAACGATAGGTACACCGACTAAGAAAGATTTGCAAGCCTCTCATCGACAAAGAGGATCAAGGACTAACAGTTGAACGTTATTTTCAGGTCTCAAAATTGTCTCAGACTTTTAATCCAAATTCATTCTTTCAAAGTGCACATTAAAACTAAAGTTGTCAACCCCTCGAAATCTTTTAAGGTTATGAAAAATCTCCGAATGATTATGAAAAAAATAGTTATGAAAACAATCTCAAAACATGCAATATAATCCTATAGAACCTAATTGGTTCTTTAAAGCTATCCCTCGGAAATCATTTTCATATTACTATAGATAGACACTGCTAAAAAAAAGAAGAAAAAAGGTACACCAGTCATTACAAGCACATGACATGCCAAGATACCCAAGAAAAAAAGATACCACTTCGTTTAGAATTCGATACTCTATCTAAATATAATACTTTTTTTCTTTACGAATGTTGATACTAGGCTTTTCACTATAGATAGACACTGCTATTACTACACAAAAACAAATACCTCAAAAATCGCTTACAAAATTTGTTTATATCCATTTTTGTTACGTTTTTACGAGTCAAAAAAACTAGATATACAATTGCTAGACAATTGCTATTACTATAGATAGGCACTGCTAAAAAAAAAGAAGAAAAAAGGTCATCACCAGTCATTACAAGCACCTGACGACGGCTGTCTATCAAAAAATTCTTAATTGAAACTCTCCCACTTGTCTCTGAATCCTGCTTTCCAAATCCTTTTGATCGAATATAAGGTAAACTATTTTGCAGGAATTTCAAACCCATTAACCAAGAAGGTGACCTTACTATAACAATCTATTTTCACTTCACACCCCTCTCCATAGCGGAAATAAAAGGATTACTACGCGCCCTCGAATGCATCTCAAGCAAAATAATAGGTACATCAACAAGCAAAGAATGTCAACTCCTTATCACAAAGATGGCCAAGACATAAGCCAATTGTTACTCACAAGATCCTCCCTTGTCTTAAAATTTGAACCGGATTTCTTTTTTAATATGCACCGTGACACTAAAGTTGTCAAACCCTTGACTTTTTTAAAACAGTGTATCACTTGAACAGATTTTAGGCCAAAAAAACTAATGGCATACACTTTGATCAACTCATCAAGGACTATGAATCAGCTTAAAAAAAACTGATCAGTCTTGGTTTGAAAGTTCATTTTCTTCCTGTGGGCCAACTTTCTAATATCACTACTCAGAAAAAAAGCAAATAGAGAGCTCCAATTTCTTTGGCTATAAAGCCAAGCAAACGTAGCATATATTAAGCATTTTTCGATTTAAAACTGGTTCCTCCCTGCTTGCCTACTAGAACAGAGCTTGCCAGTCGAAAGCAGAAACATGGGTCGACGGGAAAAAGCTCGGCTGCATAACTTTAGATAGTCCACTCCAAAATAGGCTATAAAACTCCACTTCAACTCACACACTCTAGGCTCTGGCTCAATTACTAGCGAAAATCATCCTTTTGGTACCAGACAAGAATTAGACGCAGCAAACCAAAATGCAATGTCATGTTCATTAATCCGGTCGAAGGTTCACACTTTCTATAAAAACTGTAGAGGTTAGGCCCTTACCACATTCTAGCATTAAGTTGAAACGGACGAGCTAGGAAAAAAAGGGCAAAACCAAAGTGTTGCTCTTGCAACACAAAAAGAAGAATAAAAAAATACTAGCCTTGGAGAAAAAAGGGCAAAACCAAAGTGTTGCTCTTGCAAAAAAAAAAGAAGAATAAAAAATACTAGCCCTTGACGCTCGATCCAAAATAAAGGTGAATAAAATTATTGAAAGCCTCCCGTCCCTAACTTAACAAAATACTGGATCCACCACTGGCTGATATCGTCAAAGCTATATTATTAGCCTGATGTCGTTATCTCCGTTAATAGCTGAATTTCGAAGTGACTGAATTAACTCTGATTCCGTTAGCAGTTCGGAAAAATTTAGCGTTCTGCGAGCTAAACACGCCCATATTTTATGTCAGCTTTCAGACTGGGATTTCTTACTAGATTAACACTTATTTTGACCATAATTTACATTGAATTACTGAATATTAAGTGACTGTCTCTAAAAATTTCAATCAAGGATTATGAAGTACCCTACTTAGTATAGAAATACACTAATTACACTGTAGAATTAGTATAGAATCTCAGTCAATATACTACTGGATGGCATATGCGTTGCGAATTTAAAATACTCATAAAAAATACGCCGGTTTCCCTATGAAAACGCCAGATTATCGTACGCACATATGCGCTTTAAAACACTGGAAGAAAGCGCTATGTCTGTTCAGTATTGGTCTTTTAGAGATTACAACTTTTTCAAATAAATGTCGTTTAGTACTAAAAAAAGCTTACGTCATCAATCGCTTGAAGATGGTGCTGCAGGAGCGCTTTGGCTGCTTCTAGCCACTTCCGTGCTTCTGTGTGCCAAGAAGGTGTAGCATCAACGATTCGTTGAAGAAGTAGCGGATATTTTGTGACTCTTTGTATTGGAACCATTAAAAATGCATGTAATCCCATTCGTCTGAGTAGAGGGTTGTCCCGTTCTGATGTCTTCAGAAATGTCTGTACAGGTCCACCTTGAGATTCTATTTGAGCAAGGAGTTTGAAAGCTTCACCCTTAAAAAAACAAAATAAAAAAAACCTTCGCTTTTTTTCAGATTTTCGATTACCCACAGGAAAATGGACAAGTGGAAAAGGATGAATAATGCGAAAATGTAAGAAACTGTAGAAAAAATTGTAAAAAAAAACTATTTTTATTGTAGGAAGGGGACGAGCTCGAAGTCATCCCTAAGTAGTAAAAATGCATACAAATATCCTATATTTTTCATATAGGGCAACAATTTTCTTGGTTTTAATTTTACGTGTTACAAACTATGATATATATATTTTTTTAATGTCCGTATCTCCAAATGTGCTAAAATAAAAAGTTCTTGTTACGAGGAATTTTTTTTTTTTTTTAACATTAAAAATGAAAACGGTGATCATGACCTAAAAGTTGTCCTTGAATAATTAGGAATTGTCATGACTATCAAACACTTTCATTTTTATCTTAAGAAATTAAAATTTTTCCTGGTAACAGGAAAAAAAAATAGTTCTTGATTTTGCTCTTTCGTAAATCTTTTGGACTAAAATGGCACTGGTTGCTATGAAAGTAGTGGTTTTTGAATCGACAACAAGCGTCTTGAATTGAATTATTGAATTGAAATTTTAGGCTTGCCCTGACAATGGATGCTAAAATTTGTATATTCATAATAAATTAGCTTAGTTTATAATTTCAAAGGGTGCTTGAAGGGAATGTGATAGGTATAGGAACGACATGGGTCAGATGTTGTCATTTTTTCAGAGGAGGGAAGGCAAAATTTGATTTTTTTTTTTTTTTTTTACGATATGAACCATCAAGAAGCATCCAGTAACTGTGCTTCATAAAAAAAAAAAAAAAAAAAAAAAAAAAAAAAAAAAAAAAAAAAAAAAAAAAAAAAAAAAAAAAAAAAAAAAAAAAAAAATTGCAATGTTTGCAGAGAAGCTGCTTGCTTGCAAAAACGTTGAGAGGGAATGAAATTGGCTGCATATCCGCAACCTTGTAGACAATCCCATTTTTGAATTATTTAAGCCCTCCATCCGCCCCTTAGCTTACATGTTAAGTGTACATATAAGATTGCCAACTTAGTATTATGTTCCTCATCCAATTTTTTGACAAAAACATGCTGAACAGGTTATAGGAAGCAAACTTTTAATTAGACACTATGTTTCGCAACAGTGCTAATATTTTTTGACAGACACTGTTCCGGGGGGGGGGGGGAAGAGAAGCCTAAAAATTGTAAAAGACTAAATCATATTTCTTTGACACTGCATTGTGTTTTCGTTAAATTTCCCGGCAGGGGGGGGGGGGGGGGAGGGTGAGGAAAGGGTTCCTTGTCTGGATGCATCACAAGTGACTTTATTGAAGATTCAAAAATACTAAAATAATCAAATTTCTTTCTACATCTCAAAATAACTTCAAATAAGACGAAAAAAAAACAAATAAAATAAAAATGTAAAACAGCTAAGATCACAAAATGGTCTCCTATCGCGACTACAAAAAGGTTATCCCAAAGAAATAAGAGTCCCAAATATATTAAGAAAATGTCTACTTATTATCGGGCCTCTTAAGGGAACACAAACGATCTAGACAACCCAGTATTCAGTACAAGTCCTAATGGACAACCCCTAGTCACTCCACATGGAATGAAGATAAGGAGAAAAGAATTCATAAAAAAAGATAAAGGGGAAGAAATGGCAAAACAATAGGAGAGTTTTATACTTCTTAAGAAAATAGAGAGTCGGTTTAGTTGTGTTTTTAATAGACATAAGGCGAACAGTTTTTCGTTTTGAAAATTTAGTTATCATCAACAACATGGGAGAATGGGAACAACAAACTGGGAACTGCTTTCCGTTTTTAAATTTTAGTCATCAGCAGCACCGTTTCACAAAACACAAGGGCCAAGGGAGACACCATTTATATCAACTTTAAAGCTAGCTAAGCCCAATACTCGGTTATTCCCGCATTTTTTGTAAGTAGATAAGCTGTAATCTGAAAGGAAGTTTTATCTCAATAAAGTTGCTTCAAAAAAAGTTGCTTCCAAGCACTCAGCTTTCCTAAAGACTAGTGCATCTATAATGTTGCTATTGTTCAAATTGGTTTCCAATTTTATTTTCTTACTCTTGGGCGACAGTATGTATGCTAAATTGTCTTTCAGAGGCTGGATACAGTCTCGGATCGAGTTCAAAAGTTCAACATTGCTAAAAATTTTACCAGACAGATTCAAGATTCAGATTTTGAGACTTGGTCCAAGATTGACTTCAGCGTCTGGACATTACTTAAATTTATTATTGTTATTATTTAATGATAATATAGTCAAGCCAACATTCAGATTCTATTCAATGTGAAACATGGTTTGTGTTATATTTTGAGTTTCTCTTTTAATTAATACAAATATGCAATTCACGTAAAAAAGGGTTATCGTATCGTTTGAAAATGGCATTGACAAGAGGAGAGCATGTATAATCAGCTCTTATTGCTGCAACCACAGGCTAACTCCAATAAGGCCTCTGGCTTGGTGGTGATCATGTAATTCACACAACCCCGTTCAACTTGATCTTTTTAACTAAGCCCTCATTCAATTCAAACTCATTCAATTCAACCCCGTCTCATCACCCGTTCAACTCAATTGTCATTCCAACTGACCCCCATTTATTTCAACCCCATTCAACACAATCCCGTGAAGCTAAACCCCATTCAATTCAGTCTCAGAGCAATCAGTTTCATTCAACCCGTATTAATATCGCACTAAATTCGATAGTTTAACCAACTTATATCCGATAATAAAATATCTATCCATACTGATTTATCAAGGGGGACGGATGTTCTCAGGGTCCGAAGTCACGTCGAAGATTTTCCGTGTCCGACCCCTATCCGTGTCCGTTTTGTGTCCGACCGTGACCTATGACCCTTAAAGTATTATAAAGAATCACTCACGTAATAATTAACTAATAAATAAATGCAGTTTAATTTATGTCAAAGTGGCCAGCAACAAGACGTATATTGCTCAGTTATAATCTTGAATTAATTAGGCCTGATTCTAACGGAAGTTTAGTTGCAGCCGGAACGACTAAGCTGAATTGTGGGGGTTACGTTGCATCAGGCTTGAGTTTAATATGGTTAAATTAAATAAGGGTTGATTTAAATGTTGGTTGAGATGAATTTATTTAATCTATTTAAAAACCAATTTAAAAAACAAACGAAAAGACGAAGCGTTAAAAAAAGAGAACAATTGTAATTTAAACAACGACAACTTTATAATTGTAGTCTAATATGAGACAATAAAAAGAAAACAGAAAGAAGAAAAATTACAAATAAATCAAATAAAAATTCTAAACCATGAGTGATCTGCAATTTTCTTCTCATGTTTTTCTATCAGTTTCGAAACTCTACGACTTCTGGGTCAATTGTACTATATTAGCTAATCAATCTTGAGTTGCGAGTCCATGGTGATGCGTAGAGCAGATAATTGGCAAAAAAAACTTTTGCTTTATCAGTTTTAGTAAAATCCGCAAGAATAGCATAGCATACAGAGTATGCGCCAATAGCGTTGCTAAGACTGGCCTGACAAAAATTTGTTGGAACTAATTTCCTCGGAAACAATTGAACCATAGGAGGCAGATGTTTAGAGAGAAATGTGAGCAATTACAAGACTGTGATTGCGGCAAATAGAGGTGCCGATAGAGAGGGCTAGGCATAAAAATGTTGTCAGCGGTCTTAATAACAGAGGTACCAAGGGATAGAACCTGTGATGAGAGATCACCATGGCAGCTAAAAAGAATAACTTCTGATTTTTCTGAATTAAACTTTAGACCATGATTACTATATTCATCACATAAGAGGGAAAGGATTTCCGACATATGCTTAGTAATCCGACATAGGTTCAGGATGTCATCAGAATATGAAACAAACCATATGATGATACCGAGAAACATAGAAAATGAAGGGCATTATCCTTGTGCGTCGAAAACATAAATGTAAAACAGGTAAGGAAAATTGACTGCCGTCCCACCGCTCCCTGTTTGGCTCCTTTACGAACACGAATATGTCTCTTGGGAGGAAAATCTTAATGCAATATAATGGGAGGACAACATATATACATATATACATATATAATATATCCTTAATGGCCTAACATCTGCAGAATCTAACCCCTTTTTGCAGCTTGGAGCAAAATAGGGGCATGAATAGGGTAGTCTAAAGCACGCCTCCTGTCATGTCCAACCAGAACAAAATGAGAAGCAGACATTGGCACCAATTAATGCACTGTAGCTGCTGACAAAGCGTCTATGCAACTCATGTCGTTTTGAAACCCAATTTGGTGGGGAGGGGTGTAACATTTTCCCTCCAACTCTTCAATAAATGATAATTGAAAAAAATTTGCAGAGCGTGTAATACGGCAGCAGGAAGTATATTGGGATACGAAGTGCTATTACGTATTGGGATACGTAATACGGCAACAGGAAATATATTGGGGGGATACGAAGTGCTATTACGTATTGGATACGTAATACGGCAACAGGAAATATATTGGGATACGAAGTGCTATTACGTATTGGATACGTAATACGGCAACAGGAAATATATTGGGATACGACTGGGATACCTGTGCAGAAGGTTAAATGGGAGTTGAGAAGCACCAAGGTTGAGTGGAATCGGGATGAATGAAATTGAATTACAATGGAACCCCAACTCCCTTTCTACATAATGCTTTACATTTGACGAAAAGGTGCAGCTAGCAGTCCTGGGCATTTCAATTGATTCCTTTCGCAACATGATTGCTAAACATTTTGCAATAATGCAGACAGTGTGACGCATGAGTTGTATTCTGGCTATTATATACGGACCTGTATAATTTATGTTCTTCTTTCATCAAGCTAAGTTCTACTCAGATTTGAGCCAATAGTTGCTAAAAGTTTTGGTCTGGATCCCTAGGCTTAACATATAAAAACAGTGGCGTCAAGTCGCGGAAACTTGAGGGGAGGAGGCGAAATGTATTTTTAATATCTAGGGGGGGGGGATTTTTCAGTTTTTCCAATGGAAATACCCCAAAAAAAGGCTTTTTAACTGAAAATACTCCCAAAAAAGGTATTTTTCACAATGTAGGGGGGGGGAGGGCAATAAATCTAGGGAGAAACAGGCACTCCGAAATTGACACCACAGCATAAAAATGTCTATTTACCGATGGTCCTTTAGCTAGTTCCAAAACTAGGTTTAATATAGGAGATGTATTTTTGATATTATTAAAATACTAAATATCTAAAATAAACTTCAAAATTTTAAATGACACCCCCATAAGTATTGCCCATTTGGAATCCACATGGAAAAAGGCGATTCTGCCTGAAAAAACTTTCT
>CM051266.1:14799246-15334246 GCA_027921565.1 Artemia sinica
ATTTTTCTGACACGATCCTGGACTTAGCAGAGTGTCGTGGCAGATCGTCCAAGGATTTGAAAAAGTAAAAGTTGATGAAGAAAAATGTCTTAAGTATAAATAACTTTAAAATCTGATTGAATAACGACGATAAATAATTTCAAAATTAAACCAGTTTCATTATTTTCCGATCTTCTCGCTGCTTCCAAAGTTCCCTTAGAAACTGAATCAACTTAAATAAAAATTAAGCGACAAAATCCCGCTTTGAATTAAAATCAAGTTGTCATCAACATATTGGCCAATTGGAGACAAAGCCAAGATAGGTAGTCTGAGTGAGAGGCGGCAAAGCTGGCATAAGCCTTTTTCATGATTGTATAAGAAATGATCATTTTCACTTGTTGTTAGACTTTGTCTATCTATCCATACATCCATCCTAGGGTAGAACTAAGGTAGATAGCCATAGAACTAAGGGATAATCAATATTTTTGGTTTGATCTTTCTCAAATCCCATCTGGCTCTTGTAGGTTTGTTCTCTGAACTTTTAGAATGTAGCAATTCGTTCACAAATCGCTCCAATACCTCCAGAAACATACCACAAAATGAGAACAGGACTACCAAGCCAAAAAGTCAAATCCCGAGTTTCTGCCGAAGATCATCAAGATTTTAGATATTCTTTTAAAAGAAATGCGGAATCACAGCCCGGTTTTGTAGCGTTGCATTGAGCGCAAGAGTCGATGTCAGTCTTCCTAGCCGAAGCACAATAAGGAGATCTAGCCTAATGTAGTTCACATTGCTTAAGTAAGCAGGTTACACTAGTTTGCACAAAATCCGTTAGTATGTAAACATTGTTTCCGATTGGTTGACTAGTTCTTGCTGAACAATCATACCCCCTAAGTATCACATGCCGCATTTTGTGGATTTTGCGGATTCTGGGGGATTTTTAATCGGACTTTTAGCAGAAATATGCAAAATTTGCATGCGTTGAAATTTTTCAACGCATACAAGAAAACGTGCTCAGAAATCAAGTGTTCAATACTTATATACTACTATCTCTTAATTACCATTCATTTACTTCTTCATAGCAATAATAGAGAATCAACAACAAAAGGATTGAAACTCATTTTCTGTAAGGTACCGTACTTGGGAACTAATGGACCGACCTGCTTTCGCACCTAAAGCTTCGTAACGTAAAATCTTGCACTGCAATGTGAAAGCCTCTTAAACATGAGAGGGTAAACTATGATCATGGTGCCAGCTCTCGTTAAACATTATAGGAGTGAGGCTTCAATATTCCTCATGCAACAAGTATATTTTCCTTAGATATTTCAAACATATTTCTCAATAATACCAAAAGAATATATTTTGCTTAAGGATTTCAAATTACTTCGCAATGATGTTGCAATCACAGAAATGAAAAATATTTGTTTACAAGTTTCATAGCATGATGAGCTCGTCAAGTGTGAAAACTATATTGTCTACAAGGCCAATAACATTCACACTCCATTGATTCTGAGGCATACTTCAAAGCAACTTTTCAGAGGGAAATGATACCGTTAATTATACTAAATTTAGGAATATTAACTAAAAAATTCCAAAACACAAGAAAAAAAAATTAAGCCCATAGGTACTACACAAGCCGAGAGGGGACATTGTAAATAGGTTTACTTCAGTCCTAATACCCGTTACTCATTTTTTCTAAAAATTTCCTTCGGAGGGGGCGAAGAGCTTCGAACAGCACTGAAAGACAAAATCCCTCCCTATCCCGCCTGTCAGCAGGACTGACAGAGTGCAAGTTTTCCAGAAAGAGAAAAATGTTTCTGTTCGTGTCAAGGGCCAAACGAACAGCCGGTTGTCCCCAAATGGAGTCGGAAGAGGTTATAAGAAACGATTCAAAGGAAATTAGGACTTCAGTGAAGGAGTAAAGGATGAAGCTTTGAACAGATTGGGGTGGAAGTGGAGCATGCACAGCTGTATTGGCCTCATACAGGCTAGTGCTGCAGTGAGTTGCTAGTAATAATAGTAGTTTTGAGAGAAGAAAAAGCCGAAAAAGATGCAAGAGAACCAATTGAAGTCATTCTAAATTGTAAAAGCTTCGAAAAATCATAGGCTCATACAGAAATAAATGCAGGACCGGGTATCAAACAGTTGGTGGTAACGAACTGTAAGTAAGGAGCGACGTGGCCCAATACTAACCGAAACCCTAAAAACGCAAATTTGATATCAATAGATATACCAAAAGAATCGGCTTATTACGCTGATTCCTAATATGTAAGATTCATTAAGTTTAGTGTTACTCATCAAAAGCTACGACCCTGAGAAAATGTGCGTGATTTTCAAAAAAGGGAGGAAATCCCCTAAGACACGCAATCAGACTCAGCGTATAGAAGAACCATATTGTAGAAGTTACAAGCTCCCATCTGCAAAAACGTTGAATTTTGTATTTTTTGCCAGAAGAAAGATCAGGGATGCGTGTTTATTTGTTGTTGCTGTTTTTTTTTTTAGGGGTGAGCGAATCGAACCTTTTTTTTAGGGGTGAGCGAAGCGAAAAGTCCTAGGATCTCGCAAAAAGGCTCATTAGATCGAAGTTAAAATTTTAGTGCCCTTTTTGAGTGACCAAAAAGATTGGAGGGCAACTAGCCCGCCTCCCACACCTCTTTTCCCCCAAAAATCTTACGATCGAAATTTTGAGACAGCCATTTTCCAGCATATTTGATAAGTCCCAACACTGTACCTTTGGAGATGACACGACCCCCCCCCCCCCCCCCTTTTACGCCCTAGGGATAGGTCTTTAAGTTATAAATTTGTCCATTGTTTACGTATAGTATTTGTTATTGGGAAGGGATGATTTAATGCTTGGGTTAATTTTCGCACGGAATAATTTTCCGTGTGGAGGGAAATTTCCGCGGGGTGAACTTTCCAGGGGAAATTTTACACTGGAGGCATTTGACAGAATTCCTATAAGAAATTATTTTAATCTGGATTATTTTCTCTTTGTCTATTCAATTTTGCACGAGGAAATGTTCTGGAGGAATTGTCCAGTGGAAAATTTTAGCGTTTGGGTTTCTGGGAAATAATTTCCAGAAGGGTGATTTCCGCAGTAATCGAAAAAAACGATTAGAAATGAAAGTCTTTTTCAAATAAAAAGGTTGCTAAAGAAGATTTTTCAGGCTGAATCTTCTTCAAGAAATTTTTAGGAAGGGGAGGAATTTTCAGCGAGGATGGAATTGTCTGAAAGTAATTTTTATGGAGGGGTGTATTTTATATGGGAGGAACTTTCCACGGATAAATTTCCCGAAACGGGAGACAATTTTTCCTGGAGATTGCGCCAGATTTACTGGCATTATTTGAAAAACGATCAGAAATTAAATAGAAAAACAAGTTTTTTGAACTGAAAGTAAGCAGCAACATTAAAACTCCAAAACAAACAGAAGTTATTTCGTATACGTAGGGATTGCCCCCTCCTCAATACCTGGCTCTTTACTCTAAAATTTGACTGTTTGTACCAATTTTTCAAGAACAACTCCTGAAACACAAGGGCTGTTTAATTAGAATAGGAAGTTTTTTTTTAATGCTAAAAACTTTAGCGTGAAGAGTAAAGTATTGGGGAGGGGGGCAGCCCCTACATATACGGAATAATTTCTGTTCGTTTAGAGTTTTAATGTTGCTCCTTACTTTAAGTTGAAAAAACTTGTTTGTTTTTTCATTTAATAGCTTAGTAGACTCCAGACGGGACACGGGAATGTTTTAAGTCAGACAATATAAGTATATTGTCCATTCTGCGCCGTTTAGAGCTGTAAACAAGTCTTAAAATCGCATATTTCACAGGGAAACAAAAACCAAATATTGCCAATCCAATAACAAATTGGATTATACATTGGCGATATAAATAGCCAATATTGCAAATAATATATGATACCAAACAACACTGCAAATCAGTTCCTTTGGAAATAAACTTAACTTCATTCTGTGTTTAGAGTAAACAAAAATTTTTAAAAAATATTTAGTTTAATCGATTAAACTTTATATACCTAATAATCAACAATAATCGTTAACAATGTTGTATAATAATGATTATAATATTAAATATAACCAAAACCATGCAGGAACAGTAACCGTTAACCATGACATCAATTCATTTTTGGTAAACTGTCATCTTCCTATTCTTTATAGTTAGCAGTTCTCATTGAGTAAACACAGTGAGAAATTAATGAATTCTGCATGTTTTGTTTTACCAGCTTATACACTGTTTTTATTACTCGTAATCTTTATACTTCCTTATTATATTTTCTTTTGTAATTTCTGGTCCCACAGTTAGTGGCAACAAACTATAGGTAAAGAGCAATCCGTGCCAATAGTAACCAAAACCCTAAAACGTAAAACTGGAAAAAACGAGAAAATTGGAAACATTATATACCTAAAAAGAGCCTCCATTTTATACTGATTCTAAATATTCGAAATTTATGTATCACGAGTTAGTAGCATAAGTAAATTTACATAGTTTCAGAAATTTAAGAGACACATTTCTCAAAACCTATCTGATCTTGAAGAAAATTGTTCAAGCACAAGCCCCCCCCCCCAAAAAAAAGAAAAAAACATACCAAAATTTTTAAGCTACTATCTAAGAAAATACAAAAATTTTCATTTCACATATCATTAGTGTATGTTTATTTGTTTTTTGAATTGAGTTTTCGTATGGTATTAAAACCAACAATGGCAACATTTGAGCATGAGTTTCATTCAAATGAACACCACAAATCCTAGTGCCCTTTCTAAGAGCCGAAAGAACCTCTTGCCTCCCGTTTAAACTGAATGGATCTCTTCTGAAAATGAATCCTGGTTATGCCCGTGATGGACTCAGTATGATCAAAAATGAGGTTTGGACTACGGCTCTACCTTTCTTATGGCTCTTGGATCTAAGAATACATTAATGGTTTAAAATTTAACGTCTAAAGAATGGTATATTTTCTCATAGGATATTACTTCACAAACCCTAAAATATCATTCTTTGTTCCCTCGTAACACAACCTTCGCACGAACATAATGGGGCTTTAAAGTTATAAGTTTTCTTAAGCTAAACCTTTTAAGCAGTAAATTTTTTTGCAGTCCTTTCGCCCCCCCCCCTCATAAAATATCTGGCTTGAGAATCTTTAAAATCAGTGACATATTTTTTTAGAGTTCAAGGAAGATAAATACCGCTACTAGACCAAAAATCAATATTTGAACGATCTGTAACTCTTATCCTTCGTTTCTTGAAAACTAAGGAAGACCCCACCACAACATAAGTATATATATGAACAGCAGCGAAAAATCCTATTCTCTCCATTAAAGATTTTTTAAACACATCAATCTAAACCTCCATTCATGACTCCACCTCTTCGCGCACGCGCAATCACAAATGTTTAGTGCATTACGACGGTATGACTATGATCTGACTGAATGCCAAGAAGCAACTGAAACCTGTGACGCGCAGAGGGATATTCTTTTCCACGCGCTTTAATCTATATCATTTTTGAAGAAACTCTCCTCTGAAATGGTGACCTGAAGGGCATATAATGAAAGTATTCTGAGAAGGAGAAAGGTTTACAAAATAGACATTTCTTCCATGCTCATTTCGAAGATTATAGTGTTGCAGTTGGTATGCATTTTGTTATTCCCAAGGAAGGTAGGGTATATATCCTCCTATGTTGGTACCTTGGGTATCCCTGTTTGATATTTTAAGATCGGTTTAGCATAATAACCGAACTTCCAGAATTTTTTCTCTGACTGACAACCTGACGACAGCCTGTTTACAATCTTAGATGACTCTCACTGCCCATACATTAGCCCCTACTATGTCACTAGAGGCACCCAGGTTATCTACAAAGAGCCACCACTCGTCCCTATTATGTGCTGTTGCCCAGACGTCTTCCCACTAGGACTGAACTATCGTCTTGATAGTTAATCCAAGTTCAGTCCACTGACTAACATTAGTTGTACAACATAATTTAATAAATTGGGTCATAATAAAAATGCCTACGCGTAGGAAGAGTCCCTCTAATCTAATACCCCTTCACTACAGTTTTGGCAGTGCGCATCAACTATCTCGGAAACTTTTTTGTTTTTTAAATACCAGGGCATAAGAAGATTCCCCATAGTCTAATCCCTTCCCTGTAGTTTTAGCAGTCCACACATACTAACTCGGAGATTTTTTTTACTTTTATTGGTGATTTCGCAAGTATAATACACTACTAACAACTTTTTCAAAACACAATCGGTGCTGCTACACAACAACTAGATTGTTGCAAAGTTTATTTGAAAAGCAATGCAATAATCTAAAAAGAAGAACAAAAAAAAAGCTGAAAAAGAAGAAAAAAATCATACCTAAAAAGGTCACTGATGTTATTAAAAAGGACCAATGTTTGGCATTGATCCAGCAAACCAGCAGCTAACATCGGTCGGTGAAACTCTTCTTGAACAAGTCTCAAATCCCGTGAGTATCGAAGCTCAGACTCTAACAGCTCACCAACAGCTTCTCTTCGCTGTGCCCGTCGTTTCACGCAGATGTCACACAATCCATTTCTTGCACTGGGAAACGAAAATTACTTGTATTAAAACAGATGATGTGATGATTGAACAAAAAAAGAAACCAAAATACATCATGATCTTGGGGAAAATATTTTTTCTTTAAAATCTTGGGCATGAAGTGAACATACAAATTTCCCCACCTTTGTTAAAGGGACAGCACATACGCACCTAAATACAAAAGAATGTTCTGGAGAGGCACATCTATTGGAGAAACTTTATAACATGTGTAAAAAAATCTGTCAGAATCCCTTGGCCTCAATTGGAACGTAAACTTTACCAAAACTAACATGATTTTTTAAGTTCGTTTCACGGGTGACAGATAATTACATACATACAGTTCCTCTTCCAAAATCATTCTTGAATCCACAGACATAAATACGCAAAAATTGGAAAAGTGTATTTGTAAGACATCATTTTCCAATGTTTCCAGGGAGAGTGGAATCTTTGACATCTCAAGAGGGGGATACCACCATCATCCCAATCCCCCCCCCCTCCCTGCGTACAGGTATGAAGTCAATCTGCAAATCCTGATATTTACCATAAAATCTTTCAAACACCTTCTTAGGAAAATTGTGTAAAAGTAATGACTAAATGTGCGAGCATAAAAATATTCCAACTTTTTTGGAAAAAAATAATGTGCCCACAGCCTTTCTTGGCCTTTCACTTTTCACACTGATAAGAGTTCCAACGTCTTAAATATACACTAACTCTATATAGCTTCTTCATTTTCTTCTACACTATTTGGCCTACCCTAATTTTAACGAAATAAAAAGATGGTGGACACCTGTATATTAAATTCTACTTTCCAGCTTCATCACTTAGGCTATATAATATTCAACAAGGCTAAGCTTTGACAGCAAAAGACCAGCTCATGAAACTTGAAGGTACTGCATAGTTTGGGTTGTGCTCGTTTTTGCACAGCCATCTGATCGCAAATACGTGTTTTATCCAGGAAATACCCCTATCATAGATATTTCTAACATGCATACTTTCCAATTGACAAGTCTAAAGTTAATAGCAGCAATACGTCCGGAATTAGTAGAGGAAAACATTTTTTTTTTTTTCGCAAATGAAAATTCTGAAATAAAACCAGAAAACTTCGTTTTTTTTGTTTTGTTTTTTATGGAAATTCATTGTCTACATATAGCTAGAGTCGAAAAATTTAAATTGATTGCCTACAGTCCAAAAAACCTCCTAGGGGTGAAAAAAAACGTAAGAAGGAAGGAATATGAATGAATATAGACGTAACACAGGTAACACCTATACAAGATAAAAGAGACAAGCTATTCTGATGTTTTTTTTTCAATTTTATCAGTAATGTAGGGATCAAAATATTTTCCATATCTGGAGGTAAAGCAGCAAACAGGGGACAATGTAGGAACAAACTCAGAAGCAGCCCGAGGAGACTGGGGAGTGTCTTTGAGAGAAATGTTTTCCAAGCAAGGGTTTGTAATTGGATCTTTTGAAAAACGAAGGCTCTTCTACACTGAAGTGTGTCTAAGCATTTCAGGCGTTTTTTTAAGAAGTGAGCATGTAACTTCCCCTTCTATGAAAAAAAGCAGTGCTCTTTTTGGATGGATTCAATTTTATCTGACTCATACTGGGAGATATTAGGGTGCCAAACTGGACAAGCATATTCAAGATGAGGACAGACCAGAGAAGTATAAATACTTAAATAAAGGGAAGAGGATCGTCAGATTCATTTAGGAGCTTAAGAAGAGAGACAGACGTAGCTTCGTGGATGATGTTTTTAACAATGGACATCCCACTTTAAATTAGAAGAAGCTGTGATACCAAGTAATTTCAAAGGGACTCGTTTGCTGAAATAGAAGAAGAAGAAGACAGGGTGGGGATTAGAGGAAGCAAATTGACATTACCATCAATTTAAAGCGGTTTACTATTATATCTAAGTCCAAGGCATCATTTGCATTGTCATTGAGAATTCTCGTAGGGTTGCTCATCATTTTTTATACAGGTTTCAACAACCGTCAAATCATTGACAAATTGACATCTGTTAGGAAATTCCTTAGTGAGGCTGTTAACTGTAATCAAACAGTTCGTGGTAACAAACTGTAAGTAAGGAGCGACCCGGCTCGATAGTAACCTAAACTCTAAAAAACGGAATTTTGATACCAATAGATACATCAGATGAATCATATTTTTATGCTGATTTCAAATATATAAGTTTCATCAAGTTTAGTTTTACCCATCAAAAGTTACGCGCCTGAGAAAATTTGCCTTATTTTCGAAAAAAAGGGGGAAAACAACCCCTAAAAGTCATAGAACTTTAGTGAAAATCACACCAACAGATTCAGCATATTAGAGAACCTTACTATAGAGGTTTCAAGCTCCTATCTGCAAAAATGTGGAATTTTGTATTTTTTGCCAGAAGAAAGATCCTGGATGCTTTCTTTTTTTCCTTTTTTTTTCCAGGCGTGATCGTATCTAGAATTTCGTGAGAGGGCTCATTCAAACGAAATTAAAAGTTCTAGTGCCCTTTTTAAGAGACCAAAAAATGGAGAGCAACTTGGCCCCCTCCCACGCTCATTTTTCCCGAAGTCACCCAATTAAAATTCTGAGATAGCCATTTTGTTCAGCATATTCGAAAATCTAATTAATATGACTTTGAGGATGACTTAATCTCCCACAGTTTCACGGGGGAAGGGCTGCAAGTTATAAACTTTGCCCATTGTTTACATATAGTATTGGTTATTGGGAAGCATACAGGCGTTTTCAGGAGGAATTTTTTTTTCTAGTGGGGGGTCGGGGTCGGAGTAGGGGTTACGGGGGAGGATCTTTCCATGGAGGATATCTCCTTGGGGGAAGGGACATTTCTATGACATTTCCTTTATTTAAAAAACAGAAATTAAATAAAAAAACAAGTTTTTTTTCAACTGAAAGTAAGGAGCAACATTAAAACTTAAAATGAACAGAAATTATTACATATACGAGGGGGTTTTCCTCCTGGTCAATACCTCGCTCTTTACGCTAAAGTTTTTTTAGTACTTTCGAAAGGGCTATCTATTCTAATTAACCGACCTTTGTCATTCAGGGGTTTGTGATTCGAACAAAATTCGAACTTTAGCGTAAAGAGCGAGGTATTGACTAGGGAGCGAACTCCCTAATATACGTAATAAAAACATTAGAATATAGAAATTCGTTACGTAAGTTAATTCGTAAGTTACGTGAGAACAAAATTTCGAGAAAGCCAATTAGCCAAAAAAAGGAAAATTAATATGCAAATTTCCTTTCGTTTAAGCGAGGCGTTGAGGAGGGGACAGCCCCTTTCATATACAAAATAATTTCTGTTCGTTTCAAGCTTTAATGTCGCTCCTTACCTTCAGTAAAAAAAAAAAAAAACACGTTTTTTTTTCCAGTTAATTGAGAAAAGGAAGCAACTTAGGAGAGCACCCTGCAGTACTCCATTGTGGACAGGGACAGGATTGGAATAATGATTCAGATATTTTACTAATTGTAATCCATTTGGAAGAAGGAGGCAACCAATTGCACCAATTGGAATAATGATTCAGATATTTTACTAATTGTAATCCATTTGGGAAGAAGGATCTAAGTCCAAGGCAATTATACCAAACCAATTTCACCAGGAAAAGTTAATATTGAATTCAGTCAAGTTTTTAAACTAATACATTGTCGTTAACAAGGTCGAGTGCTTTTTGGAGATTTATATAGATTAAATTTAGCTCTTTTTGGAGATTATTGTATATATGTTATTACGTATATGAGGGGGTTCTCCCCCAAGTTTATACTTCGCTCTTTACGCTACAGTTTTTTTTTTAGTGCTTTCAAAAGAGCTATCTATTCAAATTAAACGGCCTTTGTGATTCAGGGGTTTGTGAATTAAAATTTTTTTAACTTTTAACGTAAAGAGCGTGGTATTGACTAAGGGGAGAACCCCATCATATACGTAATAACATATGTACGTAATAAAAAAAAAACAATAAAAAAAAAACAAGCCATACGGCTCAATAGTAAGCGAAACTTTTAAAAACGGAACTTTGATGTCAATAAATGTATCAAAAGAATGGGCTTATAATGCTGATTCTAAATATATGAATTTTATTAAGTTTAGTATTACTCATCAAAGGCTACGAGCCTCAGAAAACTTACCATATTTTTTAAAGAGAGGGGAAACATCCCCTACAAGTGAAAAATTTTTAATGAAAATCACACCGTCAGATTCAGCGTATCAGAAAACCCTATAACATAGGTTTCAAGCTAATATCTGCAAAAATCTGCAACTTTGTATTTTTTGCCAGAAGAAAAATATACGAATATAGAACTTCGTTACGTAAGTTAATTTGTAAATTACGTCAGATCCAAATTTAGAGACAGCCATTTAGCAAAAGAAAAGTAAAATTTTTATGCAAATTTTGTTTAGTTATTCAATGACGGCGAGCCAAAATAAAAGCTGCATTAACTAAAAAACAATCAGAAATTAAATAAAAAAACAAGTTTTTTAAACTGAAAGTAAGGAGCGACATTAAAAAACTTAAAACGAACAGAAATTATTCCGTATGTGAAAGGGGCTGTCCCCTCCTCAACGCCTCGCTCTTTACGCTAAAGTTTGACTCTGTCTCACAACTTTATTTTTTAAAAAAACAATAAAAAACTTGTATAATAAAAAAGTTACACATACGTTTTTTGAACTTTCAGTTCAAAAAACTTGTTTTTTTTATTTAATTATGTCTAAGTCCAAGGCATCATTTGCATTGTCATTGAGAATTCTCGTAGGGTTGCTCATCAATTTTTTATACAGGTTTCAACAACCGTCAGATCATTGACAAATTGACATCTGTTAGGAAATTCCTTAGTGAGGCTGTTAACTGTAATCAAACAGTTCGTGGTAACAAACTGTAAGTAAGGAGCGACCCCGGCTCGATAGTAACCGAAACTATAAAAAACGGAATTTTGATACCAATAGATACATCAGAAGAATCATATTTTTATGCTGATTTCAAATATGTAAGTTTCATCAAGTTTAGTTTTACCCATCAAAAGTTACGCGCCTGAGAAAATTTGCCTTATTTTCGAAAAAAGGGGAAAAACAACCCTAAAAATCATAGAACTTTAGTGAAAATCACACCAACAGATTCAGCGTATTAGAGAACCTTACTATAGAGGTTTCAAGCTCCAATCTGCAAAAATGTGGAATTTTGTATTTTTTGCCAGAGAAAGATCCTGGATGCTTTCTTTTTTCTTTTTTTTTTCTTTTTTCCTTTTTTTTTTTTCCAGTTAATTGAGAAAAGGAAGCAAACTTAGGAGAGCACCCTGCAGTACTCCATTGTGGACAGGGACAGGATTGGAATAATGATTCAGATATTTTACTAATTGTAATCCATTTGGGAAGAAGGATCTAAGTCCAAGGCAATTATACCAAACCAATTTCACCAGGAAAAGTTAATATTGAATTCAGTCAAGTTTTTCAACTAATACATTGTCGTTAACAAGGTCGAGTGCTTTTTGGAGATTTATATAGATTAAATTTAGCGAGGTATTAGGCTTTTCAGGTTTTTTTTTCAATGGAGTTGATAAAATAAACAAAGTAATGGGAAGCCAAAGAGGATTTGAGGCTCCCAAATTGCCATGGATAAGTAAGTGGTAGAATTTTTTACTTTAGCCCATCTGTAAGCAATCTTTCATAAAGTTTCAAGCATTAAAGCGGTTAACTATCACATAAGCATTAAAGCGGTAAACATAGGAGTGAGAGATATAGGGAAAACGCCTTGAAAACCAGGCTTCCCATTTTTTTCAAGGGGGTTATGAGACACTGCTTCCACATTCTTGGAAATTGCCCAGACTTTGTAATTGCGTTGAAAAGGACAGAAATCACTGAAAAAATTAACAAGAGCAAATAGGGATATTGAAAGGGCAGAGTTTTGTTTTCTTAGTTTCTTAATTCTTGCTTTGATCTCCAAACAGGAAATAAAGGTGGAATATCGCTTGTTGGAATTTTATAAGACAATAACAGAAGTGTAACCCTTTCTGAAAAGCTTTAATTATTTCTAATGTGAGTCAGTAAGTGTGCGAGTCCCTCTGTGAGTGTGAAAGTTTATATGACCACCCCTTCCATAAAAATCTTATATGCACCAGGGCATAACTTATAACACTTGCTCCTGGCTCTAGGGGGTGTGTTGACCCCAAAGTTATTGATATCTGATTTGGGTACTGTTTTGAACAAAATGGCTGTCTAAAAATTTCTGATCAGATGCATTTGGAGAAAAGCGGACGTGGTGGAGGGAGGGGGGCTTGTAGCCCTCTCATCACTTTTGACTCTGAAAGCTGCCACTTGAACTTTTATCTTGCAATCAAATGAGCCCCTTTGATGTTTATACAACCCCCCCTTCCATGTGAAGTACTTCTGGGAAAAAATTACAAATAAATAATAACAAACCATTGATGCCTTATGGCCTTCACTATAGACAACTCTATAGCATTGCCTCTGACATTCACAGAAAGGACAAAACTTCACCTTTCCAAGAATCTCTGCAGGTGCAAAGGCCCAATCCAATAATTCTTGCCATTACATCTACCAAGCAGAAAGCTGAAATCCTGAAGCTTTCCCACACAAAAATGGTGATATAACCTGTTATTAAGATGCCTCCAAAGGGGACCATCAGAAAAAAAGTAATTAAGAGGAGGAGATGAAAAGGAGCTGCTGCTAGCAAGCAGAATCTAGGAATCAGAAACCAGGTCATTGTTGTTAAGAGCTGCCTTTGTGACTTTCAATCTCAGTGCAACCACAGCAGATTGAACACTAAATCTACAACAAAGTCATGTAACACTATAGATATGGAGTTTAGAGGGCATTGGAGAAAAAGAGAACTACTTTTCCACTCTTAACTATTTTTTTCTTTTCATGCTCATTGAAGTGACCATGAACAACTTATTTCTGGAAAACATTGCTCAAAATAGGCTACCTATCTCCAAATTTATTATCTAGCAAGCAATTATGGTCTCTTGATTGCTTAAAAGTCAATCAGGGGTGGCAGATGGTTGAGAACTAGGTTGGCTAGTTTAAAAGACATTTGGCTATTTCAAGCCACACTGTGTATTTTTACCTCTCTACTTTTTGCAAAATGATACCCAAAAAGTCATTTTGGTTTCTTAATAACTCCTTTCACCTTCACCTATTCTCTTTATAGAGAATTTTACAAAGCAGCTAAAATGTGTTAAAAAGTTCAAGAATTTTGGCTCCAAAGTCTAACATATTTCTTTACGAAGTTTTCTGGAACTGAAATATATGTTGATTCTACAAAAACATAATTATTTGTTCTGATTGGCTTTATACTCCCCCACCCCTGATATTTCTGGATATTATGGACTAAAATGCACTTACTAGCGTGTTCGAATGAACATACAAAAAAAAAAGGAGCCAACAAAACAATTAAAAACGATTGTCTTTTAATTCACAATTAGGGCCCCAAGGTACAATTTTTTACTTTTTTTTTGTCTCAAGCAATTCCCTGAAACTAAATACTACACTGCTATCATACATCTTTGGCTTTATACTCCCTGATAGTTTAAAACGTACTTTTCACGTACTTTAGCCTCTCTCTCCTACCCCAGAAGTCCTCCAATGCCCTTGAGCATTTTGGCTGTGTGCCAAACCTACAACAGTGAAAATTGAACTGTAGCTTGGCAAAGACTTACTAAACCCACTGAACCACTTTATTTAAATTAGGAAACTAGGGCTTGATTTTTTGGTAATCAGTATTTAAGCTTGTGCTAAATACTTACTCTTTATTAGTTGTGTGTATTGGTGCATCACAATCCCAGCACCAGTCTTGCTGCTTCTGCCTGAAGCCCAATCGCTTTAGTGGGCGTGTGAAGCTCTGAACCAAGCCCAGAATCATGCCTCTCTAATGCAGTGGATAGTCGAAAAACTTTTTTGTGAAAAGATTCTGCAGATTTTATGTTTAATTGATCATATCCCTTTAGAATGATGTGACTATCTTTCAAGTTTTCTTCACTTTCAGTTTCTAACTTCAGAATATATATTTTGTTCTAAACTATCACAAGGTACTTGATCTACATCAGCATAATTTGAGCTGATACAGCTGTCATCTTTATTAACACTAAAAGATGTGATGTAGTTTGCTGCATCAATTGTATAAAGTGTTATATTTACATCACTTTCAGATTCATGGTGAAACTTGGCATTATGTACCATTCCTTCATCACTCTCCACCTTTATCTTTGTGATAAACTTCCCCTCATCACTATTTTCAGGCATATCTTCAAAATGAAGGGGAGGACCATCATCCCATGACACTAAAACTCTTGAAACAAATGGGCCGGGAACCTGGACATTCATTAGACCTGAAATAAAAAGTTTAAATGATGCAAACAAAACAGCACCACAACAACAACTTGGAATCAAAGCAATGGCTATTTCCTAGAGCCACAACTCTTATGTACATAACAAGTGCCATTAAAGAGGGCTAAAACCCATTAAGGTGTTTTTTAGGCCAAGGGTCCTGATCAATCCTGTTGTTATATGTCAGTGCCATATATGATTTTTGAATACCTATTGAGTTAAACTGAAATACAATTAAAAGTGTATAGGTAGTGGAATAATAAATTTTTAACTTAATGTCATTTTTATTCATGATCAACTTGAAAATACAGCATGGTACAGAAAAAATTTAAAAACCTTATTATCTAATCTCTAGGAACATGCTATAAGGATTAAGTAATTATATTAAAACTAAACTGATTTCTTTCTCTTTTTTTTGCTAGAGTGGAGTCACTGATTACATAATCAATGATAAACTGCATAGTTTGTCACTTTCTATGAACATAAGACTGAGGGGAAAATATTTTTTACTCAACCACTCCTAGTCTGCATTCATTTTTCTATTATCCACAGCAATTTACAATCATTGTACACAATAATCTCAAAATTGCTTCTCCATTAGCAACTGCTGATTGGACGCAATTGCCAATACCCTTTTACAGATCCTGATGTTCCAGTCCATCATGTTCAGCTGAACCATAGACAGGACTATGTTTCACATATTACAGGAAATGCTTGATTCCTACGAAGTTCATGTTCACCCCTTTAGGATATTCCACTAAAAACCTAGTATTTTAGTGTCATACAAAACTTAATAAGTCAAACAAAATAACAGAACACTCGAGAGGAAAAAACAAGAGATTTATGGTTTTATTTTATACTTTTGGTATGCACACATGTACTAGATTCCAACATAAATAGATTAAAAGGACAACATATTTCAAGAAGTAATAAAGTAAAAAGAAGATTTAAGGAGTAAAAAAAGTAGAAAGGAGTAAAAAGTGGGAAGAGACATGGAAAAAACATTACATTTATGGTTTGGGCACAGAAAATTTGCTCTTGTATACATGACAAAAAAGTTTTTAATTTGTATGCCATAATAACATAATTATCCTTTCAGTCTAAATACTCTTGGTATGCACACATGTACCAGTTTTCAACATAAATAGATTAAAAAGAACAACATATTTCAAGAAGTAATAAAGTAAAAAGGAGATTAAAGGAGTTAAAAGAGTAGGAAGGAGTAAAATGTGGAAGAGACAGGGAAAAAACATTACATTTATGGTTTGGGCATGGAAAATTTGCTCTTGTATACATGAAAAAAACAAGTTTTTAATTTTTATACCACAATGACATAATTATCCTTTCAGTCTAAATACGCTTTGTATGCACACATGTACCAGTTTTTAACATAAATAGATTACAAGAACATCATATTTCAAGAAGTAATAAAGTAAAAAAGGAGATTTAAGGGGTAATTTGTTTTTTTTTTTTTAAAGAGATTAGGAAGGAGTAAAACGTGGAAGAGACAGGTAAAAAACATAACATTTATGGTTTGGGCACAGAAAATTTGCTCTTGTATACATGACAAATAAGTTTTTAATTTGTATGCCACAATGACATAATTATCCTTTTCAGTCTAAATACTCTTTGGTATGCACACATGTACTAGTTTTCAACATAAATAGATTAAAGAACAACATATTTCAAAACGTAATAAAGTAAAAAGGAGATTAAAGGAGTTAAAAGAGTAGGAAGGAGTAAAAATGTGGAAGAGACAGGGAAAAAACATTACATTTATGGTTTGGGCATGGAAAATTTGCTCTTGTATACAAGAAAAAAACAAGTTTTTAATTTTTTATGCCACAATGACATAATTATCCTTTAAGTCTAATATGCTTTGTATGCACACATGTACCAGTTTTCAACATAAATAGATTAAAAGAACAACATATTCCAAGAAGTAATAAAGTAAAAAGGAGATTTAAGGAGTAAAAAGAGTAGGAAGGAGTAAAATGTGGAAGAGACAGGGAAAAAAACATTACATTCATGGTGTGGGCATGGAAAATTTGCTCTGGTATACATGAAAAAAAAGTTTTAAATTTGTATGCCACAATGACATAATTATACTTTCAGTCTAAATACGCTTTGTATGCACACATGTACCAGTTTTCAACATAAATAGATTACAAGAACAACAACATTTCAAGAAGTAATAAAGTAAAAAAGGAGATTTAAGGGGTAAAGAGAGTAGGAAGGAGTAAAACGTGGAAGAGACAGGTAAAAAACATAACATTTATGGTTTTGGCACAGAAAATTTGCTCTTGTATACATGACAAAAAAGTTTTAAATTTTTATGCCACAATGACATAATTATCCTTTCAGTCTAAATACTCTTTGGTATGCACACATGTACCAGTTTTCAACATAAATAGATTAAAAGAACAACATATTCCAAGAAGTAATAAAAAGTAAAAAGGAGATTTAAGGAGTAAAAAGAGTAGGAAGGAGAAAAATGTGGAAGAGACAGGGAAAAAACTTTACAATTATGGGTTGGGCATGGAAAATTTGCTCTTGTATACATGAAAAAAAAAGTTTTAAATTTTTATGCCACAACGACATAATTATCCTTTCAGTCTAAATACGCTTTGTATGCACACATGTACCAGTTTTTCAACATAAATAAATTACAAGAACAACATATTTCAAGAAGTAATAAAGTAAAAAAGGAGATTTAAGGGGTAAAGAGAGTAGGAAGGAGTAAAACGTGGAAGAGACAGGTAAAAAACATAACATTTATGGTTTGGGCACAGAAAATTTGCTCTTGCATACATGACAAAATAAGTTTTTTAATTTTTATGCCACAATGACATAATTATCCTTTCAGTCTAAATACTCGTGGTATGCACACATGTACCAGTTTTCAACATATATAGATTAAAAGAACAACATATTTCAAGAAGTAATAAAGTAAAAAGTAAGAAGGAAGGAAAAAAATGTGGAAGAGACAGGGAAAAAACTTTACATTTATGGTTTGGGCATGGAAAATTTGCTCTTGTATACATGAAAAAAAAGAGTTTTAAATTTTTATGCCACAATGACATAATTATACTTTCAGTCTAAATACGCTTTGTATGCACACATGTACCAGTTTTCAACATAAATAAATTACAAGAACAACATATTTCAAGAAGTAATAAAGTAAAAAAAGGAGATTTAAGGGGTAAAGAGAGTAGGAAGGAGTAAAACGTGGAAGAGACAGGTAAAAAACATAACATTTATGGTTTGGGCACAGAAAATTTGCTCTTGCATACATGACAAATAAGTTTTTAATTTTTATGCCACAATGACATAATTATCCTTTCAGTCTAAATACTCGTGGTATGCACACATGTACCAGTTTTCAACATATATAGATTAAAAGAACAACATATTTCAAGAAGTAATAAAGTAAAAAGTAAGAAGGAAGGAAAAAATGTGGAAGAGACAGGGAAAAAACTTTACATTTATGGTTTGGGCATGGAAAATTTGCTCTTGTATACATGAAAAAAAAAAGAGTTTTAAAATTTTTATGCCACAATGACATAATTATACTTTCAGTCTAAATACGCTTTATATGCACACACATGTACCAGTTTTCAACATAAATAAATTACAAGAACAACATATTTCAAGAAGTAATAAAGTAAAAAAGGAGATTTAAGGGGTAAAGAGAGTAGGAAGGAGTAAAACGTGGAAGAGACAGGTAAAAAACATAACATTTATGGTTTGGGCACAGAAAATTTGCTCTTGCATACATGACAAATAAGTTTTTAATTTTTATGCCACAATGACATAATTATCCTTTCAGTCTAAATACTCATGGTATGCACACATGTACCAGTTTTCAACATAAATAGATTAAAAGAACAACATATTTCAAGAAGTAATAAATAAAAAGGAGATTAAAGGAGTTAAAAGAGTAGGAAGGAGTAAAATGTGGAAGAGACAGGGAAAAAACATTACAATTATGGTTTGGGCATGGAAAATTTGCTCTTGTATACGTGAAAAAAACAAGTTTTTAATTTTTATCCCACAATGACATAATGAAGTCTAAATACGTTTTGTATGCACACATGTACCAGTTTTCAAACTAAATAGATTAAAAGAACAACATATTCCAAGAAGTAATAAAGTAAAAAGAGATTTAAGGGGTAAAGAGAGTAGGAAGGAGTAAAACGTGGAAGAGAGACAGGTAAAAAACATAACATTTATGGTTTGGGCACAGAAAATTTGCTCTTGCATACATGACAAATAAGTTTTTAATTTTTATGCCACAATGACATAATTATCCTTTCAGTCTAAATACTCGTGGTATGCACACATGTACCAGTTTTCAACATAAATAGATTAAAAGAACAACATATTTCAAGAAGTAATAAAGTAAAAAGTAAGTAGGAAGGAGAAAAATGTGGAAGAGACAGGGAAAAAACTTTACATTTATGGTTTGGGCATGGAAAATTTGCTCTTGTATACATGAAAAAAAAGTTTTTTAAATTTTTATGCCACAATGACATAATTATCCTTTCAGTATAAATACGCTTTGTAGGCACACATGTACCAGTTTTTTCAACATAAATAAATTACAAGAACAACATATTTCAAGAAGTAATAAAGTAAAAAAGGAGATTTAAGGGGTAAAGAGAGTGGGAAGGAGTAAAACGTGGAAAAAGACAGGTAAAAAACATAACATTTATGGTTTGGCACAGAAAATTTGCTCTTGCATACATGACAAATAAGTTTTTAATTTTTAAGCCACAATGACATAATTATCCTTTCAGTCTAAATACTCGTGGTATGCACACATGTACCAGTTTTCAACATAAATAGATTAAAAGAACAACATATTTCAAGAAGTAATAAAGTAAAAAGGAGATTAAAGGAGTTAAAAGAGTAGGAAGGAGTAAAATGTGGAAGAGACAGGGAAAAAACATTACATTTATGGTTTGGGCATGGAAAATTTGCTCTTGTATACATGAAAAAAAACAAGTTTTTAATTTTTATCCCACAATGACATAATTATGCTTTAAGTCTAAATACGCTTTGTATGCACACATGTACCAGTTTTCAACATAAATAGATTAAAAGAACAACATAGTCCAAGAAGTAATAAATTAAAAAGGAGATTTAAGGAGTAAAAAGAGTAGGAAGGAGTAAAACGTGGAAGAGACAGGGGAAAAAACATTGCATTTATGGTTTGGGCATGGAAAATTTGCTCTGGTATACATGAAAAAAAAGGTTTTAAATTTTTATGCCACAATGACATAATTATCCTTTCAGTCTAAATACGCTTTGTATGCACACATGTACCACTTTTCAACATAATAGATTACAAGAACAACATATTTCAAGAAGTAATAAAGTAAAAAAGGAGATTTAAGGGGTAAAGAGAGTAGGAAGGAGTAAAACGTGGAAGAGACAGGTAAAAAACATAACATTTATGGTTTGGGCACAGAAAATTTGCTCTTGTATACATAACAAAAAAGTTTAAATTTTTATGCCACAATGACATATTATCCTTTCAGTCTAAATACTCATGGTATGCACACATGTACCAGTTTTCAACATAAATAGATTAAAAGAACAACATATTTCAAGAAGTAATAAAGTAAAAAGGAGATTAAAGGAGTTAAAAGAGTAGGAAGGAGTAAAATGTGGAAGAGACAGGGAAAAAACATTACAATTATGGTTTGGGCATGGAAAATTTGCTCTTGTATACGTGAAAAAAACAAGTTTTTAATTTTTATCCCACAATGACATAATGAAGTCTAAATACGTTTTTATATGCACACATGTACCAGTTTTCAACATAAATAGATTAAAAGAACAACATATTCCAAGAAGTAATAAAGTAAAAAGGAGATTTAAGGAGTAAAAAGAGTAGGAAGAGAGTAAAACGTGGAAGAGACAGGGAAAAAAACATTGCATTTATGGTTTGGGCATGGAAAATTTGCTCTGGTATACATGAAAAAAAAAAGTTTTAAATTTTTTAAATTTTTATGCCACAATGACATATTTATCCTTTCAGTCTAAATACGCTTTGTATGCACACATGTACCAGTTTTCAACATAAATAGATTACAAGAACAGCATATTTCAAAAAGTAATAAAGTAAAAAAGGAGATTTAAGGGGTAAAGAGAGTAGGAAGGAGTAAAACGTGGAAGAGACAGGTAAAAAACATAACATTAATGGTTTGGGCACAGAAAATTTGCTCTTGTATACATGACAAATAAGTTTTTAATTTTTATGCCACAATGACACAGTTATCCTTTCAGTCTAAATACTCTTGGTATGCACACATGTACCAGTTTTCAACATAAGTAGATTAAAAGAACAACATATTTCAAGAAGTAATAAAGTAAAAAGGAGATTAAAGGAGTTAAAAGAGTAGGAAGGAGTAAAATGTGGAAGAGACAGGGAAAAAAAAACATTACATTTATGGTTTGGGCATGGAAAATTTGCTCTTGTATACATGAAAAAAACAAGTTTTTACTTTTTAGGCCACAATGACATAATTATCCTTAAGTCTAAATACACTTTGTATGCACACATGTACCAGTTTTCAACAAAAATAGATTAAAAAAACAACATATTCCAAGAAGTAATAAAGTAAAAAGGAGATTTAAGGAGTAAAAGAGTAGGAAGGAGTAAAATGTGGAAGAGACAGGGAAAAAACACTAAATTTATGGTTTGGGCATGGAAAATTTGCTCCTGTATACATAAAAAAAAAAGTTTTAAATTTTTTTATGCCGCAATGACACAATTATCCTTTCAGTCTAAATACGCTTTGTATGCACACATGTACCAGTTTTCAACATAAATAGATTACAAGAACAACATTTTTCAAGAAGTAATAAAGTAAAAAAAGGAGATTTAAGGGGTAAAGAGAGTAGGAAGGAGTAAAACGTGGAAGAGACAGGTAAAAAACATAACATTTATGGTTCGGGCACAGAAAATTGGCGCTTGTATGCATGACAAAAATAAGTTTTTAATTTTTATGCCACAATGACATAATTATCCTTTAAGTTTAAATACTCTTGTTATGTTATTCATTAGTTTATTTTATGGTATGATTATTATGTATAATGATATTAATTGTTGAAAGATCCGTTTTCAGTTAAGCGCTAATGACGCAGTAGGCTGTAAAGTTAGGAAAGGAGGCAGTATCCAAACCCTTGTTTGTAGGGAAACTATATTCGTTTTTAACAACTTTAAAAAGAGCTAATAAATTAAACTGAATATTTTATGGATAACGATATTAATTGCTGAAAGCTCATCAGCAAAATTTTACTATAATTTTAATGTTTATTTTCAATATTAAGTACAAAAGAGAATATTTGTCATAAAATTGGTTTTCAGTAAAGCGCCAATGACGCAGTAGGTTTTAGACTTTTACAGTGAGAGAAGGAGGTCATACCCAAACTCTTGTTTGTGGTGATTTTTGTTTGTTTCAAGCTTGATTTGCATATTCAATTTAAGTTTCACTCGTTTTAAGATTTATTTATTAATTTACATTAATATCTATTGTATGTTTATTTGCATTGATTGTTTATTTAATATAATTTTTTTTTTTTTAATATTACATTTATGGGCTGGGCACAAAAAATTTGTTCTTGTATGCATGACAAAAAAGTTTTGGATTTTTATGCCACAATGACATAATTATCCTTTTAGTCAGTGACTCATGGTTAACTGCACCAAACAGCTTTGAAACATGAGAAGGGAGAGTAAGACAACTTGTAGTCTATTAGAAATAGATGTAATGGTGTAACAGGTATAATATTTTGTTTAAGCAGTGTTTGTCAGCTTTGCTCATGTCAATTAGAATGGAATTTTTTATTCTGTATTGCCATGGTCCTAGGGCTTTTAGAGCAATAAAGTATTATTGTCAAAGTTATTATTATAATCTCTTGTTGCCCCAGATATTATACTAATATATTATTATAAAATTAAGGAGCCATAGATAGATATCTGTAGAAGCATGGGGTGGAAATTGCCTTGTCAAAATTAGAATCCTGCATTCATTTTGTTCAATGTGCATGAGTCTGGTATCAAAGCCTCATTATACAGGAAATGGTTCCTTGTGACCAAACCAGTGTCTTGAAACAGACACTAATTGATGTTTACTTCACCTTTAGTTAGTGTTTTTGATGGTGTTTATTCAGCCAAGCTGTTAAAACTGTTCTGAAAAAAAATAAAGAAGAAATGAAAAATTTCAGATCACTATGAACTCAATTCCCATTCCTTTGTGCACACATCAGAGACAACACTCTAGCAATGCCTGTAGGAAAGAGCCATAAGACTTCACTGCATTATTTTTTCCCCAAACACACTTCATATGGAAGATGTGATTGTAGAGACTCTGGGAGTGAGTTGTTTTATTGGAATTTAAAAGTTCTAGTGGCCTTTTTCAGAGTCAATAGTGATCAGAGGGCAACCTGCGCCTCTCCCAAGCCCTTTTTAGCTGCCCTCCCCCAAAAGAAATAAGATCAAAATTTTGAGATACCCAATTTGTTCAAAACAGTCTAAGGGACAAACAACTGTGATTAATGGGATAACATTGCTCCCCACAGCTCTTGGGGTAAAGACAGTAAGTTCTACAAGTTGCTCATTGTTTACATATAGAACTTGTTATTGGAGAGGGGGTATGTTTGATCCCAAGCCTTCAAAACCTTAGAGTACTAAAGTAAATTTTCAGAATCTTTCAGGAAATGTTAAGGGGGGTGTTGAGCAAAATCAAAATATACTATGAGCATGATGGTTGTCTAAAGGGAATAATGGCAATATTTCAGGGATGACTGAGGGTATGAAATTAAAACTTTCAGTGTATGTTGAAAAGGAATCTAAGATAAACCAGTCCCCAGTCCTCCTTCTTAGATTTTGAACACTGATCAGAATTTTGAGATAACCCTTTTTGTTCAAACAAGTCATAAGGTGAAATCAAATAATTTATTGAAAAACAAGATGCAAACTTTAGTTTGATGAATCCTCCAGGACAAGGGGGCATAGTGAGAAGTTGTCTCAGAATAGAGCAGATACCAGAGTCCACAACTACTACTTCTTCAATAGAGTGATTACCTGTTGAACAATCTTCTTGATACTGTTGTAACTGCTCCCTCTGTTGATGCTTTTAAGATTGCTGTCAATAAGAATTGGTCCAATAAGCCATGGAAGACAGAGTGGGATGCAATTGAGTCAATGGCTCCCTATTATCACTAACCAGCAACTCTACAGGATTTCTTCCTTATTTTGCTAGGCATTGTGATTTAAGGTAATTTAAAGTAAACTTTTATAGGCACAGCCTAAACATTGAATCTTTAAGTGAAAACAAATTTATAAAAAGTTCACAACTATAAGTTATAGTCAAATTTATAATAGATATTCCCAACAATTGGACCTAAATATAGATCCAATAGCTATACCTCGGAGGAATAAAATAACCTCCACAACCCCAGGGCAAAAATTGTATATTATGAAATTCCCTTTATTTACACATGGGATTCACTATTGAGAAAGGGAGGGAATGCTTATTCCTGGGTGTGTAAAAATAAAATAACCTAATGGTATTCAGGTGAAACTTCAGGAAATTTTGACAGGGCATTTTAAACTAAATTAAAAAGCATTATGTGCATCCAGGTTATCCAAAGGGTATATTGGTAATATCTTAGAACCAGCTAAGGGTATTAACTTGAAACTTTCAGGGCTACTACTACTGCAACTGCAACCACTTGTGACCACAACTACTTTGTGACAAAGACTACTTGTGACTGCTTACAACTTGGACTAGACTAGTTATGATTGGCTGACTGCAATGTAAGAAAAAAAAGAATAGTTTTTCAACATGAAAATTTTTACAAAAATTACCCCTACAGCCTGGGCTTTTTATACATAATCATTATTTTTCACACTTGTCTTATATTCAATTCTGTCTGTGATTTAAATCCTTTGTTCAAACTTTAGGTACTTTTGTATTGTCCCAAACATACTCAAGAAGTTTGCTCTGTTTGATCTGAGAAAAATGGTTTGTCTGTCTGCATTCAGTCTTAGCTTAGTCTTAGTGAGAAAAACTACAATGCAGGTATATTTAAATTAGATATTTAATATATAGAGGTGGTTAAGTATTTAATATGTGTTCTGGGTGGCCTGCTTTCCATAATTCTTTGTTGTAGTCTCCATGATTTTGTAACTTAAGTCTTATATTTTCATCATATTTTGGTATATTTCAATATGATTAACCAAACATCACTTGTTGAGTATGTTTAGGATAATACACAAGCACCAAACTTTAAAATCATGTGTCCAAGATTTGAAAGCATTTCCTATGAAGATGCAATGCACTAGAAATATACAATTTGGGGAATATATTTGCATATTGAGGGGACTGGGGGTAAAGTATATCAGCGCTGCCTACATAATGTGGAAGCTAGGTTCCAATTATTCTCTATATAATGAAGTAAGAATTGTTTTTATAATCTTTTTCCTTCTCAATAGCCATTAATCTAGACCTATATCTATTTTGTGATTTCATCACAGTTGATTTAATTTGTGGGTAGCTTACATGGGTTGAAACAAAATTGACGCATGGCAAAATGCATGGGAAATCTGAAATTAGACATGTAAATTCTATATTAGGGAGGGGGTACTTTACAGTGGAATTGCAATCAAAATTTTAGGCTTATACCTTCTTGACTCATGGAAATAACTCTGTTTAAGGGATTTCAATGGGACCACTGGAATTACATGTCACTTTGGAGCCCCTTTAAGAGCTCAAAGTTAGATTTGAAAGAGAATGGATTATTATTTTTTGAAAGAGCACAAAAAAGACATCAAGTAGGCTGGCATAGCATGTTAACTGGTAAATTTTTGGCAGTTCATATTATTGACTTACAAATAAAGTAAACATACTACTTGATGTCTTTTTTTATGCTCATTATGAATATAATAATCATTTTTGTCATAAATGAATTTTACACCCACCCCAACATATCGCAATTCAGGGTATATATTTGCACATTAGGGGAATGGGGATAAAGTTTATTTCTGATGCAAATGAGAGGTAAGTTTAAACTTTACCCCCACCCCCCTCACATGCAAATATATACCCTGAATTGGTATATATAGGGTGGGGGTAAAATTCATTTCCATCCAAAATGAATATTATATTTCTAATGAGCATAAAAAAGGCATTGAGTGGTATGTTTACTTTATTTGCAAGTCAATAATATAAACTGCCAAAAATTTACTTGTTAACTTTGTCTCTACAGAAGTGATGGAACCTTCTCTAAATATACCTGTCTCTTTCTAAGGAGCCACTGATGTCAGTAAAATTTTACTTTAGCTATCTTGGAAAGGGGTAAGGTTAGAAAAGTGAAATTTTCAGGGATGAGTCTACAGGCTAAGTATTCCCAGGAAGGTATTTTGAGGTACTTACCTCCACTCCTTCTCCCTCTAGAGGATCCTGAAATTTGCCTACATGAAAGGTCTATGCCTAATGAAATTTTGACAAAACAACATTTTACCTTAATTTCAGTGAACAGCTTATTTTTCTCTGGCTTTAGCCTAATTCTGAAAATGCAATTCCTGTTGAGTGGAATTTTAAGCCATATCAATGTTTGTTTTTCAAAATTCAGAAATTGTATTTGCATATTTTTAAAAGCTTATAAATTGGAATTGAGCAAAGTTGTGAAGCTGAAAACAATTTTGTTATATTTCATTTAAGCAGAAGATCTATTTTGCAAGGTTTCACTTTTATAACACACCAATTTTTAAAGGTCATCAAAGGGTATGACCAGTAAAATTCTACTTTAGCTACTTTTAGCCATCTTGGAAAGGGGTTAGGTAAGGAAAATGAAACTTTCAGGGATGGGTCTACAGGCTAAAGTATGTCCTGGGAAGGTATTTTGAAGTACTACCTCCACTTCTTCTCTCTCTAGAGGGTCCTAACCTTTGATGACCTTTAAAAATCAGATATCCACTCTTTGACTATTGCAAAAATTAGTTTATAAGCTTATGTAGAATGGTACTATCCAATCTCCTTATAATTAAAAACATTTTAGTCATCTAGTTGGAAAATTTGGCCCATCTGCATAGGAAAAATCTAAATTTGCCAGCTAGTTGACAATAAATGTTGCCCAAGGAAAACTTTCATTTTCCAACTAGTTGACAAACAACTTCTCCCCAGCAACACTTAAATTTGCCAACTAGTTGACAATAAATGCTGCCCCAGCAAAACTTTCCTTTTTGAACTAGTTGACTAATATCTACTCCCAAGCACAAATTAATTTTGCCAACCAGCTGGAAAGAAACATTGCCCCAGAAAACAATTCATTTTCCAACTAGTTGACTAATAATAGCATAAAATATGTTAATAGGGTTTTTTCAAATTTTAATTATCACTATTGTTACTATTGTGTGACAACTTCTGTCTCTCTCCCTCTTAATGGGAGATATAGTTTGAGTTATATATTGGGCTTTGAAGCCAGTGATTTTTTGATTTGATTCCAATTCCCAGGATAATTAGTCTTATACCTGGTCCCAAAGTGAAATTGAATTTGTCAAAGCTTGGAGGGTTATTCCTCCTGTCTGTTTAAGGAAAACAGATGCATATTTGAAGTTTTGTTCATTTCTATCTTGCATTTAATGGACATAAATTGTGTATGTTCCTTCAGTTATCTGTCTTTGTTTCTTTTCTGGAGGAATATTTTTGTCTCATTTTTATAATTTTTCCAACTAGTTGACTAATAACTTCTCCCCAGCAAAACTTAATTTTTCCAAATAGTTGACTAATAACTTCTCCACAACAATACTTAAATTTGCCAGCTAGTTGACAATAAATGTTGCCCCAGCAAAACTTTCCTTTTCCAACTAGTTGACTAATAACTTCTCTCCAGCAAAACCTTAATTTTTCCAACTAGTTGACTAATAAATTTTTCCAGCAAAACTTAATTTTGCCAACTAAGCTGGAAAGAAACATTGCCACAGAAAACAATTCATTTCCCAACTAGTTGACTAGTAACTTCTCCCAATCAAAACTTTATTTTTCCAATTAGTTGACTAATAACTTCTCCCCAGCAACACTTAATTTTGCCAACTAGCTGGAAACAAACATTGCCCCAGAAAACAATTTATTTTTGAACTAGTTGACTAACAACTTTTCCCCAGCAATACTTTCTTTACCCAACAAGCTAGAAACAAACTTAACCTGTAAATGCTTTTGTTAGCCATTTATTTGGCAAGTAACTTATCCTCAGAATAATTTCTTACCTAACAACATGACATGAAGAGAAAACAAAAAACATACTATTCTTGGTCCAACAAAAATTGGCAGCATGTGATTTTAACAAATGTGCTACAGCTAAAGTAAATCAAACAAACTGAATTCAGGAGTTAATAGTCTTGAAGCCACAGAACTAAAAATCTTCTCCTTCTATAAGTGTGCTTTTCAATCTTAGGCAACACTCTGCAAGATTTTTTTTTTCTTGCCAAGTAATTACCTCTAAAACATTATATATATATATATATATATATATATATATATATATATATATATATATATATATATATATATATATATATATATATATATATATATATATATATATATATATATATATATATATATATATATATATATATATATATATATATATATATATATATATATATATATATATATATATATACATATATATATGTATATATATATATATATATATATATATATATATATATATATATATATATATATATATATATATATATATATATATATATATATATATATATATATATATATATATATATATATATATATATATTCACTTATAGAAGGAGAAGACTTTCAGTTCTGTGCCTTAAAGACTATTTACTCCTGAATTCAGTTTGTTTGATTTACCTTAGCTGTAGCACATTTGTTAAAAGCACATACTGCCAATTTTTGTTGGACTGAGAATAGTATGTTTTTTGTTTTCTCTTTATGTCACATTGTTAGCTAAGAAATTATTCTGAGGAAAAGTTACTTGCCAAATAGATGGCTAACAAAAGTGTTTATAGGGTAAGTTTGTTTCTAGCTAGTTGGATAAAGAAAGTATTGCTGGGCAAAAATTGCTAGTCAACTAGTTCAAAAATAAATAGTTATCTGGGGCAATGTTGGTTTCCAGCTAGTTGGCAAAATTAAGTATTGCTGGGGAGAATTTATTAGTCAACTAGTTGGAAAAATTAAGTTTTGCTGGGGAGAAGTTATTAGTCAACTAGTTCCAAAAGGAAAGTTTTGATGGGGCAACATTTATTGTCAACTAGTTGGCAAATTTAAGTGTTGCTGGGGAGAAGTTATTAGTCAACTAGTTGGGAAAATTAATTAAAAATTATAAAAATGAAACAAAAATATTCCTCTTTAAACCACAGTTTATAGAATTATCCAGTAAATTTATTGCAGATCATTTTGGTCTTTGTTCTTGGTGTGAACAAAAAGCTCTTCCCACTTACTTCTTTACTTATGGATCAGTGTGTTTGTGTCTATCAATGAGGAATGGTTACAAAGTGCATTATTTTGTAATAGCAGGTTTCCACTTATTTCTGATTGTTTTGTGTCTGACTTGTCTACCCGTGAAAAGATCTGATGCCGCTTATTTTTATATCTGCAAAAATGTTCTCCAGAGCACTTGCACCCCAGTCAGGGTTTTTATAATGGGTGAGATAGGGAATGATCATACTGGATAATTATATAAACTGTGCTTTAAACAGACAGGAAAATAACACTCCAAGCTTTAACAAATTCAATCTCACTTTTGGGACCAGGTATAAGACTAATTATCCTGGGAATTAAAAAAAACTCACTGGCTTCAAAGCCTAATATATAACTCAAAATATATTGCCCATTAAGAGGGAGAGAGACAGAAGTTGTAACAGAATAGTAACAATGGTGATAATTAAATTTGAAAAAAACCCTATATTATTAACATATTTTATGCTATTCAGAACAAATTCTAGCAAGCCTATTATTAATCAACTAGTTGGAAAATGAATTGTTTTCTGGGGGCAATGTTTCTTTCCAGCTAGTTGGCAAAATTAAGTTTTGCTGGAGCAATATTTATTGCCAACTAGTTGGCAAATTTAAGTGCTGCTGGGGAGAAGTTATTAGTTAACTATTTGAAAAATTAAGTTTTACTGGGGAGAAGTTATTAGTCAATTATTTGGCAAATTTAGATTGTTCTTATCTAATTTATAAGGTTTTCAAGATAGGCCTAGGCTATGCCAAAAAAAATTCCAAGATTTTGAAAACAAAGCACTGATATGGCTTAAAATTCTATTCAAATAACAGGAATTGCATTTTCAGAACTAAAGCTAGAAAAAAAAAAAAAACAAAACTGATAACTGAAAATTAAGGTAAAATTTTGTTTTGTCAAAATTTCAACAGGTTAGGCTATGGTCAATATATACCAAATCATATTATTGAGTTTCAAATAAAGTGAATACACCATTTGATGCCTTTTTTTTATGCTGATTACAAATATAATAAGCATTTCTATCAGAAATGAATTTCAGCCCCCCCCCCCCTATATAGGCTATACCTAACCTAACCCTGAATTGGCATATATGGGGGGGGGCTGAAATTCATTTCCGATAGAAATGCTTATTATATTTGTAATCAGCATAAAAAAAGGCATCGAATGGTGTATTCACTTTAGTCCTAGGGTAAGACACCCAGTAGTCGGCCACCTGCCTATTCTTGGACAAAATCTTTTATACTATTTTAATAACTAATTTACAATGAGCTGTTTGTATGTCTGAGTTTAGGCAGAATTGTCACTTGTTAGTAAATTCAAAAATAGGAGGCAATGTACAAGTGAAACTATTTGAATTAGTAACCTACTTGTTCAGAAATTCTTCAGAAATTTTTTGATACAAAAATTAAGTTTCTAGGTGGTATAATACAGTAATTAGAGTAGTTTAAATGTCAAAAAGTTTTCAAAGTGATTAAAGTGTCCAACTACTGGGTGTCTTACCCTAACTCAATAATATGATTTGGTATTTATTGACCTAAGCTATTCCTGTCATGACCAAAATTTCAATCTGTTATGAAGGCAAATTTCAGGACCCTCTAGAGAGAGAAGGAATGGAGGTAGGTATTTCAAAATAACTTCCTAGGACATGCTTTAGCCTGTAGACCCATCCCTGAACATTCCATTTTCCTAAACTAAACCCTTTCCAAAATAGTCAAAAGTAGAATTTTACCGTTTAAAAATTTAACTGATCAAAAATTACTTTACACTAGCTCAATATTCCACCAGTCATTTGTATAAAATCCTATTTGTATCAAATCCTTGGAATCCTTCAAACGAAAATACTCTTCTGTTTCTTCTTTACACAACTTTGGTGGATCGCCGAATGCGTATTGCTGCTCGCCCGAATATGAACTTTCGTCTTCGTTACCACTTTTTATGACCTTTCCAAATTACCACTTTTTTATGACCTTTCCATAAAGTCTCGATTTGTCCGTCATTTTTACGACGCATCATGATTCTCAATGAAACTGAGCTAGAAAATGCTTTGAAAGTTTCTGATATTTGACTTTAGTTAAAGATTAACGTAAATTTTACTTGCATTTGCAGGTCGTCGCCTGAAAGCGGTTTTGCCGAATCTGTTTTTTTTTCCAAAAACGGGAGAAAAACGAGTTTGAAAATTTTGACATTTGTATCTCAGAATCGGCAATAGCTAGAGCGTTGAATTTTGTTTCAAAATTAAGAAGAAAAATCGCTTATATAGTTGTGCTTATTTTTATTGGTCGAAGGTGAGCTTTTCCTGAGATAAAACGGAATGAATATCAGTTTCGGCAAAACCGCCTGAAAATTTCGGAACATAGCTAAGATATGGCAAAACGGAATCGACTCAGCATAAGTTAGAAATGTGACTTTCGGCAAAATATATTTCATCTGATAGACAAATTTTAATTTCGACAATTAACTGGGAGTTTTACAATAAAATGTAACAAAAGATCAGTGGGAGGTCTCACTTAGCAACAAGCTTCTTGGAATTTCTGGTTTTAATCTTCGGAGCATTAACGGAAGAGGCTGCTTCGGGACACGCTGTGATTTCAGCTGAAGTACTAGGTACCTCAGCTCTGTTACAACTTCTAATAAGACTTTTCACATATGCCACATCTACTGCTGGCATGAAACGGTAAAGCGATTCTACGTCTTTTATTTTTGCTGTTGGCAACTCAACTACTGTACTAGAAGGTACAGGAGGCAGCAACCTTTCCACAACATTCACTGCTGACACATTGGGCAATGGCCTCCTTGGGCTAGCCTCTGGTGCAATCAGCGCTACAGAAAGAGTAGTATCCGCAAACGAAGTTTTGTAGAAGACCCTTTTGCATAGTCCTTGCTTAAAATGTAGTAACTTCACCTTTGAAAATGGCACTACGCTATACTTATAGCATTTGGACGTTTTGGCGTAATCAAAAAACTTCTGTTTGGTCATTTGAATAATGACAAACGGGTCACGGGGCCGAAAAATCAAAAGCTTTTTTGTCAAGTCTAGTAGCGAAAAGACTTCCTTGTGCTTCAAAGACCTCTCAATGACGCTGTGAACAGCATCGACCTCCTGAATCGTGGAGTGGCCAGGCTCAGAATACTTCATCGTTATACTCTGGACGTGTGAATGCTTCTTCAGGATGTCTTGCTTCATGTAGCTCATTATTTGATTACGACTTTGAGGCACACATGAATCTGACCATGTAACTAACTTTCTGATGTCAGGATAGGTAGTAAAAACCTTATCAAGGATAGCACGAAGACCACTGGCAATATCATTTCCACTTCAACCAGCAAGACATTGTGACCACAAACAACAATAAACTTTCTTGATTAGCTCTCCTGTCTGTCTGCGAAAGGTAAGAATAGCAGTTAAGTTAAAGCAAGTGATCTTCCTTTTGTAAAAAAAAAGGATGAAACATCCCCCTTTGGCAAAGAAAAAAGTTTTCCATATCAAAACACAATACGGGGTCATCCGAAGCCCTTTCCTTATCTCTTTCTTCTTTGCTTTCTAGTTTTCCTTTCCCATGTTTTGCTTGAGAGGTTTTGACCTCCTCAGATAATTCAGTACCATTTTGTTCAGCCACCTTTTTTTTCGGTCGCGTTCAGCAAATCAGCAACTTTCGGCAAAACGGACCATGCTATAATCCCGTATGCGATTCGGCAAAACCGCTTTAAAAAAAATCGAAAAATATGCGATTCGGCAAAGGAGAACTGCAAAATACAGGCAGTTAGAGACGTCTTACAGCATTGTGAATTAGACCATTTGAAAGGAGATTTTTTTTACACAAGATGGCGTTTGTAACTCAGTTTCGCCAAAAATTGTTATTTTAGGTAAAACCGCTTTCAGGCGACGAGGTTTTTGCAAAAGTCGATCAGCCAAATTTCAATTCAGAATAATGATTTCACGTTGTCTTTTCGTAATAAAATGTATTTAACGTGAAAATCTAAAATGGTCCATGATTGATTAGCCAAGAATAATCCACCAATCGAAACCAAGCATACGTTATTACGGAACTTAATTAAACCAGTTACAGTTTAGCCCATACAACTTAGACATTGCTATACCACTGCAAGGGTTGCCGTATACATTTTCAGAAACTACATTTTTAAGTTCTCTAACTGAAATTTACCTGTCCTTCACCTCACGAAGATAGTCTTTGGAGGTCAACTCATTTCTTAGTCAGTCTTTATATAGTATGATAGCTCAACGTATGTGTAGCTCAATTATCATTTAGATCATCCCCGTCCAATCCAATACATTAAACTAAACTCTTGTTCAACTCCACCTTCGTTCAGCTTAACCCATTTAAATTTGCCCCCGTTCTATTTAACCTTCATTCAACTCAACCCCGAATCAACTCAACCCTCGTTGAACTCAAATCCGTCTAACTCAACCATACTCAACTCATCCCCATCCAACGCAACTTAGTGCGACTTAAAACCCATCAAACGGTACCCCCATTTAGATCAACCCCCATGTAACTCAGTTCCCAATCAATTCGCCCGCAGTTGCAGGGACTGAATGGAATTGGGGTTGAGTTGAATGGAGGTTGAGTTTCATGGGGTTGATCTAAACGGGTTTCGGTTGTATGAGCAGCAACATAGCTCAAGCATGCTTAAAGGTATTCTGAAAAACATCATGATGAAAGAAAAGGCTCATAAGTTTTGTTAAGAGAGAAATATTGCAAAAAGGTATGTACTTCATGGCTTTATAAGTAATACGCTCAGAGCCAAGTGACAGGGAATTCTTGAAAACCGTAAGAATTGCAGTTTAGTCACTGGTTATGCATAACGCTGGCTCAGAGAACATTGAATAAAATACAAGATGGCCAAAATATAACCTGAAATTAGATTGTGGCAAAGAACTAACAGGAAGTATTTTTTTTTCAAGATTTGCAAAACAGGCAGTATATTCTTCCTGTTCATTTTGCTCATCCTTGACATAATTACCATTAAAATCGCAAGGGCATGAAAGAGACTGAAAGGATGTCGAAGGAAGAATTGATCGCCTGCCAAATTTTCCAATATCTTCACCAAAACCTGAAAAACAATTGAAAAAAAACTGGTGCTTGATTTTTCAACACCAGGTGTTTCAAATGAAGGGGGGGGGGCAAACAATAAGACTACCACTCCTGATTTTGAAAAATAAATTGTGCCCCATACCTAAATTTTCGTGAATTGACCCACTGCTAAACGCGAGGAATCTTAAATATTCCTATAAAAATTATATTGGTTAGAGCAAATAGCACCCAATAAGGCACTAATAAACTTATAAGCCCTTCGGAGATTTTTTTTTCTCCTCTGACGTTTAAGAAAATCAGGCTCTATTCATGACTTTAGAGGAAATGTCCTTTTAGATCTATGATTAGGAAGCCAAGAAGAGCATATATTAACAACAGCCACTTTAATAGATTCGTAAGAAATGTCACATATTTTACGAAAATGAGATTCATTTTCTAATTATTCCGTAAATTTTCCACAGACCATGACTTAAGAAAATACAATTCAGCCTCATCAACCCTTAGACTTTAGATCATGTGCCGCAAGAGGCAACCAGGAAATCTAAAAGACTTGGCCAAGTTCTTCTGAACTAGACCACTGCGTATATGTCTTCCCAATCGGGTTGAAGAGAAGCATGGATACTGCACAGATCAGACTGGTAAGCTCGTCACAAAGTGTTCTGAGTTCTTTCCCTTCTTCAACTTCCGTTTGGGTGCCAATGTAAAATGGCTTTTGCGATCTGAGTGTCCTGCATTCGGATATAATGGCCCAAGTATCTCCACTTCCGAGCTCTAACCATACTAGTCACCAGAGGCTGGTTGGCAAGTTTACAGACTTTTTCATTTATAATTCTGTCTGACCAATTAATACTTGAAATTCTTTGAAGACAGTTGTTCTAGAATGCAAGGATTCTCTTCTCCTGTTGTGGTTCAAACTCTAGGTGCGGACTGCGTAAAGGAGAACCGAGAAGACGTCGCTTTTGAACAGGCGTAATTTAAGCCGGGTTGAATCATTTTCTGACTTCCATGTGCGCTTGAGCCTGTTGAAGGGGGCGTTCGCCTGACCTATTCTGTTCATTATTTCTTTGGATGTTGATCCTATGCTTCCAGGGTACCTCAATACTATGACCTGTTCGATCTCTTTATTTCCACATCTGATATGAAGTGGGGAATCAGTAGTCACCATTGTTTTGGTTTTGCTCGAATTTATCCTTAGGCCAAGTCGGCTTGCTTTTTCACTGACCCGGTTTAGAAACTCTTGCAGACGTTGCTTGCACGGCTGTAGCATTGTAATGTCATCTGCAAAGTCTAGATCGCCAACTGTCACTTGGGCAGGAAAGTTTGATACCATCGGTCGCGGAGTTGCGGAGAATGAAGTCAATGAATATCACGAAAAGTAACAGAGACAGTACACAGCCTTTTTTAGCGCCAGAAAAAATTTGAGTGTATCGGATTTGGCATTAGCGTGTCTTGATGCAGCACTCGCTGTCCTTGTAAAGAGCTATGATAATTGTAATGATTTTACATGGGATCCCGTAATAAAGAAGGATCTTCCACAAACTTGCCCGTTCTACAGAGTCGAAGCCTTTTCAAAGTCTATAAAATCATGTAAAGCTATGAGCACCATTTTCTGATTTGTTTTTTTTTATTTGGTAGTAGGTCCTTGAAGGTGGAGAAAGCCAACTCTTCACCAGCTCGATTTTCAATTATCATTGTTATAAGTTAGGACTATTCCTATTTTGACGTTTCCCAGTGATTTTCTTTCAACTACTACCTCCTCAGTCTTTGATCCGTGGTTTCTGCAAGCACCCACGACCCAACGATAATCCCAAAGGATTCAGCTGTTGACGCTAGTTCGTCGATGTTTACTTATAAATTATATTCTATGCTATTCAGGTTCATTCGCACATTGTTTTAGGTTTTGGAGGAGGCCACAATAATACCAAAGCTTATGCTCCACTCTTAATCTGAAATCAACCACACCAATTACGACTTGGATATTTTTTGTAGCCTAATGAAAACTGTCTTGAAGTGAGCCTCACTTTTGGAACCTCCCTCAATCTCTGTTACTCGATCACCTCCTCAGGCTACCACGTTCGGTACTAGGCTGGGGAAAGGGTATCCAACAGGTACGACCAAACGGGTATCTCTTATCTATACTTCAAAAACCAGATTAGCCGTTAGAGCCGTATTCTGGATGCCCTCTCTTGATAGATATCCTAGCACCAACATAGAAAAAGTAATTCTCCCACAGCAAAAATCGCGGCAAAACCAGAATCTAGGTTAGAAAAATATTTTCACGCAATAACTGGCAAAAGACTTACTATTAGGAGCGATTTACAAAAACAGACTGAAGAAAAAGATTACAAAAATTAAACAGTCTCTGCGTGAGTTTGTCCCTTTCACTTTCTGGCCAATAGAGTGGAGTAATAACGTGCCCTAACTGCATGGCTTTTCAAAACGAATGAGCCGTTAAAAAACTTAAGAAAAAGCAATAGTGTCTGGACTAGCAGATGACTCTTCGTCAAGACGATTTTTCAGTCTATGTTAATTAGCTGGCTTATTCATGCAGGATTGTAAGAGCTTTTCAGAGAAAAGGAAAAGAATGAGTTTAAAGGGAAATAATTAATTACACGATAAGGACATTACACTGATAATTAGGGTCATACACATATTCCCGTTTATTATTAGTTTCCAGCCAATATTAATTCCCGGTTTGTCTACGGTTTCAAAAAGTGATACAACTTCATGAAGGGCACAATAAATGGAAGAGAAGCTAAACGTAACTAATAAAATCTATTAAAGAAAGTTTGAATTCCTAAGCTGGTCACCAAGAGTATAAAATCTTTCGAGTCATCTTTTCCCTGTTAGGCTTCGCCGAAATTTACCCACTATCAGTCCAAATTGTTTTTTAACCAAATTTGCCCAACATGGGTAACATTTAGTTTAGTCAGATTCATTTCAGTACCAAAATTGTGCAGGACTGCTAACATGAGGACAATCCTTTTTTCCGCTTTACAACTATGCAACATTAATGAATAGAGTTGCACCTCATGCTCGTATACATCTAATTCATCTATATTTCTTTGTTTTTTCGTCTTGATTGATGATTTGGTAGCGTCGACATTTCAGAAACTGCATGTTTTCTTCCAAACTTTAGCCGACAATCAATTTTATCGTATTCTAAACGCAACTAACAATGTACTGCCCGAAGTTCAACATGCTTATTTTAGGGCCGTTTTTTTCACTCATCACTGTGCTAAGATCTTACATCCTTTGTCAGAAAACGCTTAAAAGTGAAATCTTTGAACTAAGATCTCACATCTTTTGCCATTTTTATGCAAATGTCTTTCATCATTCTGCTCTGATCAGTGGTCTCAGAACAATAGGACCGTTTTTTTTCACTCATCAATGTGCAAAGATCTTACATATTTTGTCAGAAAACGATTAGAAGTGAAATCTTTGAACTAAGATCTTGCATTTTTTGTCGTTTTTATGCAAATGTCTTTCCTCATTCTGCTCTGATCTGGTCTGAGAACATTGATGAGTATATCATCAAAGTTCTCTCATCATTCTCCTATATGGCAGAAAGATGACGTCTTTCATGCTTTTTTGCTAACATCAGTGACCTGTAAGATCTTAGAACAAAGATGAGTTGAAAAAACGATAATCTTTGCAGAAAGATGAAAGATGTTAGACGTAAGATCTTAGTGCTAAAAAACGGGCCTAATGATGAGTATATCATCAAAGTTCTCTCATCATTGTTCTATACGACAGAACAGTGACGTTCTTCACACTTTTGGCTAACATCAGTGAGCTGTAAGATCTTAGAACAAAGATGAGTTAAAAACGATAATCTTTGCAGAAAGATGCAAGATATTAGATGTAAGATCTTAGTGCTAAAAAATGGCTCTTTTAATTGACGGTAATAAGCTTCTTTTCTTGTGAGAGAATGCAGGGATGGGTTTGATTTGCAAATTGAGTCAGCATTTGTTAACTTTTCTTTCCCTTTTTCGTCTATATTTCCGTAGATTCTTGCTTAGTTATCTCTTACTCCCATTTTGTAGACGCGATTTGACCAATCAACTAAGCAAATGCCAATGTATTTATTTAATTAAAAAAAACTTTTTCACAAAATAAGTTTTTCAAGGAAAAGTAAAGAGCTCCATTTAACACAAAAGGAGCAAAAATAAAATCAAATAATCTACCAAGCGTGAAACTACCACAAATCAGCATTGATAAATAAATGAAACCCAAAACGAACAGAAATCACAATAATTAACCGAGTCAAAATCAAAACGAGCAAAAATTAACATAAGTTGGGCCCAAAACCCCTATGCCTTCCCAAGGCCAGAACAAAATTTACACTTTACTGAAAAAATATAAATGTTTTTACTTTTATAACTTCAATAAATCAAATAATATTAACATTTTGATTACTAAATTTCAGTATATGTATATTAAACTGACAGTGCACATTCATTTGTATTTTTTCAGTAAAGTCCAAATTTTGTTCTGGCCTTGGGAAGGCACAGGGGTTTTTTCGCCCAACTTATGCTAATTTCAGCTCGTTTTGAGTTTGACTCGGTTAATTATTGTAATTTCTGTTCGTTTTGGGTTTCATTTATTTATCGATGCTGATTTGTGGTAGTTTCATGCTTGGTAGATTATTTCATTTTATTTTTGCTCATTGTTTTTGTTAAATGGAGTTCTTTACTTTTCTATGAAAAACTTATTTCGTGGAAAAAGTTTTTTTTAATTAATTTCGGTTCGTTTTATAATGACATAGTCTTTTCAGGGAAAAAGAAAATAATACTTTAAATCTTTTCGTTTTTTAAGACTTTATAGTTTGGCCCACTATTTGTATGCTGGAGAAAAATTTTCAGCAATTTTTAAAAACATACACCAAGGCCGTATCCAGGGGGGGGGGGTTACCTGGTTTTAACCCCCCGCCCCCGAAATTTTTGACCGAGTCGAAAATAAGTCGAAAATTAGTAAAACCTAGGTAAAAATCAGTAAAATTAGTCGAAAACTGAGTCAAAAATTAATAAAACCCCTCCGAAAAAGTCAAAATTAGTACCCCCCCCCCCCCCCCGAAAAAAAAATCCTGGATCCGCTCTTGACATACACCCTTTTAAAAGCCTGGACACAAATAGTACTGTTTAATTTAGTTTCATACCTCCTCTAGTTGACCTGAGATGGAAAACTTGATACAATTTGCAAAAAAATCTGTTTACTTTCTTTGATAGCTTGGATACACTTACGCTATTTTGATTTGGTTAAATTTTAAGAGCAGAAGTAGCCCCGAAAGTTTGAGCATAATACCCTCAGTCGTTCTTGGGATACTGCTGAGATGCCTTATTGGGAATTAGCATTATTACAGTAAATTTTTATTTAATCTTACATTTAGTTTTTAAACCTAATGGAAAAATGGGTAGGTGGGTGTGGGATGATGGGCGTGGGAGGGTTGGAGCGGAAGGGGGATTAGTTGCCCTCGAATAACTTTCGACTATTAAAAAGGGAATCAGCCCTCTCTATTTTCAATTGAATAGGCCCTTTTCGGAGTTCCTGCGACAACTCCTTCGATACGAAGTGCCCTGGTCTAAACAAAAACAACAAGAAAAAAAATACATTATACCCACATCGATCTTTACTATAAAAATGTCAAGCCTTCCAATCACTTTTGACTATTAAAAAGGGCACTAGAGCTTTCAATTTCCAATAGAATGAGCCCTTCTGGAAACAACAACGCTTTTTATAAATACCTTATATGCCCCCAGGGCATAAATTACAACCCTTACCTTAAGGTCTGTTAGGTTGGTTGTCATCCTCCAAGACAGAATTTCCAGAACTTACAATTACGTTAAACAAAATGGCTTTCTCAAAAATTTTGATTGGATGTGTTTGGGGAAATGGTGGGCGTGAGAGGGGCGGTAGTCACTCTCCAATCAATTCCAACTATTTAAAATGGCCCTAGCCCTTTCAATTTTCAATTAAATAAGCCCTTTCGAAGTTTGTACGACAAAACTTTTAATACAAATCTTATGTGCCCCCAGGGCATAACTTACAACCCTTGCCCTGAGTGCTGGGGGGGGGGGGTGTCATTCTCAAAGACCTAATTTCTAGAACTATCTACTACATTGAACAAAATGGCTGTCTAAAATTTTAATTGGATGTGTTTTAGAGGAATGGTGGGCATGGGCAGGGGGGTTAGTTACCCTCCAATCACTTTTGACTATTACAAAGGGCACTAGCCTTCTCAATTTCGAATTGAATGAGCCCCTTTTGAAGTTTTACCACAACTTTATCTATAAAAACCTTATATACTCCCACGGCAGAACTTACAACGTTTGCCCTTGAGGCTCTGGGGGGTTTGTCATCCTTAGATACATAATTTCCAGAACTTCCAACTGCTTTGAACAAAATGGCTATCTCTAAACTTTGATTGAATGCTTTTGGGGAAATGGTGGGCGTTAATTACTCTACACTCACTTTCGATTATTAAAAGGGTGATTTCAATTTCAAATCCAATCAGCCCTTTTTGAAATTCCTATAACAACTTTCTATATAGACTTTATATGCCCCCAGGGCATAACTTACAACCCTTGCACTGAGGGCTTTGAGGGTATTATCATCCTAAAAGACCTAATTTCAAGAATCTTCAAATACTTTAAACAAAATGGATATCTCAAAATTTTGATTGGATGTGTTTGGGAAAATGGTGGGCGTGAGAGGGGCGTTAGTCGCTCTTTGATCACTTTCAACTATTAAAAAAGGCACTAGCCCTTTCAATTTCCAATTGAATGAGCCCTTTTGATGTTTCTATGCTTTCAATACATACCTTATATGCCCCCAGGACACAATTTACAACCCTTGCTCCGAGGGCTGTGGGGGGGGGGGAGGGTTGTCATCCTTAAAGACCTAATTTCCAAAACTTTCAACTACGTTGAATAAAATGGCTATATTAAATATTGATTGGACGTGTTTGGATAAAAGATGGGCGTGAGAGGGGGGTTAGTTGCCCTCAAATCGCTGTCGACTATTAAAAAGGAAGATAGTCCTTTGAATTTCCAATCGAATGAGCCCCTTTTCGAGTTTCTATGACAAAGATTTCAATAAAAACCTATGCGCCCCCAGGGCATAACTTATAACCCTTGCCCTGAAGACTCTGGGGGGAGTGTCCTGCTCAAAGGTATAATTTCCTAAACTTTGAACTGCGTGGAACAAAATGGCTATCTCAAAATCTTTATTGGATGTGTTTGAGGAAATGGTGGGCGTGGAAGGGGTGTTAGTTGTTTTCCAATCACTTTCGACTATTAAAAAGGGCACTACCCATTTCAATTACCAATTGAATAAGCCCTTTTGGAAGTTTTTACGACAACGCGTTATATTAAAACCTTATATGCCCCCTGGGCATGATTTACAACCCTTGCTCTGAGGGCAGTGGGGGGGTTGTCATCCTCAAAGACCTAATTTACAGAACTTAAAACTACGTTGAATAAAATGGTTATCTCAAGGTTTTGATTAGATGTGTCTGGGGGAAAGGTAGGCGTGAGAGGTCGGTTGGTTGCCCTCTAATCACTTTTGACTATTAAAAAGGGCACTAGCCCTTTGAAATTCCAATCGAATGAGCCTTTTTTGAAGTTTATACGACAACACCTTCTATAAAAAACCGTATATTCTCCCAGAGCCTAACTTACAACCATTTCCCTAAGGGCTGTGGGGGACTGTCCTCAAGAACATAATTTCCATCTGGAAATCAACTACGCTGAACAAAATGGCAATCTCAAAATTTTGATTGGATGTGCTTCGGGAAATGGTGGGCGTGGAAGGGGTGTTAGTCGCCTTCCAATCACTTTCGACTATAAAAAGGGCACAAGCCACTCCAATTTTCAATTGAATGAGCCCTTTTTGAAGTTTCTACGACAACTTCTTTGATACGAAGTGCCCTGCTTTAAAGGTTAAAATTAATAAATGATTCATTTTGCCAACATCGTTCTTATATGCCCCCAGGGCATAACTTAAAACCCTTGCCCTGAGAGTTGTGGGGGAATGTCCTCCTCTTTACTTATTCCCCTTTCTTGTCCTGCTCTCGAGTGTCCCCGTTCTTTACTTAGGCAATGCGATCACGCTGCCTATGATTTATGCAACAAATTTCTATATAAACCTTATATGCCCCAGGGCCTAACTTACAACCCTTGCACTCAGGGCTCTGAGGGGCTTATCATCCTAAAAGACCTAATTTCCAGAACGTTCAACTACGTTGAACAAAATGGATATCTCAAAGTTTTGATTGGATGTGTTTTGGAAAATTGTGCGCGTGAAAGGGGCGTTAGTTGCTATCCAATCACTTTAAACTATTAAAAAAGGCACTATCCCTTTGAATTTCCAATTGAATGAACCATTTTGAAGTTTCTACGACAACGCTTTCAATAAAAACTTTGTATGCCCCCCAGGGCATAACTTACAACTCTTGCACTGAGGGCTCTGAGGGAGTTATCATCCTAAAAGACCTAATTTCCATAACTTTCAACTACGTTGAACAAAATGCATATCTCAAAATTTTGATTGGATGTGTTTCGGAAAATGGTGGGCTTTAGTCGCTATCCAATAACTTTCAACTATTAAACAAGGCACTAGCCCTTTCAATTTCCAGTTGAATGAGCCTGTTTGAAGTTTTTACGACATCACTTTCAATAAAAACTTTATATGCCCCAAGGCCATAACTTACAACCCTTGCCCTGAGGGTTATGGGAGTGTCCTCCTCAAAAATATACTTTCTACCTGGAAATCAACTACGCTGAACAATATGGCTATCTCAGATTTTTATTGGATGTGTTTGGGGGTAAGATTGGCGTTGGGGGGGGCTAGTTGTCCTCCAATCACTTTCTACTATTAAATAGGGCACTAGCCCTTTGAATTTCCAATCGAATGAGCTTTTTTTGAAGTTTCTATGACAACGCCTTCTTTAAAAACCTTATATGCCCCCAGGGCATAACTGAAAACCCTTACCCTGAGGGCTTTTGGAGAGTGTCCTCCTCAAAAACATATTTTCTATCTGGAAATCAACTACGCTGAACAGAATGGCTGTGTCAAAATTTTTATTGGATGTGCTTGGGGGAATGATGGGTGGGGGGGGGGGCTAGTTTACCCTCCAATTACTTTCGACTATTAAAAAGGGCACTATACCTTGGAATTTCCAATCGATTGAGGCTTTTGAGGTTTCTACAACAACGCCTTCTATAAAAACCTTATATGCCCCCAGGACATAACTTAAAACCCTTGCCCTGAGGGTTGTGGGGGAGTGTCCTCTTCAAAAACATATTTTTTATGTCAACTACTGGAAATCAACTACGCTGAACAAAATGGCTATCTCAAAATTTTGATTGGATGTGCTTAGGGGAATGATGGGCGTGGGGGGGATACTATTTATATGCTGGAGAAAAATTTTCAGCAATTTTTTAACGACATACCTTACCGTAGACCTTAAATCCTCCAGAGCCAGAAATGGCTCATAGGGCGTCTACGAAGCCTTGCCAGGCATCTTGAAACTGAGCTGCAGCTGTGTGACATCCTCCCACTGTGGTTGAAGAGACAGCTCTGCACTTCTCAGGTCCCAGTCGTACTGCCTTCGTAGGGTATGTCTTTGTCGACCTCTTTTCCGCCTCCCGTCGGGGTGCCACTCATATATTGTTTCTGGGAGTCGATCCTCTGGCATACGAAGGACGTGACCATGATACGTCCATCTCCTACGCATCAAGAGGTCAGTAACTATCGGCTGACCGGTTCGCCGACGGACTTCTATGTTGGTGACCTTTTCCTGCCACGATATTTTCAGGATCCTTCTAAGGCACATGTTCTTAAAAGCTAGGACACGTTTCTCCTAGTTGGACGTTTAATTTCCAGCATTCGCTAGCATAGAGGAGGATGGATATCACATTGCTATTTATGAGTCTGAGCTTTAAGCGCAGAGAGTATTTACTACTGTGCCAAACTGGTTTCAATTTATTAAAAGCCGATGTCACCTGTCCAATTTTCCTCTTAATTTCATTAGCGTTTTCACCATCATATTCAATCCAGCTTCCAAGATACTTAAATTCTTTGACCTAGTCAATTGCTTTACCTTTGCACTTTAGTATCAGCGGAGAGTCAGATGTGGCCATGCTCTTTGTCTTACTAACATTCACCGCAAGTCTCACTTTCTTGGCCTTTTCATCTATGGTGTCGAGTAGCAGCTGCAGTCGCGGTTTCGCTTCTTCGAAAAGAACAACGTCATCTGCGAAGTCCAGATCCGAGATCTGCCGGCTGCTAATCTTCACTCTACAGCCTTGAGACTGCCGTAGAATATAGCTCATCACAATGACAAACAGGAACGGGGATAGGACACAACCTTGTTTGATTCCAGACATTATCTTGAAGAAACGCGTGTCCCCGTTTTCTGTGCTAACGCAGCATTCACTATCTTCTTAAAGTGCCATTATCATTTTGACTAGTTTATCAGGTACTCCGTAATATTTTAGAATCTTCCGTAAAGTATCTCGGTCGATAGAATCGAACGCCTTTTCAAAATCAATGAAGAGCAGGTACATCTTTTTGTTCCATTCTCTTGACTCTTTCATCATCGGCCTTAGAATGAAAATAAGGAAGGGCAAGACCTACCAGGTCAGAACCCGTGTTGCTTTTCTCTGAGGTGTGAACCAAGGGCTGCTCTTAGGCGTTCTAGCATGACTGTGGCTAGTATTTTGCTAGGCACAGACGTTAGGTTGATGCGCCCCTCCAGCTGTCACATACTAGCGCATCGCCTTTCTTGAAGAGTTTTACTAGTATACCTTTGGTCCAGTCTTTTGGAACTTTTTCGCTATTCCAGATGGCCACTAGGAGAGCAGTCCAAATGGCTATGCAGGCTCGAAGGGACGCCTTCAGCATCTCTGCCATGATCCCATCTACTCCAGGTGACCGTCCATTTTTCAGCTTTTTCACAGCTGCCGTCACTTCTTCAGTGCTGAGGGGGTCAGCACTTATGTCAATTTGTAAAAACGGTTTGTCAGGTACTACTTCTGGATCGTCAGGTCTGGGTCTATTTAAGATTTTCTCGGAATGCAAGGCCCATCTCTCGTCCGTGTTCTGTGTATCCGAGATTAGGTCTAATTTTCATCTTTAATAAGGGATGTTCGGTTTGTTATCTTTCCGACTATCTCATTCGTTAGTCGATACACAATTTTCGAGTCTCCTTTCTTAGCAGCTTCTTCTGCAAGTGCTGCTTTTTCCTCGATAACGTTTATTTTGTCTTTTCTTGCACTTCTTTTAACCGCCTTATCCTCTTCTTTGGAACGGAGCTGTAACTGGGCTTTTGTTCAGGGCTCAACGTGTTTAGGATAAGCGTCCGGGTCTCCTTGCGTTTACTGATACATTTCCAGGTGTCGTCCGATATCCATTTTTCTTTCTCTCTTTTCTTGAAGCCAAGGCTGGCCTTCACGACGTCAATATATGCACTTTTCACTGAGGTCCATATGTTTTCAACACTAGAGTCTTCAGCTTCATCAAGCAGTTTTAACGCTTCAAATCTGTTATGTAGTGATATGCAGAAGCTTCTGCGGATATCACAATCTTTCAGCTTATCAATGTCAAACTGTTTGTGTGTTGTGGCGTTGGTTTTCGGTTTCTGAGCTTTCAGTTTAATTCTTATTTCGGCTATCATCAAGATTTGATCTGAATTCACGTCCACTCCTCGAAAGCCTCTCACGTCGAGCAGGCTACTTCTCCAGTGTCTTTATGAGGAAATGATCGATTTGGCTTTCTTTCCGGCCGTCGGGGGACACCCACGAGTACTTATAAATCGTTTTATGTTCGAACATACTGCCGCTTATCACCAAGTCGTTGCTTAGGGCATAGTCAATTAGGAGTGCACCGTTTCCATTCATGTCTCCAATGACATGTGGGCCTAGAACTTCAGGGCAGTACTGATGATCTGCACCGACTTTAGCATATAGATCGCTAGCAACACAGATTATATCGTGCCTGGGAACGTCTTCGGTGACCGATTGTAGCATGTTGTAGAAAGAATCTTTTTCCTCATCATCATCTTCGTTGGTTGGAGCATAGCAGGCGATGATAGTCATTTTTGTATGATTAGATACAAAACGAGCTGTCAATATACGTTCGCTAACTGGTGTCCAGTTTGCTATTGCTTTGAGTGCAAGTGGCGAAATCATAATTCCTACACCAGCGCGGTGGAGGGAAGGGTGACCGCTAAATGCCATAGCATACCCATCATCAAATTTCTCTAATCCATTTCCAGTCCACATAATTTCAGTAAGAACGAATATATCTATGAGGTATTGTCTCATCTCTTTAATAACTTGTTCTGTCTTGGATATCTGGTTCATCGTTCTCACATTCCAAAAACCCATCTTTATGTGTTGTTTCGCAGTCAAAAATCGGTTCCGGGGGCATACAGGGGTCATTATCTGGGGGGGGATGAGGTGATGCATCCAAGGCTATTGTAGGCGTTTCAGTTGTGTTTTTCTCTGAGGGCTGCCCCTCAGGGTCCCGGATGTGGGTTGCAAACCCACTGCCCAAACTTACTCATTTAACGTACTTGGGACCGTCATGTTCCCCCAGCCTCTGTGAGGCAAGATTCCTTACATGGTTGAGTTAGGCAATTCGGCTTCTGGGTTCGACCGAGCACATACCAAAGTGTTAAAAGCAGTTGCCCCTTCAATCATTGAGCCCCTTACTTACCTCATAAATTTGTCTCTGCACAAGGGCACTTTCCCAGAACTGCTAAAGAAAGCTAGAATAATTCCACTGCACAAAAGGGGTTCTCGAGTTGACCCGGCTAATTACAGACCTATTTCTATCCTCTCAGTTTTTTCAAAAGTTTTCGGAAAACCTATGCAACATCAGCTACTCCAGTTTCTGGAGAAGAAAGGGTTTCTTAATAATTGCCAGTTTGGGTTCAGACCAGGGCACTCCACACAGGATGCACTAACGGCGTTAAGTTTATGGATAAGCAAAGCTTTGGATTCTGGTCTAATACCTGCAGCGGTTCTGCTTGATATCAGGAAAGCATTTGATAGCATGTACCATTCAATTCTCCTCGGGAAACTGGAACATATAGGAATAAGAGGTGAAGCTCTGGATTGGTTCAGATCATATCTGAGGGACCGCAGGATTTATTTGGGAGAAGATCCTGGAAATGATGTGCTCGTTAACTGCGGTGTCTCACAGGACTCAATATTAGGACCATTACTTTTCCTGATCCATGTTAACGATCTGAGCCGAGTGCTGAACCCGGCACGAACAAATCTTCGCTGCTGTAACTTGTGCCAGGATGAAAACTCCCTCCAGTCTGAAGGTTAACATGATGAGCTCGTGGCCTTTGCCGATGACACCACGCTTGGTTTCTGTGAAACGGATAAAACAACGCTCATGTCTAAACTGAGGGAGGTTCTGGAGGGGACATATCTCTGGATGGATGCTAACCGACTTGTGATTAATGTTGAGAAATCTTGCGTTCTATTTTTTCCTGGGTTGGAAGTGTCTATCCGGAGATATGTGGTATCCAGACATCCAGAGGTGTGATTAGTCGGCCAGAAAAGCATTTTGCAAAATACCTAGGTATCCTCCTCGATGAGAACCTATCATTCGTGCATCATATTCAAGCAGTAGAGTTGAAGCTATCCCGAAATTTTGGAATAATAAAAAAACTGAAAAGCGCTTTGCCGCAGAAAACGCTGGTCCTCCTGTACAATGCTCTAATAAAACCCCATTTACAGTATTGTGCAATGATCTGGCAATCAAATTTTAAATCCTGCCTGCGAAAACTGAATTCGATTCATCAACGATGCCTGATATTAATTGGAAAAAATGAAGAGTACTTGTCATTAGGGTCCCTGTATCAATTATCATGCTTGACCTTTGTGTCCAAGTTTTTACCTGGAGGTGCGTTTAAAAGATTATTTCGACCTATTTCAGACCAGCATAATTTACATACCCGATCATCATCAAACATGCAAATACCCCTCACCCCGACCGTGCGATCAGATTTCGCTCCTAACGTAGCTTGTGCAAAGATATGGAACCTGATCCCAGAAGAGCTGAGAGGTAGGTCCTCCCTCGCATCATTTAAAAAAAGAGTAAAAAATCATTTAATAGCATTACAAATGAATAGTTAATAATAATAAAAAAAATAAATAGAATTAAATGTAAGTAGTAAATTTAAATTACAAATGTATGATTTTTAAATATGACGGGGTAGTTTCCCCTGAGGGTAAGGAACGGGAAGGTAATAGTTTCAGTTATTTGGTAAATGAGGGGTATGGTTGTGTCTGAGATTAGGAGCGGTGACCATTCTGCGTATTATGTTAAATTGTAATGATTTTGGTTCTCGGCGTCCAGGAATGGACAGAGTATTTTGATTATCTGTGATTTATTCTTTTCATTTGTTAATAAACCCATTGAACATACACCCTTTTAAAAATCTGGACACAAATAGTACTGTTTAATTCAGTTTCATACCTCCTCTAGTTGACCTGAAATCAAAAACTTGATACTATTCGCAAAAAAAATCTGTTTTACTTTCTTTGATAGCTTGGAAACACATACGCTATTTTCATTTGGTTAAATTTTAAGAGCCGAAATGGTAGGGTTGACGTGGGAGGTGGAAGTGGGAGGGTGGGAGTGGAAGGAGGATTAGTTGCCCTCAAATCATTTTCGACTATTTAAAAGGGCATCAGCCCTTTCTATTTTCAATCGAATGAGCCCTTTTCTAAGTTCCCACGACAACTCCTTCGATACGAAGTGCCCTGGTCTAAACAACAACAACAACAAAAATAATACATTATACCCGCTTCGATCTTTACTATAAAAATGTCAAGCCTTCCAATCACTTTCGACTATTAAAAAGGGCACTAGGCCTTTCAATTTCCAATCGAATTAGCCCTTTTGGAAACTACAACACTTTCTGTAAACACCTTATATGCCCCATGGGCATAGCTTACAACCCTTGCATTGGAGGCTCTGAGGGGTTTATCATCCTAAAAGATCTAATTTCAAGAATTTTCAACTAAGTTGAACAAAATGAATATCTCAAAATTTTGATTGGATGTGTTTGGGAAAATGGTGGGCGTGAAAAGGGTGTTAATCACTTTCACTATTAAAAAAGGCACTAGCCCTTTCAATTTCCAATTGAATGAGCCCTCTTGAAGTTTCTACGCTTGCAATAAAAATCTTATACACCCCCAGGGCATAACTTACGACCCTTGCCCTGAAGACTGTGGGGGGAGTGTCCTGCTCAAAGGTATAGTTTCCTGAACTTTGAACTGCGTGGAACAAAATTTCAAAATCTTTATTGGATATGTTTGGGGAAATGGTGGGCGTGGAAGGGTGTTAGTTGCTTTCCAATCACTTTTGACTGTTAAAAAGGGCACTAGCCATTTGAATTTCCAATCGAAAGAGCCCTTTTTGAAGCTTCTTCATAAAGGAAATTCATTTGAATTTCCAATAGAAAACATATTTTCTATCTGGAAATCAACTACGCTGAACAAAATGGCTATCTCAAAATTTTGATTGCATGTGTTTGGGGCAATGATGGGCATGAGGGGGGAGGGGCTAGTTGCCCTCTAATCACTTTCGACTATTAAAAATGGTACTAGCCCTTTGAATTTCCAATCGAATGAGCCTTTTTAAAGTTTCTACGACAACGCCTTCTATAAAAAACCTTATATGCCCCCAGGGCATAATTTACAAACCCTTGCCCTAAGGGCTGTGGGGGGCTGTCCTCAAAAACATAATTTCTATCTGGAAATCAACTACGCTGGACAAAATGGCTATCTCAAAATTTTGATTTGATATTTTTCGGGAAATACTGGGCATGAAAGGGGTGTTAGTCGCCTTCCAATCACTTTTGACTATAAAAAGGGCACAAGCCACTCCAATTTCCAATTGAATGAGCGTTTTTCAAGTTTCTACGACAACTTCTTCGATACGAGGTGCCCTGCTCTAAAGGAAAAATTAATAAATTATAGATTGTGCCAACATCGTTCTTATATGCTTCCAGGACATAACTTAAAACCCTTGCCCTGAGGGTTATGGGGGAGTGGCCTCCTCTTTACTTAGTCCCCGTTTCTTGTCTCTTTCTCGAATGTCCCAGTTGTTTATTTAGGCAGCGCGATCGTGCTGTCTATGATTTATACAACAGCTTTTTATATAAACCTTATATGCCCCCAGGGCACAACTTATAGCTCTTGCATCCTAAAATACCTAATTTGCAGAACGTTCAACTACGTTGAACTAAATAGATATCTCGAAATTTTGATTGGATGTGTTTTGGAAAATGAAGGGCGTGAGAGGGGCGTTAGTCACTATCCAATCACTTTCAACTATTAAAAGAGGTACTAGCCCTTTCAATTTCCAATTGAATGAGCCTATTTGAAGTTTTCTACGACAACGCTTTCAATAAAAACTTTATAAACCCCAGGGTATAACTTACAACCCTTGCACTGAGGGCTCTGACGGGGATATCATCCTAAAAGACCTAATTTCCAGAACTTTCAACTACGTTTGAACATCAAAATTTTAATTCGATGTGTTTGGGAAAATGTTGGGCGTGAGAGGGGCGTTAGTCACTATCCAATCATTTTCAACTATTAAAAAGGGCACTAGCCCTATCAATTTCCAATTGAATGAGCTGTTTTGAAGTTTCTACCATGACGCTTTCAATAAAAACTTTATATGCCCCCAGGGCATAACTTACAACCCTTGCCCTGTGGGCTGTGGGGCGAGGGCTTGTCATCCTTAAAGCCCTAATTTTCCAATACTTTCAACTATGTTGTATGAAATCCAAAAATTTTGATTGGAGGTATTTGGGGAAAAGTTGGACGTGAGAGGGAGATTAGTTGCCCTCAAATCATTTTTGACTATTAAAAATGGTACTAACCCTTTGAATTTCAAATCGAATGAGCCCTTTTTCAAGTCTCTACGACAAAGATTTCAATAAAAACCTTATATGCCCTGAGGGTTGTGGGGGAGTGTCCTCCTCAAAAATATATTATCTATCTGGAAATCAACTACGCTGAACAAAATGGCTTCTCAAAATTTTTATTGGATGTGTTTGGAGAATGATGGGCGTGGGGGGGGGGGGCTAGTTGCCCTCCAATCACTTTCGACAGTTAAAAAGGGCACTAGCCCTTTGAACTTCCAATCAAATGAGCTTTTTTTGAAGTTTCTACGACAAAGCCTTCTTTAAAAACCTTATATGCCCCCAGGGCATAACTTAAAACCCTTGTCCGGAGGGCTGTGGGGGAGTGTCCTCCTCAAAAACATATTTTCTATCTGGAAATCAACTACGCTGAACAAAATGACTATCTCAAAATTTTGATTTGATGTGTTTCGGGAACTGATGGGCGTGGGGTGGGGGCTAGTTGCCCTCCAATCACTTTGACTATTAAAATGGGCAACTAGAATTCCCTTTGAATTTCCAATCGAATGAGCCTTGTTTAAAGTTTCTACGACAACGGCTTCTATAAAAAACCTTATATGCCCCAAGGGCATAACTTAAAATCCATACCCTGAGGGTTGTGGGGGAGTGTCCTCCTCAAAAACATATTTTCTATCTGGATATCAACGACGTTTTCAAACACCTTTGGTCCTCAGTTTTATAGATTATGAGCAAGCGTTCGATTGTGTTGATAGAAGAGCTTTAGTAAAGGTTTTATCCTTGTACGATATACCAGACAAATATATTAAAGTGATTAGTGCTATGTACGAAAATAACACTGCTGCGGTTAAGGTAGGAAATGAGGTTAGCAGCTGGTTTTGTATTAAATCAGGAGTTAAGCAGGGTTGTGTTCTATCCCCCTTTATATGGATTATTTTGTTGGACTTTGTTTTAAGGAGCACAGGAAAGGCAATGGGAGACTACGGAATCAAATGGGGAGGAAAAAGTCTCCTGGACTTGTATTATGTTGATGATTTAAGCATCCTAGATGAAACTTTGAGCAAAATGAATGAAGTTTTAGAGGTTTTGCGAGTTCAGGGTGCTAGAATTGGTTTGAAAATTAATGTTAGGAAGACTAAGTCACTAAGGCTAGGAATAAGAGAAGATGAAAAGGTGACGTTGGGTAATGAAAAGATTTATCAGGTGGGCAGCTTCACTTACCTTGGTAGTATTATTAGTAAAGATGGTGGGAGCAGTGAAGATGTTAAAAATAGAATAGCCAAGGCTCAGGGTGTTTTTTCACAGTTAAAAAAAAGTCTAGAATAATAGGAAGATAAGTCTACAAACCAAGATTAGAATATTAGAAGCTACAGTGATGACAGTGGTCAAATATGGCTCTGCAGCATGGACGCTCCGAAAAGCGGATGAACATTTGCTTGATGTTTTCCAGAGAAATTGCTTAAGGATTGTTCTAGGTACCCGGCTAACTGACCGTATTTCAAACAATAGGCTATACGAAAAATGGGGTTCAATACCGTTCTCTAGGGCTATAATGAAAGAAAGGTTGAGGTGGCTAGGGCACGTTGTGCGGATGACGGATGACAGATTGCCGAAAATTGTTCTTTTCGGCCAACCATCTAGGGCTAAACGGAAAGCAGGTCGTCCCCGTCTGGGGTGGGAGGACGTCATAAAGAAAGTTTTAAAGGAAATGGGAACTTCGTGGACGGGTGTAAAAAGAGAGGCTTTGAATAGATTGGGATGGAGGAGGAGAGTGCGTAGCTGTGTTGGCCTCTGGCGGCTTGGTGCTGCGGTGAGTTGTTAGTAGTAGTAGTAGCAGTAAATCAATGACGCTGAACAAATAGCCATCTCAAAATTTTGATTGGATGTATTTGTAGGAATGGTGGGCAAGGGGGGGAGCTAGTTGCCCTCCAATCACTTTCGACTAATAAAAAAGTAAAAGCCCTTCAAATTTCCAATCGATTGAGCCTGTTTTGAAGTTTCTACGACAACGCCTTCAATAAAAACCTTATATGCCCCCAGGGCATAACTTAAAACCCTTGCCCCGAGGGTTGTGGGGGAGTGTCTCCTCAAAAAAATATTTTCTATCTGGAAATCAACTACACTGAACAAAATGGCTATCTCAAAATTTTGTTTGGATGTGTTTGTGGGAATGATGTTTTTGGAGGGGGGGGGGGGGTTAGTCGCCCTCCAATCACTTTCGACTATTAAAAAGGGCACTAGCCACTCCAATTTTCAATCAAATGAGCTCTTTTCGATGTTTCTACGACAACTCCTTCGATACGAAGTGCCCGGGTATGGAGAAAAAAAAACACGTTGTGCCCACATCGCTCTTTACTGATGATTAATTAAAAAAAAAACTTTTTTCCACAAAATAGTTTTTCAAAGAAAAGTAAAGGACTCCATTAAACAAAAAATGAGCAAAAATAAAATCAAATAGTCTCCCAAGCTTGAAACTACCACAAATCAGCATCGATAAATAAATGAAACCCTAAACGAACAGAAATTACAATAAATAACCGACTCAAACTCAAAACGAGCAGAAATTAACATAAGTTGGGCGCAAAAACCCCTATGACTTCCCAAGTCTAGAACAAAATTTGCACTTTACTGAAAAAAATATAAATGTTTTTACTTTTATAACTTTAATAACTCAAATAATTTTAACATTCTGATTACTAGATATCAGTATATGTATATTAAACTGACAATGCACATTCATTTGTATTTTTTCAGTAAAGTGCAAATTTTGTTCTGGCCTTGGGAAGGCGTACTTAGGCAGCGATAGCGCTGCCTATGATTAATTAAAAAAACTTTTTTCACAAAATAAGTTTTTTCAAAGAAAAGTAAAGAACTCCATTTAACAAAACATGAAAAAAATAAAATCAAATAATCTACCAGGCGTGAAACTACCACAAATCAGCATCGACAAATAAATGAAATCCAAAACGAACAGAAATTACAATAATTAGCCGAGTCAAACTCAAAACGAGCAGAAATTAATATAAGTTGGGTGCAAAACTCCTATGCCTTCCCAAGGCCAGTACAAAATTTGCACTTTACTGAAAAAATATAAATGTTTTTACTTTAGTAAAATACTTTAGTCAAATAATATTAACATTTTGATTACTAAATTTCAGTCTATGTATATTGAACTGACAATGCACGTTCATTTGTATTTTTCAGTAAAGTGCAGATGAAACCCCCTTGTTTTGGGTTTCATTTATTTATCGAAGTGATTTGTGGTAGTTTCACACTTGGTAGATTATTTGATTTTATTTTTGCTCATATTTTGTTAAATGGAGTTCTTTACTTTTCTTTGAAAAACTTATTTTGTGGAAAAACTTTTAATTAATTTTTGTTCGTTTTATATTGACACAATCTTTTCAGGGAAAAAGAAAATAATACTTAAAATCTTCTTGGTTATTAAAACTTTATAGTTTGGCCTGCTATTTGTATGCTGTAGAAAAATTTTCAACAATTTTTAACAACATACACCCTTTTAAAAATCTGGACGCAAATAGTACTGTTTAATTTAGTTTCATACCTCCTCTAGTTGACCTGAAATGAAAAAATTGATATCATTTGCAAAAAATCTGTTTACTTTCCTTAATAGCTTGGATACACTTAAGCTATTTTGATTTGGTTAAATTTTAAGAGCAGAAGTAGCCCCGAAGGTTTAAACATAATACCGTCAGTCGTTCTTGGGATACTGCTGAGATGCCTTGTTGGGAATTAGCATTATCACAGTCATTTTGATTGAATCTTAAGGCAACATTTAGTTTTTCAACATAATGGGCAAATGGAAAAGGTGGGGCGGGGGGGGGGGGGGGAGTGGAAGAGGGATTAGTTGCCCTCTAGTATCTTTTGACTATTAAAAAAGGCATAAGCCTTTTCTTTTTTCAATTGAATAAGCCCTTTTCAAAGTTTCCACGACAACTCCTTTGATACGAAGTGCCCTGGTCTAAACAGCGGGTATACATTATACCCGCTTCGATCTTTACTATAAAAATGTCAAGCCTTCCAATCACTTTCGACTATTAAAAAGGGCACTAGGCCTTTCGATTTCCAGTTGAATGAGCCCTTTTGGAAACGAAAACGCTTTCTATAAACACCTTATATGCCCCCAGGGCATATATTACAACCCTTACCTTGAGGTCTGTTAGGGTGGTTGTCATCCTCTAAGACCAAATTTCCAGAACTTTCAACTACGTTACATAAAATGGCTATCTCAAAATTTTGATTGGATATGCTTTGGGAAACGGTGGGTGAGAGAGGGGCGGTAGTCACTCTCCAATCACCCTAAGGCATAACTTACAACCCTTGCCCTGAGTGTTGGGGGGAGGGGTGTCATTCTCAAAGACCTAACTTCCAGAACTTTCTACTACGTTGAACAAAATGGCTATTTGAAAATTTTGATTGGATGTGTTTGGAGGAATGGTTGGCATGAGAGGGGGGTTTGCTACCCTCCAATTACTTTTGACTATTACAAAGGGCACTAGCCCAATCAATTTCGAAGTGAATGAGCCCCTTTTGAAGTTTTAAGACAACTCTATCTATAAAAACCCTATATGCCCCCAGGGCAGAACTTACAACCTTTGCCCTTGGGGCTCTGGGGGGTTTGTCATTCTTAAATAAATTATTTCCAAAACTTTCAACTACGATGAACAAAATGGCTATCTCTTATCTTTGATTGAATTTTTTTGGTGAAATGGTAGGCGTAGGAGGGTGGTTAATTTCTCTCCACTCACTTTCGCTTATTAGAAAGGGTAATTACAATTTCCAATCAAATGAGTCCTTTTTGAAATTTCTATAACAACTTTCTATATAAACTTTATATGCCCACAGGACATAACTTACAACCATTGCACTGAGAGCTCTGAGGGGGTTATCATCTTAAAAGACCTAATTTCAAGAACTTTCAACTACGTTGAACAAAATGGATATCTCAAAATTTTGATTGGACGTTTTTGGGAAAATGGTGGGTGTGAGAGGGGCGTTAGTCGCTCTCCAATCACTTTCAACTATTGAAAAAGGCACTAGCCCTTTCAATTTCCAATTGAATGGGCCCTTTTGAATTTTGTACGCTTTCAATAAAAACCTTAAATGCCCCCAGGACATAACTTGCAGCTCTTGCCATGAGGGGTGTGGGGAGGGGGATTTGTTGTCATCCTTAAAGACCTAATTTCTATAACTTTCAACTACGTTGAATAAAATGGCTATCTAAAATATTGATTGGATGTGTTTGGAGAAAATATGGGCTCGAGAGGGGGGTTATTTGCCCTCAAATCACTTTCGACTATTAAAAAGGGCACTAGCCCTTTGAATTTCCAATCAAATGAGCCCTTTTTCATGTTTTTACGACAAAGATTTCAATTAAAACCTTATAACCCTTGCCCTGAAGACTGTGGGGGGGAGTTTCCTGCTCAAAGGTATAATTTCCTGAAGTTTGAACTGCGTGGAAAAAAATCTATCTCAAGATCTTTATTGGATGTGTTGTGGGAAATGATGGACGTGGAAGGGATGTTAGTTGCTTTCCAATCACTTGAACCCTTTTTGAAGTTTCTACGACAACGCGGTATATAAAAACCTTATATGCCCCCTGGGCATAATTTACGACCCTTGCCCTGAAGGCTGTGAGGTGCTGTCATCATCAAAGACATAATTTCCAGAATTTAGAACTACGTTGAATAAAATGGCTATCTCAAAGTTTTGATTAGATGTGTTTGGGGAAAAGGTGGGCGTGAGAGGCGGGTTAGTTGCCCTCCAATCACTTTTGACTATTAATAAGAGCACTAGCCCTTTGAATTTCTATTCGAATGAGCCTTTTTTGAAGTTTCTATGACAACACCTTCTATAAAAAACTGTATATGCCCCCATGGCATAACTTACCGCCGCTTGCCCTAAGGGCTGTTGGGGACTGTCCTCAAAAACATAATTTAAAGCAGGGCACTTCTTCAATACAAAGTAGCCTGCTTTAAAGGTTAAACTTAATGAATAATACATTGTGCCAACATCGTTCTTATATACCCCCCAGGGCATAACTTAAAACGCTTGCCCTGAGGGTTGTGGGGGGAGTTTCCTCCTCTTTACTTAGTCCCCGTTTCTTTTCTCGTTCTCGAGTGTCCCCGTTCTTTACTTAGGCAGTGCGATTGCGCTGCCTCTGATTTATGCAACAACCTTCTATCCAAACCTTATAAGCCCTCAGGGCATAACTTACAACCCTTGCACTGAGGGCTCTGAGGGGGCTATCATCCTAAAAGACCAAATTTCCAGAACGTTCAAACTACGTTGAACAAAATGGATATCTCAAAATTTTAATTTGATGTTTTTTGGAAAATTGTGGGCGTGAGAGGGGCGTTAGTCGCTATGCAATCACTTTTGACTATTAAAAAAGGCACTAGCCCTTTCAATTTCCAATTTAATGAGTCCTTTTGACGTTTCTACGACTTTCACTAGAAACTTTATATGCCCCTAGGGCATAACTTACAACCCTTGCACTGAGGGCTCTGAGAGGGTTATCATCCTAAAAGACCTAATTTCCAGAACTTTCAACTTCGTGGAACAAAATGGCTAACTCAAAATTTAGATTGGATGTGTTTTGGAAAATGGTGGGCGTGACATGGGCGTTAGTCGCTATCCAATCACTTTCAACTATTAAAAAGGGCACATGCCATTTCAATTTCCAATTGAGTGAGCCTTTTTGGAAGTTTCTACGACACCGCTTTCAATAAAAATTTTATATATGCCCCCAGTGCATAACCTACAACCCTTGTCCTGAGGGCTGTGAGGGGGTTGTCATCCTAGAAGACCTAATTTCCAGAACTTTCAACTTCGTGGAACAAAATGGCTAACTCAAAATTTTGATTGGATGTGTTTGGGAAAATAGTGGGCGTGAGAGGGGCATTAGTCGCTATCCAATCACTTTCAACTATTAAAAAGGGCACTAGCTCTTTGAATTCCAATCGATTGAGCCTTTTTTGAAGTTTCTACGACAACGCCTTCTATGAAAACCTTAAATAGCCCCAGGGAAATCCTTGCCCTGAGGGTGTGGGGGGGGGGGGGGGGGGGGTCCTCCTCAAAAAACATATTTTCTGTCTGAAAATCAACAACGCTCAACAAAATGGCTATCTCAAAATTTTGATTTGATGTGTTATGAGAAATGATGGGCATGGGGGTGGGGCTGGTTGCCCTCCAATCACTTTCGACTATTTAAAAGGGCACTAGCCCTTTGAATTTCCAATCGAATGAGCTTTTCTTAAAGTTTCTACTACAACGCCCTCTATGAAAACCTTATATTCCCCAAGGGCATAACTTAAAACCCTTGCCCCAAGGGTTGTAGGGGAGTTTCCTCCTCAAAAACATTTTTTCTATCTGGAAATCAACTACGCTGAACAAAATGGCTATCTCAAAATTTTGATTGGATGTGTTTGGGGGAATGATGGGCATGGGAAGGCAGCTATTGCCCTCCAATCACTTCCGACTGTTAAATAGGGCACTAGCCCTTTGAATTTCCAATCGAATGAGCCTTTTTTGAAGTTTCTACGACAACACCTTCTATAAAAACCTTATATGCCCCCAGGGCATAACTTAAAACACTTGCTCCGAGGGTTGTGGGGGAGTTTCCTCCTCAAAAAAAATATATTTTCTATCTGGAAATCAACTACGCTGAACAAAATGGCTATGTCAAAATTTTGATTGGATGTGTTTGGGGAAATGATGTTCGTGGGGGAGGCCTAGTTGCCCTCCAATCACTTTTGCGACTATTAAAAAGGGCACTAGCCACTGGAATTTCCATTCGAATAAGCCCTTTTTGAAGTTTCTACGACAACTCCTTCGATACGAAGTGCCCGGATATGGAGAAAAAAACACATTGTGCCAACATCGTTCTTTACTTAGGCAGCGCTAGCGCGCTGCCTATGATGATGAATGAGCTTACTTCCATTGATGAATAATGAAGAAGACCAGCATCCAGCCAGCGACTTGCAAAGTTTCTACCTCATTAATAGGTAGAATATCTTGTAAATGAAAATCAGATTTGGGAAAATGGTGGGCGTGAGAGGGGCGTTAATTGCTATCCAATCACTTTCAACTATTAAAAAAGTCACTAGCCCTTTCAATTTCCAATTGAATGAGACCTTTTGAAGTTTCTACGCCAACGCTTTTAATAAAAACTTTATTTGCCCCCAGGGTATAACTTACAACCCTTACACTGAGGGCTCTGAGGGGGTTATCATCATAAAAGACAAAATTTCCAGAACTTTCAACTACGTTGAAAGTTCGTTGGTGAGGGCTCTGAGGGGGTTATCATCCTAAAAGACAAAACTTCCAGAACTTTCAACTACGTTGAACAAAACGGATATCTCAAAATTTGGTTGGATGTGTTTGGGAAAATGGTGGGCGTGAGAGGGGCTTTAGTTGCTATCCAATCACTTTCAACTTTTAAAAAAAGCTACTAGCCCTTTCAATTGCCAATTGAATGAGCCCTTTTGAAGTTTCTACGACACCGCTTATAATAAAAACTTTATATGACCCCAGGGCATAACTTACAACCCTTGCACTGAGGGCTCTGAGTGGGTTATCATCCTAAAAGACAAAATTTCCAGAACTTTCAACTACGTTGAACAAAATGGATATCTCAAAATTTTAATTCGATGTGTTTGGGAAAATGGTTGCGATTAAAGGGGTGTTAGTCTCTATCCAATCACTTTCAACTATAAAAAAAGGCACTAGCCCCTTCAATTTCCGATTGAATGAGCCCTTTTGAAGTTTCTACGACAACCCCTTCTATAAAGACCTTATATGCACCCAGGGCATAACTTAAGACCCTTGCCCTGAGGGTTGTGGGACAGTGTCCTCCTCAAAAATATATTATCTATCTGGAAATCAACTACGCTGAACAAAATGGCTGTCTAAAAATTTTTATTGGATGTGTTTGGGGGAATGATGGGCGTGGGGGGGGGCTAGTTGACATCCTATCACTTTCGACTATTAAAAGGGCACTAGCCCTTTGAATTTCCAATCGAATAAGCCTGTTTTGAAGTTACTACGACAACACCTCTTATAAAAACCTTATATGCCCCCAGGGCATAACTTAAAACCATTGCCCTGAGGGCTCTGGGGGAGTATCCTCCTCAAAAACATATTTTCTATCTGGAAGTCAGCTACGCTCAACAAGATGGCTATCTCAAAATTTTGATTGCATGTGTTTGGAGAAATTATTGGCATGAGGGGGGGGGGCTAGTTGCCCTCCAATCACTTTTGACTATTAAAAAGGGCACTAGCCCTTTGAATTTCCAATCCAATGAGCTTTGTTTGAAGCTTCTACGACAACGCCTTCTATAAAAACCTTATAAGCTCTTAGGGCATAACTTAAAACTCTTGCCCTGAGGGTTTTGGGAGAGTGTCCTCCTCAAAAATATATTTTCTATCTGGGAATCAGCTACACTGAACAAAATGGCTATCTCAAAATTTTGATTAGATGTGACTGGGAGAATGAGGGGCGTTTGGGGGGGTGGGGGGGGTGGGAGGGCTAGTTGCCCTCAATCACTTTCGACTATTAAAAAGGGTACTAGCCCGTCAAATTTCCAATCGAATGAGCCTGTTTTGAAGTTTCTATGACAGCGCCTTCAATAAAAACCTTATATGTCCCCAGGCCATAACTTAAAACCCTTGCCCTGAGGGCTCTGGGGGAGTTTCCTCCTTAAAAACATATTTTCTATCTGGATATCAACTACGCTCAACAAAATGGCTATCTTAAAATTTTGATTTGATGTGTTATGAGAAATGATGGGCGTGAGGAGGGGGGCTAGTTGCCCTCCAATTGATTTCGACTATTAAAAAGGGCACTAGCCCTTTGAATTTCCTATCCAATGAGCTTTTTTGAAGTTTGTACGACAACGCCTTCTATGAAAGCCTTAGAAGCCCCAAGGGCATAACTTAAAACTCTTGCCTTGAGGGTTTTTGGGGAGGGTCCTCCTGAAAAACATATTTTCTATCTGGGAATCAGCTACGCTTAACAAAATGGCTATCTCAAAATTTTGATTGGATGTGTTTGGGAAAAAGGTGGGTGTGAGAGGGGATTTAGTTACCGTCCAATCACTTTCAACTATTAAAAAGGGCCTTAGCCCTTTGAATTTCCAGTCGAATGAGCCTTTTTTGAAATTTCTACTACCATACCTTCTAGAAAAACCTTGTATACCCCCAGGGCATAACTTACAACCCTTGCCCTGAGGATTGTGGGGGAGTGTCCTCCTCAAAAACATATTTTCTATCTAAAAATCAATTTTGCTGAACAAAATGGCTATCTCAAAATTTTGATTGGATGTGTTTAGGGGGAATGACGGGCATGGGGGGGGGGGGGTAGTTGCCCTCCAATCACTTTGGACTGTTAAAAAGGGCCCTAGCCCTTTGAATTTCCAATCGAATGAGCCTTTTTTGAAATTTCTACGACCATACCTTCTAGAAAAACCTTGTATACCCCCAGGGCATAACTTACAACCCTTGCCCTGAGGATTGTGGGGGAGTGTCCTCCTCAAAAACATATTTTCTATCTAAAAATCAATTTTGCTGAACAAAATGGCTATCTCAAATTTTGATTGGATGTGTTTAGGGGGAATGACGGGCATGGGGGGGGGGGGGTAGTTGCCCTCCAATCACTTTGGACTGTTAAAAAGGGCCCTAGCCCTTTGAATTTCCAATCGAATGAGCCTTTTTTAAGTTTCTACGACAACGCCTTCTATAAAAAACTTTTATGCCCCCACGGCATATTTGAAAACCCTTGCCCCGAGGGTTTTGGGGGAGTGTCCTCCTCAAAAACATATTTTTCATCTGAAAATCAACTACGCTGAACAAAATGGCTATTTCAAAATTTTGATTGGATGTGTTTAGGGAAATGATGTTCGTGGGGGGGGGGCCTAGTTGCCCTCCAATCACTTTCGACTATTAAAAAGGGTACTAGCCCGCCGAATTTCCGATCGAATGAGCCTGTTTTGAAGCTTCAAAACCCTTTTTGGGCATAACTTAAAACCCTTCCTCTGAGGATTGTGGGGGAATGTCCTCCTCAAAAAACATATTCTCTATCTGGAAATCAACTACGCTGAACAAAATGGCTTTCTCAAAATTTTGATTGGATTTTTTTGGGGGAATGATGGGCAAGAGAGGGGAGCTAGTTGCCCTCAAATCACTTTCGACTATTGAAAAGAGCACTAGACCTTTGAATTTCCAATCGAATGAGCCCTTTTTCAAGTTTCTACGACAAAGATTTCAATAAAAACTTATATGCCCCCAGGACATAACTTATAACCCTTGCTCTGAAGACTCTTGGGGGAGTGTCCTGCTCAAGGGTATAATTTCCTGAACTTTAACTGCGTGGAACAAAATGGCTATCTCAAAATTTTGATTGGATGTGTTTGAGGAAATGGTGGGTGTGGAAGGGGTGTTAGTTGCCTTCCAATTACTTTCGACTATTAAAAAGGGCACAAGCCATTTCAATTTCTAATCGAATGAACCCTTTTTAAAGTTTCTACGGCAACGCGTTCAATAAAAACTTTATATGCCTCCAGTGCATAACTTACAACCCTTGTCCCGAGGGCTGTGAGGGGGTTGCCATCCTTAAAGATCTTATTTCCAGAACTTAAAACTACGTTGAACAAAAGGGCTATCTCAAAATTTTGATTTGATGTGTTTGGGGAAAAGGTGGGCGTGAGAGGGGGGTTAGTTACCGTCCAATCATTTTCAACTATTAAAAAGGGCACTCTTTGAATTTCCAATCGAATGAGCCGTTTTTGAAGTTTCTACGACAGTACCATCTATAAAAACCTTATATGCCCCCAGGGCATAACTTAAAACCCTTGCCCCGAGGGTTGTGGGGGAGTGTCCTCCTCAAAAACATATTTTTTATCTGGGAATCAACTACGCTGAACAAAATGGCTATTTTGAAATTTTGATTGGATTATTTTGGGGGAATTATGGGCGTGGGAGGGGGGGGGGGGCTAGTTGCCCTCCAATCACTTTCGACTATTGACTAGCCCTTTGAATTTACAATCGAATGAGCCTTTCTTGAAGCTTCTACGACAACGCCTTCTATAGAAAACCTTATATGCCCCCAGGGCATAACTTAAAACCCTTGTCCCAAGGGTCGTAGGGGAGTGTCCTCCTCCTCAAAAACATATTTTCTATCAGGAAATCAACTATGCTGAACAAAATGGCTGTCTCAAAATTTTGATTGGATGTGTTTGGGTGGAATGATGGGCGTGGGGGGAGGTAGTTGCCTTCCAATCACTTTCAACTATGAAAAAGAGCACTAGTCCTTTTAATTTCCAATCGAACGAACCTTTTTTGAAGTTTCTACGACAACGCCTTCTATAAAAACCATATATGCTCCAGGGCATAACTTAAAACCATTGCTCCAAGGGTTTTGGGGGAGTGTCCTCCTCAAAAACATATTGTCTATCTGGAAATCAACTACGCTGAACAAAATGGCTATTTCACAATTTTGATTGAATGTTTTTGGGGAAATGATGTTTGTGGGGGGACTAGTTGCCCTCCAATCACTTTCGACTATTAAAAAGGGCACTAGCCACTCCAATTTCCAATCGAATGAGCCTTTTTCGATGTTTCTACGACAACTCTTTCGATACGAAGTGCCCGGGAATGGAGAAAAAAGAACACATTGTGCCAACATCGTTCTTTACTTTGGCAGCGCTAGCACGCTGCTTATGATATGGTAGCCCTTAATAAATTGTAAGTCTATGACTTAGGTAAATTCCTCAATTCCTTAAATGTAGCCTATATGCCTACAGTCTATTTGGAAATGCAACTAATATTTGCTCTATGCTATGATGCAGTGATGAATTGGCTGCAATAAGCCTATATTTTTCATAATGAACTACAAATGTGATGATATAGTACTTTTTTTTGGAAAGTACACTTTTAACATTTTTACTCACCAATGAAAATAATTTTTGATCTTTGCTAAAACTATGTCCAACTGTTTATGTTTCAATTAAGAAAGAGAAGTTTGAAGGCAGCCGGTTTTTTTTTTTTGGAGGCTTGTTAATATATTGAACCAAAATAATATTCTAAAATATTTTTTCTAACCAAACAAACAAAGGGTTGCAAAGAATTCTTTTTTGTAAAATAACTTCTTTTTGATGTCTTATAAACTGTATGCCTCTATTTGTAAGTCAATGAATAGTTATAATTTTCTAAGAACGATAATGGTAAGAAATGGAGGGGAAACAATGGAAAAAATTTTCGTGGTGTGCCGAATTAGAATGTGGTCAATGCCAAGCCTGAGTCGTATTTAGTGTTGATGCTACATTGTTATCAACTTCAATTTTCTTGCGAAATTAGTAAAAAGACTAACACCAGATCTATTTTGGACCATATGTAAATGTAAGCGTTATTATATTTTTTTTCTTTCATAGGTTGTATATTAGCGGAATAAGATATATGAGATGAATTATAAATTCTACTCAGGCAACAAAAGCCTAGAACTTAAATAGAAAACGATGAAATTTAAATTTTTATACTGTGGTATAGGAAAATTTTAGTGAGAGGATTAGAAAATGCTTTTTCTAAAACTGCAAACAACACTTGTTTTATTTGTAATTTGTCTGATTCTGTCCACGAAGAAAAGACGCATATTAGTCTGTTTTGTATTTTGAAATAAAACAGAACTCGCAACTGACCGCTGTGTAAAAAACACATCTATTACGTCACAGCAGCAACAATTTTTTGGAGGGATGCATCTGGCCCATTTCTAGATAAAAGTAGACCTTGTTGTTAGTATGATCTTAATTTTCTGTTCTTTTCTGTACATTTTATTCTGGACTGTAAGATATATTAAAAATGATATGTTTGAGCACAGAGTATTTATAGGGTGAAAGACTACATTTTGGATCCAAGGTTGAGCTCAGAAAAGGGGTGAACTAGGCTTGTCTGTTGCTATAAAGACTGGTGGGCAGACAATGAAATTCATACTCTGTTCTTGACTAGATACAGTAAGTATTGAGCAGTTCACATCTTTGACCTAAAAATAAAGTGAATATAACAATTGATGCCTTTTTTTAGTCTCTTTCTGAATAGGCTATAACAATTAGGCCTACTTAGGCCTATGGTGCAAGTTCAATTTTAGGTAAATATCTACCAAATCATATTATTGACTTACACATAAAGTGAATATACCACTTGATGCCTTTTTTTATGCTGATTATGAATATAATAATCATTTCTATCAGAAATGAATTTTGGTAAAGTTCTACCAAATCATATTCTTGAGTTGGGAATAAAGTGAATACACCATTCTATGCCTTTTTTTTTATGCTGATTACAAATATAATAGGCTAAGCATTTCTATCAGAAATGAATTTCAGCCCCCCCCCCTATATATGCCAATTCAGGGTTAGGTTAGATATAGCCTATATATAGGGGGGGGGGGCTGAAATTCATTTCCGATAGAAATGCTTATTATATTTGTAATCAGCAAAAAAAGGGCATCAAATGGTGCATTCACTTTATTTGAAACTCAATAATATGATTTGGTATATATTGACCGCCCTTTTTTTATGCTCATTACAAATATAATAATCATTTCTATTGGAAATGAATTTCAGCCCCCCCCCCCCTATATATGCCAATTCAGGGTTAGGTTAGGTTGTAGAAATATATACCCTGAATTGGCATATATAGGGGGGGGGGCTGAAATTCATTTCTGATAGAATGATAACTATATTTGTAATCAGCATAAAAAAAGGCAGTAAAATTCTACTTTAACTACTTTTGGCCAATTTTAACCTAACTTTACCCAAATATATAGTCTATGCCATATTATATATTGCAAATCTCACATCACCAATGCACCTAGCTTTTCTAACCTAGCACCTATGATTGTAAATTTTATAGGCCTATCAGTGTATTGTGCATTTTGAGTGAAATATTTGAATTTGCTATTTTTCCCAAGCTAGACACCAGACTTTTTGGAGATAATCAGCTTGGATCCAAAACAGTGTTGGTTACCCAGAGACACATAGATTACTAGAATAGCAAATGTGCTATTAGATTTGGAGAGTAAAGTCACCTCTTTTTGCATACACTGTTGATTTATTGAAAGTGTTTGATAGTATTAATTGCATGCAATCTCTTGATGCTCTATTGCACATCAGTGTAAGTGTGATTATTGTTGAAACTATGAAAGTTTGGTACACAAATTCAACGGTATCTACCAAATGGAGAGACACAAGTTTCAGAACCAATTAAAGTCAAAAGAGATGTGAGGCAGGGCAGTGTTCTTAGTCTTTTTATTTTCAAACATGCAATTTCCCTCAGATTCTGAACCATGTGTCTACTGCTTCATGGTACCAACTTATCTTATATAGCTTACACAGATGGTGTTCTTCTTCTCAGCAGATTGAAAATATGCTTGCAAGATAACTTAAATAGACTGCAAAACAAGCCTCAGTCAATTAGACTTTTTATTAACATTGAAAAGTGCAAGTTTCTGGCTTTCAACACAGCTAAGAGCAATAGTGTTTCCCTTGTAAATCATTCAGTCCCTGCTGTGTCAGAGTTGAAATACCTTGGGTTAATGATTTCTGAATTGCTCCTCAAAAACAGGAAATCCATTATGAAGCACACAACCACCACCATTAAATGTGCTTACAGGATTGTTGTTCAAAATTGGTGGTGATATTCCAGGAAATCACTTGCTTCTGTTTATTGTTCAGTGTGCCAACCTCACATTATTTATCTCACTAGTGCAGCTCATCTACTTGCCAAGAGTGAAATAGATAAAATTAGTAAGTGCTGTTTTAGGTATGCAAAGTTTCTATTATTTTTTCCTAAGCAGCACCAAAATTCCTGTCTTCAAAATTTGGAATTATGAATCCAGTCAAAGAATGGTCAAGAATCTGTGAGAAGTCTGTGATAAAAGTGATACTGAATAGATGACATTTTTCTCTAATAATAACTTAAGTTTTTCTTTTTATTGGTGTATTTAGTTTTTTCCTTGCCCCACTATAATCTTTTGTAGCTGGTGGGTAAATAAATCATTATTATTATATTTCTTGTTCATTTTTGATTCTCAATTTTGTCCTCTGATGACTCAATTTACAGGTAAACTGATTTTAACAAGAGTGACGCTAACATAACTATGACACTAACATAACTATATCTAAAATACAAGAAAAAAGAATGATCTTTGAGGGCCTGTAAAGGGCTTAAAATTGTATTTGCACCAAAAGCAATTATTATACTCAGAAAGAATATAAAAAAGGCATCAAGTGTTATGCTCACTTTATTCATAGGTCAGACATATGGACTACTCAATATTGACTATAGATATGGTAAAATTCTGGTTTAGGGGCTTTTTGCAATCTTGGAAAGTAGTACTAGAGTAGTCTGGTTAACTGAATGAAACTTTCAGGAATTAATCCAGGGCCAAAATTGGCATAGACTATAGGCTACTCTGGGAAGGTATTGCCAAGCTACTATGTCTACCCTTTCTGATTTATGCAAGCATTCTGAATACAATAGATTCTGAATCTCTACAATAGATTCTGATTTATCTGAATTTTGAAAAAAACTAGGCTAGGCCTATATCTTAGTTTCTAGTCTTTACATTGACTTTAGTTTTTGAAACTGGAATTCATAGGTAAAGGTATAGAATAGCCACTCATTGCAAAGACATCCTAGAACAAAAAGAGACACCTTTTTAGATTGCTTATTTTATGGTTTTGGTTAGCCTATATTTTTGACCATTCATCCCCTGACTAATGGTCTCAGATTGCCTTAGATTATGTAGAAAAACTATCATAATAATTAATGAAAACTGATTGAAAAACAAGGAAATGTGATTCATTGATACTTGCTGTATAACATGAAGTAAGAAATCCATCATTTTTTTTGTATTTATGCAGAATTGAGGCTCTTGAGAAGGAAACATGTTAAGAAAATAATTCTTATTTAATAATATGCAGAAAAATTGTAGCTGAAACATTTTGAAGCTGCTTCTTCTATACCAGTGTATAAATATATAGCTCAAATTATATATTTCCCATACAAGACCTCTTTGAATACTGAAAAAAACTATTTTACCTTAATTTCAATTGCTATTTCATTTTCTTAAAATCTGAATATGTAATTTGTATTATTTCAGTAGGATTTTAAGCCACATAAACAATTTTTTTTTCTAAATTCTAAAAGTAAATGGAATTTTTTTTTAAAACCTTACAAATTAGGGATTAAGCAAAGGTATGAGGGTAAAACACTTTTGTTGTTTTACTTTTATAACAAATATTGTTAAAGGTCAATGCCCTCTGAAAAGCAAAGGAGTAGGGGAAGTGCTTCAAATGTCTTCCTTTGAGATAATTAAGGCTCTGTATACATTCCTGAGAGTTCTATCCACCTAATTCCTAAGTGTTTCATTTACTTGTCACAACTACTTTCCAAGATAGCAAAAAGCACTTTAAACTAGAATTTTACCATTCAAACCTTCAGAAATAGATCTAAAGCTCAAATTATATACAAGGGAATTGTTATGAGCATCATACCATTGCTTAAGCATGAACTACAGAATTTTAAAGATTTGGAACCTATATCTTGAATTTATAATAAAAACATTAATTTGGCTTAAAACCATGCTAAGATTGTGGGAATTATTTTTTCCAGACCTATAACCAAAGAATAAAGACTGATGCACAGGACACATTATAGTCATACTTGTTAGTAAAATCAAAATTGTGCATCACTGCTGAGGTAATTATGCACACTGTTCCTAAGATCTTGACATGAATATTGTTAAGTTTTAAGCATAAAATTTCATATTATCTAATCAGAGTCAGGATTTAAGGCATAATTTTTTGAAACTAAAAAAGGTGGAACCTTGAAGCAACAGTTTTTCAATATGCAACAGGGTCTGACAAAAAACAAGAAGACACAGTATTAGTAGCAAGCAGTTAATAACAAATTAGTGTTGGTACAAGTTTTTTAAACCAATTTCTTGCCATTTTAATTTTCCAGTTCTTAAATACATGTGTAGTTTTAAAATCAAGAAAAATCCTAGGTTATTCATAAAACTTAGCCCTTTTTTTTATTGACAATTGTAGTTGTGGTATGGGGGCAGTGTCCTAACCCGCCCTTTGCTGTGGTTGACCAAATCTACTGGAATTATGCATATGATATAAAAATGAATACTGTTACATCCATTATTTTATGTTCTTTCCAAATATTAACTAGAAAAACTTTTTCACAAAATAAGTTTTTCAAAGAAAAGTAAAGAACTCCATTAAACAAAAAATTAGCAAAAATAAAATCAAATAATCTACCAAGTATAGAACTACCACAATTCAGCATCAATGAATAAATGAAACCCAAAACAAACAGAAATTACAATAAATAACCAAGTCAAACTCAAAAGGAGCAGAAATTAACATAAGTTGGGCTCAAAACCCCTATGCCTTCCCAAGGCCAGAACATAATTTGCACTTTACTGAAAAAAATATAAATGTTTTTACTTTTATAACTTTAATAAATCAAATAATATTAACATTTTGATTATTAAATATCAGTATATGTATATTAAACTGACAATGCACATTCATTTGTATTTTTTTCAGTAAAGTGCAAATTGTGTTCTGGCCTTGGGAAGGCATAGGGGTTTTCAGCCCAACTTATTTTAAGTTCTGCTTGTTTTGAGTTTGTCTTGGTTATTTATTGTAATTTCTGCTTGTTTTGGGTTTCATTTATTCATCAATGCTGATTTGTGGTAGTTTCACGCTTGGTAGATTATTTGATTTTATTTTTGCTAATTTTTTGTTTAATGGAGTTCTTTACTTTTCTTTGAAAAACGTATTTTGTGAAAAAGTTTTTTTTATTAATTTCTGTTTATTTTATATTGACATAGTCTTTTCAGGGAAATAGAAAATAATACTTTAAATCTTTTCGTTTTTTGAAGAATTTATAGTTTTGCATATTATTTGTATGCTGGAGAAAAATTTTCAGCAATTTTTAACAACATACACTCTTTTAAAAATCTGGACACAAACAGTTGTGTTTAATTTAGTTTCATGCCTCCTCTAGTTGACCTGAAATGAAAACTTGATACCATTTGCAAAAAAATCTGTTTACTTTCTTTGATAACTTGGATATTTTGATTTTGTCTTAAGGCAAAATTTTGTTTTTAAACATAAAGATAAATGGGGGGGGGGGTATAGGCATGGAAAGGGGATTAGTTTCCCTCCAATCACTTTCAACTATTAAAAAGCACATCAGCCCTTTCTATTTTCAATTGAATGAGACCTTTTCAAAGTTCCTATGACAACTCCTTTGATACAAAGTGACCTGGTCTAAACAACAACAACAACACAAAAAATAATACATCATACCCACATTGATCTTTACTATAAAAATGTCAAGCCTTCCAATAACTTTTGACTATTAAAAAGGGCACAAGGCCTTTTGATTTCCAATCAAATGAGCCCTTTTTGAGTTTCTACAACAATGCTTTCTATAAACACCTTATATGCCCCCAGGGCATAAATTACAACCTTTACCCTAAGGGTGTGAGGGTGATTGTGCTCCTCTAAGATCTAATTTCCAGGACTTTCAACTATGTTAAACAAAATGGCTATCCCAAAATTTTGATTGGATGTGTCTGGGAAAATGGTGAGTGTGAGAGGGATGTTAGTCACTCTCCCATCACTTTCAACTATTAAAAAAGACACTAGCCCTCTCAATTTCCAATTGAATGAGCCCCTTTTGAAGTTTTTACAACAACTCTATCTGTAAAAACCTTATATGCCCCCAGGGCATAACTTACAACCTTTGTCCTGGGGGTTCTGGGGGGTTTGTCATCCCTAAATACATAATTTCCAGAACTTTCAACTATGTTGAACAAAATGGCTATCTCTAAACTTTGATTGAATGTGTTTGGGGAAATGATGGGTGTGAGAGGGGGGTTAATTATTCTCCACTCACTTTTGACTATTAAAAAGGGCAATTTCAATTTCCAATCAAATGAGCCCCTTTTGAAATTTCTACAACAACATTCTATGCAAACCTTTACAAAGGTTTGTATGCAAAACCTTACAACCTTACAAGGTTGTATGCAAACCTTACAACCCTTGCCCTGAGGGCATTGGGGGTGCAAGTGTTATCATCCTTTAATACCTAATTTCCAAAACTTTCAACTACATTGAATAAAATGGGCATCAAAAATTTTGATTGAGTGTGTTTGGGGAAAAGGTGGGTGAGAGAGGGGGTTTAGTTGCCCTCAAATCACTTTCAAGACTATTAAAAAGAGCACTAGCCCTTTGAATTTCGAATCCAATGAATCCCTCTTCAAGTATCTACAACAAAGATTTCAATAAAAGTTTATATGCCCCCAGAGCATAACTTATACCCTTGCCCTGAGGGCTGTGGGGGAGTGTCCTCCTCAAAAACATTATTAGTCAGCAGAGGAAAAGAAACTAAAATTTCCATCTGAAATCAATGATGCTAAACAAAATGGCTATCTAAAAAATTTGATTGGATGTGTTTGGGTAAAAGGGAGCATGAGAGGGGGTTCAGTTGCCCTTAAATCACTTTTGACTATTGAAAAGGGCACTAGACCTTGAAATTTCCAATTAAATGAGCCCTTTTTCAAGTTTCTAGGACAAAGATTTCAATAAAAACTTATATGCCCCCAGGGTATAACTTATTACCCTTGCCCTGAATACTGTGGGGGGAGTGTCCTGCTCAAAAGTTTAATTTTCTGAACTTTAAACTGCATGGAACAAAAAGGCTGTCTCAAATTTTGATTGGATGAGTTTGGGGAAATGGTGGGCGTGGAAGGGGTGTAAGTTGCCTTCCAATCACTTTCAACTATTAAAAAGGGCACTAGCCATTTCAATTTCAATCAAATGAGTCCTTTTTGAAGTTTCTACAACAATTTGTTCTATAAAAACCTTATATGCCCCCAGGGCATAACTTACAACCATGCCCTGAGGGCTGTGGGGGAGTGTCCTCCTCAAAAGCATAATCTCTATCTGGAAATCAACTATGCTGAACAAAATGGCTATATCAAAATTTTGATTGGATGTGTTTTGGGAAATGGTCGACATGGAAGGGGTGTTAGTTGCCTTCCAATCACTTTTGACTATTAAAAAGGGCACAAGCCACTCCAATTTCTAATTGAATGAGCCCTTTTTGAAGTTTCTATGACATTTTTTTTATATGAAGTGCCCTGGTCTAAAGGAAAAAAATAATAAATAACACCTTGTGCCAACATTGTTCTTATATGCCCCCAGAGCATAACTTACAACCCTTGCCCTGAGGGTTGTGGGGAAGTGACCTCCTCAGAAACATATTTTCTATCTAGAAATCAACTATGCTGAACAAAATGGCTATTTCAAAATTTTGATTGGATGTGTTTTGATAAATGATGGGCGTGGAAGGGGTGTTAGTTGCTTTCCAATCACGTTCGACTATTAAAAAGGGCACAAGCCACTCTAATTTCTAATTGAATGAGCCCTTTTTGAAGTTTCTATGACAACATCTTTGATACAAATGCCCTGGTCTAAAGGAAAAAAAATAATAAATAATACATTGTGCCAACATCATTCTTATATGCCCCCAGGGCATAACTTACACCCCATGCCCTGAGGCTGTGGGGGAGTGTTCTCCTCAAAAACATAATCTCTATCTGGAAATCAACTAAGCTGAACAAAATGGCTATCTCAAAATTTTGATTGGATGTGTTTTGGGAAATGGTGGGTGTGGAAGGGCTGTTAGTTGCCTTCCAATCACTTTTGACTATTAAAAAGGGTATAAGCCACTCCAATTTCCAATTGAATGAGCCCTTTTCGAAGTTTTTATGACAACTTCTTTGATACAAAGTGTGCTGGTGTAAAGGAAAAAAAATAAATAAATAATACATAGTGCTGACATTCTTATATGCCCTTAGGACATAACTTAAAACCCTTGCCCTGAGGGTGGTGGGGGAGTGACCTCCTCAAAAACATATTTTCTATCTGGAAATCAACTATGCTGAACAAAATGGCTATCTCAAAATTTTGATTGGATTTGTTTGGGAAATGGTGGGTGTTGAAGGGGTGTTAGTTGCCTTCCAATCACTTTTGACTGTTAAAAAGACCACTAGCCACTCCAATTTTCAATCGAATGAGCCCTTTTCGAGTTTCTACATCAACTTTTTTGATACAAAGTGCCCTCGTCTACAACCAAGAAATAAACATACATTGTGCATATTGTGCCCACATATATTGTGCCCACATTGTTCTTTTCTTAGGCAGTGCTATTGTGCTGCCAATGATATCATTGTTACTTTTTTGATAATGTAACAGTAGTTACAGTTATAGCCCTAAGTTATATACAAAACTAGAAGAAACAATGAAATTCTTGTTTTACAATATACATTGAGTTTCCATTAACCAGATTATCATGTTTTCTTCCAATATTATCCATAATTCTATATCTTTTCAAATAATATTTTTATCCAACATTTATTTTCACCTCTCAGGCACAACTGATTATTCACCTTACTCAGGCCATCACTCAGGAAAAACTGGTCATTTCACCTGGTCAAAAATGAAAGAAAAAAAGCTTACAAAGAAGAGCTGACATATCATATGATGCAAAACAGCAGAAAAATATATTATTAGGGCTGTCAAGGGGGTAGGGTGGATTTTCAGAAAAGCAACCATAGTATTTGGAAAGAGCATTTAATATAGAATCTAATGGTACTGCTCTTACCTTATTATCATGTTTGCTTTAGATGTGATCAACCACAGCAAAATAATTATCTTTTATTGCCAAAATTTATCTAGGAATGGACTTGTCTCTATCAATTTTCTAAGCTCTAGAAATAAGGACAGGATCAAGATAGTAGATGAAAGGATCTTTTAGGCTATGAATGTTTCATTTGCCATACATAACTCAAGTAATTTCTAATATAGCAAAAAGCCCCTCATCTAAGCTGCTAAAATGAGTTCATTTATTCTCAGACCACTGTCATAAACAGAAAAGAAATGATTTGTGACCTTAGAAGTAGTTGATTAAAGGGGTAGCAAATCCCATATTTAGGATAATTTCTGCTTGTTTTTAAGTTTTAATTTAGTTTAGTTAAGTTTGGATGATTTTGCTTTCATGTGAGAGTAAATTTATTTTGTACAAATATGTGACTTGGTCTTTAGTGAAAATTGCGCAAATAAATTGCCAAAGGCATGAAAACTTATTCAAAGCATTTGTACTTTTTTTCTAAAGCTTCTGAAGTGACATCATTTTAGTGTTTCAAAATAAAACTTCATTTTGGCTGTGACACTTCCTTTGGAATTTTTGTACTTAAGCCAGTAATGCAGCCTGAATCTTCTTCTATTCTTTTAAGACAACTTTATTTGACACATGTTTAAAAAAACTTTGCAACACCTGCTAAGAAAGCCTCAAAGGGCTAGCTGGCAGCAGTTTTTTGTATTCTACATTTTCTGATAACACTATTTTTAAGTGATTCTGCATGCTATTCATGTGCAATTCATACTTAGACAACAAGCATTATATTTATGTAAAACATAAATGATTGCTATTCTCAACTACAAAAAATCTTTTTGGTGTAAACTTGAATGCCAGACAAGTTGAATTTCTTTTTTTCAACTGGGATTATATCCTAAACACAGAGGGTAAAATTTCTAACTATAAAAGAAGCTCTAGTCTTATTTTTAAATGGGCACACCAGATTTGATGCTCCCTGTATATTATGACAATGAAATCACAGTTAATGAAAAAAAATTAAAGAAGAAGGAAGTACATTATTGAGATGTTTGCATTTGAAAAATACTAAGCTTATAATCTCTAGTTTTCAAAATATCAGGAAGTATGTATATATATATATATATATATATATATATATATATATATATATATATATATATATATATGTATATACACACATATATATATATATATAATATATATATATATATATATAATATATATATATATATATATATATATATATATATATATATATATATATATATATATATATATACATATATATATATATATATATATAATATGGCACAAACTTACTTGCCCATTGCAACCATAGGAAATGTCTTGGTGAAAAATAACAATCTAAAGCAATTGAAGAGTTTTCTATGAGAGTAGGCTTTTAGCTTGATAATTATGAAGCTATGATGTTTGAATTTGTTTTCATGATTGATCGTAAACCCCAAATACTTTGTTTTGCTACTCTTTTTATTAGATTTTCATTTAATATTAGTCAGAAGTTAATTTCAATTCTAGATGTTTAGAAAAAAAAAGTTTAATTAGTTTTGGTATTATTTAATGTAAAAAGATGGAAGTCTGTCCACTCAGTAAACTTTCCAATGCCTTTCTCATTTTACTAAAAAGTAGATCAACTAATGGAGCAGCTACATGTACAAGGACATCATTGCAAAAAAAAAAAAAAAAAAAAAAAAAAAACAGTGCACCAGCTTCTGACAAACAGTGTATAATCCAATCAATAAAATTAAAAAAAAAAGACAAAAAGACCTATTATAGACCCTTGGGGTACCCCATAGGATATCCCACTAGCTACAGAAGTTGAACACTCATTCACTGCAATTTACTTCTGGTCATTAAAATAAAGTTCAAAAAATAACAAGCTCTTTTCAGCTCAAGTAATAACTGCTTATGGTCAATCATGTGAAATGCTTTCTTCAAACCCAGGAGTAAAGCAGCTAGAATCAGTCCTACTTCAAGCTCTGCGTTTACACAGTTGATAAGCTTCATTGTAGCCATTTCATTTAACAGTTTTTTCTCTTAAACCAAATGTAGAATTTATAAGAATTTTATTATTTTCAATGTAATGATCTAAGATGCAATCATTGTTTCATTTATTTTTGAAAAAATGGAGGATAGAAATGGGGCTTTGTCTGAAGAGTCATCTCTCTCACCTCCTTTTGTACAATGGTATCATCTTAGCAACTTTCCAACCTCCCAGGAACATAGCTGATTGGTTTTATAGCTTACTTACTGATTTAGCAATCATAAGAGAAATCCCATCTGTACTGCTTGAATTTGATTGCATTCTGCTGATAATTTCCCTCCCCCTTTTATTTACTCCACAACATTAGAAATCAATTGATTATCTACTGGAACTACTGACTTAATTATTTTGAGAGTATTTAACTATTTTAACTATTTCTTTTCCAAGTATCTTCACATAGTTTTACATCCTCACTAGGAATATATTTACATAAATATTGCAATGTCCTTTGGGGCTATCAAATTCTCCCTATCAGTATATTAATAAATTCTATTTTGCTCTTGTAAATCATAATGGAATTTATTGTTTTCTATTATTGTTTCAATATGTTAAAAATTTCTGATAGTATTGGTGAAAATTATCATAGCTGGTACATCTAACTAAGTTTTATACAGATCATTTCTCCAATCTATATAATATAGAATATTCTGAGTAATCCAAGGTTCCTTAGGGAATTTTGAACTACTCCTCTTAAATCTTTTCAAGAGTGCATATCTCATTATTATCTATTCTTTATTCAAAAAACTATGTTCCCTTAGTCTACATGCTTTCATACTCTTTTATGGTTAAAAAACAATAATAATAATAAATTAACTTCTGTTTTTATGTCATTATTTAAAAAACGTTTTTTGACCAAATGGAGTTTTTAAAGACTGAAAAAGATCAACATTAAACCAAAGATGGACAGAGATAAAGTAAGATAATAATTCAAGTGGTGTTGCCTTGTGGTACTAGTCTCTGCCACAATAGAGCTTAGTAAACCAGGTTTTAGATGCAAATGCAAGATCATAGTCAGTCTGTTATTAAACTTAGTGTAAAGAGAGAGGGGACTGCATCCTCCCCATTGTATTAAGGCTGCCACTGAGAATTTAACAAATCCCTTGATTCATGTGTAAAAATTACAAAGGTTTTAAATAAAATTCAAAGATATTAAATAATAATATATAGGCCAACTTGATGCAATTTTTAATAGAAATTTTTAATATCTATATTTTTTCCAAAATTGCAGCCTCAGGACTGAAATCCCAAGGAGAGATGGTCCTGCAGCTGCCTTGGTATAAATCTCATTTGTTTTGAATGTTGCTCCTTACTTTTTTTAAAAATCACTTTTTATTTAACTGCCAGAGAGATTGAATCCTACAATTTTATCCTTCCTTTGTAATATGCTATTTTAAATTTTCTTTTGACAGTATTTTGGCCCTAGTTCGGCAAAAAATGTTTATTTTAACAGTAGAAAATGGTAGAAATTAGTACTTTTGCAGTGACATAATTTATCTGGTTACTTAAGGTACAAAGCCCTAAAACTTTAATTTCTGTTCAAATGATTCGTCTTCTGATATATTTTATGAAAAAAAAGAAAGAAAAAATAAACATTTGTGACATCTTTCTTGAGAAAATTAAAAATTTTTGTATTTTTCCATATAGGAGTTTGAAGCCTTTGGTGTAGGATTCTTGGACATATTGAGTTTGATTTCATCAAGATCACCTCTATTTGTATGATTTTTTCTCCTTTTCCAAAATCATGTAAATTTTCTTATAAAGGTGTGACCTGGCTCAATATTAACCAAAACTCTAAAAATCGGATTTTGATACCAATAGATACATCAGTTTCAAAAAGTCAAGCGATCTTAATGCTAATCACACCTCCTGATCAAACACTTTGTGGTAACGAACTGTAAGTAAGGAGTGATATAGTAACCTGGCTCAATAGTAACCCAAACTCTAAAAAACGGATTTTGATACCAATAGATACATCAAAAGAATGAGATTTTTATGCTGGTTTCAAATATATGTTTCATCAAATTTAGTTTTACCCATCAAAAGTTACATGCCTGAGAAAATTTGCCTTATTTTCGAAAAACGGGGGAAACACCCCCTAAAAGTCATAGAACTTTAATGAAAATCACAAAATCACACCATCAGATTCAGCATATCAGAGAACCCTACTAAAGAAGTTTCTAGCTCCTATCTGCAAAAAATGTGGAATTTTGCATTTTTTTGCCAGAAGAAAGATTACAGATGCGTGTTCGTTTTTTGTTTTTTTTTTATTATTATTTTTCCCAGGGGTGATTGTATCAAACCAGTGATCCTAGAATATCGCGGGAGGGCTCATTCGAACGGAAATTAATAGTTCCAGTGCCCTTTTTATGTGGCCAAAAAAAATAGAGGGCAGCTAGGCCCCCTCCCATGCTCATTTTTTTCTCAAAGTCACCCGATCAAAATCTCGAGAAAGCCATTTTGTTCAGCATGGTCGAAAGATACAATAACTATGCCTTTGAGGATGACTTAATACCCCACAGTCCCTGGGGAAGGTCTACAAGTTATGAACTTTGCCCAATGTTTACATATATGTAAACATTGAAAAATGAAAATATACCTAGGTATATTTTCGCTGAGAATGAGTAGATTAGCACAGATGATCCGTTACTGGCTAAAGGTTTTAAGTCTGTCAGAAGATAGGTTAGCAAAAGCAGCTTATGTGGAGATGCTACGGTCGAAACGTAAAAGATCGTGGCCGTATCAAATAAAAAATGTTTTAGATGGATTAGGATTATCATATATTTGGAATGAGGGGCTAGGTCCCTCAGATCAGGGTGAGTCGTTTTTGGCTATGATTGTTGAAAGAATAAAAGACCAGGAAGTCCAAATGTGGACCCAGGCAGTTAAAACATATGAAACATTGAAGTTTTATTCCCATGTAAAAGAGATATTTGGATTCGAATATTATTTTAAACTAGGATTACCGGGGGAGACATTGAGGACTTGGTTTCGGATTCGAGCGAATTGCCTGCCACTAAAAAGTAGAAAAAGAGTATTTGAAAGAAATAGGGTGGCCCCAGATGCAAATGCGGATTACTCCTGCCCCAGATGTAACCTAGGTATTGAGGATGTCGCCCATATTCTCACCGAGTGCCAGCAACTTTCTCTATTAAGGGAAAAGTATTTTGAGGGTGGTAACTTGGAGTTCCCGGGGATCCTGAAAACGACTGTAAAAAGATCAATCAGGCAGTTATGTAATTATGTAAATGAAGCGCAGACATCAATGAGTGAAACTTGATATTTATGTTATTTTTCTTGTGGAGTGTGATTAAGAATACTGTTTTGTATGGCCTGTTTTTTTTGGCTTATAATAAAATTATTATTTATTATTATTATAGTATTGGCTATCGGGAAGTATTCAGAAGTTTTCAGGGGGGATGTTTTCTGATATTTAGGGGGGGGGGGGGGGGTCGGCCGTTACGTAGGAGGATCTTTCCATAAGGGAAGGGATATTGCTATGAAGGGGGCGCCGGATTTCCCAGTATTATTTAAACAACGATCAGAAATTAAATAATAAAAAAAATTTCAACTGAAAGTAAGGGCAACATCAAAATTTAAAACGACTAGAAATTATTACTATGTGACTGGGTTCGCCCCCTAGTCATCACCTCGCTCTTTACGCTAAAGTTTTTTTTGTACTTTCATCAGAGCTATTTATTCTAATTAATGACCTTTGTGATTAAGTGGTCATTCTTAAAGAATAGGAACAAAATTCGAACTTCAGCATAAAGAGCGAGGTATTGACTAGGGGGCAAATCCCCTAATATACGTAATAAAATTATACGAATATAGAAGTTCGTTACGCAAGTTAATTCGTAAGTTACGTCAGAACAACTGTCGGAAAAGCCATTAAACCGAAAAAAGTAAAATTAATATATAAATTTCGTTTTAATTATTCATGTACGGTGAGCTAAAATCAAAGATGCATTAATTCAAAAGCGTTCAGAAATTAAATAAAAAAAATTTTTTTTTTACTGAAAGTAAGGAGCTACATTAAAGCTTAAAACGAACAGGAATTATTCCGTATATGAAAGGGGCTGTCCCTCCTCAACGCCTCGCTCTTTACGCTAAAGTTTGACTTTGTCTCACAATTTTATTTTTTAAAACAATAAAACACTTCAGTGTAAAGATCAAGGCAATGAGGAGCGGACATCCCCTTTCATATAGGGAATAAGTTATGTTCGTTTTAAGTTTTAATGTAGCTGCTTACTTTCAGTTAAAAAAACTTGTTTTTTTTTTATTTAATTAAAACCGAGATCCCTACATCCAGTTGCAACTATACCATGAATGCTGCCCAAAAATCTTTGTATCATCTTTTAGTCAATCGTTCAACTAATATGATAGATGATAGTGTTTCTTCAAACCATCTCAGCTTGTCAATAGTTTATTGGAAAAGCAATGCTATTCTAGTCCATTTACAGTTTCCCTGATAATTGCACAAGCAGTATTTCTGGCTATGCAATAGTTTCTATTTTAAATATGAGCTTCCATAGGGCTAAATATAATATTTTTAAAGGGGGGGGGGGGGGGGTGTAATCATGGGCGTAGGGAGGGGGGCAGGGGGCAGCTGCCCTCCTAGACCTTCAAATTTACATTAGATATGGCTGAAAAAGCAGATGGTTAGAAAAGCAGTTGATAAAAGGCCCTCCATCACACTATCGACTGCCCCCCCCCTCTAGACAATGTGCTGCCTACGCCCATGGGTGTAATCTCTTATTGTAGAAAACAAGTCTTTTATGCTAGTGACATGCAACTACCCCTCACCTGTCAATTTTTTGGCATTGGCTATTTATTTGCATTTAGGACTGCAGGAAAAGCAAGCATTTGAATATCCTAGCTGCAGGTAGTCTATAAAATACAGCTTATAAATTAAAATTATTATAAATAAACAATAAATAATAATATTAAATCAGATTAATATTATAAATTAAACCACCTGTCTGTTCTTTGCAAAATCTGTTTGTAGTTTTTCCAGTTTTTTTAGGGTTGATACCTTTCATTAACCATTTGCTGTTTTGGAAATACTGCTGAACAAATGTAAATAAAGGGCTTTTTTCAATGCTCCAAGGTATGAAACACCAAAAAGTGTTTCATGGCCGAACGCACATTTTACATTAGAAATAGGATTGTCTGAGTCAAGGTAGCAGCAAAAGCTCTAACCAAGTAAAAAGTAAACCACAGCTCATAGTAACCAAACATAAAAAGACGTGTTCTTTGATAAATTAGTAAAAAGTTGGTGTTTGACTCTAATTTGAGGGTGGAAAATTTTACCCATGTTCAACTTAAAAGTAAAAAGTAAGGATGAGTAAAATTTTTGGTAGTTTTGACAAAGAGTTTGAAAGCCATTGAGCACTGTAGTGAGTTAAAATAAAAAACATTAACATTGAAACTTGTATGTTCAAAACTCTTAACCCCCTTCCTTCTTTAACTCTTAACCCCCTTCCTTCTTCTTTCTTAACCCCCTCTTAACCCCCTTCCTTCTTTAACTCTTAACCCCCTTCCTTCTTTAGCCCCCTTCCATCTAAAAATCAAAGAGAATCTTATTTTAACCTGTATAACATCTTTAACCTGTTTAACATATTTTAACCTGTTTCACCTGTATAACATTATAACCTCTATATCACTGATCTTTTTTTTTCATTGGTAATCCTAGTTAGGGGGATGACTTCAAAAAAGGTTTGCTCTCTCTACTGGGCTCCAGCCCCCCCCCCCTCCCGACAAATTTTCTCATTGCTTTCATTACCCTTCCCCCTCCCATTTTGTGCCCCTAAGCATGAGAATGTAATCTTTTATGTTACACAGAAAAAAATTGTCTACAGTAAGACAGGTGCTATCACCCTGCAGGACTCAAATTGCAGGGATGGTCCAAAATATTCCCTAGAACCATAGAAATTTAAGATTAATTTATACACCCCCCCCCCCAACCAAAAAAAGTTCTATGTTTATCATACAGCTCATTGAGGGTTTGGAAATTTGAACACAAAAATACGTTCTTGGCTTCAAGAACACTCCCCACCTATACAAAGATCCCCCAGACCTTCTCCATAATGGCTAATGCACAATATACACCACTGTATATTATTTTATATAAATTGAAATAAATGAATGAAACTCACAGAGAAATGCCTATATTAACTGTTTGTTTTGTATTGACTATGTGTTTCTTAGGGAATAATTGAGGCACTGTTGAGCTGCATTACTGCCTTTGAAACTGGAAAGCTCAACATATTGTTCTTAGATAATTTTAAATTGGTTGGCTATATCAGTTTCTCACTTGGACTTTTGGGTCCAAATTTCTGTTTTGTGCCACAAAATGGTAGAAAATGCCACTTTGCAGTAACGCCATATTTTTTTATACTTGCAAAAAGTTATTTACAAAAGGCACTAGAACTTTCAATTTGCTTCCTAATAAGCCTTCTCTCAAAATTCTAGGGCCATTGGTTTGATACAATTACTGTGGGGATAAAAAATAAATAAACAAGTAAACACGTATCTTTGAGTGTGTACTGCAAATTTCACATTTTGTAGATTGGGTCTTGAAACCTATACAACACTGTTCTCTGATACGCTGAAGTTGATGGTGTAGTTGTCATCAAGATCATCCACTTTTGTGACGCTGTTTCCTCCTTTTTCGAAAATCAGGCAAATCGTCTGAGGCTTGCAATGTTTGGTGGGTAAATCTTAAACTTGATGAATTTTGTATCTTTGGAATCACAGTAAAAAATCGATTCTGCTGATGTATATATTGTTATCAGAACTCCTTTTTTTAGAGTTTGCAAATAAAGTCAAAGTACAGTTTCTGTACAGCCTGTTGTTTGATGCATGATAATTCAAGTGTCTACATAAAACCATTCTTAGGCAATTCCTTTGGAAAATGTCTAGTATATTTTTCAGCCCTTTGAAGACCCTACAATTCAGAGCAATACTTGGCCACTGTCACTACCTTAACCTCTATTATCCAAATCGTATTCTGTGGTGGGGCGGTGGATGGTTTTTGCTTGGAAATACATGGTTGATAGTTTGATCCCAGCTGCCATGCAAGGATCTTTGTAGTCAAGAAGCGTCGTTCGTTAATAGGTCCTAATCTTAGTTCTAAGCTATGCCTTGGCTATTCCATCTTAACTGTATCCACCATTCTTACTGATAATGCTAGCTGGGTAAGTGAAGATATCCACTAAGGCAATTTTCTCGTTAGCTAACAGCTTATTCACAATGGGTTTCCATTTATGCTGAGATTTAGCTAGCACTAATTTCAAATAATCAAAATTTTTCCTTAAACTTTTCAGCCAATCAGGAGATTCTGGGAAGAATCTGATTGGCTCGAATTAGTTTTAACTAAATCTCGGTATTAGTAAAATCTCATTAGAAATGGGCCTCGCCCAACATCACCTCTCTGTCCTCATTCCTATACAAATTGTTCTTTAAACATTATTTCGAACTGGAATGTGTTCAGTTGAAATATGGTTAACATGGTAATAAAGAAAATCAAGTTCTTGAGCACCCTGTAGCGTTTTGTGTGCCCCTTGGGAGTCGGTCTTTTAAACATTGTTTTGAACTCGAATATATTTAGTTGAAATAGGGTTAACATTAGTGTTGGGCGATAACTTGATCAAACGATATATCGAAATATCGATATTTTTACTTTCGATATTCGATAATCGATATATCGATTTCGATATTTCTGATCAGTTTTATTCAGATTAACTCTTGGCTTTGCAAAGTTAAAAAAAAAATGGGTACTTATCTGTTAGCCACTACACACTCGAGAATCTGAATCTATAAAATCATACAACAACCGGTTTATTGCTGTTTGTATACGGAGACAATTAGCTTCGATTCAGTGGAAAACTACATTGTAGCTATGTTTCAATAAATATCTATTTGGTTATTTGGTAAAAATGAATTTTGCGCAAGGGGATTTTCCACGGGGAGAATTTTTCATGGGCAGGGAAGTTTCCGAAAATGAACTTATAAGGAGAAATATTACACGGGAGAATTTGCCAGAACTCTTATATCAAATTTATTTTACTTTCTCTTTGCCGATTCAATTGAACATCTAGAGATGTTTTGGGGATAGCATCCGGGGTAAATTTTCAGAGAGGAGGTTAAAATTGCCTGGGAGATTTTTTTGTGGGAGGGAGGGAGTTCCCACGGGGGAAATTTTCCATGGGAAAGTTTTCAGTGGGAGCAATTCTTCGTGGCGGAATTTTTCGCAGGAGATATTCTCCATGTGGAAATTTTTCGCGGGAGAAATTCTTCATCAGAGGATTTTCCGTGGAAGAAACTTTCCATTCGGAGGATGGGATTTCAATGAAAAATTTCCTGTTGAAGGAGTTTTCCCGCATGATTTGAAAAAGATCAAAAATTAAATGAAAGACAAGTCTTTTTTTCAAATGAAAATAGGCGTAAGAGAAATTTCTAGGCGAAATTGTCCACAAGAAAATATCTGGGGGGAATTTTCAGCAGGGACGGATTTGTAGTGATGATTTCTTGGTATTAAATGAAAACAACCAAAAATTAAATGGAAAATTTTTTTTTCAACGGAAACTAGGGAGACATATTGAAACTTGAAACAAAAAGAAATCCTACCGTATGCGAGGGGAGTTACCGCCTCCTTTAAAGAGTTCCAATTATTTAAAACAACTCCTGAAACACAAGAGTATTAGAATAAGAATTCTTAATTAGAATAAGAAGCTTGTTTTAAAAATACTAGAAAAAACGTATATGAAGGGCATCCCTCTCATATACGGAATAATTTCTGTTCGTTTTAAGTTTTAATGGTGAACCTTACTTTCAGTTGAAAAAAACTGTTTCCTTTTTTTTTTTATTTAATCACTGAAAGGTAGAACAAATGCTCAGGGAAAAAATATTGACATGTTGCTGAGTTTGAATAGCCAGAAGTAGTCAGTAGGTCATCTTTCTTTACCCTGAGCCCGAGTAATTTCAAGTCTAGATTTCTATGATATTCACTCTTGTAATCGAAGTTTTTTTTTTATTGCTTGATTTTCTATTATTCAAAGTTTAAAAAAATTGTGCAAAATACACTTTTATTATAATTGTTGATACTTTTCTATCAGCCAGGACACATTCGAGAATTTGGTTCTACAGGTACGGGGTAGAAACAACCGCTATGCTTGGGAAATAGATAGGATATAATAATAATAATAATAATATAATAATATATATTGAATCTATAATATGCGTACCATTCAGAATCAGGGATAGCAGATGCGGATAAAGACTCATCGCTTTTAGAGGACAGAAAACGCCAAAGGAGAGAAGGATTAATTTTGGCCCGTGTAGATTCGATATCAATCATCTTTTTTCATATGTAAAAAAAAAATCATCATATAAAATCATCAATCATATATATAATTTGGGCTGTATATTTGCACACTAGGGGGATGGTGGGGTGGGGTTTAAGTATAGCGGGGCTGCATGCAATAAGTAACCTAACCTAAATAAACCAAAATAACCAAATAGATATTTATTGAAACATAGCTACAATGTAGTTTTCCACTGAATCGAAGCTAATTGTCTCCGTATACAAACAGCAATAAACCGGTTGTTGTATGATTTTATAGATTCAGATTCTCGAGTGTGTAGTGGCTAACAGACCTACCATCACAATCTCCATGGTCGAAACCTTAAGTATGAGTAATACAGTCCTTCCTCTTATATATTCCCCCCTCCCCGCCCCTTAGTATTTTTCATAAATCGTCGGCTGACTAATAGAACTGGGCTAGTTCTAGTGGCTAGACTAATTCTAGGTTAGGTTACTGCTGTCAATTAACAAAAATATAAGTGGGGGAGACAAAATATATATTTTTTACTGTCTAGAGGGGATCAATTTGTTTTTGTTTTGTTGTTTTTTTTTCAGTTTTTTTTTTTAATGAAAATACTAAAAAAGACATTTTCCAATTAAGATACTCCAAAAAAGGTATTTTTTGAAATCTCGACGGGTAAAAATGAACTTTGACACAGGCAACCAATACCACCCCCCCCCCACCACAATTGAATCCACTGTGACTAGCAGGCAACTGCAACATCGTAGAGATGTTTAAAGGCTCAATTTGAAACTATTGATCATTTCACCATGCTTAGATCCTTTTAATGGCCTTCAGGCTTCCAAAACGAGTTGGCCTATACATTTCATGTAGCATAACATTAGATAATTGAATTTTTATTTACAACTCGTCAAAGACACCAAGGATAATATACCCTATTTTTTCTTTAGGGCATAGTTTAAGAAAGATGTAAAGTTAAACCTATATTTTATGCCTTATTCCTTATTGTATCGAGAATTCATGTCGAATTCTCTAGTTTCTTTGCCTAAGTTGGAAAAAGATCTTTTTACAAGGTTTATCGACTATGTTTTTAAAACCTTAAAAATGTACAAAAATTAATCTAAAAACTTTTTCTGATAAAAGTAAACAGCAAAGTTGGAACTTAAAACGAACAAAAATAACTGCTTTGCAATCGATGCAACATATTTGTGAAAAGTTATTTCGAATAAACTGGTTCGTGATACTTCCCTATAGTTGAACAACTCTGAAAACCTGGCGCTCTACTGAAAACTGAGCTTTCTTGAGTTTTTTTTATTATTAAAGTTCAAATTATGTTGTATTTATTGAACTCATGGCTGATAAAAAGACTATTGAGAGCTTTATAAACAATCCTTTTTTCTGCAGACCACTTAAGCAATTTTCTGCTTCTAGTCCTACTTCGTTGCATCAGTTTTGTGTTTTCAGTAAAGCACTAATTTGTCATGTAAGAACTTGCGGTAAAAAAATAAGAGTGAAAGAATAAGCGCAATAACTAGCTAGTTTAAAAAAAAAAACTGAGGGTGATTTCTGCAAAAGTTGTCAATTCGTATGTCAACAATGCTTACAGGAATATTTATTTCATTCAGCTTCAAGAAAATATAATAATTTCAAAAATACTAAGGCACAAGATTTTCTAAAGCCAATCACTACAAATTTTATGAAGTTAGAAACGCATCATCACTTAGCTATAAAGATATCAGTATAACAAAAAGCACTTAGCCAGGGTTCTGCAACCTCTCAAGGGGCATACAAAGCATTACACTGTGCTCAAGAGCTTGATTTTCTTTAATGCCATGTTAACTAGTGTTGGGCGATATTCAGTATCGATATTGATATATCGATATATCGGAGCAAATATCGATATCGAATATCGAAACGAAAATATCGATATCGAAAACGATATTTGAACATATTTGACTATTTTCGGAATTTTCTGCTACTGGTAAACGTCCTGCAGAAAAGATCCAACATAGAAAATTGTTTGGGAAATGGGCGAGAAGAAGAACAATGATGTATTTAATCCATTGACTCATACATGCTGATACACAGCATACTTACCTGTATCCATAAGTTGGTATAGCCTGTTCTCAAACTCAAAATACGTTTAGTCAGGAGGACTTCCAAATGTTGCTGAGAACCTCCAAAGGCCTTGGCTGTATTAATGCCTTCTAAGCTGATAGGCCTTGCTCATATAAAAGAGAGTTGGCTTTCTATGCTGAATCCAAATATATAGGATTCATTCAGTTTAGTGTTCCCATCAAAAGATACGAGCCTGAGAAAATTTGGGTGATTTTTGGGAAAGGGGAGAAACCCTCCAAAAAGTCAAAGAATCTTAAAGAAAAGCGTACCATCAGATTCAGCATATCATAGAACCCTACTTGTAAAGATTTTAACCTCCCGTCAGCGTAAATGTAGAATATTGTATTTTTTGTCAGAATAAAAATCACGGATGCATGTTTATTTATTCCTCTTTCTTTCGCCAGCGTGATTGCATCAATTCAAAGGCCCAAGAATGTTGGGAAAGTGCTCGTTCGAAAGAAAATAACAGTTCTAGTTCCCTTTTAAAGTGACCCGAGATATTGGAGAGCCAATAGCCCCCCTCCCACGCCCTTTTTCCCTGAAAACACCCGATCCCAATTTTGAGATATTCATTTTGTTCACCATAGTTGAAAGATCGAAAAAATGTTCCTCCGGAGATAACCTGACTCCCCGCAACCTGAGGAAAGGGCTTTAAGTTATGAATTTGCCTATTGTTTACGTATAGTATTTTTTATTTGTAAGTAAACAGGCCTTTTTAGGGGAGGGGGAATTTTCTGTGGGGGGATTTTCCACAGGTAGAATTTCCAATGGGCAGCGAAGTTTCCGGGGCTGAACTAACAAGGGGGAATTTTAAACCGGAGAACTTGTCATAACGCCTATACGAAATTCGTCATAATGTTTATCTGCCGATTCAATTTTTGATGTAGAGATGTTCCGAGGAAATTGTCATGATCCCCCCATGATGCCCGGGGGAAGGGCTATAAGTTATGAATTTTGTCTGTTGTTTACATATAGTTTCTCTTATTGGAAGTAAACAGACGTTTTTAGGGAGCGTCTAAAACGTCTGTTTACTTCTAATAAGAGAAACTATATGTAAACAACAGACAAAATTCATAACTTATAGCCCTTCCCCCGGGCATCATGGGGGGATCATGACAATTTCCTCGGAACATCTCTACATCAAAAATTGAATCGGCAGATAAACATTATGACGAATTTCGTATAGGCGTTATGACAAGTTCTCCGGTGTAAAATTCCCCCTTGTTAGTTCAGCCCCGGAAACTTCGCTGCCCATTGGAAATTCTACCTGTGGAAAATCCCCCCACAGAAAATTCCCCCTCCCCTAAAAAGGCCTGTTTACTTACAAATAAAAAATACTATACGTAAACAATAGGCAAATTCATAACTTAAAGCCCTTTCCTCAGGTTGCGGGGAGTCAGGTTATCTCCGGAGGAACATTTTTTCGATCTTTCAACTATGGTGAACAAAATGAATATCTCAAAATTGGGATCGGGTGTTTTCAGGGAAAAAGGGCGTGGGAGGGGGGCTATTGGCTCTCCAATATCTCGGGTCACTTTAAAAGGGAACTAGAACTGTTATTTTCTTTCGAACGAGCACTTTCCCAACATTCTTGGGCCTTTGAATTGATGCAATCACGCTGGCGAAAGAAAGAGGAATAAATAAACATGCATCCGTGATTTTTATTCTGACAAAAAATACAATATTCTACATTTACGCTGACGGGAGGTTAAAATCTTTACAAGTAGGGTTCTATGATATGCTGAATCTGATGGTACGCTTTTCTTTAAGATTCTTTGACTTTTTGGAGGGTTTCTCCTCTTTCCCAAAAATCACCCAAATTTTCTCAGGCTCGTATCTTTTGATGGGAACACTAAACTGAATGAATCCTATATATTTGGATTCAGCATAGAAAGCCAACTCTCTTTTATATGAGCAAGGCCTATCAGCTTAGAAGGCATTAATACAGCCAAGGCCTTTTGGAGGTTCTCAGCAACATTTGGAAGTCCTCCTGACTAAACGTATTTTGAGTTTGAGAACAGGCTATACCAACTTATGGATACAGGTAAGTATGCTGTGTATCAGCATGTATGAGTCAATGGATTAAATACATCATTGTTCTTCTTCTCGCCCATTTCCCAAACAATTTTCTATGTTGGATCTTTTCTGCAGGACGTTTACCAGTAGCAGAAAATTCCGAAAATAGTCAAATATGTTCAAATATCGTTTTCGATATCGATATTTTCGTTTCGATATTCGATATCGATATTTGCTCCGATATATCGATATATCAATATCGATACTGAATATCGCCCAACACTAGTTAACATGGCATTAAAGAAAATCAAGCTCTTGAGCACAGTGTAATGCTTTGTATGCCCCTTGAGAGGTTGCAGAACCCTGGCTAAGTGCTTTTTGTTATACTGATATCTTATAGCTAAGTGATTATGCGTTTCTAACTTCATAAAATTTGTAGTGATTGGCTTTAGAAAATCTTGTGCCTTAGTATTTTTGAAATTATTATATTTTCTTGAAGCTGAATGAAATAAATATTCCTGTAAGCAGTGTTGACATACGAATTGACAACTTTTGCAGAAATCACCCTCAGTTTTTTTTTTTTAAACTAGCTAGTTATTGCGCTTATTCTTTCACTCTTATTTTTTTACCGCAAGTTCTTACATGACAAATTAGTGCTTTACTGAAAACACAAAACTGATGCAACGAAGTAGGACTAGAAGCAGAAAATTGCTTAAGTGGTCTGCAGAAAAAAGGATTGTTTTATAAAGCTCTCAATAGTCTTTTTATCAGCCATGAGTTCAATAAATACAACATAATTTGAACTTTAATAATAAAAAAAACTCAAGAAAGCTCAGTTTTCAGTAGAGCGCCAGGTTTTCAGAGTTGTTCAACTATAGGGAAGTATCACGAACCAGTTTATTCGAAATAACTTTTCACAAATATGTTGCATCGATTGCAAAGCAGTTATTTTTGTTCGTTTTAAGTTCCAACTTTGCTGTTTACTTTTATCAGAAAAAGTTTTTAGATTAATTTTTGTACATTTTTAAGGTTTTAAAAACATAGTCGATAAACCTTGTAAAAAGATCTTTTTCCAACTTAGGCAAAGAAACTAGAGAATTCGACATGAATTCTCGATACAATAAGGAATAAGGCATAAAATATAGGTTTAACTTTACATCTTTCTTAAACTATGCCCTAAAGAAAAAATAGGGTATATTATCCTTGGTGTCTTTGACGAGTTGTAAATAAAAATTCAATTATCTAATGTTATGCTACATGAAATGTATAGGCCAACTCGTTTTGGAAGCCTGAAGGCCATTAAAAGGATCTAAGCATGGTGAAATGATCAATAGTTTCAAATTGAGCCTTTAAACATCTCTACGATGTTGCAGTTGCCTGCTAGTCACAGTGGATTCAATTGTGGTGGGGGGGGGTGGTATTGGTTGCCTGTGTCAAAGTTCATTTTTACCCGTCGAGATTTCAAAAAATACCTTTTTTGGAGTATCTTAATTGGAAAATGTCTTTTTTAGTATTTTCATTAAAAAAAAAAAAAAAAAAAAACAACAAAACAAATTTGATCCCCTCTAGACAGTAAAAATATATATTTTGTCTCCCCCACTTATATTTTTGTTAATTGACAGCAGTAACCTAACCTAGAATTAGTCTAGCCACTAGAACTAGCCCAGTTCTATTAGTCAGCCGACGATTTATGAAAAATGCTAAGGGGCGGGGAGGGGGGAATATATAAGAGGAAGGACTGTATTACTCATACTTAAGGTTTCGACCATGGAGATTGTGATGGTAGGTCTACCCTTTTTCATGCTTCCTAGCCTTTTCAGTCCAGATATGATATCAAAAATCGCCGTTTTTGGTGCTATATGGCACTTTATGTAGAGGTTTTGAGCTCCTATATGCAAAAATGTGGAATTTTGTTGTTTTTTTTTTTGCCCGAAGAAAGATCACGGATGCCTGTTTGTTTATTTATTTTTTTATTTTTTTCAATTCAAACTTTTTATTTCCTCCGAATACGAAGAGTAAAAAAAATAAATAAAAATAATAACCGCTAATCAACAGGCCATAAAATTATTTTAAACTATATAACAACAAATACGCAAAGGCCTTCAATCAAAATTACCACACAAATTAACACTTCATTCAATAGATAATAAATTAACACTTCATTCAAAAATTAAATCAAATAAAATAAATTAAGCTTCGTGCGCAGCTCTATATAAATTATGAGAAAAAACATTTAATTTGGATAAAAAATTCTTTTGCTTTTTCTCCAAAACATCAACAGGGTTTTTTATTTTATATGCATTCATTAAAAAAGTATTTGATTCAGATTTAGAAAAGCGGCAAAGGAACTTAGCAAAATTAAAAAATGTGGTTTTTACATGCGCAATATTACTAATTCTAAAAAACGGGAGAAGCGATGAAAAAAACTAAAATTTGAGGCAAAGCGACTGTATTATATACCCGAGCCAGTGATTCCGAGAAAGAAGATCGCGAAGACAAATTACTGCCCCGAAACTAGACGCTATTCTACTTTTAACTGCTTTAGAAATAGAAGCACGGCATAGAGCTAAAGTTGGTCCATAAGGCACACCAAGATATAAAAAAGATTCCAAAAGTTTTAAAATACTATCATAAATACGGACAGAAATTTCTGAGTTAACGAGATCATTAGCCTTAGGACCAAGAATTAAAAACTGACATTTTTCAGGGCGAAAACGAAGTCCATGCTCACTAAAAACCTTTGCTAAAAAATCTACATTTTGTTGAAGTGACTGAAGCGATCGACTCAAAAGGAGTAAATCATCTGCGTAAGCAATCCACGACAGAACATAACCTTTGCCATAAATAAAAGTCAACTGAATTTGATCAAATAGCCCCGAAACAGTAATATTGAAAATCAAAGGAGAAATAATGCTTCCTTGTCTCAGCCCCCTACATAACTTAACATTATAATCACTAAACTGATTCTTCCACTTAATACGAATACGAGAGGAGCCATACCACTTTTTTAAAACCAAAACTACTGGTAGTGGGACATTATTCTTCAGAAGCGCAGTCATAGCGCAAGAATGGATAATTAAATCATACGCCGCCGCAAAATCTAACGCAAGTGTATAAACTCTCCCATTGCTTACAAAAGGATATTATTCTTGAAAGGAGGGTACGAGCAACATCCATGCTTAGACCCTTGCGGAACCCAATTTGATTCGGGCCTTGGTTACAAGACTCCAAATACTTTAATAAAACTAACTCAAAAACATTGCTAATCTGGCACGAAACAGTAATCGGCCTGTAACCAGAACAACGATTCGTATTCCCTCCTTTTTTTGAAAGGGGTGAAGTGGTAGCACGAGAAAAGCTAGTTGGAAGAACTCCAGAAGAAAGAATAGTAGTAAAAAGAGTAGCGAGGAGAAGGATTGCTTTGGGGGATGCCCATTTTATATGGTTTGAATGTATACCATCATGATCAAAAGAATGCTTACTTTTTAGAGCTTTAATTGCTACCGTTACATCATCAACAGAAACAGATATTTTACTATTTGGGCGGGGCTTTGAAATTTCTTCCGATAATAAAGAGTCAGGCCGTGATTCAACTGCCGCATCACCGGATGAAAAAACTTGATTATAATGAGTTATCCAATCATCTAGTTTCAGAGAGAACTATTAGAATCTGGTGAACAATTATTATTACGACGTCTAGAATTAACCGAACTCCAAAGTTCATTCTTATCACTAGTAATCCTTGAACCAATTTCATCTTTTATAATTTCATTATGCAAGTGCAACTCAGCCCGAAAAATGCGTTTAGTTAATTTCATACCATCATAAAATGGTCCGGATCGCGGTTTTCCCGCGCAATTCCAAAGGTAACAAGCTTGAGATGCATTCTTTTGGCTTTGCTTTAAAATCGGGTTAAGGTTCCAACCTAAAACACGAGATCCACGACGGAAAGAATCAGTCCTAAATGCTTTATTTGCCCCGACTTTTAAACTATGAACAATTTCAAGGTAAAATAGATCAATATCAATTTGATCAACATCCTTAGAATAATTTACAATTATTTTAGCTAAAAGTGCATCTGATTCTTCATGATATTTGCATATTTTTTTTCCGATCCCAGATCATTTTATTTACAATTTGACTAGAATGATGGATAATTTTAAAAGATGGAATTTGAATATTTAAATGAAAAGAAAGGTAAAAATGGTCACTAATAGGCATATCCAACCCAACATGAACAGGCTGTGGTAATAACGCTGCATTTGAAACCAGCACATGGTCTAGATTAGAGCAAGAACCAGAATTATGGACATACGTAAAATCCGCATCTTTTGATACTATAGTAAAAACCGAAAACAAAGATAACAGAGCGGAGGAGCGGACATCAGAGATAGCAATGTTGCAGTTAAAATCCCCGCAAATAAGCCACTGGAAATCTGATGGAACTTTCGCCACAAATCGCGATAATTCTAAACATGCAAAATTGAAATCAAAATCCGAATCAATAGTATGATAATTTGTTGGTAAATAGCACGAAAAAAACCATAATCCCTGGGATTCGAACAACAACAAAATAACGATTAACGGCAAACACTGAAACTGGAATATTCTTTCGAATAAAAATGCAAACGCCTCCTGATGTGCGTCAACCTGTAGGTGTAGCTGGAGATATAAAACACTTAAATGCTGCGACAGGCTCGAATGAAGACTAGTAGAGTGGTCCAGAAGATGATGCTCTTGCAGACACAAAATATCCAGATCGCGCAGCATAGACTGCAATACATATTGTGTTTATCACCAAAACCATTCAGATTCAGAAATATAATCTTTGCACTAATCATTTTTTATTCTTTGCAACTTTTTCGGTTAACTGTTTGCAGTGAAAGCTAAATCCAGTATGCTCATGAGATCCACAATGGAAGCAACAAGGTTCATTCTGGCAAGGGTTGTTCCTAGAATGAGAGTTTCCACTACCAAGGCACTTGAGACAACGTTCCACGCTAGAGCAGCCTGACGATATGCTCTAGCGACCCGCATTTGTAGCACATCCGCGGTAAAAACTTATAATCACTAAGCCGGAAATGTTCGTAGCCAAGACCCACTGTTTCTGACTCGTTATTCAGCAGAGGCCAGGATTTATCATTGAGTTTTTCTTTATTTATACAGCTCAAAACCTCGCTCTGTACTCCGTCCACAACACTTTCACCAAAGCAGGAGTCTCTGCTACCTTACTTGTGACGTAATCAAGTTTATCAATTATGCTAAAAAGATGCTGGTCCCAGGTTTGAATGGCACGGCTAAAGTGAGCATTTTGATCCGTATCTATCGCAGGTATCGCATCACTTGCAGTCGTAACGAATTTCAGATTTGGCAAGCGAGGGGTTGCATCCTCAGAAATAAGGATGTCTAAAATATCCTGTGACAGGCTTTGCTTAGCAGAGGGGCCGCGGCGTGCAAGGAGTTTATGCGTGGGGTTCACTAGAGATGCTAGGAGGCTTCTAGCTTGATCAAGATGATCATTAGAATAGAAGTTTGTACACGAAGATATACAGGAGGCGGACGAAATTCCTGACTGTAGACAGTGGCGGAAAAAACTTAAAACTGGTGAATAAACAAGAGTCTCTGAAGGAGGCGGGATCTGCGGGGAAGCAGGTTTATCAGCAAATTTCTCGCAGCAGTCAGAGCACTGATGTATTATAATACTGTCTTTCTCAATACTCTGAAGAATTTCACAGCGGTTATGGCAGAGGCGACCACAACGCCCAGCAGATGTGTTGCAAATAACTGTTCCTCTGGTTGCGAGGCTGAGGCTCTCTTTGCAAACTTTGCACCCTGTCTTGTACAACTTTTCAGAAGTCACGGCAGCCATTTATCAATTAATAATAATAACATATAAATATTGACTTGGTACTATGCGCTAAGGAAATGCAAGGGGGCTACCCCACCTTCGCCTGAGTAAAACTATTACCAGATAAAATCTGTGCTTACGGAAGGTGTTCTCCTCGGTGATCTTATATCCAAAAATAACAGTTCATAAACGCTCACAATCTATCACCGCGGATCGCGCCAAAATTCATTTCATTTCACATAGCATCCTCCTTCGCGCAATTTAATTTACTGTAATTTATTTCAAACTTAATCCTTATTCCGAACTAAGTCACTGAATTAAATTCAAGCTCAAGCAGTGAATTAATGAATATCAATAATCTAGGTTAGTTCAGGTCAATTCACCAAAAGTCGACTGTTATTTATTCCAAACTAAGTCACTGAATTAAATTCAAGTTCAAGCAGTGAATTAATGAACATCAAGAAACTAGGTCAAGTTCAAAGCAAGTGAATTACTACTGGTTGAGAGCACGCTTTAAAGTTCAAGAAATCCAAAAAAGATGTTTTCACTTGGGAAACTGAATCAAGATAATTCTTGATTCAGTGGCCTTAAAATATCGGGAGAGGGCTCATTCGAATGGAAATAAAAGTTCTAATGCCCTTTTTAAGTGACCGAAAAGATTGGATGGCAACTAGGCCCCCTCCCACGACCCTTTTCTCCCCAAAAACCGTCCTATATAGCCATTTTGTTCAGCATAGTTGAAAGACCCAATAACTCGGCCTTTGGAGATAGCATAACCCCCGAAAACCCCAGGGGAAAGGTCTTTAAGCTATAAAATTTGATCATTGTTTACGCATAGTATTTGTTATTGGGAAATATGTATATTTCTTTGAGTGGGGGGGGGGCGAATTTTCTACTGAGGGGATTTTTCATGGGCAGGGAAGTTTTCAGGGGGGGCGAAATTTTCAGGGAAAATTTTACACTGGAGGAATTTGCCAGAATCCCTATACATATTCTTTGTATATGTCTTCCTATATTGTTGCCGACTCAATTTTACATGTGGATGTATCAGGGGTAATTGTCCAGGTTAAAAATAGAAATTAAATAAAGAAACAACATGTTTTTAAATTGAGAATAAGGGGCAACATTAAAACGAACAGGAATTATTACCTATATGTGCGGGAGGTCATCTCTTCCTCAACACTTCACTGCTTACGCTATAGTTTGAATTTTGTCCCAATTTTTTAAGAACGATTCCTGAAAAAAGGTCATTTAATTAGAACAATAAGGAGCTTTTTTTAATGTACAAAATGATTTAGCGTGAAGAGTGAGGTGTTGAGGAGGGAGTGACCCCGTCATATTCGTAAAAACTTCTGTTCGTTTCAATGCTGCTCCTTACTTTCAGTTGAAAAAGCTTGTTTTTATTTTAATTGCTTAAAAAGTCACCATCTGCGTCAAAATCATAGTAATTGATGCAGAAGTCATCAATATCAGCTGATCATATCGTCCTTTTTTAGGGGGCTGGGAGGGGAAGTATTCAAGAGGGGGACTTTGAATCCCAGGCTAAGTGTTTTTTGACCGCATAGACTATGAGGTTATGTTTTTCAAACTTCCCAGCCTCTTTACTCCAGAAACGGCCCCCAATGTGTCGTTGGAACTTTATGATTGTGCTATTAAATCGTATCATAGGCAGCGCGCAAGCGCTGCCTAAGTAAAGAACGATGTGGGCACAATGTGTTTGTTTATTGGTTCTCCATACCCGGGCACTTTGTATCGAAGGAGTTGTCGTAGAAACTTCGACAAGGGCTCATTCGATTGGAAATTGGAGTGGCTAGTGCCCTTTTTAATAGTCGATAGTGATTGGAGGGCAACTAGCCCCCCCCCACGCCCATCATTCCCCCAAACACATCCAATCAAAATTTTGAGATAACCATTTTGTTTAGTGTAGTTGATTTCCAGATAGAAAACATTTTTTTGAGGAGGACACTCCCCCACAACCCTCAAGGCGAGGGTTTTAAGTTATGCCCTGGGGGCATATAAGGTTTTTATAGAAGGCGTTGTCGTAGAAACTTCAAAACAAGCCCATTCGATTGGAAATTCAAAGGGCTAGTACCCTTTTTAATAGTCGAAAGTGATTGGAGGGCAACTAGCCCCCCCCCTCATGCCCATCATTCCCCCAAATACATCCAATCAAAATTTTGAGATAGCCATTTCGTTCAGCGTAATTGATTTCCAGATAGAAAATATGTTTTTGAGGAGGACACTTCCCCACAACCCTCAGGGCAGGGTTTTAAGTTATGCCCTGGGGGCATATAAAGTTTTTATAGAAGGCGTTGTCGTAGAAACTTCAAAACAGGCTCATTCGATTGGAAATTCAAAGGGCAAGTATGCTTTTTAATATTCGAAAGTGATTGGAGGGCAAGAAGCCCCCCCCACGCCCATCATTCCCCCAAACACATCCAATCAAAATTTTGAGATAGTCATTTTGTTCAGCGTAGTTGATTTTCAGATAGAAAATACTTTTTTGAGGAGGACACTCCCCCACAACCATCAGGGCAAGGGTTTTAAGTTATGCCCTGGGGGCATATAAGGTTTTTATAGAAGGCGTTGTCGTAGAAACTCAAAACAGGCTCATTCGATTGGAAATTTAAAGGGCTAGTGCCCTTTTTAATAGTCGAAGGTGATTGGAAGTCAACTAGCCCCCCCCCCACGCCTATCCTTCCCCCAAACACATCCAATCAAAATTTTGAGATAGCCATTTTGTTCAGCGTAGTTGATTTCCAAATAGAAAATATGTTTTTGAGGAGGATACTCCCCCACAACCCTCAGGGCAAGGGTATTAAGTTATGCCCTGGGGGCATATAAGGTTTTTATAGAAGGCGTTGTGTCGTAGAAACTTCAAAAAATGCTCATTCGATTGGAAATTCAAAGAGCTAGTGCCGTTTTTAATAGTCAAAAGTGATTGGAGGGCAAATAGCCCCCCCCCCATGCCCATCATTTCCCCAAACACATCCAATCAAAAATTTTGAGATAGTCATTTTGTTCAGCGTAGCTGATTTCCAGATAGAAAATATGTTTTTGAGGAGGACACTCCCCCACAACCCTCAGGGCAAGAGTTTTAAGTTATACCCTGGGGGTATATAAGGTTTTAATAGAAGGCGTTGTCGTAGAAACTTCAAACAAGGCTTATGGATTGGAAATTCAAAGGGCTAGTGCCCTTTTTAATAGTCGAAAGTGATTGGAGGGCAAGTAGCCCCCCCCCATGCCCATCATTTTTCCAAACACATCCAATCAAAATTTTGGGATAGGCATTTTGCTGAACGTAGTTGATTTCCAGATAGAAAACATGTTTTTGAGGAGGACACTCCCCCAGAGCCCTCAGGGCAAGGGTTTTAAGTTATGCCCTGGGGGCAAATAAGGTTTTTTATAGAAGGTGTCGTCGTAGAAACTTCAAAACAGGCTCATTCAATTGGAAATTCAAAGGGCTAGTGTCCTTTTTAATAGTCGAAAGTGATTGGATGGCAACTAGCCCCCCTCCCCCACGCCCATCATTCCCCCAAACACATCCAATAAAAATTTTGACAGCCATTTTGTTCAGCGTAGTTGATTTCCAGATAGAAAATATATTTTTTAGGAGGACACAACCCTCAGGGCAAGGGTTTTAAGTTATGGCCTGGGGGCATATGAGGTTTTTATAGAAGGCGTTGTCGTAGAAACTTCAAAAGGGGCTCATTCGATTGGAAATTCAAAAGGCTAGTGCCGTTTTTAATAGTCGAAAGTGATTGGAGGGCAACTAGCCCCCACGTCCATCATTCCCCCAAACACATTCAATCAAAATTTTTAGATAGTCATTTTATTCAACGTAGTTGGCAGTTTTTGAAATTTGGTATTTTAGGATGAAAACCCCTCCCCCCACAGCCCTCAGGGCAACGGTTGTAAGTTATGTCCTTTGGGCATATAAAGTTTTTATTGAAAGCTTTGTCGTAGAAACTTCAAAAGAGCTCATTCAATTGGAAATTGAAAGGGCTAGTGCCTTTTTTTATAGGTGAAAGTGATTGGATAGCGACTAACGCCCCTCTCATGCTCACCATTTTCCCAAACACATCGAATTATAACTTAGATATCCATTTTATTCAACGTAGTTGAAAGTTCTGGAAATTTCGTCTTTTCGGATGATAACCCCCTCAGAGCCCTCTGTGCAAGGGTTGTAAGTTATGCCCTGGGGGCGTATAAGGTTTATAAAGAAAGTTGTTGTATGATTTATAGAACAGATTTTATTCTTCCCCAAATCCAAATTTTATTTGCAAGATATTCTACCTATTCATGAGGTAGAAAACTTTGCGAGTCACGGGCTGGACGCTGGTCTTCTTCAGCAGTATCTCAGCATCTCAGCAGTATCCCAAGAACGACTGAGGGTATTATGTTCAAATTTTCGGGGCTACTTCTGCTCTTGAAATTTAACCAAATCAAAATAGCGTAAGTGTATCCAAGCTATCAAAGAAAGTAAACAGATTTTTTTGCGAATGGTATCAAGTTTTCCATTTCAGGTCAACTAGAGGAGGTATGAAACTAAATTAAACAGTACTATTTGTGTCAAGATTTTTAAAAAGGGTGTATGTTGTTAAAAATTGCTGAAAATTTTTCTCCAGCATACAAATAGCAGGCCAAACTATAAAGTCTTAAAAAACGAAAAGATTTAAAGTGTTATTTTCTTTTTCCCTGAAAAAGCCATGTCAATATAAAACGAACAGAAATTAATTGAAAAAACTTTTTCCACAAAATAAGTTTTTCAAAGAAAAGTAAAGAACTTCATTAAACAAAAAATGAGCAAAAATCAAATCAAATAATCTACCAAGTGTGAAACCACCACAAATCAGCATCGATAAATAAATGAAACCCAAAACAAACAGAAATTACAATAAATACTGCTACTACTACTAACAACTCATCGCAGCTTCAAGCCGCCCGAGGCCAACACAGCTACGCACGCTCCTCCTCCACCCCAATCTATTCAAAGCCTCCCTTTTTACACCCGCCCACGAAGTTCCCATTTCCTTTAAATCTTTCTTTATGACGTCCTCCCACCCCAGACGGGGACGACCTGCTTTCCGTTTAGCCCTAGATGGTTGGCCGAAAAGAACAATCTTCGGCAATCTGTCATCCTTCATCCGCACAACATGCCCTAACCACCTCAACCTTTCTTTCATTATAGACCTAGAAAGCGGTATTGAACCACATTTTTCGTATAGCCTATTGTTTGAAATACGGTCAGTCAGCCGGGTACCCAGAACAATCCTTAAGCAATTTCTCTGGAAAACATCTAGCAAATCTTCATCCGCTTTTCGGAGCGTCCATGCTTCAGAGCCATATTTGACCACTGTCATCACTGTAGCTTCTAAGATTCTAATCTTGGTTTGCAGACTTATCTTCCTATTCTTCCAGACTTTTTTTTAACTGTGAAAAAACACCTTGAGCTTTGGCTATTCTATTTTTAACATCTTCACTGCTCCCACCATCTTTACTAATAATGCTACCAAGGTAAGTGAAGCTGCCCACCTGATCAATCTTTTCATTACCCAACGTCACCTTTTCATCTTCACTTATTCCTAGCCTTAGTGACTTAGTCTTCCTAACATTAATTTTCAAACCAATACTAGCACCCTGAACTCGCAAAACCTCTAAAACTTCATTCATTTTGCTCACAATTTCATCTAGGATGCTTAAATCATCAGCATAATCCAAGTCCAGGAGACTTTTTCCTCCCCATTTGATTCCGTGGTCTCCCATTGCCTTTCCTGTGCTCCTTAAAACAAAGTCCATCAAAATAATCTATATAAAGGGGGATAGAACACAACCCTGCTTAACTCCTGCTAACCTCATTTCCTACCTTAACCGCAGCAGTGTTATTCTCGTACATAGCACTAATCACTTTAATGTATTTGTCTGGTATACCATACAAGGATAAAACCTTTACTAAAGCTCCTCTATCAACAGAATCGAACGCTTGCTCATAATCTATAAAACTGAGGACCAAAGGTGTTTGAAAACTTAGGCACTTCTCAATTATTAACCTAAGAGTGAAAATTTGGTCAACACATCCTCTACCTTTTCTAAAACCGCACTGCTCTTCTCTTAAAACTTTGTCTACGGCATCTCTCAGTCTAAAAAGTATCATATTACTAAGCAATTTGCTACCTACAGAGACCAGACTAATGCCTCGATAATTACCACACTCACTTTTATCACCTTTCTTATAAAGTGGCTTAATTAAGGTTTTCCTAAAATCGTTAGGTACTTCCCCTTTTTCAAAAATCATATTCATAATCTTCAATAACTTATTTCTAACCTCAGAGCCACCATATTTAAGAAAACTCATTTACTACCCTATCAGCACCTGGAGCCTTATTATTCTTTAATAAGGCTCCAATAAATAACCGAGTCAAACTTAAAACGAGCAGAAATTAACACAAGTTGGGCGCAAAACCCCTATGCCTTCCCAAGGCCAGAACAAATTTGCACTTTGCTGAAAAAATACAAATGAATATGCATTGTCAGTTTAATATACATATACTGATATTTAGTAATCGAATGTTAATATTATTTGATTTATTAAAGTTATACAAGTAAAAAACATTTGTATTTTTGTTTGTATTATTATGTTTATTTGTTTGTATTATGTTTGTAATAATAATACAAAATAATGTATTTTTTTGTTGTTGTTGTTATTGTTTAGACCAGGGCACTTCGTATCGAAGGAGTTGTCGTGGGAACTTTGAAAAGGGCTCATTCGATTGAAAATAGAAAAGGGCTGATGTCCTTTTTAATAGTCAAAAATGATTTGAGGGCAACTAACCCCCCTTCCACTACAACCCTGCATCGATAAATAAATGAAACCCAAAACAAACAGAAATTACAATAAATAACCAAGTCAAACTCAAAACGAGCAGAAATTAACATAAGTTGGGCTCAAAACGCCTATGCCTTCCCAAGGCTAGAACAAAATTGCACTATCGATTCTGATTTGTGGTAGTTTCACGCTTGGTAGATTGTTTGATTTTTTTTTTTTTGCTCATTTTTTGTTTAATGGAGTTCTTTACTCTTCTTTGAAAAACTTATTTTGTGGAAAAAAAATTTAAATTAATTATAAGAAGATCGATATATAAATTAGCTTTCAAATGAGCCCTTAACCTACACTCTCTGATGTTCCAGTGCACAACTAGCAGTGTAAAAAGAGAGAGAAAAAATGCCACATCAGTGCTACCCATGCAAAAAACTAATTTCCCTTGTTGATCAGGGAGGGCTATAATTTATCCATATTTGACTATGGAGATTCCAATGGTGTACTTTTCATTTCGATTCAACGCAGTTTTTGAGGTCTTTCATGCTCTTTTTTGATATTCGCATAAATTTGTTTTCAAAATAAGATTTGCTATTAAAATTATTCGAAATAATAGTTACCATTCCTGGATCAACTGCTAATGGTAATTTTTTCTCACTAGATAGTTTTTTTTTCAAAACGTGTTTTTAAACTTTTGTTTCCTATGGGCTGTGCTTTGGTCTTTACTGTTGCAGCTATCACTGTAACCATGGTAGAGGATCACTGTTATACTTCTGAAATAATTCGCGAAAAACAGGGCTTCAAAGCCATGGGAGGTGAATAAGTCTGCATTGGCTGATGACATCTGGAAAATTATCAAAGAAGTGCAACCAACCAACAACGAGTTCTAGGTTCATGGCAGAAATGTTCATCATGTTCTTGACGGAGGGGCACTCTTACACCTGGTTCCTTGGAAGAAAGGAAGGGTGTGCGAGGATGCTGGTATACAACATGGCAGGCACATTGCAGAACGTAGCATAAGAGCTGCATCCCACTCTCGCAGACAAGTAGGATGAACCTACACCTGTGTAAATTTTACCCAACAAATAGTAACTAACCAAAAGAAAGATGACTTTTTTGGGAATACAGATCAAAAGTGGTGGTTGCTAAGGCATTCATTTGAGTTGAGATGTCATTCTCCTCATAGTCAAAATTGTAGTTAAGGTTTTAGAATCTCCAGCAACTGCGATAGTTGAAGAAGAAATTAATTTGTTGATCATACATCGTCATCCCAACCAGAGATGGGCAGCCATTGTACTTCTATTCTCAACAAAAAGCAAACGAATCCTTCGGAATATAAACACAACAAAAACACAAAATTTGTGATGTTGTTCGCAGTAATGCCTTCCTTGCCCATGTGTTTTGAGGATAAGACACACAACGTCCCGAGTTTATGAGCTTGGTAAATTGCTCGCCATAAAGAAATTTCAGACGGAAAATAATTTGTTCAAGGCTGCTCAGGTTTCTCTAGATTCAGCCTCCGCCAAAGACATTATTTTGCAGGCTGGAAAAGTACCCATGAAGATTTTCTATAAGTCGCTTGACTCTGAATCAACATCAAAAAGGTTACCACTTGTCATATATTTGCTGAATCAAAACCATTATCGCCAACCTAAGATTTTTTGAAAGCCATATTTTTACGGGTATTCCTGCAAGTTCTATTGTGGAGGGAACTGGACAATGAAATCGATCTTTTAAGATTTGGTAACAGTTTTTATTGTTGAAATTGGCTTAGCTTCAATTTTTACGAAAATGTATTGGTTCGAGTTGACTTTTTAGCTTGCATCTTCAGAAGATTTTAGTGCAAAGCAAGGGAATTTAGTATATGGCCTATTTTGCACAATAGACAGCTCATGAAATGAGGTGTTGTTGTTGATTTAATAGCCTGTCTGCTGTTGTGATTCTGAGGATATAGCAGAGTTCTGTGCATGTATTTAGAAATATGCATTCATTTAAAAGAGTCACATTTCGGACCACAATCATCAAGGCCCATACACATACAAGGGGAGAATATCCGTTGTCGTATAGTCAATTCATCTTCCACAATTTTCTTTCTTGGAATCGTTAGCTTAGCAATCTTTTTGTTTTAAGAATTTAGACCCCTTTTATCGCCAAGACCTGTTAAATGGACAAATTAAAAAACCTAATTGTGGCTAATCTCCGGGTAATTTTGCAATTATTATTGAACTGGTATATTCTCCTGGTTATGGGCTACAATATAAATATTGCAATTATGTCAGTACGTTTTTGGCATTTATCTTGTGAACCCGTTAAGATGAATTTTGTAGAAAAATCTGGATTCTCAAAATCTGTGTAAGACAAAAAATTTCTTTGACTTATAAAGGAAAGTGGCAGTAAAAAATAAATAGCATTATAATGTCTTTTGCGAAAGATAGGTATTTTTTTTATTATAATCTTCATTCGAGTTTTTTTGCAACTCCCTGTGTCAAAATTATGTCCACTTAGCTAGACTGTGTGACTAGATGTTTGTAGATAAACAGCATGTCGTTGATTTTTAAGTGAGACTGCACCTGACCAGCTGCTGTGTAAGACGGAGATCTTGATGTGGAGATTGGCCTGATGACAGTACTAGGCTATCGATCTGTGTATGCTGAATAATTCTGATTAGTTGGTACTGTATTTTGAAGTTGGGAAAGAACACAGTCATTCATAGCAAATGCAGGGCTTTGGGACTTGGTGCACTGTCATTTAGCTTGTAACAGAATGTAACAGAAAGACATATCCATACAGAAGAAAGCTTTACGTCAATAATTTATTGACTTCAATCCCTCTACTTCAAGCTCTAAAACAGAAAAGACGATAAGATAGCAATTTTCTGAATAAGTCTGTTCGTAATGCAAGCCTGCTCTAATTAGGTCCCCTTTCAGGAATAGAGGTAGGCGATCGAGTTTATGAAGGAATGAATCCTATTGTGTTGCTCTTAAGTGAATCAAGTCCTAGCAATCTTGAAATTTTCTAAGATCGTTTAGTTCATAATTTCAAAAATTTTCTAAAGTACCGTACTAATAATTAAGAAATGAAGAGTTGTCACCCCAGATGCTAGCTCGTGAGTCACAAACCGCACAGGCCGTCTTTATTCCACTATATCCAGAGCTTCACTTTTTTTCCTCGTCCATTAAAGTTCCACTTTCTTTAAAGTGTTACTTATAGCATATTGCTATCCCATTTGAAGGGACCTGGATTTTTATTTTGCCTCAGCTGGATTGCCAAAAAGCGGAATTTTTAACGGCATATTATCCAAAAAACCAGACTTGATCTTCTTAACCTCCTTTTACATATAGCTTTTGATTGTGGAATCCAACCACATTTTTTCTTAGAGGTTCTTGTTTGATAATGGGTCAAATAAATGCCTCTGACCAGCCTTTGGCAATTCCTCTGAAAAACATATAGCATATTGTTCTCAGCGTTTCAAATCACCCACATTTTACAGTGATATTTAATCAGTGGCGTTGATTCACAAAAATAGGGGGGGGTACTCAATGTATTTTCCAACATCTAGGGTGTAAATATGTCGTTTTTTCAGTTTTACAGTGAATATACCAAAAAAGACATTTTTCAATGAAAATACCCACAAAAAGTATTTTTCAGATTCTAGGAGAGGAAGGAGATAGAAAACAAATCTGTATCCTCCACCTCTATTTGACAAATGTTATTACTGTGCCTTCTAAAATCTTAATATAAGTTCTGAGGTTTATCTTCTAATCTTTTCAATGCAAAAAAAACACACTTTGCCTTCGTTATTCTGCTACTGCATCTTCACTGCATCCATCTCCCTCTAATACTAATATCACCAATCATTACTAATATCACCTATCCCCAATTATTCCTCATCTATGTGTCTTGATCTTCCTAATGTAAATTTTCATTTGTACCATAGTCCTAGGACACAAAACCTTCAAAATGCTATTCATTTCTTCACTACCTACCAGAACGCTCAAATCATCTGCATGATGTGAATATAGGAGAGCCTTACCTTCTCCTTTAATAAGATGTTTTCCCTTAATGTTTGCTCTAATGTTTAGAAAAAAAAACCATCAAAACAATTTGTTTAAATTAAATGGGGATAAAACTCAACTCTACAAACACAACACCTTTGACTTCAAAAGATATCAACTACTGCGCTTGTTTACCTCCTGGACTGCAGCAATATTGCTTTCGTACACTAGTCAATTGAACATGCTTATCTAGTTAACCCTTCCATGGAAAGTGAAAAGTTTCTTTTTTCTGAAACAGATATCTGTTTGGTAGTCTATAAAAGTCAATGCAAAAGGATTGAGATAATTCAGACACTTGTAGACACAGTTATTAATTTATGCCTAAAAATCTGGTCAACACAATCTTTCCCTTTCCTAAAGCCAAACTGTTCTTCTTTTAAGACTATCTACAAGGCGTTCTGCAAAGAAATTTGCTTCCTACCGAAACAAGCTTATGTCTGTCTAGTTGCTGCATTCTTTCATTCAAATTATCTTACTTATATATGGATTTTATGAACGTTTTTCTAATATCGTGAGGTGGTTCCCCCATATCAAAATCATATAAGGTGCCTGCTTAGAAGACGGTTACGAGCATGGGTGCACACATTCCTGACACTTTGGGGAGGGAAGAGGCTTGAAAGATTTTCCTTTTTTGGTGGGCGGTGCTCTAAGACACACGAAGTGCTACTTTTGTCCTCATTTTACAATTTTTTGGACAGAAAGTGTTTTTGGATAAATATTGGGGATAAATACATTTGGATAAATATTTCTTTTTTTTTTGAAAGTCTTTCCAAGGGATGGAGGGTGGTTTAAATTTTTGACAAGGTGTTTTCCTAAGTTTTCACTATCAAAAAGTGTGTTTTTGTCCCAAATTAGTATTGGCCCATTGGAATATTAAGCTAATTCGTGTGTGCTCAAAATATGTCAAAAGAGTTTGTTATTGCCCCAAATTTTTAAAGCTCTCCTTCCTTTGAACTAATGTTAAGGCAATTACCTTCTCTGTACAAGTAGGATCTAAGCCATTCCTACACACAGAAACAGGGGGTGAACTTACTTTGATCTTAAAACTTTCTTTGATTCTTGGGAAGTTATAGAAAGAAAACTTTGATCAAGTATTGCAACTTCTTTTAAGTGTGAACCCTCGCTAAAGTATGTTAAACTGACGTAATCCCCCCCCCCCTTAAACCACAAGTACGTTGTATAGGATACTAAGAATATTGTTTAATTTGTAATGCAAATGAAGAAAATATTACTGCTAATTCTAGACTTTTTGTCAGATTGGACAAATATGACGGAAGTATCAAGCAGCTCAGACCTGGCAACTGGAGATAAATCTGCTGACATAGAAGACCAAGAGTTTGAACCTTCTGCAGAAATGCTTGTCTATGACTTCGACGATGAACAAACTATGGCAGAAGAAGAGGCGCTTGGTGGTGAAAATGTAGAAGAGGAATTGACTGACCTGCAAAAAGAAGGTGATATGCCTCTTCATGAACTAATGAAAATATACGGCTATAATAAAGAAGAAGAACCTTCTTTAGATACTGACAATGAACCGTCCAGCAGTCAAGATGTCACAAATCCTGACTTGCTTTTGACTGATCCAATTGAAGAGCCTGACTCAGAATTAACTGAGCTTTATGAAGAAGAGAAAAAAGAAGCCAATACACGTTTTTTAAGATCGGGTCTAAGACAGCTAGTGACGAAGAACAAGAAGAGGGACAAGACTTGGTTCCAGATGATGAGTGGAGAAAAACAATTATGATTGGGTCAGATTACCAAGCTAGTGTACCTTTGGGTTTAAGCCCTTATGGTGATGCACTGCCTTATGAAAATGAAGATAAACTAGTTTGGGTCCAAAAATGAAAGACGAAGAAGTAATCGAATATCTTCGGAAAGTGCAGAAGATTGTACGAGAGTCACAAGGTTTAATGCTTCCAGAAGGTGCACATATTAAAGATGATGAACCTGCATTGCATCTTTTACACCAATGTGGGTATAATGTTGAAGAGGCTTTGAGGAGAAAGAAGATGAATGCTGTCCCAACTGCAGACACTATGAGTCTCTGGTCAGAGGAAGAGTGTCGAAACTTTGAGCTTGGTTTGAGAATATATGGGAAAGATTTCCATGTTATTCAAAAACACAAAGTGAGGACACGATCTGTCGGCGAGCTTATTCAGTTTTATTACCTATGGAAAAAAACAGAAAGGCATGATATTTTTGCTAGTAAAGCAAGACTAGAAAAGAAAAAATATGCATTACATCCTGGTACAACAGATTATATGGATAAGTTCCTTGACGAACAAGAGATGACTACGAATGTGCCTGCATCTAGGGACCGAAGCGCCTCTCCTGCCTATTCACTCCTAGCCTCAGATAAGAGGCGGAGTCAACTTGGTGATTCTTACCAAAACAATAACCAGTAGACAAAAGTTTTGCCATAATTATTGATAGTATCTATCTAGTTGTAGGCAATGTAAAGCCTCCAATGTCCATACAATCTGGTACAAAAATGAAACATATTGTCATTCGAGGAAATGTTTTACTTCAATCTTCGAGTTTGAACGCCAAAATCAACTATGTGGCAGATCGTCTTTGCTCTGTGTCTGGTGTTTTTAGATGCTCTATGGCCTACATGGTTGAAATATGCCATATAGTACATAATGATGAACCTCTCATTTATTATTAATGAGATTAAGATGTAATTCTGGTGCCTGAACTTTTTTCACATGTTCAGATAAATGCGGTAATACTAGTGATCGTTTTAAAGGAATTGATTAGGATTTGTATATTCTCTTTACTTTGTAAAGTGTTATGGTAAGAAATGCGTCAATATGTTGTTTTTGAATTGTTTCTAAAACGGAGCGTTTACTATTTTAAATGTAAAAAAATCTGTAAAAAAAATTTGCTTTCTTGGCAACTTTGACCCAGTCCATATGCATATGTAGTCGTGTGTCGTATGTTTACTTGTAATGTTTTCCAGCTTCGAAGGTTCACATGTTTGAAAACTTTGCCATAGTAAGCTGATTAAAAAAACAAAAAACAAAAAAAAAAACGGTACTTGCAAATAAAAACTTTGTCCATGTTCACCCAGGGGATATCCTTACCAAAGATCAGCCCTAATACCGCTTCTAGGGGAAAACTAAGGTCTAAAGATGCACTTTTTGACAGTTTCAGACGCCCCCCTCCTCAACAAAAGACGATGCATTAGTATTTTATCCCAAAAGTTTGCTGGCTGAAAAAAAGAGAATTTTACCTAAGCGAATTTTTACTAAGAATTTTGTTCAGCACTTTTTTTTTACCTACGTTCTAAAGTATGCATTTGCTGAGAGAATTCGGAAGTTGTTAAACTGCTGTGTTTACAGTGCATTCCCCTCCCGAGCAACAAGGAACCAAATGTTCATGGTGTGGAAGCATCTGAAAGACATTATACATTTCCTAGTAGAATAGATTAAATTCATGCATTCATAATTTGCTAATGGGAATAAAAATACCAACCATTATTATTGGTATCAAAAGACTCTTGTCAATCACTTCTGTGGAAATGTAATATCACATTGAGGTTAACGTTAACTAACGATTTGCGAAAATGCTGCAGGTTAAATAGTGGTTGTATTAATTTATAAGCACTTATAGACCCCCTCCCCCTGGGATTCGTAAAAAAATCTCCTCTCAAATAGCTAAAAATCAGCCTGAAAATAAATTATTTTTTTACAATTTGCCCCCCCCCCCTCTTCGACCATTATTCTTGGTGAAAAAGTAATTTTCCGGGTTTAAAGGCCAGGAACATTCCCCAGCAAGACTTGAATAACGATCAGAAATTAAACAAAAAGAAAGTTTTCAGCTGAAGTTAAGACGGACTTCTCCCTCCTATGTCCCTCGCTTGTTAATGTAAAGTTTTGAGTGGCTAACTTAAAATTGTAATCGGATGGGTTTGGAAATAAGAGAGTGTGAAAGGGGGCTGCTTGCCGTAATATAAATAATAGTTACCATTGAATCAGTTACGAACGGCAACTAGACAGATTAGACACTTTTCTTACTAGACAGATTTCAAATACGTTTTTAAATTTGTGGTTACTATGGACCTTGGTTTGTTCTATACAAAGTTGGAGCTATCACTGCAACTATGATACTAGATCAAATCCATCTAAATAGCTGTAAAGAATATAAAAGGACGTCATTGCCAAATGGTCTTGTCAATTTAGCGATTTTACAAGATTATGCCTGAAAGTAAGAATTCAAGTTTAGTCCCTTAAGCTCAAAAGCCTTCATCAAAGGCTACTTTTTTGGATCTTACTATTGTTGTCTCCCTTTTTTGATCCTCCTATAAATGGTCTCCTTTAGAGAGGTATTCCATGATGGATTTGCTCTTGAGTAACAAATTTCTTCAAGGATTTCAGCATCAAACACCTTCAGACATTCTGCAGAATGACAAGATAAGATATCATAGGTAAAAGCTTCTGCATAAAATACGCCGTAGGCCATTTTTCTAGATGGCTACATAGCTACAGTTCATTTGAAACCAGTTATCTCGTTCAGAAATTTCTCCCCCGATAGAATCTCCTCCCAGTAGTTAATTTTTCCAAGGATTCCTTTGATTTTATAGAACAAGAGGATAAGACGTTATAGTAAGAAGTTCTGCATAAAATACGATATAGGTCTTTTTTTCTAGATTGCTAAATAGCTACAGTTCATTTGCGACCAATTATCTCGTCCAAGGATTTCTCCCCCGATTGAATCTCCTCCCAGTGGTAAATTTTTCCAAGGATTCAGTAGATTTTATAGAACAAGAGGATAAGGCATCATCATAGTAAAAAAAAATCCCACATAAAATACGATTTAGGCCTTTTCTTCTAGATGGCTAAATAACTACAATACGTGTGAAGCAAATTGTTTCCTTCAGATGTTACTTCTTTGAAGGAAATTTCTTTCCAGAAACGAATTTCCCACTTTGCTGTATTTTGTTGTTTCCTCTAAGATTCGTAACTATGTTTTTAATTTCGATTCTTGAGCATTTTGGCCACATTGTTTCCTACAAATATTCCTTTATAGGTTCGGGTTTTATAAGTTGTCAATAGAGCTTAGAAGGAAAGCTAATGTTAAAAAATAATGAAACCTTTCAAAAATACCTAGATACTGTTTAAATCATGGTTGCAGTAGTAGCTGCAACCTAGTAAAGAACGAATTTGTTAGAAGGACTATATCTGGAAATTTGTTTTGGGAGAAAGTTTTTATTTTGAGAAAATGTTATTATGCTGTTATTCTATCTTTGGAGGAGAGGGGGGGGGGGATCTTGAAGATGGGTAAATAATTGATTAAGAACAAATCTGAGTTTGTAGAAGCTGAGTTAAAAAAGGTTTTTAGGTTGAGAATTCAATGAATGGTATGATCAAACTGTATAGTGAATATTAAAGCTGCAAATAATTTTGTGAAATTTTTACCACTGATCAAAAGAGGTTGAATCTTATCTGTTTTAATTCCTACTTTTTTTTATCTTTAATAATCATTTTTTTATGTTAGATCTTAGGAAAAATATGCGTTAAGCAAAATTCTGCTTGTAATTAAGATAGTAGTTGACTTTTTCTTTTGTGGCAAATCCTTATAAACATAAATAAGTTAATAGTTTGTTTTCTCTTACTCACATTTTATTTAGCATTTGAAATTATTTAATTGCAACCTTACCAAAAGGTAACAAACACCAAGTTGTATATCTGTTTATATGGTTTACAATACACGAATGGTTGATTTTTTTTTTAGATTGATCTGAGAACCCCTATATAAAATTCTATAAAAGAAACGTTACAGTTTTCGAAGAATTACTTCATTCTGTGGATACTGCCGTTTATGTTCTTACCTTCGAAACATTTTTTTGTGTGTTGTATTTAGATCGTCATATAAGTTTTTGCGTTCTGTTTGATTCTGTAATCTAGGTTTTATTCAAGTCTAAAGCTATTTTTGAAACTATTTATTATATAATCTTAAACTTCTGGAGGTGCTCCCGGATTTTTTGTATATCATCGCCAAATCTAACTTTGTTTTTATGGCAATTCATTTAATATGATGATTAGTACTATTCTAAATACGGAAGTTTTTTATGTTTGATGATGATTCTTTTCCTTTTATTGAAACTATTGTTTATCTGTTGTTATTTGTACTGTCTGGGAACTTGAGTTAAATCTCAGTACCAGAAATTTGATTAGGAGGGAAGGAATGAGTGTTATAACGAAGTAGAAGCTCCTTTATTTAAAGTTATAACATAGCTTAATAGTGAGTATCTTTCTCAAAATCTTTGTTTCAGAGAGAGAGAGCAGAACCCGGGATGCATCTTTGTTGGGGTAAGGGATAGGTTTGGTTGGTAATATAAATTTGTTTCACATTGGGACGACCTCGTACAAAAAGGGATGCCTGAAGAAACTAAAATTCACTTTGGTGCATATTTGTTTTCGTGGAATTATATATAGTTGAGTTTGAAAATGTAAATAACACATAATTGAAACTTATCAGATAAACCACTGTTGTTTTATGCGCTAAAAGAAATGTACAGGCACCTATTATCCGTCAGTGAATTATTGGGCAACACACCATCCATAAGCAGGGGCGAAACTTCAGCATTTTTATTGGGGGGGGGCAAGAGGGATCCAGATAGTCAAAGGGCATGGGATGCAAAATAATTTTTTTCTTCACATTATTGGGGGGGGCAACTGCCCCCTTACACCCCCAAACGACACCCCTGTCCATAAGAGATCTGGAAGGTATGCAAACTATTATAGACTCGAGTTCGTCTATCGTCCAATACAGCAAATTATTTTCAACAAGGAAACCTAAAATACTAGCATCTAAAAGCAGTGTAGAATCTATATGAGCAGACTTGGCAAATAACTGAAATATTTGGATATGTCTTCATAGCTATCAAACTTAAATTCATGCCTTTGGGGTATTTCTGGCAGTAGATGTGTGTTTGTGCAATTCTTTTTTTACAGCCAAACCTGTGGTTGTATGTTGATTTTCCACTACAATTAGTAGGCTCTGAACCTTGAATTCATTTTGAAATCAGCGACCAATTTAAAGAAATCTTGAGATAGCTCTACAAATCCCATGAAATCCTGAATTCTAAAAAAAAAAAAGTTTTGAAAGTAACCTGCTCAGGTCCAAACATCCTGAATTTCTCCATAAAGTATGTATTGCGGAATCACTACTGTTGAGCCAGTAGCTAGTGCAGTCGATACAAGCTTAAACCACCATTTTTCTTCCTTTTTTTTGTAGGTACCTTAAGATATTTCAATTTATCTCCTTTCAATTACTACTATTAATAGTGTTTTTTTTTTTTAAATAGGTACCTTAAGATATTTCAAGTTATCTCCTGTCAATTACCACTATTAATAGTGCATAGGGATGCTAGAGGAAAGAAAGTTTTTTTTTACCTAAACCTATTGAAGTTGGTAATCTTTTTCGAGTGAAGCATGTGATGTAAAGTACTGTTTTATTCAATCCATAGGCAATCTTTTTTTTTTATTATTATTAATACTGACAAGGAAGTGTACAAACCTAGCTGCAGAAATGCATCGATCGATTCCCATAAACACCGTGATGTTCTGTAATTAGCACCCTAATCGTAGTAAAAAAAGGGGTCTAGCAAAAAAAAGGCACGTTGATTTGGCTCTTTTTGATTTCGGGCTCATGACAAGAATCACAGATGTCATCCTCTCTATGTGGTAAATAATCGCTATAAATATTTTTTATTTTAATCTTGTGGTGTATTTTGCGTAGATTAAGGTATATTCATGTATTTATTATTATATTTTTCAAAATAATACGGAACTTGATTTATTGTATTCGTTTTCTTATTTGATTATATGAATAGGAGAACTCGGGTCTGATTTATCAATAAGCCGTAACGTTTCAGACAGCTGTGCATTGGTAGCACAGCTGTGTGCATATGTAGCACAACGTTTCGTACAGCTGTGTCGGTAGCAAAAAAGGATAATTTTGCTTTTCTTTCAGCCAGATCATACAATGGATGGGTTATAATGGAACATTATTGTCTATAGAGGACACTATGTTCTGCCAAGTTTTGTTTCTTGAACTCAGTTTCTACTTTTTAATGGCAAGGTCTGTTAAAAGACAAGGAGGAAGGCACCAGTATCAATTTGAAGTTATTCTAGAATTCAAGTGCTTAAGATGTAAGATAAGGTTAACACAAGCAAGGATTGCCGAATTTGTACCTTCCGTTTAATCAAAAACAACAGAGAAAGTCAACACTGGCATAAGTTGACGACAATATTTCACTGCATATGGTGGTTCCTTAGTCACATTGCCAAAATATTTTCTGACACTAATACATACAAAAATTTAGACAATTTTTTTTTTTCTCACCGATCGAAAAGCACTGCCATCTACGTTTGTTTACTAGTCATTTCCTCTCGTCATTTCAGTTGAGGCTGTCATTTCTTTTTTCCCGCTTAGGAATGAAGCAGAGAAATTGTATATATTGATCTTTTATGCCCCCAATATTGACCAACTAACACAAAACAAACTTTCTTCAATCGATGTTGCCGAATTGTTCAAAGCTGTCGTTAACTACCTGAATATAGCTGGTTTCATCAATGATGTATAAATTCTATTATTAAAGGATAATAGACTAACTTTTGCATTTGATTTCCCAGGATGCCCCTGACATAATCAGACCATAAGAAAAAGTTTAAATGGATTTATCCTTTAACTGAAGAGCAGAAGAAGACTAATAGTTATCTCCGTGCTAAAGAAAAAGAATCTTACCTTTCTTTTTTTCTTGGTACTGATGTTAGCAATTTAACCTGTGGGGATAAAATCAACTTTTAATCTAAACAGAAGTTTTTACTTGTAAAGTCGATCAGTCATCCTTGATTAGCTTATCATGTATAGGACAATGATTTTTTTTTTATAAGAAATATGTTTGGCACAAAATGGTTCCTTGTTGTAGATAGTGGGAAACAAAATCGGATAATAAATGTTTTAAGGATTAACAAAAAAATGAGCCAAGCTTAGGATATAGGTCGCTCGTTCGCCTGTGAGTATAATAAAATTTAGTCCCCCATTTTGCATACAAGTCTTGTGCAAATAGTCCGTCAAGATTTAACCCAAAAATCTCGATCAACCCCATTGCAATTCCAGTAGGCTTTCTTAGTAGACAAAGCTCATAATGAGAAGAATCTTAGTTGCCCAATTGTCTTCAGAATCCTGTGGACATGGTCAGTCACAAGTATTTGAAAATCTTTTATTTGGGGTCTCCAATTGCCTTCAGATGGCTCATAGAAATTCATAGACTATCTGAATTGCCCTTATTTTATGACTATCTACCTTAGTTTTTCCCTAGGATGGATGGATGATAGACTATCTATCAACAAGTGAAATGACATCATTTTTATACAATTAATTAAAAAAAACTTTTTCCACAAAATAAGTTTTTCAAAGAAAAGTAAAGAACTCAATTAAACAAGAAATGAGCAAAAATAAAATCAAATAATCTACCAAGCGTGAAACTGCCACAAATCAGCATCGATAAATAAATGAAACCCAAAACGAACAAAAATTACAATAAATAACTGTAGAACATAATTTGCACTTTGCTGAAAAAAATATAAATGTTTTTACAAAGCAAGTGACCTACTTTGACTTGCAATTTCGAAGAAACTTGTACCACCTTTACTCAACGCAGTATTAAAAAAATTCAAGAACAGTTAGTGAACTTTTTGAGTCAATGGACCGGTAACTTGCTTTGACCTGGAAGTGATTATTTGTTTAGTATAAAAGCAGTTTGTTTAAATTTTGATAAGTTAGTAACTCTACTGATGATGATGACCGACTGTGTCGTCGAAATATTTAGAGTCTTTGTTTTATATTTTCGTTTCACTGTCTAATAAAATGACCTATCCCTATTTGGAATTCTTATTGTTTTCGTAATGTAGTTTTTTACTTTTCTTTGAAAAACTTATTTTGTGGAAAAAGTTTTTTTTAATTAATTTCTGTTCGTCTTATATTGACGTGGTCTTTTCAGGGAAAAAGAAAATAACACTTTAAATCTTTTCGTTTTTTTAAGAATTTATAGTTTGGCCTGCTGTTTGTATGCTGGAGAAAAATTTTCATTAATTTTTAACAACATACGCCCTTTTAAAAATCTGGACACAAATAGTAGTGTTTAATTTAGTTTCATACCTCCTCTAGTTGACCTGAAATGGAAAACTTGATACCATTGGCAAAAAGATCTGTTTACTTTCTTTGATAGCTTGGATACACTTAAGCTATTTTGATTTGGTTAAATTTTAACAGCAGAAGTAGCCCCGAAAGTTTGAACATAATACCCTCAGTTGTTCTTGGAATACTGCTGGGATGCCTTATTGGGAATTAGCATTAACACAGTGCATTTTGATTTAATCTTAAGGCAACATTTAGTTTAAACATAAAGGCAAATGGGAGGGTGGGCGTGGGAGGGGGATTAGTGTCTCTCCAATCACTTTTGATTATCAAAAAGGACATCAGCCCTTCCTATTTTCAATCGAATGAACCCTTTTCGAAGTTCTTACGACAAATCCTTCGATACGAAGTGCTCTGGCCTAAGCAACAACAACAACAAAAATAATACAATATACCCACATTGATCTTTAATATAAAAATGTCAAGCCTTTCAATCACTTTCGACTATTAAAAAGGGCACTAGGCCTTTCGATTTCCAATCGAATGAGCCATTTTTGAGTTTCTAAGGCAACGCTTTCTATAAACACCTATATGCCCCCAGGGCATAAATTACAACCCTTACCCTAAGGGCTGTGAGGGTGGTTGTCATCCTCTAAGACCTAATTACAACAACAACAAAATAATACATTATACCCACATTGATCTTTGATATAAAAATGTCAAGCCTTTCAATCACTTTCGAATATTAAAAATGGCACTAGGCCTTTCGATTTCCTATCGAATGAGCCATTTTTGAGTTTCTAAGACAACGCTTTCTATAAACACCTTATATGCCCCCAGGGCATAAATTACAACCCTTACCCTAAGGGCTGTGAAGGTGGTTGTCATCCTCTAAGACCTAATTTCCAGAACTTTCAACTACGTTAAACAACATGGCTATCTCAAATTTTGATTGGATGTGTCTGGGAAAATGGTGGGCGTGAGAGGGGTGTGTTAGTCACTCTCCAATCACTTTCAACTAATGAAAAAGACACTAGCCCTTTCAATTTCCAATCAAAGGAGCCCTTTTGAAGTTTCTACGACAACGCTTTCAATAAAAACCTTGACAACCCTTGCCCTGAGGGCTGGGGGGGGGGGGGGGGTTGTCATCCTCAAAGACCTAATTTCCGGAACTTTCTGCAACGTTGAACAAAATAGCTATCTGAAAATTTTGATTTGATGTGTTTGGGGGAATGGTGGGCGTGAGAGAGGGGTTAGTTACCCTCCAATCACTTTCAGCTATTAAAAAGGGCACTAGCCTTCTCGATCTCCAATTGAATGAGCCCCTTTTCAAGTTTTTACGACAACTCTATAAAAACCTTCTATGCCCCCAGGGCATAACTAACAACTTTGCCCTCGGGGCTCTGGGGGGTTTGTCATCCTTAAATACATAATTTCCAGAACTTTCAACTACGTTGAACAAAATGGATATCTCTAAACTTCGATCGAATATGTTTGGGGAAATGGTGGGCGTGAGATGGGGGTTAATTACTCTCCACTCATTTTCGACTAATAAAAAGGGCAATTTCAATTTCCAATCAAATGAGCCCTTTCTGAAATTTCTACAGCAACTTTCTATATAAACCTTATACGCCCCCAGGGTATAACTTACAACCCTTGCACTGAGGGCTCTGATGGGGTTATTATCCTAAAAGACCTAATTTCCAGAATTTTCAACTACGTTGAACAAAATGGATATAACAAAATTGTGATTGGATGTATTTGGGGAAATGGTGGGCGTGAGAGGGGGGGTTAGCTGCCCTTCAATCACTTTCGACTATTAAAAGGGCACTAGCCCTTACAATTTCCAATTGAATGAGCCCTTTTTGAAGTTTCTACAACATCGCTTTCTATAAAAAAAACCTTATATGCCCCCAGGGCATAACTTACGACTCTTGCCCTGAGGGCTGTGGGGGTAGAGGGGTTGTCATCCTTAAAGACCTAATTTCCAAAACTTTCAACTACGTTGAATAAAATGGCTATCTAAAAATTTTGATTGGACGTGTTTGGGGAAAAGGTGGGCGTCAGAGGGGGGTTAGTTGCCCTCAAATCACTTTCGAGACTATTAAAAAGGGCACTAGCCCTTTTAATTTCCAATCGAATGAGCCCAAACTTATATGCCCCTAGGGCATAACTTATAACCCTTGCCTTGAAGACTGTGGGGAGAGTGTTCTAATCAAAAGTATAATTTCCTGAACTTTAAATTGCGTGGAACAAAATGGCTATCTCAAAATTTTGATTGGATGTTTTTGGGGAAATGGTGGGCGTGGAAGGGGTGTTAGTTGCCTTCCGAGACTATTAAAAAGGGCACTTGCCATTTTAAGTTCCAATCGAATGAGCCCTTTTTGAAGTTTCTACGACACCGCGTTCTATAAAAACCTTATATTCCCCAAGGGCGTAAATTACAACCCCTGCCCTGACGGGCTGTGGGAGGTTGTCATCCTCAAAGACCTAATTTCCGGAACTTTCAACTACGCTGAACAAAACGGCTATCTTAAAATTTTGATTGGACGTGTTTGGGGAAACGGTGGGCGTGAGAGGGGGGTTAGTTGCCATCGAATCACTTTCGACTATTAAAAAAGGGCAGTAGCCCTTTGAATTTCCAATCGAATGAGCCTTTTTTGAAGTTTCTACGACAACGCTTTCTATAAAAACCTTATATGTCCCCAGGGCATAACTTACAACCCTTGCCCTGAGGGCTGTGGGGGAGTGTCCTCCTCAAAAACATAATTTCTATCTTGAAATCAACTACGCTGAATAAAATGGTTATCCAAAAATTTTGATTCGATATGTTTCTGGAAAAGGTGGGCGTGAGAGGGGGGTTAATTGCCCTCAAATCACTTTCGACTATTAAAAAGGGCACTAGACCTTTGGATTTCCAATCGAATGAGCCCTTTATCAAGTTTCTACGACAAAGATTTCAATAAAAACTTATATGCCCCCTGGGCATAACTTATAACCCTTGCCCTGAAGACTGTGGGGGCAGTGTCCTGCTTAAAGGTATAATTTCCTGAACTTTAAACTACGTGCAACAAAAACGCTATCTCCAAATTTTGATTGGATGAGTTGGGGGAAATGGTGGGCGTGGAGGGGGTGTTAGTTGCCTTCCGATCACTTTCGACTATTAAAGAGGGCACTAGCCATTTCAATTTCCAATCGAATGAGCCCTTTTTGAAATTTCTACGACAACGCGCTTTATAAAAACCTTATTTGCCCCCAGGGCATAACTTACAACCCTTGCCATGAGAACTATGGGGGGTTGTCATCCTCAAAGACCTAATTTCCAGAACTTTCAACTACGTTGAACAAAATGGCTATCTTCAAATTTTGATTGGATGTGTTTGGGGGAAAGGTGGGCATGAGAGGGGGGTGAGTTGCCCTCCAATCACTTTTGACTATTAAAAAGGGCACTAGTCCTTTGAATTTCCAATCGAATGAGCCTTTTTTGAAGTTTCTTCGACAACGTTTTCTATAAAAACCTTATATACCCCCAAGGCATAACTTACAACCCTTGCCCTGAGGGCTCTGGGGGAGTGTCCTCCTCAAAAACATAATTTCTATCTGGAAATCAACTACGCTGAACAAAATGGCTATCTCAAAATTTTGATTGGATGTGTTTGGGGGAGTGACAGACGGGGGGGGGGGGGGGGCTAGTTACCCTCCAGTCACTTTCGACTATTAAAAAGGGCACTAGCCACTCCAATTTCCAATCGAATGAGCCCTTTTCGAAGTTTCTACGACAACTCCTTCGATACGAAGTGCCCTGGTCTAAAAACCAAGAAAAAAAAAATAATAATAATACATTGTGCCAACATCGTTCTTTACTTAGGCAGCGGTATTGTGTGCTACCTATGATTCTGAAACAGGTTTATGCCAGCTTTGCCTCTCACTCGGACTATCTGTCTTGGCTTTTCTCCAATTAAATAAAAAAAAACAAGTTTTTTAAACTGAAAGTAAGGAGCGACATTAGAACTTAAAACGAACAGAAATTATTCCGTATATGAAAGAGGCTGTCCCCTCCTCAACGACTCGCTCTTTACGCTAAAGTTTTTTTTTTTATTGTTTTAAACAATTAAGTTGTGAGACAGAGTCAAACTTTAGCGTAAAGAGCGAGGCGTTGAGGAGGGGACAGCCCCTTTCATATACGGAATAATTTCTGTTCGTTTTAAGCTTTAATGTCGCTCCTTACTTTCAGTTTAAAAAACTCCTTTTTTTTATTTAATTTCTGATCGTTTTTTTAGTTAATGCAGCTTTTATTTTGGCTCACCATCATTGAATAAGTAAACAAAATTTGCATAAAAACTTTACTTTTCTTTTGCTAAATGGTTGTATCTAAATTTGGTTATGACGTAATTTACAAATTAACTTACGTAACGAACTTCTATATTCGTATATTTTTCTTCTGGCAAAAAATACAAAGTTGCAGATTTTTGCAGATATGAGCTTGAAACCTATGTAATAGGGTTTTCTGATACGCTGAATCTGACGGTGTGATTTTCATTAAAATTCTTTCACTTGTAGGGGATGTTTCCCCCCTCTTTAAAAATCAGGTAAATTTTCGCAGGCTCGTAGCCTTTGATGAGTAATACTAAACTTAATAAAATTTATATATTTAGAATCAGCATTATAAGCCTATTCTTTTGATACATTTATTGACATCAAAATTCCGTTTTTAAAAGTTTCGATTACTATTGAGCCGAATCGCTTGTTTTTTTTGTATATGTTATTACGTATATGAGGGGGTTCTCCCCTTAGTCAATACCACGCTCTTTACGTTAAAAGCTAAAAAAATTTTAATTCACAAACGCCTGAATCACAAAGGCCGTTTAATTAGAATAGATAGCTCTTTTGAAAGCACTGAAAAAAAACTGTAGCGTAAAGAGCGAGGTATTGACTTGGGAGAGAACCCCCTCATATACGTAATAATTTTCTGTTCGTTTTAAGTTCTAATGTTGCTTCTTACTTTCAGTTGAAAAACTTGTTTTTTTTTTTATTTAATTTCTGATGTTTTTTAAATAATGCTTGGAAGTCCTGCGCCCTCTTCATAGAAATGTCCCTTAACCTAAAGAAACATCCTCCAGGGAAAGATTCTCCCGATTAACCCCCTCCTCCAGCCCCCCCCCCCCCACCAGAAAAAAAATCCTTCCTGAAAATGTCTGTATACTTCCCAATAACCAATACAATATGTAAGCAATGGGCAAAGTTCATAACTTGAGGCCCTTCCCCTGGGAACTGTGGGGGATTAAGTCATCCTAAAAGACATATTTATTAAATTTTCGACTATGCTGAACAAAATGGCTATCTCAAAATTTTAATTGGGTGACTTTGAGAAAAAAATGAGCGTGGGAGGGGGCCTAGTTGCCCTCCATTTTTTGGTCACTTAAAAAGGACACTAGAACTTTTAATTTCCGTTCCAATGAGCCCTCCTACGATATTCTAGGACCCCTGGGTCAATACGATTACCCCTGAGGAATAAAAAACAAAAAAACAAATGAACACGCATCCGTGATCTTTCTTCTGGCAAAAAATGGAAAATTCCATATTTTTGTAGATAGGAACTTGAAACCTCTACAGTAGGGTTCTCTGATACGCTGAATATGATGGTGTGATTTTCATTAAGGTTCTATAACTTTTAGGGGGTCTTTCCCCCTTTTTTCGAAAATCAGCCAAATTTTCTCAGGGCGCGTAACTTTTGATGGGTAAGATTGAACTTGATGAAACTTATATATTTGAAATCATAATTAAAATATGATTCTTTTGATGTATCTATTGGTATCAAAATTCCGTTTTTTAGAGTTTTGGTTACCATTGAGCCGGGTCGCTCCTTACTTACAGTTCGTTACCACGAACTGTTTGATTAGCCATGGCTTAATTATTTCAGCTTGATTTGCAACTAGTTTGAGAGAGAGGCAAAGATGGCATAAGCCTTTTTCAGAATTATGTCCCTTCAATTGTTGATAGATAGTCTATCATCCATCCATCCTACTGCAGAACTAAGGTAGATAGTCATGGAATAAGGGTAATTTGAATAGGCTATGGATTTCCATGAGCCATTTGAAGGCAATTGGAGACCCCAAATAAAAGGTTTTCAAATACTTATGATTGACCATGTTCACAGGACTTTGAAGACGATTGGGCAGCTCAGATTCTTCTCACTATATGAGCTTTGCCTACTGGTAGGGGCGAACCCAGCGATAGATTTCGGAGGGGCACGGATAAATTGACTAAGGAATGGTAGTACTGACTAAAAGGGAAAAATAAAGTTTTTAGAATACAATATACATTCTTTATTGAGACAACACTGTAAATATGTAATTATAAATTAAAATTAAGCCCCTTTTATCGTGGGCTAGTTTATCCAAAACATCTTATGCATTGACTGGAATATCCTTGTGTATAGATAAAGCCAATCCATTAAGCCGTTCCCGACCTGAGGCACTCCTGGTATAAGATAATTTCTTAAGCACTACAGAGAAGCTGTTGAAATTTATAAATACCAGCATATAGGTATAGCTTTGAACAGGGATTCAGGTGGTTTAAGAATAGATGAGTCCTATTTCGGTTTTCTCAAAAGAGAAGCCGATACTTTAATAGTCCCAGATATAAACCTTGTAACACTTTCCCAATCACTTAATCAGACACGTCAACAACCCTTAAGGTTCAAAGAGTGTAGCGAGAAATGAAATTATTAAAATCAGGAGTCAGATGACATAGCTCTCAGACTCATTCAATGTTGTTTTCGTTTTTGTTGAGTGAATGAATGTTTTTTTTCTTTTATTTCTCAGTTATTCGCTAGTATCCGTCGATGGCGGTTCAATTTTGAATTTCTTTGCAAATCACGGATATTAGTGAATGACTCACTTTTATTGTTGTTAGGTGTTTGGTTTTAATTCTTACAATTTTTTGGCTTTTATTGATTTTTATTCATCTTTTAATTTTTTTATTCTGTTTCACATTCACATTGACTTTCCGCGTTTTTGTTGTTGGTTTGTTCTTCGGCACTCGCATTGATTATATTTTTTCGTTTCGCGCTGAAGATGAGAGGCGTTTGTCCCCTCAAAATATTCGCTTTGTTGTATTTTTTCGGTATTTTCATTTGGCCTTCAAAAACCCCATTTTTGCTCGTTTTTCTTTCTTTATGTCCTGGTATTAGATTTCACTCTTCTCAGGGTAGAAAAAGAACGCTCGCACGTAGCCGTAGTGACGGATTCGTTGCACCAATCTTCAAAAATCGATGTAGAGTGGGAAAAATGTTCTTTTTCCATTCTTTTAGGCACATTATGAAATATTTTGGTGTCACGTTTCCCGGCTGTATCCACATTCTCCTCCACAGAGCTAATTCAGATTGCAAGCTTCTCCTATAGCTGTCTGCGTCAACATACCAAAAAATTAGTCAGAGAGTCTGATATATTCTTGTTTTTCTTCGTCGATCGAAATACAGTGTTGAGGAAATAGGTATTGCTGTGACTCCAGCAACTTTCTGACACTAAGGAATCGCTGATACAGCTGCTGCTGAAAGTAGTCGATAAATGGGATAAACATAGAACGTCGGTATTACATTTCAGGATCCTTTTACGCTGTTGCGTAAATATCCCTATACGTTTGTTTTGGAGGTCATCTGGGCATCCTAATGCCGATTTTATAATCTTGACATAGTTCAGTCCCTTCAGTAAAAAGTGGATGAAACGTGGCTTTTTCTCCTCTCTATCATGTCTCTAACTTCGTTCTTAAGATCGTAAGCGTGTTTGAGAAAGTATGCGATATCTATAGTATCTGATTGCAGAGATGTCGATAAATTCTGTGACAGACTAAAAACTTTTATGACAGTAATCATAGCTGCTGCAAAACTGCGTCTCTCAATAGCAGATAGCAAAGAATAAGCTTTGCTTGAAGATTCAGAAGCTGAATCATGATGTTTTTGAATTTCCCTCATGGTCTTACAGATAATAATGAACATCTCTTTTAACAAAATGATTGCTTTTAAGTGCTCCATCCATCTAGTCTCGCAAAATTTGTTCAATCTTATTCTTTTTGTCCCTGTGATAGGATTACTTTCTTGAACAATTTATTTAAAATTGCAAAGCGTTTAGGTGAAATTCGAAAGAAACTAATTACTTCTTTCAAAGTTCTTAGATAGTTTTTCATAATAGGTATGTTGTAGGAATGACACAGGGCTAGATTTGAGAAGTGATTTGCATAGTGAACATAGACTGCATGGGGAAAAATTTCACAGACTATAGCAGCACAACCTTGAAACTGGCCACTCATAGATGAAGCTCCATCATAACCTTGCCCCCCCCCCCCTAAGGATTTTAAGTTGCTTCCCATTTTAACCAAGGTTTGTATCAACCAATTGTTTCTGTTTGAAAAAAGTCTATAATTGTGATTTCCGTTTTGGAATGATGGACGACTACTTAAAAAGCAGGGACGTAGACTTCTGTATAAACACTGAAAAAAGAACACATTGAATTAAACGAAGTTCAACAATCTTAGGAGCCCGAGGTCATAACAGCATCTGGCTTACTGGCGACAGCCGGGCATTGTTCCAACTGCATTTTCATAAAACAAAATTCTCGTGTAGAGATTGTCACAAATTACCTACTTGTTGTGCATACATTACTTTATATCAATTGGATTAAAACCTATAATGAATTTGGTTTTCTTTTTAAGACAGTTTCGTTTTAAATTATTTTATAAAATAAGTAAATAATTCATTTTTTTAAACTCGTCACAATGAGATTGAGGGCGTTTATTATCCTTTTGTATTAGTCAAGATCTATAAAAATGTCGACCCTAAAGGACAAATTTCCCCAATTTCAGGGGGATGTATCCCTGTTATCCCCCTTTGGGTTCGCCCATACCTACTGGAATTGCAATGGGGATGACCGAGGTTTTTGGGTTGACTCATGACGGACAATGTCCCCTGGACTTGTATGCAAAACGGGGGACTGAATTTGATAAACTCAGAGGTGAACGAGTGACCTTGGTATCCTAATAGGCTCGCCCGCTTAGACTGTCAGGCGGATTACCGTGGTTAAGGATTGACACAGGACCGACAAGTCCCCTGGACTCGCAGGCAAACGGGGAGATCTATAGTTCTCCAAGTGTTCAGGTAAACGGCTGGAGTAACTATGGCTCTCTTTTTGGACAAATACTACTGTCTTAGCTTTTGGAGATGCACGTCCGCTAAGAGTCTCAGGCAGGTTGACAGAGTTTTAGAATTGACAAATGACCGTTAAGTCGCCTGGAATCGCAGGCAAACAAGCGTCCAAAGCCTATTAGGGTCCATTCGCCCAGAGTGTCAGGCGAGTGAGCCAATGTATAAGCTCAGACAGTTGCGCTAACAAAAGATTAATTAATATTGGGTTGACCATAACAAATGCAACATATTTTGGTTGTGAGGTTTAAAAAATTTATATTTCTGCATTAAAAGAAATATCTAGTTCGCCTGTCTATTTTTTGCTAGAACAAAGGCTAGCATTAGAAAATGGATACTGTAGTGTTTGAATTAATTGGTGTTAAGGTGTTTGAACATCCGCCCAGAGTGTCAGGCGAGTGAGCCAATGTATAAGCTCAGACAGTTGCGCTAACAAAAGATTTATTAAATATTGGTTGACTGACCATAACAAATGCAACATATTTTGGTTGCGAGGTTTAAAAAATTTATATCTCTGCATTAAAAGAAGTATCTGGTTCGCCTGTCTAGTTTTGCTAGAACAAAGGCTACCATTAGAAAATGGATACTGCAGTGTTTGAATTAATTGGGACAAAATGGAATTTTTTTCCCGAACCTTATTTTGTTTACCATTATTTATCTTTAAAAAGACTGTTAAATCTATATTAGCATGAGGTATGTGTATGTAAGGTAAGATATGTGAATTGTCAGGCAAATCAAAAACTTTGGTTTTATTTCCATGCGTAAAAGTCTGGACAAATCTCGAATCATGGCTGCGCTATAATGAAGGGATGACACGGAAAGCCTCAAACTGTAGTACCATTATACAGTAACGTTTTTAGGCCTCATAAACTAGGAGCGGGGGCAAGGTATACAAAAATTACAATTGCGACTATGTTTTAGTTAATTAAGCACCTTAATGGGAGTGTAAAAATATAAAATAAAAGGAATTTAATATCGGATGTTAGAAAAACTAGAGATGGGGCAGACCCCATCCCCCTGCCCAGGTATAGAGCCACCACTGCTGATATACTACAAACCAGTCAAACGAGGGAATTATAGTCTCTGAGCAGACAACCTCTTGCCCGGGTTTAGGCTACTGGGGATATCACAGGTAATGACTTACCAACTCGAACAAGAAAAAGATTAATTCGAACTCTGTAGTACGTGATTCATAAAAAAGGTAAGCTCAAGTGCATTACTTGGAATTACAGATAAACAAGTTGAAAATCTTTGAGCATAATCTAGCAATCTTCTGTAGGCGCATTCTTCTGTGGGTACTATCATCAGAATCTTCAAGCTTCGCTGGTTAATTTTTTTTTTTTGGGGGGGGGGGGGGGTGCAAATTTTTGATGGAATGAAGCTTTCCTGGGGGGTGGGAAGGCAAAATAAAAACGATGACTGCCATGATCAACTAAACCAAAGGTAAGCTATGTGATGACGAAAAAAAAGTGATTACGCTCTTTACAATAACATTTACAAATAGTGACATTTACAATGACATTTACAAATAGTTTCATTCCGACTGATGACAGGATAAACCACTGACACTGCAATGACACAAGATAATAAAGACACCATGTTTGATAGGAAAAAAAATAGTGACATTTAAGTTAATGACATCTAATAGTTAATAGTCTAAGTAATAGACCAAAAATTGGTCAAAGAAAAATGATGACAAAGTGGTCCTTTGGTAACCTTATATGAGCTCCTAGTGTTAAGTCTAGGGGAGCCTCTTCATTTCCTCTTACGGATGTACAGATGTGTCTTGATCTACCTGGGCTGCTCACACTAATACAAACAGATCAAGTCTAAGGTTTGGAGAGGGGAAGGGTCGGTAGCTAAAATTCTAATGAACTTTTTGTTTGCTCGGTAATGCAAGCAGAATCCTTGCAAAAATAAACTGCCCCGAGTCGGGAGGGGGTACTAATTTTCAATGAAATCTTCATATTGTCCTTAGTTTATTTAAAAAGATGGTCTGAGAGTCTTCTTCGCCGTGTATTTGATGAAAGCAAATGAAAAAGTTTACACTATAAAGAATGTAATCACGTGGCAATTCGGATAGTGAAAGATTTCTTATTTCTGGAAATTTCGGGTGAGATTTCTAAGAACTTCTTTTTTTGTGGAAAAGAATTTAGTCGTCATTCTTTAGTTATCCAGGGGCATTTTGTTGAGAAACTGCTTTTTTATTTTCATTTTTTTCATCTGTGTTTCTTTATTTTGCTGTAAAACATAATTTAAACTGGTCATATTGTAATGGTAAGTCATTCTTACTAAATAACTCTATAATCACTCTATGTCTACGAGATTGGGCATGAGACAAAAGAAAGTAATCAGGCAGCCAATTTATTTATTCATTGTTGTTTACTTCTGGAAAACAAAAATCTTCAGTTATATTTTATAAATATATTGTTATATTGTATAAACTCGGTATGGAGCATGAAAAGGCAACCAAACAACCTCATTATTGTTTTTTTTACTTTGGACAGTAAAAACACAAAAATGTGTGCAGTCTTTCCTCTGCTGCGCTGTATGTCTACGATATGGAGCTTGGGAAGGTAATTAGACAGCCTATTTGTTTATTCATCTTTATTTTTTTTTATTTTCATATAGCAAAAAAAAAAAAAAAAAAAACATCTTCCACTGTCTTTCTTCCACTGTAATTTATAGCAGTGAACAATATCATTGTTGGAAAATAGTTAAGTTATTGGACAGGGCTCTGAGACTGTGCATGCTGAAACCGACCAAATCTTTGAGGGGGTTCGTCTCGCGTGGAAGTTTCCGTGAATTAACCTTTTATATTTATTTCTTCATGTATTTGTTTAGTTTAGGATATATATTTAATTCAGCCGACCAAACTACGACATTTGTGTTCATGTTTTGCGTTCATCAGATCCTCACCAGGTCTGTTATCAGTGATGGAAAAGTAGCCTACAGTCTTCCGATGATGAACCGTTATTTTTTTCCGTGATTTCCATTTTGTGTTAAGAAGAAAAAAGAAGAAAAAAGTGTCGTCATGGTTCATTTTTCACACCTTTTAAATACTTGTATCTTTATGCCTGGGCCAAAGTATAGTCACACCTACGACTATAGTTCCTATTAGTTATCCCGTTCTTGATTTATCGAGTTGAATAGTGCTCAACTTACATGCGTCGCCGTAGACACCGGTATATAGGAATTATATACTTTTTTGAATGTTCATAAAGAAGAACAAGAAGAAGGATAAAAAGATACGAGTCGAACGGGTATAAGCGTTGATTTTGTCTCTCCAGTGTTCAAATCAGGGGAGGGGGCACAATATAAAAAAAAATGCTAAAATATTGAGAAATAACAGCAGAAAGTGTAAATTCTCATATTTACACGAATATAAGAGAAGTTGTACGAGCCTAAATCATCTCCTTCCTTTACACTCGAGTCTAGAGATAAATATAGTTACATTCAACCAACATGACTCGTTATGAATCAGAATCTAAGGTATTTAACTTATTTAGAAACAATTCCCGACTTATTACTTTTTTTTTAGTTTATTTAACGTTGAAAGTCATGGAAGATGAAGATAGAGATGTACAGTTGGAGTTCAGAAGCCTTATCGATGAAATCGCAACCCACACAAATCAAGTGAGAGAAAAGGTGAAAGTGTTAAGCCAACAAATTGCAGATGACCCCCCAAATGTGAATAAGGTAACTGAATCCCTGATATGCTGAGTGAATGCTGATGCTGATGCTGAGTGATTCGTTCTCAGCATCAGCATCAGAAGATTCTGATGCTGATGCTGAGTGAATTATGCTTTTTCCTTCTCTTTGTGAATAAAAATTAGAAGCTTTGGCTGACCAATGACTTTTTTATCCCGTGTTTTGGGATGCAAAGTGTTATCCATCATTGGCGGTCTAGGCCTAAGCAGGTGGTGCAGCTGCCCCCCCTCCCACCCAGTTTTTCTGATATATTCAAATAATTTTTATTAACGGACGTATTTACACTCATGACTGAAATTTGATTTTAATTTTGACATAAATTTGATTTTGACTTAAAAGTTAACATATATCGTTGATACCTGCCTCCCTGGTTTACGTCCTCACCTTAATTGTACTTAGTCCTATGTCTGGGGTATATTTAGGAATTTGTGTTGGGTGGATGAGGAGGAGTATATGCTTAATTAAAGCACCATGTGTAGGTAAATAGCTTGGAATAACTGTGTTGTGAGTAAAAATAGTTGTGAAGAGTTGAAAAGTTATGTGCAGAAAACCAACTATATAATATTTCCAACAGGATCAAGGCCCTGTGTTTTCAGGTCTTCTCTTTTTGATACTGCAATGCTTTCTGCGTCAGAATACCAATGCTTTTAATGTATTTATCCAATAAGCAAGTAAATGGTATTTGTTTTTTGGTGAATTTCAGGTAATGAGTTGGCGTGTCCATTTAAAGAATAAAGGCCCTAGATTTGTTTTGTCCTGACTTCTAATTATGTTGCTCTGAAATGCTTAATAGGCTTTTTTTTGCATTTTTCCTATTCTAATAAGGTGTAGAGGTAACATCCTTCTCGTGGTATCCCTTAGAATCGTTAAAACAAATGGTAGCTGGCCTACTACCTATTTCAGTCACTGGCGGTCCTGGCCAGTGTTCTACCACAAGGCAGGGTATCTTTCGGAACACTCTGTCGAGATTGAATGTATTTAACCTATTAATGGCTTTCAAAATCATCGACGGGGGGTCAATCCCCCGTGATGTCTGACTCACCGACTATGGTGCAAGAAAAGATCCCAAGTAGAGCAATCTCAGGTGGAGGAAAGAAGTTCTATTAGTAAGACTAGTTCTGAGGATTAATTGCTGCTTGATGTTGATGGCTGGCAAGTGTTGGGTAACTCTCCTCCAGCGTTACCTGCTCAAGTCGGTCTGAAGATGGCGGTTGGGGCTCTCAGGTTCGAGGAAAACAATTTTGGACACCTTAATATCGCCAAGTTAGGCTCTTTTGTAAAGAGAAAAAAAGGATAGGCAAATCCTATATCAAATTACAATACACATGGGAGGATCCCGTCATGGCTACTAATTCAATAACGAAATCCATTTCCTCTTATTGGGCTCAGTTTGTGTTCCCGTATTTATGCCCTCTATCTATTAAAAATACTCTAAAATTCTTCATATTTGCAATTTTAATTTCTGAATTAAAATCCTTGTATTTATTTTTTATATGTACGTAGTTATTCGTGAACAATGGGAACGTATAAGTAAAGAGAAACAGTTACAGTAGTGTGTGATTTATTGACGTCCAAAGTGTTGTCCAGCACTGCATGCTTAATAAGATTGTGCTTCGGCATTGAAAGAGGTATTAGTAAATAATTTAAAGATCTAGATTTATAGTTAATAATCTCTTTTTTGAACGTTTGAATGTTGAATTTAGTATTTTTGGCAATTACTATGTTATTACTATGTTATTTTATGCTGGTATCATTAACATTCTAGGATACTTTACCTTGAAAATTTACAAAAAAAGTGAAGCATTGTATTTTCGTCTTGCATTCATAGATTAAATGGGCATGCTGTAGAACTTGTGTCTTATTTAAAGGAACTTCAGGGAAAAATAATCGCTTTCAGAGCAAGCTTCTTTTGGTATTAATCAAAAAAACTTTTTGCACAACATAAGTTTTTCAAAAAAAAAAGTAAAGAACTCTATTAAACCAAAAATGAACAAAAAAAAGAAGAATCAATCAAATAATTTACCAAGCATACAATTACCACAAATCAGTATCAATAATTATTGAAACCCAAGACAAGCCGAAATTAATGTGAGTAGGGTTCTAAACCCTATGCTTTCTAAATGCTAGATTAGAAAGCATAGGGTTCAGAACCCTACTTAAATTAATATTTGCTTGTTGTGAGTTTGACTTATTTTAATTTCTTTTTGTTTTGGGTTTCATTTATTTATTGATACTGATTTGTGGTAGTTGTATGCTTGGTAAATTACTTGATTCTATTTTTGTTCATTTTTGGTATAATGGAGTTCTTTACTTTTTTTTTGAAAAACATATTTTGGGCAAAAATTTTTTTGATTAATTTCTGTTCATTTTATATTTACATAGTCTTTTTCAAGGAGAAAGACTGAGCCCCTTCTGAAGTTAAACAACCATCCCTTCCATAAAAAATTGAAAGGGCAATGGCCCTTTCAATTTCCAATCGAATGAACCCTTTTTGAAATTTTTACGACAACGCTTTCTATAAATATATTATATGCCCCCAGGGAATAACTTAAAACCTTAGTCCTGAGGGCTGTGGGGGGGGGTGTCATCCTCAAAGACCTCATTTCCAGAACTCAACTACGTTCAACAAAATGGCATTCTCAAAATTTTGATTGGATGTGTTTGGTGAAATGGTGGGCGTGAGAGGGGAGTTACCCTTCAATCACTTTTGACTATTAAAAAGGGCACTAGCCCTTCCTATTTCCAATCGAATGAGCTCTTTTTGAAGTTTCTAACAACATGGCTTTCTTTAAAAACCTTATATGCCCCCAGGGTATAGCTTACAACCCTTGCCCTGAGGGCCGTTGTGGGTTGTCATCCTCAAAGACAAAAAATGGCTACCTCAAAATTTCGATTGTACGTGTTAGGGGAAATGGTGAGCGTGAGAGGGGGTTAGTTGCCCTCCAATTATTTTCAACTATTAAAAAAGGCACTAGCCATTTTAGTTTCCAATCGAATGAGCACTTTTTGAAGTTTTTACGACAACGCTTCCTATAAAAAACCTTATATGCCCCCAGGGCATAGCTTACAATAAATCAATAAATCAGTTAAATCAGTCAATAAATCAGTTTTATGTTATACTCTGGAAGGTTCATTCATCTATCTTGACTCGGTGACTTTATTAAAGCAAGTTATGAAAAGAAATTATCAAATCAAGTTTGTCTGAAAAGCCATTGTTAAACATACCAAAATCAACTACCTTCAAGCTTCATTGTTGTTGCCTCTGAGCGCATGGAATTGATTAGAAATTGTTTTTGCACTCTGGTATATAATAGTACTGAAGGGCATACGGTATAACAGCAGCACTATCTATATTATTCTCAATTGAAATATTATTAGTTTCTAATAATAAAAAAAGTGATAAAAAGTATATCCAAGGTCTGAGAGAAGATAGTACATTTTTGAGGCTGTACATTTTCATTCACCCTTGGACCAGAATATAAATTGTACCAGATGGTATATTTTCCAGGTTGCAGCGGCTAGGATAGGAAGTGCGGTTAGTAGTTGATTCGGTGAAATCACGAGTTAAGAAGGGCTGTGTGTAAAGAAGGGCTCGAGTTAAGAAGGGCTGCTTGTATGGACTTTGTCGAAAGGAACACAGCAGAGGCTATAGGAGAGCATGGTATCAAATGGGGAGATAAACACTCCTAGACTTTGATTATTCAGATTATTTGAGCGTCCCAGATAAAATGTTAATGAACTAAATTTCTTGAGGTTTTGAGAGTTCAGGATACAGAAATAAATTTTAAATTAATATTAAGGGCTGCCGAGACTTGGAATATGTGAGGGTGTATGAGGTGATATTAAGTCACGATAAAATATTTCAAGTGAATAGCTTCGCTTCCCTGAGTTGTATTATTGATAAAGATGGTGGATGTCGTGAAGATGTAAAAGTAGAATAGCCAATTGGCAATTTTTTTATTATTATTATTTTTTTTTTTTTTTGTAATTAAAAAAAAGCTCGGAAGAATAGGAAGACAAGTCTGCGAACTGAGATTACAAGATTAGAAGCCACGCCCATAACAGTAGTCCAGCCTGGCTATGGAACCTACCAGCCACGCATTTTGAACTTTATATGTGTGTATCCAGAACTTTCGTATTTGTTTTTTACTGTCTAAAAAAGGACTTATCCCTATTGAAACTCTCATTTGTTTCTTGCTAGCCGCAGGTGGGATCTTAGAAAATTACCTCTGTTTAAGTCGGTGTTTTAATACTTATGATTATTATAATTTTTGAAAGCTCCTCTGAGAGGAAGGGAGCGGTCTTATGGAAAAAAAACATAATGTTTGCCATCTACTTGTTGTGGATCCAAGTTTTTGCCAACAATTGCAGCAGCAGCAACAAATATTTTTCGATAATAGTGTGCTTATTTGACATTCTATTTAGTAGTAAAATGTTCTGTCTTAAAGTGTGTGTGTCAAGAGCAAATGCCAGAGAAAGAATGAAACTTTTAATTCTTGGTGAAAGTCAGCTACATTCTTAGTAAAGAAAAGGCCAAATTGAGATTCGAAAGATTACCATCTAAAATTTTAGAAGGATTCAGAATTTCCTATTTATGAGTTAAAGCTATAGGTCAATTATTTTGAATTAAAAATTTGTAACTTATTTCATTGCTTGGTGTTCATGTTACAAGGCATAACTTTCTCAGAGTTCAAAATTAGCGTCTAGTAGTCAATTTATTAGCCGACATGGGCAAATAGCTAATGTAAAACTTCATTTATACAACCAGCAGCATCAGTTCGCAAGAACTAAGAGGGGGGAGGGGGGGGGGGGGGCAAAATGTATTTTTCAAAATATGTGGGGAAATTTTGTTGTTGTTTCTACTTTTTCAATGAAAGTACAGAAAAAGCCTTTTTTTCCATGAAAATACCGAAAAAGGGTTGATGCTTTTGCATGCATACCTTAGTCTATAAACCTATTAAAGTACAAACTAAAGCCTTATATAAAACTTATACCACTATTACTACTACTACTACTACTAACAACTCGCCACAGCACCAAGTCGCCTGAGGCTAACACAACTACGCACGCTCATCCTCCATCACAATCTATTCAAATCCTCCCTCTTTACAACCTCCCAGCAAGTTCCCATTTCCCTTAAATCTTTCCATACGATATCCTCCTACCCCAACCGAGGATGACCTGCTTTCCGTTTAGCCCTACCCGGTTGTCCGAGAAGGACAATCATTGGCAATCTGTCATCTGCAGAACGTGTCCTAGCCATCTCAACCTTTTCTCTCATTATAGCCCTAGAAAACGAGATTAAATCACGCTACCAAACTGTAGCTTCCAATATTCTAATCTTGGTTCGCAGACTTATCATCCTACTCTTCCAAACTTTCCTCAACATGTTCTACTAACAGCTCACTGAAGCACCCAGCTGCCTGAGGCTATGACAGCTACGCACGCTCCTCTTCCATGCCAATCTATTTAAAGCCTTCTTCTTTACATCCTCCTACGAAGTTCCAATTTCCCCTAAATCCTTCCTTACGACTTCCTCCCATTGTCTATGTTATAGACTTGGTCAGATCAGCTTTTGAACGGCAAAAAAAATATGGTAAGATTGGTGGCTTCAGCAATAACAATGGCTTTCCTCTTGTCTTTGAAATTGCATTTCTATACTCTACTACTTTCCTTGTACTATAATTTTACTACACTTTTCCTTTTATTATACGTTTTTATATATTACTACTTTAGTGCCAAGTGAATGAAACTTCTATTAAAAGAGTTTTAAAATGTACTCTTGGGGTTCATTATTCTGGGAGACTTCGGTGAAACGCAGCTGATCGCAAAATTAAGAGTGGGTGTTTTGACGTCATTGCATATAACCTTAAGCACGGCAAGTTATGAGGCTGGAAGAGGAGGGCTAGACTTTAACCCTTTCGGAAAAAAAAATACAAAAGGCACAGTTTTTTAAAATTCGGGAAGAATTTTCCGAGATTTTTTTTAGGTTTTTGCCTCTTATAGTTGTTGTTTTCTTGCCCCCTTCTTTAGAACATTTCTATGGGCACCTATGGTCTCAAATGTCTAGTGTTAGAAAATATAGAAATCCAAGAACTGGAGATAAATTACAAACTCGTTTTTGTTTTTGTTTTTTTTTTCCTAACGTTTCCTTGATAGATTTAACCTGTCTTCAGTTATGGGGATTTTAATCAAAATTAAATGTACAAATCTGGAGACTATGGATCCTGGCCCTTGAATTAGAAGCCGTTTTATGACATCTACACTATTATCAGCCATTATTGTGGCAAAGAATATAATAAGCTTAAAATATAAGCCTTTTTTCTGTGACATTCGGTAAGAAATTGAAAATCATCAGAAAGGCTCCTTCACAAACTAGTTTTTTTCTTTAAAGTTTTGGCCTAAAAATATATAGAAATAATACATAGAAAAGAAAATGTCAGTGTTTTTAGCCCTATAATTTGTATTTTCTATTTATAGAATTTATTGTTTTAGGGTTTAAGGATTCTTGAAGTCAAATTTCGGCCTTTTCTTGAGTGTCTGATCGGATTACCTTGCGGCATAATTATAAAGGAAAACGGAAAAGGCCTCAAAATATTTTAAAGAAAATCTGAGCCTTTTTAGGCTTTGAATTTGTTTCTTATTTGTATCATTCTTTTTTTTAGGGACTCAGTATTCTTGAAGTAAAATATCATGCCTTTCTTGAGTATCTAATTGGCATAACTTATGGCATGATTATAAAGGCAAATGGAATGAGCCTCCAAAAAAATTCATTAATTGGTAAGTTTTCTTTTATATCTTTTTATTACCAGTGCAAATAAGATTGTATGTACGACCAGATACTGATTTACTAAAACATAAATCAACATTTCTTCCTTAAATGTATAGGTTTGTGGAGGATGGTGTGTATTTGTCCCACCTCTGCTTCTGCAGCACCGAAAATGGTATTGCAGGCAACACTTTTCCAGACAAGCAAACACTTTTCTGGAAAAAAAACTTGTCTGATCCTCCTCTTAGATTGATTTGATTTATATAAATTCTTTAAAAATTATAACCTAAACATGCCCTTTTCCGCATTTTCAACCCTCCCTTGAAGGGAAATTTGTCTTGAAAATTTTTTATGACTAGGCTACTTTCATCCTTTCATTCATTCTGGGTATACCCTAATTCACGGGGGTAATTTCAGCATTTCAATCGAGGTGGGGGGAGGGGTGGGGGGGGGGGGGGGGGGGGGGGGGGGGGGGGGGTAAGAGGGGCGTCCACATCCGGGTGTCTCGGAGGTGTGGGATGCCTTTCAGGGAGAAGGGGTTTTCTTGTCGCCCTCCTCCGGAGAATTTTGTTAAAAATATAAGCCTAAGGGTTTTTTTTTTTGTTTCCTTTTCGTACTCCTGAAAAAAAAAAAAAAAAAAATCAATCCTGTTTCTTTCTTTTTTTATCTATGACTCTCTTTGCTTATTTGTAATCTAATTTGTCCCTATTTCTCTATTCCTTCACTTTACTACCTATCTATCTTACCTCTTACTCGACGTTCTATAGCTTTCCACTTTTAAAATTCCTCACATACATAATTTTTTCTCTCCTAGTACATTTTATCTACCTTTTTTCCTAAAAACCTTTTTTTTTTTTTTCATTCATACGATTCTCCATCCATTAATTTACCATACAACAATTTCAAAATATTCATTCTAGCTACCCTCGGCGGCAAGGGGCTGCTCCCATTCATTTGGCCGATAACATATAACATTAAAATACAAATTTACAATGTATATACGTTTTTAGTACTTTAAAATATATTCACCTTTCTTATAACACTTTAAAACACTTTTCACTATATTTACATAAAAATAAAAAAAAAATTAAAAATATAACACCATTTTTTTTTTAATACATCACATTTCAACACACTCTACTCTCGCTGGGCCCTACGTTGTTAGGTAGCTACAATAATCCTCAAAACAATTCCCAAAAATCAAATACTTCACAATCCGGGTGAATCCTATTCCCCTCAACATATAAAGTAAATTCACTAGTTTAAATTAATTCCAAACAAACATTAAAAAAATGACCAAATCTGAAATCTGTAATCTAAAAATTCATAAAATCCTATACTATAACTATTCAATTAGATTTAAATCTTACCTAATAAACAAACTTAAAAATACTGAACAAATCCTGAAGCTAACTATTATAATCTGAGAATTCTAATTAAACTCTGAAATCAAACACTTCATTAAAAGTTCGAGATATTTAACTTAAAATCTGCTCTTCTTCCATATACCAAAATAAAAACTCCATTTACTAATCTTCTACCTAGATCCTTACCACAAATTGAAAAAAAACAAAAAACATACAAATGTAAAACCTTAAACTCTTAACCCTATAATTTTTTATTATAGCCTAAGGTGTTTTAAGCTTTCTGAAAACTTATTTTGGGATGACTTTATAATGCATGCTAAATACCAAATAGTAAACAAGTAAAGATGGTGTTGGGCTGCCCTAAGTCTGCAATAGCACATTTTTTCTTCAAGTGGTAATGAAGAAGAGTTATTATTTAGCAAAGACGCTACTCAGTTAACTTAAAAAGCATATCACATACTTATACCACAATACATAATAGACAATACACACGCATATAACAAAACACAAAATTAAAATGGCAATCCCGCTTACATCCCTACATTCCATGCCTACATAAATGTATGACTAGGTTCTTAACTTATTTCCGATTTTAAGCTTTGACGGAAAAATGAACTTGGCAACACATAACCAGTTTCCCGCCAATTACATTTTTAAGTTTATTTTGTAAATATTAATGTTTTCAAAGTTATTGGGAAGGGAGCAACTGTCCCCTTGCCTGCCCAAATGATGAATGGCCTAATTCGTAGAATTTTCCTGATAAACTCGGTGATGCTGTTCACCTGTATGTTAATCCACCTGTTTTTGATATATTACTATGCCATCATTATGTTATTATACTAAATTAGCTCACACAACTTTCCTGCTTTATTTAGAAGGTATCTTTTTTTACTTTGGAAACGTCATCAAAGAAACTCATCAGAAGAAGAACAAAGAAGTTTCTTTGTTCTTCTTCTTCTGTCTTTAGTGCTTATGCTTCTACCCTATGCCGACGTTGTCATCTTAACTATCTTACTTTATTTCGGAGCTTTGCTCTCCCGTACGTTCTTGAACTGAGTAAAATAATAGCTTTCTGCTCAGGTAGATAAGCCAGGGAGGACTTGGTGTTCCCTCCTCCAAATATCAGAATTGCAAAGATTTTATCTGAATTTTTCTTTTTCCTTATATGGTTTTCATGTTTTTTTTTATTTTCTCTGTTCTTAGTGCTCAATTAATACAATTATAAACATATTCCTCATTCCCATACTAAATCGTTATTAATAGACAGTTTCTTAAAATCACTGACTTTGTTTTATAGATTTAATCGTGGAGAATAGGACTATTATTGAGAGAATTAGACCGATTGAACAGAAATTAAAGTATCAAATGGATAAAGTTTTAAAAGCGGCTAGAGGAGATTTCTCAGCGGATGATCCCCTCCGCTATAAAGCAAATCCGGATTTACTTGTCGCTAAGGTAAGATTGTTTACTTAAATGTACCATAAAGTGCTTCGTTTGGTTGCAATGAATCCTTAACGAATGGACCAATTGAGCTTGAAGTTAAGACGTCTTTCCCTTTCAAGCCCAAAAGATTAGGGGGTCTTTTGGAGGGATAAAATTGAGCATGAAGGTGTTAATTGTATGTTTTTTTTTTATTATTATTTATTGTTATTATTATTGTGGAATTATTGTATGTATTATATTATTATGGTATTATTTTATTATTATTAAATCGCTTCTTTTTTATTCAGTTTTCTTTTGGCTCGCTAGAATGGATGTCTCTGGGTGAAGTTATGAACGTTTTTTTTTTTTATTTTTTGTGCATGGCACATTGCTTTAGATTTGTTTTGGGCGAGTAATTAGTGTTTGTTACTTTTTTTCTTCGTCTTTCTCCCTGCATTCACAACCATACAGTCTAAAGGGAGCATATGATGATAGATTTTCTTTTACTGTTGATTTGATTTTTGAATTAAAATATCTATCTGTCTATCTGTTCTCGGACTTGAATAATAATAACCATAATAAATAAATAAGTATTTAATAATTAACTAAAAAGGTATTCTTGTCCCTCTCAGCAGCTCCTTCCCCCCCCCTCCCCCCTATTGACGTGCCTGGATGTAATCCAATGAAATAGCTAACTGGATAATTTGTTTTTCGTGACAAGTTGAGGGGGGAGAATTAATAATAAAAAAAGCCTATTTTCTTTGAAGGTTTAAATAAAAAAAGTGCCCGGAAATTCAAGAAATCTCAGATTTAATGGGTGGAGGAGCTGGGCCCCGAGGCTTCCCAAGGATGTAACCCTGGATGCAGGTGATGAACTGAAAATAAGAACTAATTTTAACATTTTCTGTCACCCACCATATGTATTATCGTTAACCTAATCTCTACTGTTTCACTTACAGGCCTTGTGTTAACCTTATTTTAATGCAAACAAATTCCAAGTGTTCCTTTATCCCCGTGCAATTCCCTAAGGAAAATAAAAATGGCAGGAGATGTTGAGAAGGGACAAGAGAAGGTGAAAAGGGGATGTTGGGGAGTTTTTGGAAGGGGTTTAGTTTGAGGTTGAAGGGCATGAGGTAGCACTTTAAAATTACAGATGTGGTATGAAATTTAGAAAAAAAGATATCATAAAAATATCCGACTAATGCCGGGTACCTTTTTGGTTGTTTTTTCATTATACAACTCTATGTTGCAGAAAAATACGACTAAGGAGAAAAAAAAATCCATAATAGAAGGAAAATCTAACACAAAACAAAAATATAATAATCCTTAATTATTTTACTAAAAAGCACAAAAATAAGTGAATATACCTTAAAAAAGAGTTAGTATCCGCTAAGTAATGCTTAAAAAACGCAACAGTAGCCACTCCAACAACCGAAAAAAAAAAACGAATTGTTTCGTAATTCAATATTCTATTAGCAAATGAGCCTTTTCTGCAGAAATTTTTGAAAGCTATTGAAAGGTTAAATGAGAGAGATTAAAATGAAATAGAAATTGACATCATCATCAGCAATATTGGTAGACCCTGTTCACTAATGAAAGCTTCTCTTTTTTCTCTGTTTTTTTTTTTTTTTTTTTTTTTTTTTTTTTTTTTTTTTTTTTTTTTTTTTTTTTTTTTTTTTTTTTTTTTTTCAGCATAAAGTTTGTAAATTTGCTAAAAGACAGATTTAGCTTTGTCAATGGTTTGAAGTAAACTGTACCGTTTTTCTGACTAAAATTGTATTGCAAAAGGATAATTCGTTCCGTCTGAACAGCAGGTCGAAAATTTGCCATAACAAGAAGAAAATTTTCAATAAACCGAAACTTGAACATACTTCCGGGTAAAAGAGGCAAGTAAAACCAAAATGTAAAGGAAAATTTCAAGATGTGCCGTTTTGTACCAAGACTTTTAAATTGTACCAGAAACAGTACAGTTTTACCATGTTGGCAAACCTTTATAGGTTTAGCATCAACATCGTCAGCATTCAAAATGACCCTAAGAATGAAGAGATCTGTGATCTTATCATAATGCGCAATATTTTTTTATAAAATTTTGTTAATTTTTATATATAATGGACTCTCAATAACGTAATTGATTTTCTGGGAACGATACACGAAAACCTGCATATGAGGTGATGTGATGTGCAACTATTCTTCCAAACCGTTATGGCCTTGACTCTAGTTTTTTTTTTACCGACCATAATGTTCTTTTCAAACGGTAAAAATTTCTACAAAATTGGAATTTCCTAAATCTCCTAAAAATTCACCCAAATGCTGGGTGGAGGGGGCCCGATTTTTTCGATTCTTAGGAGGATAAAAAATCTTTGATAAAATTTCAAAATCTTGAGTGAGGAGAAGTAACTTTTTCGATTTTTTAAATGAAAAATCGAAAAGATTGTTTTTCGAGATCAAAAGAGAGGCTGAATGGGTTTCAGGTGGGGGAAGGCGGTAAACTGGTTTCAGAGGTCCATTGTAGGCCGGTTATCCTTTTTTAGGTTGAAATGGATCATAGGACTTCTTCAATTTAAATTAAAAAGTAAAATTCGATCATCAACCGGACACAGTCGTCCGGTTATCAATAGGGACTCCATTCTATGGAGTCCCTAATCCAAGACCTCCCTATTAGGGAGGTCTCGCTAATGTCTTGTAGACTAACTCTCATTGATTGCCCTTTTCTATAAAGTCAGCTTTTACACATACATTTTCAGGACCATTCCACTTTATGATGTCTAGTTAAGCATATTTCCAAAAGCACAAGAAAAGTAACTTGATTTGAAATTTGTAATGGATAGCTTAAAATCGTCAAGTTGGTATTTTCAATAAAATTTTTTATACCTCTCTTAGGATGATATGATTTGAAAGAATTATATTTTTCTTAAAAGGGAAAGAAACATATAACCTCCTAAAGTATTACTGTTTTTTTTTTTTCAAATATTAAGCAACTTAAAAAACAACTGCCTCGTTTAGGCTAGGCATTCGATGACATGAATACGACTAATATCGCAATATAGAAAGTCACAATGTAGTCAGTCACAATATAGTCACAATATCACAATATAGTCAGATTTCATATTTTTTCTCTCATTTGTTATTAAAAAAATGGAGAGAAAAACTTATTTAAAACATAACATTCAAATTAATATACAGACCAATGTAAGACTAAAACCCTGTTACGTTTTGCCAAACCGACGGTTCTGGCTCAAATATGGCATGAGGTACCCAGACCAGTGCTCTTTTGGGTCTAAAATTGCGCTATTATTTTGCGAATTTTGAGACCCAAAAGCATTTAAAGTCAGGGTGGCAGCTCACTAATCCTGGCCATATAAAAAAAAAAACTAAGAATTAAATCACTTGGCATGACAATATCCCTCTATATATAAGGAGCTCCCTATTAATTAACAATCATCTGTATATTTGTTATGTAACAGTGCAACATTTGGCAATGCAACCAATGACATGAGCATAAGTAATACCCCAATAAAAAAGGTCAGATTGAAATTCACCCTTTATCATGAAAATGATCAAAATTGACGAAAAAACAAAGTTGAAACCTTGTATTCAGAATAATTAGAAGGGGGGATAGTAAATAAAACAAATTTTATTTGATATTTTGAACCACAAGTGCCCGAAAATTGAAACAAATTTAGGGGTTTCGGATGCTTTATGTTGATCCCACTGGTTCCCTTTGTATATGGGTCGTGTAATCTACATTATTTCATTGAGCACTGAAATTAGCCATCGGTATTCCTGATTTGTTTTTTGTACTTTTATATTTTCTTTTATATTTTATTTTTTATTTATACATTTTTTAGATTTTTATATTTTTATACTTTATATATTATTTATACTTGTATATTTCTTTTGAACTCTTACATTTTATTATGCTTCTTTATGTCTAATTTCTTTAAACTTCTTGGGTTCCATTATTAACGGAGTGTTGTGTGTCGACTTTAGATTCATATCGGCCTAACCTGGGAACCAAAAAACCGACGTTTGTATTATTGTAAAAAGTATTTTTTCCAAAATTTTGCAGAAAAAAATCAGATATCCCTTTGGAGACCATCCGATCTTGAAGACCATTTCCTAATGCTTGGAACCAGTTTAATGATTTAAGTTTTCCTAATATTAAGCTTGAGAGTACATTGATCAGCTTTCTTTGTTACATCTCAAAATTTGAAAAAAAGGATAAGTGCAATATTTTTGTTGTAGTTTATAAATTTGTACTACCGCCAAATATTTTTGAGTAATATTAGAGAGTGTAGGAACAGGGAATAGGTTTCCTGACAGAGAAAGGATATCTTGTATCAGGGATCCACTGTTTCATCTGTTGTCCAGTGGATTTTGCTAACATATTTTTATCTACTGTTTTGTATACTAAGGCCAAGATCTCGATAGATGTACTGTATTTCGAGCCACAATCTTACGGCATTTTCTCATTCTGAATGACCGAAAGTATTAGGAATTGCATCCCCCTACCCATTATGGATACTTCTACTGTTTAATGACATTCCTTGGTAAGAATCTGAATTAAAAAAAGACATAAGAAGCATCGCCATGATATTTTTTACGGGTGGTGGATACAGATCCTACTAGCAGCTTTGTTTTCAGTGATTTTAAATGTTAATATTTCTTTTTTTATGTGTAGTTTGAGGAGGATGGGGGGCACCAGCAACTGGTAATTAATACTGCCAAACAAAAACGAACATTGATGCTGTCTGGAAGGTGGCTGGGTAAAATATTCTTCGAATTCTCACCAACTGTACAATATTCCTTCGGCTATTTTGTCAATATATCAAGCTAACTGATGAAAATAAATAAATCCTTGAAACCCTCTTCTTAAAGAATGGTCAAAATGGTGTAAATATGAAGAAGTATTTTTGAATTAAATAAGACGTGAAAAACCGAAAAATAGAATGTTCTAGTCGCAAACTTGAAGCAGTATTTCCAAATATTAACGAAAATTAATAGTACCTTACTTCCTCTATAAAAACCAATATTTTGCCTACAATTTCAATTCGATGTGGAGCCTAAATATTACGTTCCAGCACGACTCTGCAGATTAATTATTACTGAATCCCTTTTTTTCTTGCTGTCATCACCTGTAAAAAATTCGCAACAATGAAGACAAATGTTTAGGCGAAAGTTTTTAAGTCGATTTTTTTTTTAATGAAAATGAAGGTTTTTTTCTGTTCTTTTTCGGAAAATGTAATATTTAGCTTCGAAAATCTCGCAATGCAAGATGATGGTTATGAAATGTGGGGATTTGTCCAGATTAATCCTCCAGTGGCACTGAACCCGTCTAGGATGAATTTCAAGTTAATAAGCGGATGCATAAGCGTTATTTCATCTAACAGTTTCTTATTGTAGGAGGAAGCATCTTCAGAAGAAGAGTTGAGTGAAGGAGAAGAAGAATATAGACAAAAAAGTGATTCAAAACAAACTGGTGGCATCTATGTTCCTCCAAAACTTGTTTCGATGCCTTATGGTGTGTATTTCAGATTTTTATGTATATGTCAAATTAACTGAATAATGGATTTTCATTAGTTTTCATAGTACTTTCATGATATACCCCCTACCGCTCAAGTTGGTCATGCATTGATGCACCGTAAACCGGTTTCTTTCCCTAGTTTCTTTCAACTTACCGTGGGGAAAGACAAAGAGAAGTGACAGAATAGATGGGAAATATATAATTTGGGCTATATATTTGCACATTAGGGGGGCTGGGGGTAAAGTATTTGAACAGTGTGTAGTCAGAAAACAGTTCTTATTTCATAATATCAGAATAATTGTAGCTAACACATTTTGCATGCAGACCCGCTGTACTTTACCCCCCCCCCCTTTCCCCCTAATGTGAAAATATATATCCCAAATTTGTTTCTAAAGTATTATATTTTTATCATACTTAGGTATATCAAACAGTTCGTGGTAACGAAGTGTAAGTAAGGAGCGACCCGGCTCAATGGTAACCGAAACTGTAGAAAACGGAATTTTGATACAAATAGATACATCAAAAGAATCAGATTTTAATGCTGATTTCAAATATATAAGTTTCATCTAGTTTAATCCTACCTATCAAAAGTTACGCGCCTGAGAAAATTTGGCTGATTTTCGAAAAAAAGGGGGAAAGACCCCCTAAAAGTTATAGAACCTTAATGAAAATCACACCATCATATTCAGCGTATCAGAGAATCCTACTGCAGAGGTTTCAAGCTCCTATCTACAAAAATGTGGAATTTTGCATGTTTTGTCAGAAGAAAGATCACGGATGCGTGTTTTTTTTTTTTTTTTTTTTTCCCAGGGGTGATCGTATCGACCCAGTGGTCCTGGAATATCGTGGGGAGGCTCATTCAAACGGAAATTAAAAGTTCTAGTGCCCTTTTTAAGTGACCCAAAAAAATGGAGGGCAACTAGACCCCCTCCCACGCTCATTTTTTCCCCAAAGTCAACCGATCAAAATTTTGAGAGAGCCATTTTGTTCACCATGGTCGAAAATATGATAACTATGTCTTTTAGGATGATTTAATCCCCCGAAGTCCCTGGGGGGGGGCTGAAAGTTATGAACTTTACCTAATGTTAACATATAGTATTGGTTATTGGGAAGTATACAGACGTTTTCAGGGGGGATTTTTTCTGGTAGTGGGGGTGGGGGGGGGGTCGGGGTTATGTGGGAGGATCTTTCCATGAAGGGAGTTTTCATGGGGGAAGGGACATTGCTATGAAGGGGGCGCCGGATTTCCCAGCATTATTTAAAAAAAGATCAGAAATTACATATAAGAAAAAACAAGTTTTTCAACTGAAAGTAAGGAGCAACATCAAAACTTAAAACGACAGAAAACATTAGGTATATGATTGGGTTCACCCCCTAGTCAATACCACGCTCTTTAAGCCAAAGATTATTTAGTACTTTCATAAGAGCTATTTATTCTAATTAACGGCATTTGTGGTTATGGGGTCATTTTTAAAGAATTGGAACAAAATTCGAACTTTAGCTTAAAGAGCAAGGTATTGACCAGGGGGCGAACCCCCTAATATACGTATTAAAAATATATGAATATAGAAGTTCGTTACCTAAGTTAATTCGTAAGTTACGTATATTTATTACTAATAAAAACGTTCGTAAATAAAATTAAACATGTTTCGAGAAAGCCATTTAACCAAATAAAAGTAAAATTAATATTCAAATTTTGTTTTAATTATTCATGTAAGGTGAGCCAAAATCAAAACCTGCATTAATTCAAAAACGTTCAAAAATTAAATAAAAAAAAAACAAGTTTCTTTAACTGAAAGTAAGGAACGACGTTAAAACTTAAAACGAACAGAAATGATTCCGTATATGATAGGGGCTGTCCCCTCCTCAACGCCTCGCTCTTTACGCTAAAGTTTGACTTTCTCACAACTCTATTTTTTTTAAACAATGAAAAACTTTAGCGTGAAGAGCGAGGCGTTGAGGAGGGGACAGCCCCTTTCATATATGGAATAATTTCTGTTCGTTTTAAGTTTTAACGTCGTTCCTTACTTTCAGTTAAAAAAGCTTGTTTTTTTATTTAATTTTATTAGGATTAACCTAACTTCACTTCTTGAGCGGTAGGGGGTATATCACACAAGTACCGTTTTCATTAGTTGCTATGGCTTGGAAAATTGACTTTAGAAGAAAGTTATCCATTTTAAGTTTTTTGTTCTTTATCCAGCAGTCGGATCCATCTAGCGCTATCTCAGAAATAATATGCTCTTTTGATTCTATGGGACAAGCTCGTGCTGAAAGACTAATGAATTCAATGTATTTGCACTTGCGAAACAACTTAGTTGGAACTTGAACACTACAAAATTAACAAGACTTCTCTTCAGGACTTGCCGTGTCTGGTCTTAGCTTTAATAACGGAGTCACTCAAGTAGGACATCATACCCAGGAAGAGTAACTTTTCAAAGGGCATGCGTGTTATATCATCTTTTCAAAGGGTATGCGTGTCAATATTTTACTATCATTTTTGGTCATGGTTGTAGTAGTAGTACCATTAACCTTGTAAACAGCGAACTCCAGCCCATTGTAACCGACAGCTTTCAAGTGGATTTGAAAATAGTCTTAAGTGAGAAAGAATCGCCATTTGAAACTGATTCAGGATTAGCAACTGCTGTTTTGGTTAACCTTAATTGTAAAAGTTATCGAGAAATAAATTTAGAAAGAGAGGAAGATGATGACGACCCGGTGGTCTATAAAGTGAAAAACCGAAAATCAAATCAAGTTCTACTTAACTTTATAATTAAGGCTAATTGTAACCTTCTGAAGCTATTTTTATGGACCTAAATATAAGATTGTCTATTTTGGAAATATCATTTTATTTACAGACAAATTTAGAAAAAAATTAAAGCTAAAAATTTTTCAAACTTCAACTTCAAACTCCAACGCCAACTTCAAGCTCCAATGCATAAATTTTATATAAATAAATAAAAACCAGCAAAAACCCCCACCGACGGGCTAAGAATTTAGCATATGGCCTGTTCAATTAACATGTTTCATTTGATTCTTGCCTCTTCTAGCATTTGCTTAAATATGAGATCAGATTCAGTTAAACCTTCATCCTGTTTCTTCTTCTTGTTGAATGTTTTTGTTTCTTCTCTCTTTTGCCTTTTATTTTCGTTACTTGTCCTTTCATTTTTACTTCCCTCTGTTTTATGTTTCTTTTTAACGTTTCTTATTCTTGCCTCTTCTAGCATTTTCTTACATATGAGATCAGATTCAGTTAAAATTTCATCCTCTCTCTTCTTCGTCTTTGTCTCTTCTTCTATTTTTTGCCTTTTATTTTCATTACCTGTTCTTTCACATTTACTTGTCTCTGTCTTATGTCTCTTTCTAACGTTTCCTTTATTATAAGAGTCATTGGGTTTCGAGTCTGGGAAGTTTCTTTGAACGTAATTTCGTCTGTCAGAAGATTTTTTATTATCAACTTTGTCAGAATCTTCTGTTCTTCTTTTTTTCACTCTCGGTTCACCTTGATAAACACTGTGGTCAATTATTTTTTTCTTCATAATTATTTTCGTTGTAGTCTCTCGCTCTTCTCTTTCTTTGCTCATTTTTTTGCTCTAAATCTTTTGAGACATCCACATTCTCTTCTCTCCTTTCTTGCACTCGATCTCCATGCCGTGAGGTGGACACCTTTGTGTGATAAGCCCCTCCAAGACTACGAATAGGAGATCTGTACCTATATTTTTTGTGCTCTCCGAAATTTTTTGTCATTTTTATATTTCGGCTATATCCAAACTTCTCATTGGGACTCCTATGACGTCTTTCGTGGTAAACAGGTTGACTATATCTATAGTGTTTGTAGTAATCATATTTTTTCTGTCGATCATAATGTGGCTTATAAAACCGGTCATTGGGCTCATATCTGTATTGTTGCTGGGTTCTGCTATAACAACGCCTATATTCTCGCCAAGTAGAGCTATCAGTTACACCACCCTGTCCTGAATTTATTCTCTCTCGTCTATTTGCATGCTTTTTTATTTTATTTTCTTCACCTTGGAAGGCATTCTCACTCTTTTCATTTCTTGAGTCCTTCCTTTTTTCTTCTAAATCGTTCAAAACATCATAACGCAACTGATTCATTTGTTGCTTGCGTTTGAGATGCTCACTTGGTTCATGTCGCGGTCTTAGAGAACTTTTACTGTAACTACGTCCATTTTCTCGCCTAGCAGGGCCATCAAGCTCTCTACTTCTTCCTGATCTTTCTTGTCTACTTCTTCTTGATCTTTCTTGTCTACTCTTGTCTGCGTATTCTCCATCTCCGTCATTTTTTAGCCCTTGAAAATCAAAAGATTTTGGCGTTACGACATCTAGCTCAAGATCAAGCTCGGCATCAACATCTAGCTCAGTTTGTGAAGATTTTTTATCGCACGCTTGGTCTGTTCCGTTCATTCCTTCTTTTGCAAGCTCTTGACTTGTTTTTCCTTGTTTTTCCAAAAACCCCAAATTTGAATATAGTTGAATGTGTTGTTTCTTCGTTTTGTAGTTTCTGGTTTATAGAACTACTGTTCTCTTCACGTATTTCTGGCACTATGACGACATCTCGAAGACTGTCTAAAACTTCAATATCAGAGTGTTTACCATCATGATGGATACTAAGACTCAATTCACTTCTTGAGCCCTTAATGCTTCTTTCTAAGTCATTCAAACCTTGACTGCTTCTTTCTAAGTCATTCAAACCTTGACTGCTTCTTTCTAAGTCATTCAAAACTTTTTCTAATCTTGTTTCAATCATCTTTAATATGTGTTTTCACTAGCTTTTAACTTTCTATACTGAAGTGATTTGAGCGTATAGATTGTTTTATATGGTATATGACGTCATGACAAATGATGTCATCATGGTAATACAAAGGGATGTTCAACATTATTGTATCCTTTTAAGTTTTTGTACGACGTCATTCATGGTTAATCTGTCATAGATGACGTCATTATTGAGTTATGTCATCCTGCATGTGAAGATTCAGTTTTTGACTCAAAATTAATTTTATTTTTATTATTACGTTTTTCTACTTATAAAAAACGCAGTAGACATGGGAATTTGCTTTCAAATGAGCTTTAAACATCTCTCTATAATGTTTCAGCACCCTGCTTGCAGCGATAGAAACAAAAGGAGAGACACATCATTGCGTCCCATATGAAAAAGTGATTTCTGTTGTTGATGAAGATGGGAATTAAAAATCGCTTAAATGGGTTTTCGGCTTTGATTTTTCCAATGGTGCAGCTTTCGTTTCGATCTGATATCACTTTCTGGTGTTTCAGGATATTTTTCAAAATCTCCCAAGTTTTTTCTTGCAACAGAGTAAAATATTTTGTTGTTTCCCCAGAATTATATCATCAGAACTATTTTTTTAGAAGTAAATAAGTTTCAGGACCACACTGAGTAAATTTGGTGGACGAAAAACCATTAGACAGCTAAATTAGGGAAAATTCATCCAGTAAAAAAAAAGCAATGCAAAGTTTTATAGTCTAGACCTTCTTCGTCTTCACCGCAAGAAGAAGAGAATTAAATAAAATAAAATAGGAATTAAAAAGAAATTCCATTACTTATGCCAAATTATATTCCAATATTCTGATTTACTTGTAAGTCGATTACAATTTACTGGATTACCTTTAATGAGTAGGCTACTAGTTGATTGTAACAAATTCTGTTTTCCTTTACATTGAGGTTTTCAGTTTCCTTTCTGTGCGTCTTCGGTAAGTGTGCCAGGGGCGTAATTTGCTATGAGGCAGGGGGCAACTGCTCCTCCCAGATCTTGGTTCGCCTCCCCCTTCCAGAATCCAGTTTACCCTCCAGTTGAAATTTCCGGTTCCTCCAGTTCTTCCATATTTCGAGCATCTACAGAAACGGTCAGTTTACTTTAGTACATCTTTACCTTTATGGTATTATTAAATTTAAAAAAAAACAGGTTTTTTCAAGTGAAGTAAGGAGCAACATTAAAACTTAAAACGAACAAAATTCTCACGTACATGAAGGGGTTTCCCCCTCCTCAACACCTTCATCTTTATGCTCAAGTTTTTATAGTACTTTTAAATAAGCTTCTTATTGTTTTAATTAAATGAACCTTTTGTTTCATGAGTCGTTCTTAAAGGATTAAGACAAAATTCAAACTCCTCAAAGAGTGCTCTTTGGGGTGGAGTATTGAGGAAGAAGTAACCCCCATATACGTCATATACGTAATGACTTCTGTTCGTTTCAAATTTCGATGTTGCTCCTAATTTTCAGTTGAAAAAACTTTTTTTTAAATTTAATTTCTGATCTTTTTTAAATAAAGCCGGGTAATCCAGCTCCCGCTCCATAGAAAACTCCTTTCCGTCACAGTAAATCCCTCCTTGTAAAGTTCTTCCAACATACCCCCCTCCACGATGAAAATTCCCCCCAGGCAATTCAATTCTAGCTGAAAAATTATCTGCGGAAAATTTCTTGTGGCTGATTCTGGCTGAAAAAATTTTCTTATCTTAGAAAAAACATTTCTAAGAAAAAATTTTCTAAGAAAGAAAAAAATTCTTGTTTATTTCTGATTGTTTTTAAAATCATTCCAAAAATCTCCCTTCATGGGAAATGCCTCAATGTAAGGAAAAACCTCAATGAAAAGGAAAATAGAATTTATTACGATAAACTATTACTCATTAAAGGTAATCCGGTAAATTGCAAAAAATTTATGAGTAAATCAGTATATTGGAATATAATTTGACTTAAGTAATAAGGGAACAAATACTCCTCCTCAAATCGCGAGTTTTTGAGGAGGGGGGAGACCCCCTCGTATACAAAATAATTTCTGTTTGTTTTAAGTTTTAACGCTGCTCCTTATTTTCAGTCTAAAAGTACCCTTAACATCTCCACGCGTAAAATTGAGTTGCCGAAAAGAAAGCAAGACATAAGAAGAATTTCTTATTGGAATTTGGGCAAATTTTTCCAGTGTCAAATCTCTGAAAAAATTCACTTCCTGGAAACTTCCCTTCCGATGGAAAAATTCTCCGCGTGGAAAATCTTCCCAGCAGAAAGTTTGCCCCTCCCCACCACCTGAAAAATGTATGCAGACTTCTCAATAACAAATACTATACGTAGACAATGGCCAAATTTTATAACTTACCTTCCTCAGGGGCTGTGGGGGGCTATTTTTCTTCAGTCATAGTTATTCGGTCTTTGAACTGAACAAAATGGCTATTTCAAAATTTAGATCAGACTATTTTAAGAAAAAAAGTGCCGTGGGTGGGGGCCTATTTGCTCTCCGATCTTTTTAGTAACTTTAAAACGACACTAGAACTTTTAATTTCCATTTGAATGAGCCCTCTCTCGGTGCTCTTGGACAACTGAGACGACACGATCACCCCTGGAAAAAAAAAACGCAATCCGTGATGTTTCTTCTAGCAAAAAATAAAAAAAAATCTACAGTTTTTCAGATAGGACCTAGCAAAAAAAGGGTGTTTTCCCCCTTTTTGAAAAAAAAATCTACAGTTTTACAGATAGGACCTTGAAACCTTCTTTGTTGGGTTCTCCGATACACTGAATCTGATAGTGTGATTTTCATTAAGATTCTATGACTTCTAAAGGGTGTTTTCCCCCTTTTTTGAAAATCTGGCAAATTTTCTGAGGCTCGTAGCCTTTGATGGATAAGACTAAACTTAATGAAATTTATATATTTAGAATCAGGATAATAGGCCAATGCTTTTGATATATCTATTGATATCAAAATTTCGTTTTTTAGAGTTTCTGTTACTGTTGAGCCGTGTCGCTCCTTACTTACAGTTCGTTACCACAAACTGTTTGATATGGCTCGTTTCTCAGTTTTCACTGTCATTTCCCCTTTATTTGGGAAAAGTGGCTCCAACTTTGTCCCCCCTCCCTCCGAATTTGGACAAAATTACGCCCCTGAAGTGTGCCACCCACTCCATCCCACTTTTACGGTAAATCTTAACTCCAGAAATGGCTTACTTAAGTATAAATTTGTGTTCTTCCTCTTTTTATCCTCATTGGTTTTGTTGTCACTTTCCTGGGGGGGGGGGGGGTGTATAGTTTCAGTTGTAATACAAATATATCAATACTAATTTCAAATCATTTTCTAATACACCTTTTTTCTCATAAATCAATTGCAGTTTCCGGGGCTACCTTTTGATTTATGCTAGTTGATTAATTATTCGCGGATTCTCTACATTTGGTGTTTGTATTTACTCTCTATTTTGCTTTTCTTTCCTTTTCCAGATTTACTTTTTTCTTCTCTATTCAAGTGTTTCTTTTACAGAAGGGGATTTATCATTGCCTGAGAAAAAAGCTCAGAAGGAAGCCCGTATTAAGCGGCAGCTAATGACATCTTCACTTCTACAAGAACTTAAAGAAGAATATACAGATGCCCCCGTTGAGCTTGTGGATACTGATGACATTATCAAAGCCAAGCAGCACAAGAAAGCTAAAGAAAAACAAGAGTCAGTAGGACTTTTTTTCTTTTTACAGTATGACGGTGTCATGATATGTCTCGACACTATGTGACATTATCAATACCAAGCACCACAGGAAAGCTAAGAAAAAAAAGAGTCACTAAAACTTTTTTTTCTTCTTATATTATCCTAATTGTAGTCTAAAGCTGAGTGATAACTTTCCCTCCCCTTCTTTAAGGTACTTGAGGACCTATCAAGGGTAAATGGGAGTTTATCGAAATTAATAGGTCTGGAAAGAGTAATATTAATTTACTTGTTTTTTTCTTTTATCCGCCTCTTTTCTGGGTGGCACTTATGAATCTATCAATTTTATGCAGAAAGTGTTAATAGATCTTAAAAGGAAATATTAATTTAGTTTGTTTTTATTCTGATTTTCCAAAATTCATTCTGTGAGGAGACGATTGCTGGCTTTTGTTCGGTAAGGGGATCCCAGATTTTTTTTTCTAGCTGAAAGGAAGTAAATTCCACGTTATTATCTTTAATGGTCGATTTGTTTATTCAGGAGACAAAGACCCGCGTCAAGGTTGTTTTATATTGGTATGATACTAGAAAAAGCTTATGTATGTATTCAAATCGTGAAAAAATCTTGTGAGGCATACCTTACGATAGACAACAAGCAGCTCACAAGCAGACAAAGAGAAGACACTATGGGATAGGAGGTGGCCGGAAGGAATTTGATGAGGTCCGGGTGTATAAAAACGTTCAAAAAATAAAGTGATGGGATAGACTAACTGGTAATGGCAGTATCCCGGATCAGAATATGTGTCAAAATAGGCCAAAATGTGCTGGTAGAGAGTAGTGCTTGTGATGCCATCTAGTGAATAATGGATGAAGAATATGAGTAGTAAAAGCAAGCCTGCAAGCAGACAACAAGACAACGTAGGATAGGAGGTAGCCGTGAGGAAGTTGATGAGGTCCGGTTGTATAACAATGTTCAAAAAATAAAGTGATTGGATAGACTAACTGGTAATGGCAGCATCCAGGATCAGAATATATGTCAAAATGTGCCAAAACGTGCTGGTAGAGGGTAGTGCGTGTGATGCCATCTAGTGAATAATGGATGAAGATATGAGTTGTAAAAGCAAGCCTGCTAGCAGACGACAAGACAACGTAGGAGGATAGGAGGTAGCCGTGAAGAAGTTGACGACTAACTGGTAATGGCAGCATCCAGGATCAGAATATGTGTCAAAATGTGCCAAAACGTGCTGGCAGAGAGTAGTGCTTGTGATGCCATCTAGTGAATTATGGATGAAGAATATGAGTAGTAAAAGCAAGCCTGTAAGCAGACGACAAGACAACGTAGGATAGGAGGTAGCCGTGAAGAAGTTGATGAGGTCCAGGTGTATAACAACATTCAAAAATAAAGTGATGGGATAGACTAACTGGTAATGGCAGCATCCAGGATCAGAATGTGTCAAAATGTGCCAAAACGGGCTGGCAGAGGGTAGTGCTTGTGATGCCATCTAGTGAATAATGGATGAAGAATATGAGTAGTAAAAGCAAGCCTGCAAGCAGACGACAAGACAACGTAGGATAGGAGGTAGCCGTGCCGAAGTTGATGAGGTCCGGGTGTAAGCGTGCCGTGTCAAAATGAACTTCTTGAAATATGAGCCTATTTGTCAGATAGATTATTCAGTTCGGTATATTTCCATCAGTGTTTTCACTTTTTCAGGTTATTAGTTTCTTTTTCGTGTGTCAGTTTATTTGAATATGAAGCTTCAGTTTTTTTCCAAAAACTTTTGATATAGGATCATCAAGAATGTTTTGATTTAGAATGCAAGTCTCAAGCTCAGATGCTTTCAAAACCTTTGTATAAGGTGGTTTTTAAATTATTAAAACTGGTGATTAATAATTTTCTCCGTCAGATCAGTAAAAGCATGTAAGGTTGGTACTGGATCTAATATTTCATGGTTGTAGTCTCTGCATCATTAGTACCACCTGCATATAATTTGAGTCTGACGGAGATGAAAAATTTCAATTAAATTTGAGAACTTGATGAAGATGTTGCACGCATTCTACACCAGCACCATATCTTTGAGACGGATATCTTAATTTCGCAGGATTCGATTGTGAATCATTAGGCAATGTATCCATTTTGGATGAGTTCTATAGCAGAAGAAACAGAATGCAAAGCCTCAACTCAACGGATCACAGATTTAATACGATTCTTTGTTGTGGTTTGGTTCTTCCATGCATAAAGACCCCTCCTCTCCATCTGTTTAGGATTAGAGTTGGGTATATTTAATTATTCTAAAGAAGGAACTGATAGCTGAAAGAAAGTAGGGTAAGAAAAGATATCCATAGAATTCATAGAGTCACTTTATATGGATGGATAAATAAATGAATGAATCTTTAGTTCAAAACAGCTACTCACAAACTGAAATGACTGAATAAATACACAATTGTAATCGTATCAAGTATAAAACGATTAAAAATAGTACGTCAAAAGCTACGTAAAATACTGTGAAGCTGTACTTTTGTCATTATAATGTTCTAATAATTATCTGGTAAATAAACTTAAAAACTAGAAAAGTAACTGGCGCACAAAATGGCTTGGTATGAGGATTCGAAATAATATGCATAATGGTTTATTTGAAATATACAGCTTGTGTTAGTAAAATTTAGCATATTGTAGTTTATGGGTAAATAATAAAATGCGAATTTTTATTACCAAGTCAAATATATACTGTTTGTCAACAAACTATGTAATTTTAGGTTAGGACGTTAATAACTCGTTAGATTATAATCTGTCTTATCTGTCTATAAAGTAGGTCCTTTGTATTGTCTGTTTTGCCTGAAACAAGAATCGTAGTGGTTTTAATATTTAATTGAATTCATTATATAGTGTATTACGGTAATCACCTGGCAAAAAAAAAAAAAAAAAAAAAAAAAAAAAAAAAAAAAAAAAAAAAAAAAAAAAAAAAAAAAAAAAAAAAAAAAAAACTGTCTTCCTACTTTAGTAACTGAAATAAATGAGCACTTGAACAAGGTCTAGACCCTACTCCAGTTCCCCAGGACATCTAGTTCCCCAGGACAAAACAGTATAACCATCCAAAAATCAAGCATAAACACCGAAAAACAACCCAAAACCAAAAATAAAATGACTTCCCAGAACAATTATCCGTCTCAGGTTAAAACCTGGATCAGGGTTAAGGTCTGTCAATAATAATAATTATTTTTAATAATCATATTAACTTAATTTACTCATAATTTAAATTTATTGAATTTTATTTCATTTCAGTTTAAACTTAATATAATTTAAATCTGAATCATTTAATTACGATTAAATTACATCATAATTATAATTCTGGATTTAGATCGTGGACATGCCTAGACACAGCATGGGACATTTTCATGAATAAGGTCCGTAGGACCACACGTCTTTTTTTCCGTTGTGCCTCTTCTATTGAACCGCTGTTTCTTTTAAATTTTGTTTACCACTCGTAAATTCAGTCATATATGGAATATGTCATTTAATGTCCTTAAATATTTTTTGAGGCCAGTGACAAAATAAGGCTTGAATTTTATGTGATTGATTTTTAGCGTTTTAGAAATGTAATTTGTTTTCAATCTGTTAAAGGTTAAGTATAACTATGGTATGATAGATCTAATGTATTTCTAACTATTTTAGAGTCCTGATCATACTCGCTCTCACATTTTAAGTTGTGCATTTTTATTTTTAGACAAATATAGCTATTGCAAAATATAGCTACACAAATTTTGGGTAATTTTTTTTTGAGCGATTCAGAAGCGTAACATTTATTTCAATTACATTTTAAGAATTTTAGTGACTCGTTCATTAAATTTTAGTTTTACTCGTTCATACTTCTGAATTTACGTTTAAGTTTTGAGTACGAGTCATCATAATAGCTGACTTAATCTTTCTTCATTGATTTTACTATTTGGATGCTGTCATTCTTTTTATTGGCTGGCGTCTCCGCTAGTCCGCGAAAGAGGAAAGTTTACTTTTTTGTGTATATATTTTTAAGTTAAATCATAGTTCAGAAAAGTTCATGTAAGTTAACATTAAAGTTAGGGCCCTATATCCCCCGTTGTGGTATCAAGAGATTCAATATATTTCTAATTATTCTCGTAAATTGTTCGTAGGCTTTCCCACTTATTATTCTTTGGTCAAATAAAATAAATAAAAATAGGTTGCTGTTTATTGGAGCTAAAATAAAATTTGGATTATTGCCAAGCTGTCAGATACCTTTCATTGCAAACAGACCTTTAAAAAAATACGTTCACCATGCACAAGGGTGTAACCAGGATTTTTTTTGGCTGAGGGGGGGCGTTTTTTGGAGTGGGGTTGAAAATGAAATGAAAAATAAACGCAGCAAAAATTTGTTTATATGTATATTTGTTACGTTTGTATGAGTTGGACATTTTTGGGGGAGGTTTCAAACCCTGTACCCCCCCCCTCCCCCCCCTCCACTGTATACGGCTTTGACCATACAAACTGTCTTAAAAGGGAAATTCTAGCCACTGTTCATCTACTGCTTATCCCTCTCCCAGTTATTTTAATTTAGAGCACTTTAATGTGGCAGCTAAGGTGTGCAGCCTCAGAGCAGAATGTACTGTTTGAGCAGCAAGAAGAAGCATTTCAATATTCTGAGATTAGACTGTAGTCTTGAGCAGCAAGAAACATTATTTCAATATTTCTGCATTGTGATTCCCTGTAATTTATTTCTAAATTTGTATTTTCTCCTTTTTAGATTGTTATGTTCTTCTTAAATTGATTTTCTTATTTTTCTGTAGATACGAAGAGACGTACATGACCCGCATGCCCTTAGCAAAGGCTGACAGGAAAGGCGTGAAACGAACTAATCTTGGCACCGAATTGACCTCGTTTGGTAATTTTGCCAGTCTAATGGATGAAGAAAACGAAGATTTTGAGCTACCATCTAGGAAAAAAGCTAAAACCGCCCTGAAAAAAGGAAAAAGAGGAAAGGGAAAGAATGGTATGCATGCTACCCATTTTTTTGGCAAAATTTACATCTTAAAGATTCAACAGAGGCATTTAGAGTTTCTATATAATGAGAGACTATACGTACGGACATCCAATACATAGTTGGAATTTTTACTCAATGATTCCTAAGAAATTCCTGTTAGAATTTTTTTATGGGGTTTCTAGTATTTCATTACCATTGTATTCTGCACTATCTGCTATATTACTTATATGTAGTAGAAATTTTGATAAGAATGATCGGGCAACCAGAAAGATGTATCTGGGAGTCATTTCTTAATATAATTAAATATAATTATTGTAAATATATAAATATAATTATAACAAATATAATATAATTGATTTTTAATATAATTAAAAACCTTATTTATTAAGTTCTTGATCTTATTTTATACCCTCAATCTCATTATAGTTTGGAAACATACGTTTTTTTTATGAAGTCAGACGTTTTTCGTACGTTTAATCATTTCGCAAGTATGATTTTATACGTTTCATTTCACACGGAATGGTACGTTCCATACGTTTCTCGTAGGAAATCATACGTATTTCTTCTACTTTAAAACTATCATATTAGTAAGTAAGTAATCGGATTAGCGACGCTTCTTGACTACTAAGTTTCCTGCGTCGCCCCTGCAGTATGTTGCTACAGTAAGGTTTGATCTCTGGGTCTCGTACCCACTGCGCCACCACAGGACTGAAAATTCTCGCCGACGGGGAATCAAACCTTGGTCTCCCACGTGAAACTATCATATTCTATCGCTGACATTGCTATTTTAAAATCGCGCCCAGAAGCTGTTATTTCTAAAATTGCGCCCAGAAGCTGTGATTTTTAAAATTGCGCCCAATGATTTGTCAAATGTATCAGAAGTATGTAGATAAATGTGGAATTCAATTATTTGAAAATGTGATAAAGCTGGATTTGTGTTCATTGAGACTTTGTTGTATTTTCTAGGAACATGTACTGTGTAGTGTTTATTGTAGTGCGATATTTCTTATATTTATAATTTCCATTTACAAGAGGAATACGGTTTGTTGTTATTGAGTGTAGCGCTGATGTTGGCAGACTTTGAAACTAAAAAATAAAACCGAAAAATTTTGAAAAGTAAAAACTCCTTGATAAATCACTGTACGAGATTTGGAACAGTATATACAAGGACAAATATTAATTTATTTTGCAATTCAGTATGTTTTTTCTTTCTTCAATTCTATTTATATTTCTTTTTTTCTAAGAAAAGCATTTAAACTCCTAAATATTTTCTGAGATAACACTGGGTAAGAAAGACAAAACGACACAAGGGCAATGAATTAAAACGAGCTCATTCATAGCTAGTTAAAAAAAAGAAAATGTAAATATTTCGGCGGAGATCTCCACTCTGCCGTTCTCGGTGCAAGAAGAAGAATAAAATAAGTCCACAGGATAATATAGAAAGATAAAATTTAAAATATCTATATTAATAGAATCCCTTTCTCAACCAACGTTGAAAGGGCAACTGAATAAAAAATCCGATATTGAATGGCAGATTAAACTCAATTATGAATTTATTTTGTGTTAGGCTTTTTGGATGCTAACCTTTTGCCAAGTATGGTATTATCAGAATTTTCATAGGTTGCAAAATGTGATTTAAAAATTACGAAAGATCAGAATTATTAAGAGAATTGTAAATGAGGCTGGGATAAGTCTCCCCAGTATCAAGTGACTCTTTGGTGGATAGACTTGATGATTTATAAACAATTTTATTTTTAAATGCCTTACACGGTCATGTCGATCAGCGGCAGTGCTTCTCATAAAAAAACACTAAACATATATAATATATATGAAAATCACAGCCATAGCCATTGTCATAAAAAATTATACATTGATTTGAAATATCACAGATTCAAACTAATGAGTCAAACAGAGTTAAACGAACAAAAAGAATAATGAACTAAAAATAAATATATAAAATTATTGACGTGTGTATGCAGAATTAAAAATCTTGACGAATGAGGGAACAAAACTACTTGCGTACCTGCCTCCCTAAAATTGTATGTACAGGGACATTGTATGTCCTTGTACATACATTGTATGTACATTGTATTGGAATTGTATGTAAAATTGTATAAAAGGGACAATAACAGAGGTGTTATCAAGCAAAACAGAGTGGTCTGAATTGTCATATACGTGTTGGACTAAGGTGGAGTCAAAATTATCTGGTCTTTGGCATAACTTCATGGTTTTTCGGTTGAAAATTTATGCATTAACAATTTCATTTCCAACTCTTGATGGGTCCTCCCAATATAGAAACGATTGCAATACAGAGACAGAAACAATAGCAGTGGGTCCTATAAACGCTGCAACTTAGAATGAGGCTGCATATATGCCGGCTGGAGTCGAAAAGATATATATTTTGTTTACTTTTTTGAGGTGATATTAAAGTTTTTTCTATTGTTCCTGTATACTCTGTTTAGGAGTACAGAATAAATGGTTTTTTATCCCCCTCCAAAGGATTACTATCAATTAAGCATTTTGGGCGTTGGTGCATTTTGTTTCCGTATTTTTTGGCCTGAAATAGATCTCTTCTGTTGCGTTATTAAATAAAAAATAAAGTTTGCTCAACTGAAAGTAAGGAGCAACATCAGAACTCAACGAACAGAAATTATTCCGTATATGAAGAGATTGCCCCCTTCTCAATACTTTGCTGTTCTGGGGGGTTGTCCACTTTGATCAAAATTTTTGCTTTGATTCTGTGTTCTTTGTTTATATTTGACTCAGGAGGGGGAGGGGGCTGTAATTAATTTTTCCCCGGGCACCACCAACCTTAGGGACGGCTCTACTTCCATTATTTATGTTATATTTATGCTAGGAGCAAATTCAAACGTTAGAAAATAGCTTAAAGTGGTTGGAAATAAAACTCAAATTTTACAGAACCATAGGATTTAGAGTTATGAGATAGAGATAGTCATTGATAGTCAGAGATATATTGAATATAGTAAGATAGTCAGAGATATGGGATAGTCATTTACTACATTAAGGGTATCACTTAAAAAAAGAAAAGAAAATAAGTTAAAGTGATTGGAAATGAAACTCAAACTTCACAGAAGCATAGGATTTAGAGTTATAGGATAGAGATAGTCAGAGATATATTAATAGTCATATAGTTGGATAGTCAGAGATATGGGATAGTCATTTACTAAATTGAAGGGTATCACTTTTTTGAAAATAGAAAATAGCTTAGAGTGGTTGGAAATAAAACTCAAACTTTACAGAAGCACAGGATTTCGAGTTATGGGATAGAGATAGTCATTTACTAAATTGAAGGGTATCACTTTTTTGCTTAAAATAATACTTTTTTTCTTTATTTTCATCTCTTGTTTTTGCGATATCAATGCTAAAGAAAACTCAATAGTATTTCTACTAAAATTTATTAGAATTAACCCGTATCGGCTATTATAAATTTGTGTGTTTCTTAGCCTACTTGCTACAACTACTCCATACCCCTTTACTTACCCCTTTACTCCAATAATCTCTTTACTCCTGGGGAGAGAGAGCGGGGTAAGGGATCCTCATGTTAATGTTTCTTGTCTGGTTGAGACTGTTATCCTTGAAAATTTTATTCGTAATGAATAGATTTCGATTAGTGTATTGAAGATTTCAATTTCAAAGTTGAAATAGGAATCTATTATCTATATGATAAGATAAATAACAGATTTCTTTTGGTATTGATTACTTTATCAAAATGGTGTTGTGGAATCCATACCTTTTTCATCGACCGACATGACTTGTTGTTCACACCAAAGAGTAGGGGTAATTTATAAGAGTGGGAGCTGGCGCTAATATCGACAACAAAAAACTTTCATTTGGCGATACTTGGCAGATTTTTAAGCTCTCTGATCATTATTCTTTCATGAACTGAGATCAGATATATATTACTACCCTAATGTTACTACTTGCACCAATTACTATTGTACTGAAAAAATGCCAAGTGTCGCCAGCCGCTCGATGGCGTTGATAGTTGTTTTTTTTTAAACTAGTGCCAGTTTCCACTTTTATAAGTTACCCTTATTCTTTTGTTCGTAATAGCAGCCCAGCATTGTTTAGAGAGAGCACAGTAAAGAGAATATACAGTAGCGACAAAGGCCTTACTCTCCATTAAAAATATATCACGCAGATCTAAAACCACACAAGATTCATATTCCGCCTTCGCGCACGCGCGATTCCGATGTACACATCACGATGAGCTTATAGCAACTGAACTAGGCTGTGACGATACGGCTCACAGTCTTTACGCGCGGTATGAAATATGTGTCATGTTTGGAGAAAGAAGCTGCTACTGTATATTCTCTCTACTGTGAGAGAGAGATGAAACTTTTTTCGTTGCATTTTGATATTATTTAGCCCTTTCTTACTGTTTAAATGTATAATTCAGATTTTTTTTTTTTTTTTCAGGCAAAATGTTCAAGCGAAGGAAGTGATAAACTGTGTTTTTATTTTTCTGATGAAAATAAACATTCAGTTTTTTTCTGAGCCTTTTCTTTATTTACATTTCCCTCATTTCATATATCTGCGATATACCTGTTGGAATATAATAATATTAGACGTCATTTGGATCAATAGAAGATAGTTTTAGATCGATCTTTGGTCATCAGGAGTCAAAATTGGTTGAAAAATGCCCAAGTCTTTTTAATTCTGGCAGTTTAAGTCTCTTTTTGTCCTTTATCTGATAGGGATGTGCATATTGTTTTTGTTAATTTTTTTTCATCTCTTTCAACTTTTCAGGGTGTACAACTACTAGAGATATCCGAAATGTCCGATTTATCTTGTCAGTTCTTTTCACCATTTATTGACAAAATTTTCCCGTTTCTAAACTATTTTTCCTCGTCTAGTAATTGAAAACACTATAACATAATTGTATTTATTTTTTTTAACATAGGATGCACAGGGCAACTTTTACATGGAGAGGAGGCGAAAAACCTGAAAAAAGCTTCAAACAAGGAAACGTGAAATTTACGGATTGTCTTAGGAAGCTTCCATATTTCTATTACGTTAGAAAATCTTGTACTTTTGATCTTCCAGGAGGGAGGGGGGCAGGGTGTACCTCGTTATATGAAGCTAAGAGAGAAAGGAAATATTAAATGAAAAATATAATAAAAAAAGGAGTGAGAAAACGAGGATTTTGTCAGCCAGTGTCAAAACATGAAGACGGAGAGCAAGCAAGTATTTCGACAAGGACCTCCGCCAAGTCGTCATCAGTGCTAAACAAAAAAGAGAAACAAAGAAAGAAAATAAACAACAAAAATCTAACCTTTTGCAGTTTACTCGACAAGATGTTAACTTACACTGAATGAAAGACCAAGCCGAAATCAATGAAAAAAGAATTTACCAAAGAGATTGAGCAAGAATGTTTTACTTTGCAATACTTTTTGCTAGTCTGCAATTTCGGTTTTTCATTAGGTATGCAAATAGGTTCTCTTAAATTTGACTGTGTGCAAATATGAATTGAGTCTTTTAAAATTAAATTGTTGAAATAAATTGGGCTTGATGAAATGTCTCCGGTATCTCTATTAATAGCCAAATTTCTGTTTTTTATTTAGCACTTTTTTTGTTTTGTTTAGCCAAATTTTTTGTTTAGCAACTTTAATATCTACTGTAAATGGCCTACCGCAATCTTCTAAAGAGGTAATTGAGATAAAAAAAAATATATAAACATAAATTTGACTATAAATAGAGACACCGGAGATATTTCATTAAGCCCAATTTATAATAATTTAATACTTAAAGACGCAATTAATATTTGCACCCAGTCAAATTAAGAGAAACTATTAGCCTATCTAATGAAAACCGAAATTGCAGACGAGCGAAAAGTATTGCTAGGCAAAACATTCTTGCTCAATCTCTTTGGTAAATCCTTTTCTTTCATTGATTTCGGCTTGGTCTTTCATTCAGTCTCTTTTCGCATCTTGTTGAGTAAACTCCAAAAGGTTAGATTTTTGTTGTTTTTTCTTTCTTTGTTTTTCCTTTTTTTTTTTTGCATAGCACTGAGGACGACTTGGCGGAGGTCCTTGTCGAAATATTTGCTTGTTCTTAGTCTTCATGTTTTGCCACTGGGTGACAAAATCCTCGTTTTCTCACCCTTTTTTTATTTTATTTTTCTTTTATTATTTCCTTTCCTCTCTTAGCTTCATATGTCATGTATAGCCAGTGTGGTCTTAGAATCTTTTTGTGTACCTCGTTTGACCCTTTCAACCAAACGTAATCCGAGTTCTTCATGAAAATAGACTCTTTGAACTGGAAAAGATTTCGAGCAAGCTCAAAAATCGTCCCTGAACCTGCACAGATTCCCATTTCTCCCAGGTGGATACCGCGACCAATTCTGGTGATTGGAATCAAAAGTTGCAATCTTTCTTCTTAAAATTTCGTTGGAGCTGTCGGAAAAATATTGCTGATAGATTTTGAGCAGAAAATTAAAAAAACTGACGAATTAAAAAAAGTATGCTCATTCCTTCATTTGAGAAATGACTATGGGTCCACTTCGTGTTTTAAGGTTTTCTTTGGACGTTTTTATAGACTTTATACAACGTTTATTGGACTTTTTGAAGTTTGAACTGCTGTTTTATACCTTTGTTTACATTTGAAAGTTCTAATTTTAGACTTTTCGTATATGTTTGCGTCTCGACAAATTGTTAGTGATAGTCTCTTTTTAATCCAAAACCCAACAGAAAATAATTAGTAACTGCAGGGACTATGGAAATAGAACTTTACCATGACTGCAGCGTACATTCTATATAAGAACAGAGAAGCTCAATTTGATATTTGAAATTAATCGAAGTCCAGAAAGCTAAGCTCTTTCACCAAAAGCTCAGTGGAGCAGAACCTTTCAAAAATTTTCTGGAAATCTAAATATTTGGCTCCATATTTAAGCATCTAGAGACAAACGGTATTTCTATCTAACTGAGAACTGGTATGAAATTCTAACCACCCACTAGAAAAGACAAAAAGGGCTAAATAATGTTGACGGAAAATTCCATAATTAAAAGCGAGAAAGAATTCTTTTTCCATAAGAATCCAGGTGTTAGCATTTATTTCAGTCACACCAAGTTGTTCTTAAACAGCATCAGAGCCTCTAGTTTTTGGATATGTAACCTCACTGCGTCACCATCATCTAAAATTGCAAGATATTCAAAGCAAAATTTGACGCTTTATGTCAAACAACAAGACGTGATGAAACGGGGAAAGAACTGTGGAAACGTGAGACGTGAGGAAACGGGGAAAGAATCACCCGGAATATGGTTTTTTAGAGTGTGCAAAAGGGCTGGATTTCTTAAAAATAGGGCAAAATCACTTTTATTCTCTTTTTTTTGATGAAGAAGCTAGAATTCAAATGATTTGTGTATTTTTCCGTTTTTATATATGAAGAGGGAGGGGGGCTGAATCCGGATGAAAATTTAGACTGGGGTCAGGTTAGGTTGTTATCCATGTGCTAGTCCTCGCAAACATGTCTGCCCACCGAGATAGAGGGGATATGGGGAATCCTCATCCTGGAAAATAGTTTCCATAAATATGTTTTTCTAGTTTTGAAATGACCATAGATTCTGACTAATGGCACTGATTCTATTTTCGCGAGGCTTATAAAACTAAAGCTATTTTCAAAGGGAAGAACAGCGAAGGCAATTCAGAAAAAGGGGATCAAATTGTGATTGAACATTCATTGTCTTGCTGGTCCTCCCTTTGCTAAGCGAATAGCTTAGCAAAGGCTTTTGGCAAATATCTCTGTGAGAAAGTGTCAGATACGACTTTTAGACTTGATAGTGATGAAATTTTAAGTTGATTAGAGCGGTTTCATGCGAAAATGAGATAAGGAGAGCAGGTGTCAGAAAATCATGTTCCTCGAGTCCAATTTACCCATCAATTTTAAGTCGATTGTTGGTAAACAAAAAAAAAGTAAGAAAATTCGTCAATCTTTTGCCTAAAGTTGGAGAGGGGAGGAGTATTGAAGGAACCAAAGAGTATGGGTAACTTATAAGAGCGGGAACTGGCACTAGTGTCGACAAAAAAAAAAACTATTGACGCCATCTAGTGTTTGGCGAAACTTTGGTAATTTTTTTTTCAGTGCAATAATAAGAATAATTCTAATTAGAGTAATTGCCAAAATTAGGCTAGTAATAAGTGTCGGATCTCAGCTTTTACAGAAAAACAATTACAAAGCTTGAAAAATTCCAAGTGTCGCTAGAGGCTAGATGGCGATGTTGTTTTTTTTTGTCAAGACTAGCGCTATTTTACACTCTTATAAGCTACCCATATTCTTTGAGAGGGAATACCAGTCCTCTATGTGCCTCCAAACATAAATCGTTAAAATTCTTGAATGATACCGCTTCAAACAAGGTGCAATATTCCCAAGTTTCTGCTAAAAAGTTTACAGGGAGATGAATGGTTACACAAACCCATTTTGTGCCTAAAATTAGATACGACTAAAAATCATGGCATATATTTCATTCAAAAAAAATAAAACATTCCTACCTTTAAGTTTGAGATGGGAGAGCATGTGGCTTTGTTGCGAGGGGTCTCTGGCTCGCTTTGATCGTTCAATCACAGAGATAAAAAATTATTAAATGATTCCAGTTAAAACTAGATGCAACATGCCTTGGATGCAGCATTAGGAGTCGGAGGGCATAGGAGGACTTCAGACCCTGTGGTTTTCTTAGTATGCCAATCACCAATTATACCAATCATATGCAAGAATTTTGCACAAGCCAAGCTCAAACAAGGTGCAACGTGGCTGCCTTCCAATTTGTAGTTGGAAGGCTCAAGGGCTCACTCTATGCCAATCTTAGTTTGATTTCACTTTTGAAAAGATATTTCAAAGAGTGGTCTGCAAAAAAAAATGATGGAAGATGGTCCTAGGGAAGGGCCAATGTTGGGCTTTCACTAATAGTGATGGTACTGTGAATCTTTGCGTGATTCTGATTTAAACAAGGTACCATATGCCTAATTATTGACTAAAAGTTGGCGGTGGAGTGGCAGTGAGAAGTTTGAGAGGCCCTGGAACCACTCCAATCAAACAAACTGAAACTATATTCACCGTTTCTGTTCATATAGCGTTCAAAATGCCTAACTGCTAAAAAAAAATTAAGTGTCGGAACGGTGGAGGGAGGGATAGCATTGGGGAGAGCCAAAAGTCAGTTTTTACTCCTGTAACAGCATAGGTTCAAAATGCATCTGTCATTCTGCTTCAAATAAGGTACAACATAGTCGACTTTTCTGCTAAAACGTGGACAGGGAGAGTGGAAATGGCCCACTTAGCACGTCCAGATTTTGTCCACATTGAATCAGAAATAAGTTCGTTTTCTCTCTGAATCATGCCCCAGTTCCGTTTAGCGCAAAGCCATTATCCAATTTTTTTTTGTCGTACAAGAATGTACCACAGGAATGAAGTAAGCCTATCTCGTGCATTTTCAAAAGGACATATCTCATGAACTAATTTTTGTACGGCAGGCTCTAAGGGCAAGTTCTATTTTCTTTAAGATTAAGCGAACTTTCAAAGTTTAAAAGAAAAAAGCGATGCCATTAATATCCATAAGTCCTAGAAGTAGAAAATAACAAGAATAAATAAAAATGGCTGGTGAAAATTGTCCGGTGAGTATTGAAGGTGAAAAAATATTTAATTAATTATTTCCTTCAAAATTGAGGAGTATATAAAATACAAAAATTAAATACATCAACAAACAAAACTAAACAACTGATTTTAAACAAACAAAACCAAACAACAAAACAACTGATTTCAAATGAGCTTAATGATATAACTTTTTAAACATTGAAAAAAAAGCATAAAATCAAAGAGTATTTAATTTTCTGGGGAAAAAGGGAAGAGGATATGCATAAAGAGAAAATTTTAGGAATGATGGTAAAAATTATTCCTCTTAATCCTTACCAATTCCAACGGCTCTTTAATTTCTGGGGAAAAAAGGGAAGAGGATATGCATAAAGAGAAAATTTTAGAAATGATAGTAAAAATTATTCCTCTTGATCCTGACCAATTGCAACGGCTCTTTAACTTCTGGGGAAAAAAGGGAAGAGGATATGCATAAAGAGAAAATTTTAAGAATGATGGTAAAAATTATTCCGCTTAATCCTTACCAATTCCAACGGCTCTTTAATTTTTGGGTAAAAAGGGGAAGAGGATATGCATAAAGAGAAAATTTTAGGAATGATGGTAAAAATTATTCCGCTTAATCCTTACCAATTCCAACGGCTCTTTAATTTCTGGGGAAAAGGGGGAAGAGGATATGCATAAAGAGAAAATTTTAGGAATGATGGTAGACATAGACATAGACATAGGTTTATTAAGATCGAACAGCATAACCATGGCTAATTTATGTCGTCTTTACAACAATATGGAAAAAAAAAATACAAATAACACTATAAGAACACTAACACGTGAATACAAATAACACAAAATCTTGTTGTATGCTTCTACGAAAAAGGTGAAAAACGTGTTTTTTGTAGCGGTTGGTCCTGCAGACCGGGGGTTGTAGCTTCGACTGGGATCTGGTTCTTTGGTTAACAGGAGCATCGGGTGGGAGGATCAGTCTGTGATGGGGCGAAGATAGCAGTGACTTGCCGAGGGACATGATCAGTGATAATCGTCTGTCGCTGAGAGATTCAAGGTTCAGTTCTTGCAAGAGTTTGTTGTAGTCGTCACTTCTGTTACCAACGATTATGTTAACAGCTCGTTTCTGCAAAGATTCAAGGTCATCGCAAAGGTAGTGGGTGCTCTGGACAAAAGGTCCCCAGACAGCGACGGCGTATTCGAGTAGAGGTCTCACATACGTAATATAGGCATTTTTTAGGCTTTGAGTGTCGCAGCCAAACCTGCGCATCAGGACTAGGGTCTGAAGTGATGCATTGCCAGCCTTAATAACCTTCTCAACGTGTTCGGTGAATGTGCAGTCCATCGATAATGTGACTCCGAGGATTTTTGCAGATGGAACAACAGGGAAAGGGACTTGCGGGAATTCCAGATCACGTTTTAAGGGGGCAAAACCTGAGGATCATTGATTTATCTGCATTCAGTGTCAGCTTGTAACGTTCACAGTCCTCAGAGAAGGATGCCAGAAGGGTCTCGCTGAACTGACGTTCGATTACACCTTCTCTCACGAGGTATTTGAGGACAAATGATAAATAGTCGACGAATTTGAGTCGCTCTTCGAAATTCTGAAGGAGGAAGTTGATGAGGGAGATAAATATGAAACCAGCAAGTCTTGTACCCTGAGGGGCTCCACAGGTAAGTTTAGACCAGTATGAGATCAAGTCATCTTCAAACAATGGAAATACATACTGTATTCTGTCCTGAAGGAAGCTCATCACTAATGCAAGAGACCGCTTCTGTGCGCCCATTGCTCGCATATTTTTTGCTGCCGTAAGATGAAAAATCAGGTCAAATGCCTTCCTGAAATCGGCGAGAGCTAGGTCGATGAAAGTACTGCCCTTGTCAAGCCACTTAAAGATAATGTCAACTAGGCGCACGAGGTATATCAAGGTATTGCAACCCTTGAGGCCGCCATACTGGTAACGGTCTATGTTTTCCCGCGTTTGCTTGAGCAATTCACGCAGGATGAATGACTCGGTGACTTTTGCAAAGGTAGATGTGATTGATATCGGTCGTAACTCGTTGCAAGATTTGGGTGTTTTAGTCTTCGGTATAACACGCACAAATGCGCGTTTCCAGCACGACGGGAAAGTTGACTGGGCGAAACATTCTCTGATGATGTGTCCAAGTGGCTTGGCCAGGAAAAGAGAGAGAACTCTCGTATTAACCTTATAGGCAGCTCTTCAGGAAAAGAGCTACTGGATGGACTCAACTTGTTCAGCTCTTTGAAAACTTGATATTCAACTATTACGATTTCACCTTCGTCAGGGCATATTGACAGTAGATTCTCTATTTCAGTGTTAGTTGGGGCAGGAAAGGATGTACAAATGTCAGTAAAGTAATTGTTGACGTCATTTGCACTCACGAGTGACCCATCATCGTTGAGAATACGGATACTGGATGATACTGTTTTTCCAGCAATCTGCCTTACTAGACGGTGCCATTTACGGGGATCTTTTTTTATTTCAGGGTCTGAAAGGGACTTTCCGAAGGACTTTCTTGCAAAGTTTATAACTTGCAGCCCTTCTCCCGGGAACAGTGGGGGATTAAGTCATCCTCAAAGATATATTAATTAGATTTTCGACTATGCTGAACAAAATGGCTATCTCAAAATTTCGATCGGGTGACTTCGGGAAAAAAATGAGCGTGGGAGGGGGCTAAGTTGCCCTCCATTTTTTTTGGTCACTTAAAAAGGGCACTAGAACTTTTAATTTCCGTTCGAATGAGCCCTCTCACGATATTCTAGGACCACCGGGTCAATAGGATTACCACTGGGAAAAAAACAAAAACAAAAAAACAAATAAACAAATAAACACGCGTGTTTATCCGATCTTTCTTCTGGCAAAAAATGAAAAATTCCACATTTTTGTAGATAGGAGCTTGAAACCTCTACAGTAGGGTTCTCTGATACGCTGAATATGATGGTGTGATTTTCATTAAGGTTCTATCACTTTTAGGGGGTCTTTTCCCCTTTTTTCGAAAATAAGCCAAATTTTCTCAGGCACGTAACTTTTGATGGGTAAAAGTAAACTTGATAAAACTTATATATTTGAAGTCACAATTAAAATCTGATTCTTTTGATGTATCTATTGGTATCAAAATTCCATTTTTTAGACTTTCGGTTACCATTGAGCCGGGTCAATCCTTACTTACAGTTCGTTACCACGAACTGTTTTGAAAATCACAAAGGCCGTTTAATTAGAATAAATAGCTCTTTTGAAAGTACTAAGAAAAACTTTAGCGTAAAGAGCGAGGTATTGACGACAGGGCGAACCCCCTAATATATGTAATAATTTCTGTTAGTAAAGCTTTTCATATTCTTCCTTACTTTCAGTTGAAGAAACATTTTTTTTTTAATTTAATTTCTGATTGTTTTTTAAATAATGCTGGGGAATCCGGCACCCCCTTCATGAAAAATTTCCTTCCCCGTGAAAAATTTCTCTATGGAAAGATCCTCCCATGTAAAACCCTCCCCAAGCCTCCCCCCCCCTACCAGAAAAAAATCCCCCCGGAAAATGTTTGTATACTTCGCAATAACCTATACTATATGTAAACAATGGGCAAAGTTCTAAACTTGCAGCCCTTCCACTTGGGACTGTGGGGGGTTAAGTCATCCTTAGAGACATAGTTTTTACATTTTTCGAGTAGGCTGAAACAAATGGCTATCTCAAAATTTCAATCAAGTGACTTTGGTAAAAAAAAATGAGCGTGGGAGGGGGTCTAGCTGCCCTCCAGTTTTTTGGTCACTTAAAAATGGCACTAGAACTTTTAATTTCCGTTCGAATGAGCCCTCTCACAATATTCTATGACCACTGGGTCGAAAAGATCACCCCTGAAAAAAAACACGTATCGTGATCTTTCTTCGAGCAAAAAATGCAAATTTCCACCTTTTTGCAGATAGGAGCGTGAAACTTCTTTAATAGGGTTCTCTGATAAGCTGAATGTGATGGTGTAATTTTCGTTAAAGTTAATTAAAAATGCAAAATTCCACATTTTTGCAGATAGGAGTTTGAAGCTTCTTTAATAATGTTCTTTGATAAGCTGAATCTGATTGTGTGATTTTCGTTAAAGTTAATTAAAAAAATTTGCAATTAAAACAAAATTTTATTGTTTAAAAAAAATTGAGTTGTGAGAAAGTCAAACTTAAAACGTAAAGAGCGAGGAGCTGAGGAGGTAACAGCCCCTTTCATATACGGAATAATTTCTGTTCGTTTTAAGTTTTAACGTCGTTCCTTACTTTCAGTTAAAAAAAACTTTGTTTTTTTTTTATTTCATTTGTGAACATTTTTGAATTAATGCAGGTTTTGATTTTGGCTCACCATGCATGAATAATTAAAACAAAATTTGCATATTAATTTTACTTTTATTTGGTTAAATGGCTTTCTCGAAACTTGTTGAATTTTATTTACGAACGTTTTTATTGGTAATAAATATACGCAACTTACGAATTAACTTACGTAACGAACTTCTATATTCATATATTTTTAATACGTATATTAGGGGGTTTGCCCCCTAGTCAATACCTTGCTCTTTAAGCTAAAGTTCAAATTTTGTTCCAATTCTTTCTTTAAAAATGACCCTTAATCACAAAGGCCGTTAATTAGAATAAATATCTCTTATGGAAGTACTAAAAAATCTTTGGCTTAAAGAGCGAGGCATTGACTAGAAGGTGAACCCAATCATATAGCTAATATTTTTTGTTCGTTTTAAGTTTTGATGTTGCTCCTTACTTTCAGTTGAAAAACTTGTTTTTTTATATTTAATTTCTTATTTTTTTTAAATAATGATGGGAAATCCGGCGCCTCCTTCATAGCAACGTCCCTTCCCCCATGAAAACTTCCTTCATAAAAAGATCCTCCCATATAACCCCCGACCCACCCCCACCCCCACTACCAGAAAAAAATTCCCCCTGAAAACGTCTCTATACTTCCCAATATGATTTTTAAATTTTTTTTTTTTTTTTTTTTTTAATGTTTTTTTTTTTTTTTTTTTTTTTTTTTTTTTTTTTTTTTTTTTTTTTATGTACCTGGAGGACAAGTATAGTGATTTTGTGATTGGTGGTAGGAACCGCGTGCGAAGGGGAATGATTTTTCTTTTATTTTATTTTTTTAGGCCTAGGTTGTATATTTCTGTTGTGAATATGAAATTTTGATATATGCCTACCCTTAGGACAAACCTGACCCCAGGTTCTTGGGTCGGTAGTGAGTAAAATGTATTGTCCTTGTGTGTGTTAATAAATTACTATTACTATTAAATAACCAATACTATATGTTAACATTGGGTAAAGTTCCTAACTTTCAGCCCTCCCCCTGGGGGCTTCGAGGGATTAAGTCATCCTAAAAGACATAGTTATAATATTTTCGACCATGCTTAACAAAATGGCTATCTCAAAATTTTGATTGGGTGACTTTGGGAAAAAATGAGCGTAGGAGGGGGCCTAGTTGCCCTCCATTTTTTTTTGGTCACTTAAAAAGGGCACTAGAACTTTTAATTTCCGTTCCAATGAGCCTTCCCATGATATTTTAGGACCACTGGGTCGATACGATCACCCCTGGGGAAAAAAACAAATAAACACGCATCCGTGATCTTTCTTCTGGCAAAAAATGCAAAATTCCACATTTTTGTAGATAAGAGCTTGAAACCTCTACAGTAGGGTTCTCTGATACGCTGAATATGATGGTGTGATTTCCATTAAGGTTCTATAACTTTTAGGGGGTCTTTCCCCTTGTTTCGAAAATCAGCCAAATATTCTCAGGCGCGTAACTTTTGATGGGTTGGACTAAACGTGATGAAACTTATATATTTGAAATCAGCATTAAAATTTAATTCTTTTGATATATCTATTTGTATCAAAATACCGTTTTCTAGAGTTTCGGTTACCATTGAGCCGGGTCACTCCTTACTTACAGTTCGTTACCACGAACTGTTTGATACTTCTGGCTGATCAAATAAAACTTGAAATAGTATTTGATACTATTAAATTTGATACTCCATTTAATTAGCAGAATTTACCTTACCAGATAAATTGGATTAAAAGATTTTAATGCCTCCAGACTCGGACCATACTTAATTAGTCAAGTGTATTCTATTAAAAATATTCAGCAGCTCTAAAATTTACCAAAATCCTTTTCTTCTCGGTGGTAACAATCAGAATTGGCAGGAACAATCTCCTTGGATAACTATTGTACATACACACGCACCAATGGATTCCGACGGAAACCATTGGGGAAAATATATTAAATACCACGTAATTCAGTATTCTTTTCTTTACTTTTTATTTATCAAAATTAACATTAAAGCCAAGTTATCACCTGATTTGAGTACCGATTCAAACCTCATCGCCTCAGTTAAAAGCGCTACAATTATTTGACTGTTTCCTTAAGAAATTTTGGTGACTAATTTTATAAATGGAAATCGGCAGGTTAAGAGGGGAGCGTTTAGTAACGCAGATAACCCAAAGTCGGTTTAAGGGATCAACCAGACTCAGTTTCTGGTCCTCGAAGGAGGGCAACTTTACACTAGCTTCAAAATCAAAGAAGATACGTCTATGGACAACCATCCCAAATTGCTTAAATTTTTTTCTTGATTCATCAGTAATAAAGCGTCTTGTATATGGAAGAACTAAAACCAGGGAGTTAATTAAAAACGTGATTTCCCCATATGCCATCACAAAGCTGACCCCAAGATTGCAAAAATTAGTCTTTTATCTGATGGTTGTGAAAAGCGCTGACAAGTTTGGGACCAAATACTTAGCCATTATTGTTCGATACTGTGAAAGCACAACATACGAAAGCAAGGAAGACTTTTTGGCATTCCAGAGGTAGGAGATACAACAGCATTGGGTCTTAAAAACTTGATTTATAAGACTTTAAGTGAGAAGGAGTTGCCACTAAAAACTGCGTTGGTTTAGCATCTGATAATACAAGTGTAATGCTTGGAAGAGAACAACGGCCTTGCAGCTCTCATAAAAAAAAAGGTGTTCCCTTGCTCGCTGTCTTTGGACGCATATGTCACAGCTTTGCACTATGATCTGCTACTGCTTGTGAGCAGTTGCCTACAAAAAATCGTAAGATTCAGCAATGGTGCATCAGATCGACCTGCAACTCGCTGGTTAGCATTTAAGAATGTTTCCCAGAGGCTGGTGGAATAGTGGGCTGCACTGACATTGTTTTTCATCTTACCTGTAAAAGAAGGTCGGGATCAAACGGATTTGCAGCTTTGATTGATCCTGAAGTCAAGCTCTATTACCTTCTTCTAAATTACACATTTGCCCATTGTAAACTCTTTTAATCTTGAATTCCAGAGTGCAGAAATGAAAGTTCTCAAACTTTTAAATGTGTGACACTCTCCCAGAACTGGTAAGGAACTATATCCAAGACTATACTTGGCTGTACTTTCTTCTTCGAAAAAGATTTTTACAATCCAAGAAACTTCAAAGCTATGTAGACAAAGGTGCATTTTGGAGCAGAAATTGGACTCTTTGCGATGGATAAGATTGAGAGTCGGCAAATCCAAGACAGACAGCTAGCTGCGACAAAAAAAAACATTGCCTTGCATTTTACAGCAAGCTCTGCTCAGAAATAAAGCGAAGAATCCATAGTGAAGATCCCTTATTTCGATTGCTAGGCTGGCTATCTCCAAAAAAACGCTGTATCTGGATCAGTTCCTTCTATAATCCCTCTTTTCCGTATATTCAGGGACTGTTCTAACGGTTTGCTAGAGGTTGAAGCCTTGAACAGGGAATGGAGGTGACTGCCTTTGTTTAAGGAAGACCTAGGAGGAGGAACAATGTCAGTTTTCAAGTTCTGGAATACAGTGTCTGCCCTCAATGACGGTGTTGGAGACTTTGCTTTCGTTCACCTACCTGTGTTTATGAAGAGTAATATGCCGTTGCCTCATAACAATGCCTCGGCTGAACGTCAGTTTTCTCTATTAAAGCTAGTTCGGACCCAGCTCCAGAACAGACTATTGCCAGAGACAATATCAGATATCAATTATTAATCTAAGAATGGAAACTTGGTTCCAGTAAGAATGTCACAACTGGTGTAAGACTATAAAAAAACTTTAAAGATTAGTTTATTGTTGTAAGGCTACATGCTCACTTTTGACTCCCAAATCAATATCTCTGTTTTTTATACTTGACTTTTATGTTTTCAGTAAAGCGCTACTTTTCTATTATCCTAGAAACTTAGGGAAACATAATTAGTTGGTTTATTTGTCCTAGCTTTTTTTTATATATGTTTTTTTTTTATATAGAAAGGCTGTGAAGTAATAATTTTTGTCCGTTTTAAGTTTCAACTTCGCTCTTTACTTCCCTCGGAAAACTTTATTTTTTAAGTTAATTTTCCCCTTACAGATAGATGTGTCTTGGTCTGCCTAGGCTGCTCTGGCTAGTACACACGAATCAGGTCTAAGATTTAGGGATGGGGGTCAATAAATTCTAAAGATGTTTAGTTCGCTGGACAATGCAAGCAAAAGCCGCATAAAAAAACTGCCCAAGCTGGAAGAGGATAGTATTTTCTCAGTCATCATTCTTTCGTCGTCCAGGAAAATTTTGTGGAGAAACTGCTTTTCATTTTTTCTTTCTGTTTCTTTATTTTTCCATAAAACATTATTTAAACTGATCATGTATATTTGATGAGTCGTTCTTACTAGATAACTCTATAATCATTTTATGTATACGAGATTGAGCATGAGACAAAAGAAAGTAATCAGACAACCAGTTTATTTATTGTGCACTTTTGCACACACAAAAAAAATTCTTCAGTTATGCTGTATATCTACCCTATGGAGCATGAAAAGACAACCAGACGACTTCATTATTGTTTTTGTTTCGTTTTCTTTACTTTGGACGGTAACAACAGACAATATGTGCAGTCTTTCATCTGCTGTGCAGTATAACTACGATATGGAGCTTGAGAGGGTAATCAGACAGCCTGTTTGTGTATTCGTATTTATTTTTTTTTATTTTAGATAGCCAAACAATAAATGCAGTCATTCCTCTACTGTAACTTACAGTAATAAGTGTATTATTTTTATAAAATAGTTGTTGTAGGACAGGGCTTTGAGACCGTGCATGCTGAAATCGATCAAATCTTTTGAGGAGGTTCGTTTTACATGGAAGTTTCCATGAATCAACCTTTTACATTTACTTTTCCATGTACATGATTAGTTTATGATATTTTTTTAATGTAGCGGACTATACTGAGACGTCGGTGTTTTCATGTTTTGCATGCATGAGATTCTACCCTGATCTGTTTTCAATCATGAAAAAGTACAGCGATTGATTACATATTAATACAGGTTGTTTTTTTTCCTATGATGGATCACTATTTTTTTCTGTGATTTCCATTTTATGCTAATAAAAGAAAAGAAGAAAAAATTGACGCCAAGATTCATTTTTCAAACCTTTAAAATACTTCCAAATTTATGCCCGAGTCAAAGTATAGTCACACCTGTGAAAAAAATACGCGTGACTACATCCTGCAGTGCCGATTTGGTACAACCAATTGGTATAGTCAGAGATTTATGTCTTAGCCAAAGTACAATCACACAAGTGAAAGAAAATACGCATGACAACATGACTACAGTGCCAATTAGGTAATTAGGTACCGTGATTTACTGAGTTAAATAATTACACGCGTCACCATAGACAACGGGTAAATAAAAATGTTAGACTTCTTTTCATGTTCAAAAAGAAAAACAAGAGAAGGATGAAAACGAAATGAATCAAAGGGGTATAAGTGTTAATTTTTGGCTCTCCAGTGGTAATTTTTTAGGGAAGGGGGCACAGTATCGGTAAAAAAAAAGCTAAAATATTAATGGGCCTAAATCCTCTCCTCCCCTTACACACGGGTCAAGAGATAAGCATAGTTTTATTCAACCAACATGACTCACTACGAATTAGAATCTAAAGGTAATTAACTTATTTAGAAACAGTTCCCGACTTATTATTTTCTTTTTTTTAGTTTATTTAACGTGAATGGTCATGTAAAACGAAAACAGATATATAGTTGGAGTTCAGAAGCCTTATCGAAGAAATCGCAACCCCACACAAATCGATTTAGAGAAAAGGTGAAAGCGTTAAGCCAACACATTGCAGATGATCCGCCAAATGGGAATAAGGTAACTGAACCCCCTATGCATTTTCCATCTGCGGTGGTTCTAGGCCTAGGACGGGGGTGCAGCAGCCCCCCTCCCAATTTTTTTCTAACATCTGACAAAAAATGCCTTTTACTTTCTATAAAAGATATACTTGCGGTATACCTTGCCTCCCCCCTAGATTATGAGCCCTAAAATCGCTACTGTTTTCCATCACCAATAATATTCAAACAAAAACAATCTTGACCAACGGACATGTTTACCATCATGGCCAAAATTTGATTTTGATTATGACATAAATTTGATTTTCACTTATAAGTTAACAAATATCCTTGATAATTTCTTCCCTAGTTTACGTCCTCATCTTAATTGTACTTAGTCCTATGTCAGGGGTATGCACGTAAATTCTTGGTGGGTGGATCGGGGAAATATGCATAATTAAAGCACCATAAATTGGTAAATTATTTGGAATAATTTAGCTAAAATTGTTTAGAACAGTTGAAAACTTCTGTGCAGAAAACCTACTAATTAAATATTTCCAACAGGGGCAAAGCCCTGTGTTTCCAGTTCTTCTCTTTTTGATAATGTTCTTCTCTTTCTGCTTTCAACACCAGAATTATGTGTATCCAATGAGTCAGTAAATGCCTTTTTTTGTGAATTTCAGGCAACGAGTTGGTGTGTGTTCATTCAAAAACTCAAGGCCCTAGCCTTAAGTTTTGTCCTGACCTCTATCTCTGTTGCTGTAACATGCTTTATCTATTTGTTAGAGGGTAGCAGTGGCATCCTTCTCGTGGTATCTCTGAGAGTGAAAAATCAAGCAGTAGCGGACCTACTATTGGTAATTTCATTGACTGTGCTGTCACTGGCGGTCCTGGACTGTGTTCTACCACAAGGCGGGGTATCTTGTAGAACACTACTGAGATTAGATGTATTTAAGCAAGTATTGGCTGTCAAAATCATCAGCGGGGGTCAATCCCCTTGGACATCTGACGTGCCGACCATGGCGCAAGAAAAGATTCCAAGGAAAGAAATCCGAGGTGGGGAAAAGAAGTTCTCTTATTAAGACTAGTTCTGAGGATTAATTGCTGCTTGTCGTTGATGGCTGGCAAGTGGTGGGTAACTCTCCCTTCCAGCGCTACCTACCTACGTTGGTCTGAAGATGGCGGGCGGATCTCACAGGATTGAGGAAAAAAGGTGGATATCTCGACACAGCCAAGTAAGGCTCTTCTGCAAATAGGAAAAAAGGACAGGCAAGCACTATCTCAAATTACGACACAAAGGGGGTACCCCGTTATGGCTATACCGACTCTTCATTTATCAATGGTGAAATTCCTTCAAAACTTGCTTTGGCGTTTGTAAAAAGTGCTAGTGCCACAGATTCATGGACAAGTTCCCCACACAAATTTGGAATGTTTGGACTTTCTTCTCTTGCGTGTAAAATAAATGGAACTTCACTCAACAACTCATCCTTTGATAAATCCGATAGGACCCTATATGAATTGACAATACAATCCCTAGATCTGAAAATGGTATAACCGATACAAATGTTTGCAAAAAGTCACGGTAACATTGTATTGGCCTTGTACTCAAGATATTAGTATTGTCCGAACGGGTACTGCACGTTTAGACTGTAGACTTTACTATTTGAAATCAATTTGAAACCTATTGGGAAATTACTCCCGATGGTAGTGTTCTATTAGACTTGGGATCATAAACGCAAATCAAATAATCAATGTATTCAACTTGGATCCGTACAGGTCCAAACACAAAACCTATTGCATACCCTGGGATTTCCTTGAGCATATTCATAACGCTAGCTATAGCATTATCATTGTTAATAGTAGCCCGTCAAATGTAAAGACAGGTCATTGGCTATGTATCTTAAAAACTGTGAAGAATATTGAATTTTCGATCCTCTTGGTCTGTCATATGCATTCTACACACCTAACATCAAAAATCCTGGAGCTTAATGCAAAGTTTATCATTCAGAATCAGAAGCGAGTACAAGATATTTGGCGTGACGTCATATACCATATAATAAAATGTATAAGCTCAAGTTAGCTCAGTATAGAAAGTTAAAAGCTAGAGAAAACAAGTGTTAAAGATGATTATAACAAGGTTAGCAAAAGAAGACGATCCTCAAGGTTTGAATGACTTAGAAAGAAGCATCGAGGGCCCAAGAAGTGAATCAAGTCTTAGTACCCACCAGGATGATAAAAAATCTGATAATGAAGGTTTTATAGACTGGGAATTGTGCGATCCCGAATTTTCACAAACTGAGCTAGATGTTGCCAAATCTATTAAAATCTTCCAAGTTTAGTAAACTGAATTTTAGTCGGGCTGCAGTACTGCCTGTACAAGTGAATTGTCGAAGAAGAAGCTTTTTGAAAAAGATGGTTCTCCATACGTATATATTTGACGATCACTGTTACAGCAAAGAGACTTGAACTCGCATTCTTTGAAGTCGAAAGAGAGCATCAAAGTCACTGTGCTGCGGTAACTATTAATACATAATGTGTTATTGTATATGTAATTAATATGGAGCAATAGCACACACAGAAGAGAACCGAAACATGTTTTATTCTTTTTCTCCATGGCATCCTTTCTACCATAGCATAGAAAATATGAAACTCGTCTAAAAAATAGCATAAAAAATATGAGAAATCTATTCGTTAAAGCTGTCGGTTATAACAGTTTTAATCCTTTCTTTTTTTTTACAACCATCAACTGAATCTCTTGCAGTATTAGTAGGTTTCCTGCATCAAAAATAGGATATATGTCCCACAGGGAATAAAGAAAAAATTTGAACCTGTAAAGGGATAAAGGACAATTTGAACTTAAAGGGCTAATAGATTAAAGCTAAATTTAGCCAAAAGGAAAACAATGGCAAAAAAAAAACACAAAAAAAACAACAGAGTCAATGAAATATTTATGGTCGCATTTTCAAAATTCAGTGTAAAATGTTGCGTCATATAATGCCAGGCTATGGTATTAAATTGGTGCGGAACGAACAGCATCCTCGGTGCAACAATTTCTAGAATACACCTACTAGGTTTTTTTCTCCGTATTTATTAATCCCAGTGCCAAAAAGGAGTCTAAATCAGCTTTTTAATGTTAGAACTCAGGAAATTTATAATCTTCTTATCTGTTAGTGTTAGTCTACAATGGTCTCTTTGTCTAGCTCATGAAGCTGATATGCATTGATAATAATAATAATTTTATCAGTGTATATCCACAGGGATATATGTCCCGCAGGGAATGGTAATAAAGGACAATTTAAACCTTTAAAGAGCTAATGAACAATTGTTCAGACTGGGCCAGTTGCCGTTGTCACTTGGCCTCCAGGGACAGAGAAAGAATTCATATAATTAAATTACTGACTTATTTCAAGTTTGAGGGAGGAGGACACAAATATAAATTCTAGAGTGGGATACAGCAAGAAAAAATAATCGTAGATCAAACTCTTGTGTATATCTTTATAAATCACACGAAACAAGCCCATTTTATGACAATGCTTAGTATATATTTAAAAGCACATAGAATCATCAGCCACAGACTAACAATTATTTATTTTAAATAACTCAGCATAAATGCAATTAGATTAAATTATTCACAAAAAACACATCCTTCATTTCAAATTGACATAAGCACAAAATCATACTTGATTCTAGAGCACAGGAAACGTATCTTATCAAACCGATTCAGCGATCTTTGACAACACTGGCAAATGGAAATTAAAAAGGAAGTGAATAGCATTTGCTCTAGTAATTAAAACGTAGTGCCTTCAGGCGGCTGAGATAATTTAATGTTTTCCTTGAGCATCATCTGTTGCCGAATGTCTTGAAGCATGTTTTTAATTTTCATATGTCTCGACCATTTTGCTAAAGTTGGTAGCATCCTCTTGTCCACCTAAAAGGAAGCAACCATTAGCAGACTTGGAATTTCCTTAAGGCCATATTAACAACGATATTTTATTAATACCGAGATTTGCCAGTGCTAATTTTAGGAATCAGCTGAAACCAAGCCCGTTCACAAAAGAAATTTAGCTTGTGTCAAAAATGGATTGAGTAAAAACTGGAGTTCAATAGATTTGAACTTTATTAGGGCCTAGCCAATCAGAATTTTTCATCTGACTGGCTACCCAAACTTTATCCAGATAAACAAAAATTAAATGAAAATGAGGATGAAAAAAGAAGTATAATATGGAGAAGAGCTACTGGAACTTGAGAGCTAAAGAACATTTGTGCGACAAGAGAAACGAGGATAAATTCAAATACATGAGATAATTACAGCAGTAAGTATTTAAATTATCCGTTACGAATGGTAAAATGTGGTTACTAGCGTTAGCTAATGCTGAGTTTCGGAACGAGCTGAGTTAAAGTATTAGTAAAATTTCATCGCAGGATGGCAATTATTCTGCATATTATGAAATAAGAATTGTTTTCTAACTTCACATTGTCTAAATACTTTACCACACCCACCCACCCCCTAATGTGCAAATATATAGCCCAAATTATATATTTCCTATTTATTTTGTCACTTCTCTTTGTCTTGTCTCACGTTAAGCTGAAAGAAACTAACAGACAAAAGTTCTATAATGTGTCAATGAATGAAGAACTGGAGCGGTAGGGGCTATATCATACAGGTATTGAAAAAATTTTCACCTGGCTAATGGTAACTTCACACGAGCTCGAAAACAGTCACCCAGACATTAAAAAGACAAAAACAGTTACTCGGTCTAGAAAAAATTACTGATGACCTATCATTTCCAGCAACAGAAAGTAACTGACTGTGTTTCCCTCCTGTTTTTACATCCATATAAACCATTCTTCTGTCGTTTATCAATACAATATAAAATTCTGTTTAAAATTTCGTTCTGATTTTAAATATTCCTCCACTACCCTCCATTCTCCTCATACCATATTATGCAGAATGGGGTGCAATGGAACGTGAGTAATTTTTTGGAGAAAAAATTTGAGAGAAAAAACAGAACCACATGCGCTGAGCCATATCAATACCTGTGGGAAAACGCGGACGGAAAGCGCAAAGCTAAAAAAAAAGTGGAATTTTTCGGAAAAAGTTTTGTTTTTCAGGTAAAAATAAACTTTATACAATAAGAAACTTGACGAAGCAGCTTTAACTGTGTCTGAAATATTTTTACCTTATATTTTTCTTTGTTTCTGCTTTGCTTGCGGTTTTTTTGTGCATTTAAAGAACACTTTTCCCACAAATTTTCGGCCTTGTTCTCTTAGTATAATCCAAAGGTTTCTTTCCAAAAAAATCCCAAACGGAAAGCAAGGCTCTCTTTGACAAAATCGAAATTTACTAAACGGTTATATTTTTGAGGCAAGAATTTTTTTTTTTTTAAATAAGAAATTTGAGGAAGCAGCTGTAACTATGTCTATCTTGAAATAATTCATTTTAAGTTTTTTTTGCTTATCCTTTGGTTGCGATTTTTCGCATTCAAAGATATTTTTTTCACAAATTCCTTTCGTTTTTGTCTCAATATAATTGCTTTTCCGAAAAACGCAGTATAAGGGAATATAATCTTATAGTTATAAAATTGGGAAATATATCATAAAATTAGCATAGTTTACAAAATTAAGAAAGCCCCTCAACTTAATTTTTAATGAAAAAGACATTCATCTGCTGTTAGGTAGTTTTACACTTTGCGGGCGCCAAGTTTGAAAATAAAGAACGTGTGTGAAAAATCAGCAGAAAATGAGCGAAAAGAATATATCATCATGGAACTAGAAGTGTAATTTTCCTGATTACTTTAGCGAAAGACAAACACCATTGTTTGGTTAACATTGTTCAAGATAAAAAAAAAAACTTCAAATTATTAATTAATTGAATAATTACAAAAACATTTTTCTAGAAAGACTAATTTGACTATTCTACTCTGTTATATTTATCCCTTTAGTTGACTATTAACATATAAATAGAATACTTATTTTCTTCTCCTTTAAAAATATCACTTTTATTACATAATTTTTACATATTCCCACTAGCCTATATCAGGGTTGCATTGGTAGCAATTAACCTAGTAAGAGACGTCTGTCCAGTAGCCCGACTAAACATAATGGGTATACCATCCTATTGGTGTTGTTTTTACTCGACGACCAGTTGCAGAAAAATTGGCTGTTATAAACGTTGTTTGGGCTTGCTTGTAAACAGGAAAAGCTTCCGCTTGTTTCTTATCACGATTAAAAAAACAAACGAAAAAAAAAAAAACAAGTTTTTTTAACTGAAAGTAAGGAGCAACATTAAAACTTAAAACGAACAGAAATTATTACGTATACGAGGGGGTTCGCCCCCTAGTCAATATCTCGCTCTTTACGCTAAAGTTCGATTTTTGTTCCAATTCTTTAAGAATGACCCCTGAATCACAAAGGTCGTTTAATTGGAATAGATAGCTCTTTTGAAAGTACTAAAAAAAACTTTAGCGTAAAGAGCGAGGCGTTGACTAGGGGGCGAACCCTCTCATATACGTAATAATTTCTATTCGTTTTGTTTTAACGTTGCTCCTTACTTTCAGTTGAAAGAACTTGCTTTTTTTATTTAATTTCAGATCGTTTTTTAAATGAGGCTGGGAAATCCGGCGCCCCCTTCATAGAAATGTCCCTTCCCCGATGAAAACATCCTCCCATGCAATCCCCTCCCCCCGACCAGAAAAAATCCCTCCTGAAAACCTCTGTATACTTCCCAATAACCAATACTACATGTAAACAATGGACAAAGTTCATAACTTGCAGCCCTTCCCCCGGAGACTGTGGGGGATTAAGTCATCCTCAAAGACATAGTTATTAGATTTTCGACTATGCTGAAAAAATGGCTATGTCAAAATTTTGATGGGGTGACTGGAAAAAAATTAGTGTGGGAGGGGGTCTAGTTGCCCTACAATTTTTTTTTGTCACTTAAAAAGGCCACTACAACTTTTAGTTTCTATTCAAATGAACCGTCTCACAATATCCTAAGACCACTGAATTGATACAATCACCCCTGAAAAGAAAGTATGCATCTGTGATCTTTCTTCTGGCAAATAATACAAAATTCCACATTTTTGCATATAGAAGCTTGAAACCTACAGTAGGGTTCTCTGATATGCTGAATCTGATGGTGTGATTTTTGTTAAGATTCTATGACTTTTAGGGGGCGTATCTCCCTTTTTTCAAAAATAAGGTAAATTTTCTCAGGCTTGCAACTTTTAATGGGTAAAATTAAACTTGATAAAACTTAAATATTTGAAATCAGAACGGGGCCACAATTAGTGATAAGGAAAGAGCTAAAAAGAGATGGGCGGAACATTTTAAGAATGTGCTAAACTGAGATACAGTTGCAGGAAAAGATATAGAGGAAAACGAAAACTGTTAGTGATACCATGGATGTGAAGGAAGATTTGTTTTCTGAGGAAGAATTATTGATAGTACTAAAAGTGACAGGATTAAAAAATAATAATAGGGATTAAGTCATCCTCAAAGACATAGTAATTATATTTTTCGACCATGCTGAACAAAATGGCTATCTCAAAATTTTGATCGGGTGACTTTGGGAAAAAAATTAGCGTGGGAGGGGCCTAGTTGCCCTCCAATTTTTTGATCGCTTAAAAAGGCACTAGAACTTTTCATTTCCATTCGAATGAGTCCTCTCGCGATATTCTAGGACAAGATGGATCAATACGATCACCCCCAGAAAAAAGAAACAAATAAACACGCATCTGTGATCTTTCTTCTGGCAAAAATACCAAATTCTACATTTTTGCAGATAGGAGTTTGAAACCTCTAGATTAGGGTTTTCTGATACGCTGAATCTGATGGTGTGATATTCATTGAGATTCTATTACTTTTTGGGGGTATTTCCTAATTTTTCAAAAATAATGCAAATTTTTTTCAGACTTGTTATTTTTTATGGGTCAAACAAAACTTGATGAAACTTACATATTTGAAATCAGCATAAAAATCTGATTCTTTCGATATATCTATTGGTATCAAAAATTCAGTTTTTTCGGTTCCTATTGAGCCGGGTTGCTCCTTACTTCCAGTTCGTTATCACAAGCTGTTTGATTCAGTACGGGGAAAAAATATATATGCAACAAAAAAATCTTAATAAGTACATAATAATGGAAAGATAAATCGTAGAAAATTATAGTTTTCAGGTATGAATAGACCAAAGATGGAACAAATGAGGGAATATGACAAATATGGACAAATATGGAATAAATATGAGCAAAAATGTTTTATTTTTGATGTCCTTCGTGCTTTAAGTGTCAGTTTCAGTCCGCCTTATTTCAGTGGTCATACAGCCGAGTTCATTATTCTTAACTTACTTAAGAGTTTATTAGCAAAAGGAAAGTCGCTTTCCTAAGACTTTAAAGTTCTAGAGCCCTTTTAAAGTGACAAGAGAGATCACGCAAGAGCTAAATGCCTATTTATGGCATTTTGGGCTGCAAACAACAATTTTGGCCCAAATGAGGTCAAAAATAAAATTGAACAATGATTCATAAGTAGCGAATCGGCTCAGAACTATCGAGAGCTAATTGTAAAGTTTCAAAAGTTATACTCCACACGGTGGCGCAATTGTCTCTAAGACTATATGCACTCTTTCCAAATGGAAGGTTAATTTAGACCATTTATTTAGTAATAATTTTCGTTTTGATCAAAAAAAAAAACAAAAAAAAAAACAAGAAGAACTTATAAGATGTAGGGTTATTATCAATTATAGTGAAGTACACTTAAATTTAAGTTAAGTATACTTAATTTTACTATCAATTAAAAAAATATTCTATAATAAGACTCATATGGCATATAATTATAAAAGCATCAATATACTTGAATATCTGGGCTAAACATTATATTTTGTGAGATAAATCAAATGGCATAACTTAAAAACAGTTGGCTAAAATAAGGTACTTTCGTAACACAAATAAAAGATTTTTTTCTGATCAATGGGGATCTCTGAATCCCACTTTCTTACTTAATCCTATACAGTTCAAACAGAGTTGTCAAGCTGACAAAATTGTAATTCAAGCATAATAACTAAAAGAATTGGTATACAAATAAAACTAACATTTTCAACATTAGGGAAGTATAGATTATAAAACTAGAAAATCTTTTCCGACAAGGCTTGCATAATTCCCCGTATTCCCACGGGGATGTGGTTCCTAAGCAGTTATTAGGAAAGAATAGCCTGACTATATGCCAGTTTGGAGCAACAGAGGTAAATATATATTTAAAAAAAAATATAAATTTTTCGATTCACAAATTATTGAGAAAGCTAAAAAATACTTACTTTTAGAATCAGCATTTCATCCCGAATCAATATATAACATTTACTGTATTTCCGTTGCAAGTTCAATTGACACCCATCCCCCCATAATTGTCAAATATATACCCAAAATTCTATCTACGCAACTAATTTTCCATATCTTTTCTTCCAATTGATTTAACAGTAAGCAAGCAATGCAACAGAAAATTTACCCCCTCCCCCCCTTATAGCAAAATATATACATTTCAGGGTTTATAATAGATCTAAAGCCAAACTTGGCAGCCATGACAAAACAAAGAGAGAATTGTTTAAGAACTGTCGCGTTAAAGAGAAAATAGTCGAACTGTTTATATATATATACCCTGTGGTGAATCATAAAGTATCAATTGCATATATAGATATTGTTTTTTTATTTATTTAGTTTCTTATTCTAGATTTTCTATATTATTTTAAATTTTATCTTTCCCCTTTTAATTATTTTTTCTATATTTAGCACTGAAGACGCCTAGTTTTATACAGGCGAAAAATACGTCGCTTTTGTCGTTTTTTTTTTTCCTTTCCTTCTACTGGCCCCGTAGTTTTGTTCTTATTTTTGAGATTGTCCTTTCTTTGTGTTACAGGGTTTATATTTGACCATTAGGGTGGGGGGGGGGGTAGATTTGCGACAGAAATGAATGTTGTAGATAGATTCAGGATGGAATCATTATTCTAGAGGTAAATCTATTTCTTAGCTATCTCCATGATTTGCCAACAGAAAAATTTACCTTCTGAACTTACCATTCCAGTAGAACTATGTACACAATTCATATTGACTCGAGTCACAAAACGAACAGACGGACATTCATCAGGATATCTAGGACCACATTCTATCTTTAGACTATACATACGATTCTCAAAGGCAGTCTGCAAAATAAATCAATTCTAGTTGGTAATAGATCATCTATATTGCTCTAACACTATATTGACCAATCAAATCATATCTTTCCCATGTATCTAGGAAAGTATTACGCGACCCTAGTTTAAAAAGAATAATTCCAATAATGTATATAGTGAGTATTAAATCAATACTCCAGTAGTAAAAATAACCTTTAGTAAGTATTAATTGGTACTGATCAACAGTTTTCCAAGTTAGTGTCACTGGATTCTTGCCAATATTTGAAAATAAATAAAATAAGCGGATAGCGACCCTTGATATAAGGTATGTGGACTATAATTATTGTTTTTGTTTTCAAATTCAGATTAAATCAAATTAAAGCCTAAAAAAAAAAAAATCCAGACTGGTCGTGAAACCAGAGTGGTTGTTGGAAACCGAAAATCGATGAAGCATAATAGACATGCTCTGGTGAAACATTACTCCCCTTCTCTACTGATTCTGCCCTTTCTGCTAAACATATTTTCCACATTCTTAGGAATAGTAATTTAGATAGAATAAACCATATAAATATTATAATAATAAAATAAATAAGATAAAGACGAAATTTGCGACATTTATAATAACTTATCCGGATTCCTTTTACATTACTATTCCTAAGAATGTGGAAAACAACCTCAAGCAGAAAGAGTCAAATGGTCACAGAAGGCACAGGAAACGCTCTAGTATAGCTTATGCGGGGTTTTACCTGATTTTCAACGTCTTGTCTGATTGTTTTGTAGATTTTGGAGTGCCTTCCAGATTTAACAAAAAGTTATTAAAAACTAGCTTTTTCGTTTCAATTGACGTTGTCATAACAGCTGGAACAACAAAATAATAACTTTGAATTTACTTTTATAGCCACTTTAACTAAATCTAAAACAATTAAAAATTTTGTGATTTTATTTTAGTTGAGAGATTGAAATGGGTGGTCCCAAAATGATTTTTTTTTGTTTATTTTGGGTGGTTGATCGTCATCACCCTGTATAAATTATTATATATTTAGGCCTAATGGGGTGATTATTTACCTTAACAATATTAGCTTCGCTTTTTTATGTTAGTGTTTACAAATAAATCCCTTTCATTCAAAAAAGGAAAAAATATGTCAACAGGCATTGTTAGTGAAGTAAATCTGCATCATTATCATTATCAGTTTTACTATTAAGACTGAAACATATTGAAAATATTACTAGGGTGAAAGAGAGGTAGAGGCTATTGAAAATTATGCCTTTATAAGCCTAATAGGATCTTAGTTACTTCACAACCATTCCTGGTGGATGTTGATTCTAAAACAACTTCGGATGTTAATGTAAAGTTACTACGGTTTACAACCTGCAATGCACCCTCTTTATTTTCCTTATTGTTGCTCGACTATTGCACAACTATGGTTATGGGTTATAATTAATTAAATTAACTACTTCCAGAATTTAGACAGTTTTTTTCATTAGCCACAGGTTTAACGTTTTACAGCGGAATTTATTTCATCAACTAATGTAAATCAATTATGAGACAAAACGGGCTAGAAACAACAACGAAAAATTATTTTGGTATTAATCATGCGATCTTCAGCACACAGGAATGTCTAAGAAATGCCAAAGAACAGAAAAATGAAAAATACAAAAAAAGCATGAGAAAAATAACAACCAGCAGATGATAAAAACAGCATTTACTGGGATCAAAGAAAACAAAAGAATAAAGCATCAAATAACAAACGAAAAGTCCAAACCATTTTACTCTCATTGTGAGAATAAGTCTCTTACCGTTTTCTTGTTTAAACATTCCCTGGGCTTTTTTAAATCCTTACTTTTTTTTTTACCAAAAGCTATTTTATTTGCTTTCGATTCAGATTGGCTTCAGTTTATGCTGATTTTTCAGTACATGATTTCTTCCTGTCCGTTTCTGAAACTTTTTCTGTATTTCAGTGTCACCCGGTTTTCAATATTTTCAGAAGTTTTGTTGAACTTCAATGACAAAATTGTAGTAACAATAATAGGTTTAATGCAGCAACATTGTCAGAACACATTTTACAATTGTTAGACATGTGGCACATGTTGTTTTGTCCATTGTAGATAATATTCAATAGCACAAGGAGTGATGGAGCTATACAGCAAAACAATCATTATGCAGTTACCTGACTGGCACGACTCTGTCAGCTCAACCAGAGTCAACCCAGCTCCAAATAGGTACCTGGTGACATCTGGGAAAGGTAAACAGGAAGGGTGCGTGAAAGCACAGGATGATTGGTCCTAGCCTCCCATTTCACTTTCTGGCTGAAGGGCCATGAAGAGATCAGCACTGGCGGTAGGGACTGTGAATACCAGTGCTGTAATCTTTACCCTTCTGTTTACTCAAGTGAAAGAGTTCTTATAATTTTTTTTTTTTTTATGGACAAACCAAAAGCAAAAAAGTGGCTAATTCAAGATGTGTGAAAAAAAAAATGTGGATGTTGGTGACGAGCTGACATGTACTTAATGTAGAGATGTAATTACTACCAGGACCTACCACATTAAGCAACAGTTTTCTTCAAAACATAAAGATATGAGTGAAATGACAAAGAAGATAAATCTAAACACAAAGCTAAATGCGTAAAAAAAAAAAAAAAAAAAAAAAAAAAAAAAAAAAAAAAAAAAAAAAAAAAAAAAAAAAAAAAAAAAAAAAAAAAAAAAAAAAAAGTTAAGATTTTTGTAACCAGCAGAAATTCTGGTACATCTGCCAGCTCTGTTGTAGCACTGGTACTGACAGAAAACCATTTAGAGATAGTGAGTTTTGCAAACACATTCATAAGCTGTCCCAAGTATCTACTTAAAGACCACAAAAGAAAGAAATTAAAATTTAATTGAGAGAATAAAAAAAAACTGCCTTTTTCAGCTGGAATAGCCCAGCGTTATAAAGATATGGCCAAAAATATTGACAAAATATATATATATATATATATATATATATATATATATATATATATATATGTATAAATAAATATATATATATATATATATATATATATATATATATATATATATATATATATATATATATATATATATATATATATATCACAATAAGATCTAATATGGAACTCTGTAGAGGTTAATCGACTTTTAAAAGACTGGCCTGTGATCAAGAACGTATCCAGGATTCTTTTTTTTTGGAGGAGGGTTTTACAAAAGGATTTTTTTTTTGGGGGGGGGGAAATTTTTTTTTGTTTCTAGCGATGTATATATGTATATATTTCCTAAAAAAAAAGCCATCGGGCCATAGGAAAAAAACAAAACAAAAACAAAACAAAAACATAAGAAAAACCAACAAACAAAACACCAATAAATTAAAAAAAACACACAAATAAATTAAAAAGAAAAAACGTACTTATATATGAATCTTCACGAAAATATTTATAAAGAGATAAATTTTTCACGATGTATCAGCCCTTCATCTTTTTTAATTTATATTCATTTTTCCTAGCCCCCCCCCCCTGGATACTGCCCTGCCTGTGATACTTAAGACTGTTTTTGTCGGTAGTGCGTTTCAAGTCTTTCACATATGATTGGATATAGAGTTTTGACCTAATCTTTTTTGAGGGCATGGTGGGTATACTTTGTATTGGTGCAATTATAATTTGTAAAATTGAAGATGCAAGTTGGGGTAGTATTATCAATGTTCCCAACAATACGGAATGTATTTATTGGCTCAGGTCTGTCATGTCAGAACTAGAGAATAGGCAATTGTAGTCTCTGTATTCTCTGGTGGTGTGGTAGATATCTCAGGTAAGGTATTAGTTCTGGGGCCCTCTGTTGCAGTTTCTCAACTCTAGCCCTTCCTCTCTTATTAAGAGAATACCATATTGGTGAGTAATAGTTAAGTAACATGAAGGTTAAACTTAGAGAATGCACACCTTAGAAAAAATAGTTGGTGATTTGCCCAGGGGAAATTACTGATTTTAAATATAATGACAAAAAATACATATAATTGAGAGAATCAAAGAAATGCCATTGTCAATTAGAATAGTCCAGTGTTGTGTTGAAGATATGGGACAACTTATGAAAACGTTTTACAGAACTCGCTAAATAAATTGTTTCTTGTTGGTGTCAATACTGCAACAAACTGGCAGATGCACCAGGATTGAAGTTGGTGACAAAACTCTTTAAGACATTTTTTTTTTATTTAACAGACATTTAGCAAGGGCTATGGAGTAGGAGTTTTTGTAAATTCTTGCTAAATAGAGTCAAAGTCAGAGTTGAAGTTGTTTGTAACTTATAAAATCTAGTTAAAGGAAGTGGAGCCAGGAGTTTTAGTATATTTTGGCTGAATGGAGTTGGAGTTGGTCACTTATAACCGACTCCACAGTTCTGCATTTGGCATTGTATTTAAATTTATCTTCTTTGTCATTTCACTCAAATCTTTATGTTCTGAAGAATGGGGTGACATCTGAAACATGTTTACCAAACTTGAAACTTGAGTCAAAGAAATCCCCAAGGTACCCACTCCAACCTCCCGACCTCCTAGGTGGGAATCAGGGCCTGATAAGCACGAGTGCTCCAAGCTATGGTTGGGGCCTCGGAGCGAGGATTCACGCCCCCGTCCCTAGCGAGCCGGGAGGAGAGCCCTAAGTTGCACCTCACAGCGGTGGAGTGGTGTAACATTCTATTAGTAGCCTAGTCCGACAAATAGAATGGCTAAAGCAACGGGGCGCCAAGGGTCTGGGGAGCCTTTGGTCAAGTAAATTCCTATGAAACACCAATGGATATTGAAGATCAAATGCAGAGAGATACTACTATTACGGCGTTCGCGGTAGCCGACGCGGACCAGGTCAGGGTGGTGCCTGGCCCGACAAGTATGCAAGCCGCCCGATCAAGAAAACGATCAAGAAAACATCTGAATATTGGCGCGTGGAATGTTCGCAGCTGCAAGCTGGAATCCACGCAACTGCTCCTTGCAAGGGAGCTGCAAAAGTATAAAATCAACGTTTGTTGTCTGTCAGAAACAAGACTTAATGATGTTCTGTCCAAAAAGTTGACCATTTCCGAATCGGACTCATTCCAGTTGTATAACTCGGGTCCCAATGATGGTTCCGGCCAGCAAGGAGTTGGGTTCTTAATAGACGGTCCTACTGCATCATGCGTCACCTCTTGGGAGCCAGTGTCACCAAGGATCGCCATGATCAGACTGAGAGGCCACATTAGCCACATAACCATAATCGCCGTGTACGCTCCGATAAGGGACAGTAGTGACGCGGTCAAAGATGCCTTTTATTATGACCTACAAAGAATCATCGACAAGACACCAAGGCGTGACATGCTCTTTGTAGCTGGAGACTGGAACGCCCGGCTTGGCAGAGTAGACCCCGACACAGCAGCAGTTATTGGCCGCCACACCGTTGGTGACAGATGCATCAATGGAGAAAGGCTCTTACAGCTAGCCAGATACAACAACCTATGCGTCACAAACACTCTCTTTGAGCACAAGAGACTCCACCTCGTTACATGGCGTTCGAACGACGGCGTAACAACAGCCCAGATCGACCACATCTTAGTCAGCAGAAGATGGAGGAGCTCCTGCACAGATGCCCGGGTATACAGAGGAGCAGACACAGGATCTTTAAATGGATCCGACCACTATCTCCTCACTTGCAAAGTCCGTCACCGCCTTAGTAGGCAGAAGCGACAGAAGGCAGGGAAGCGCTTCGATGTTTCGAAACTAAGATGCCCGGAAATCAAAGCCGACTTTGAGTTAAAGCTAAGCAACCGGTTCGATGCCTTGAATCGTCTCTCACTCGTCGATGAAGAATGGGCGCAGATAAAAATTGCGACACAGGACGTAGCTGAGGAGGTGCTTGGCCACACAAAACGAAAACAGCGAGCCTGGATCTCTGACCACACCATAGAACTAGTTGAGAAAGAAGCGACCCCTCGTGGGAGGTGCAAAAGAACCCTTAAAAGTAGCCCGCAAAGCAGTTAAACAGTCACTGAAACAGGACAGAGAACAGTACTGGTCAAATCTGGCGAATGAGTTGGAACAAGCGTCCAGGAGCCACAACAGCAGGAAAATGTTCAAACTACTGAAAGAAGCGACTGGAAAAGCTCCTGTAACGGTTGACACACTGAAAGATAAGTCCGGAAAAACTCATCCGAACAGAAGAAGGACGCATGGAACGCTGGCGAGAGCATTTTTCTGAGCTACTGAACCCTGTCAAACCCCCGTGCGATCTACCTGCCTTCTCGAGTGCTGCTAGAGAGCCCTACGCAGTAAACCTCGGTCCGCCAAGTATTGCGGACGTACAAAAAGCGCTGAAGTGCATGAAAAACAATAAAACTCCTGGAGAGGATGGGATCCCTTCTGAAATGTTCAAGTCCTCACCAACTCTACTATGCCGCCTAACCGACCTTTTTGTCCAGGTGTGGACGACAAAGACCTTCCCAAAAGACTGGAAAGTATCAGTCCTCGTTCCGCTATACAAAAAAGGAGATAAGGCCATTTGCGGAAACTATAGAGGTATCTCCCTGATCGACCATGCCATGAAGATCTTCTGCGTCATTCTTTTGAATCGATTCAAAGACGCACGTGACAAGTTAACCCGTCCTGAACAAGCAGGCTTCAGACCAGGCAGAGGCTGTCCAGAACAGATATTGACGATTCGCCTCATCCTTCAGCAGTACAGCAGGTTTCATCTACCCCTTCTCATCGCCTTTATTGACTTTACAGCTGCCTTCAACTCTCTCATCAGAGAGGAGCTATGGAGAATTATGGCTGAAGACGGTGCGCCACAGGAGATCATTGAGATACTCCGAAGTGCGTATAAGGACACTGAGACTTGCGTCCGTGTTTCCGGCAATGACACCCCTAAGTTTCCAGTGGAGTTTGGGGTAAAGCAGGGATGCCCCCTTTCGCCTATATTATTCAACTACGCGATAGACTGGATCATGTATAATGCAATGAGAAACCACAGCGGAATAGTCTTCGGACAAATAGCTGGTTTCCTCCAGCCCCTGACAGATCTGGACTTCGCAGACGACGTTGTTGAGCTGGAAACTACCGCCGACAGCTTACAAGGCATGATCGACGATACCTATGAGGTCTCAAAGCGCATCGGACTGGCCATCAGCGGCGCAAAGACTAAAGTATTGGCTCTCAACCAACCTGCTCCTTGCCAAGTTACCCTCGACGGTGAGCCAATAGAAAGCGTTGAGGAATTCAAGTATCTTGGCTCTATCATAACACCAGATGGCGGAGCTGAAAGGGATATCTCTGCCCGCATAGCAAAAGCCTGGGGAGTGTTTACTAGTCTGAAAAAAACATTATGGACCAGACGGGAGATCTCAACCAAAACAAAAGTTAGAATCTATGGTGCAACTGTTCGAGCAGTACTACTGTATGCTTGCGAGACATGGCCGATCAAGACTGAAGATACGAGAACTTTGGATGTGTTCGACCACCGCTGCCTTCGTTACATCCTCCGCATTAAGAGATGGGACAGGATTTCCAATAGTGAAGTAAGGAGTCGCTGTGGCCAATCAGAAGAGCTATCGCTTATCATTAAAAGACGTCGCCTGAAACTCCTCGGCCACACATTGCGCCGTCCCGAAGGCACGATATGTCGAGACGTCCTTGTCTGCGAACCAGCCCCCTCCTGGAAACGTAAACCAGGAGGACAAAAGAAGAACCTGTGGCAAACATTCAAGGAGGACCTGGAACCGTGGGGAGGATTCAGGAGACACGGTCGGAGATGGGGCAAATACTGGCTGAAGATCGCCGGAGAAGCTGCAGCCGACAGGTCCAAGTGGTCGTCGGAAGTCATCCCAAGATCCTTTGGTGCCGGGCAGGACAGTTCATCGTCTGGTTCCCGCCGAAAGTAAAAGTAAAGTAAGCAAGGTCTGTAGCATACTTTCCACTTGAGACTGATTTAGCATCAATGAAATAAGGATAATTTTGAGGGAATCTGCACAAATAGTGCACAGAACTGCGCTTACTTTCGTTAATAAACATAGAGTTTGCAGTACATCACCTATACAGAGCATTCAAGTTGTCCTGAGGCAACGAAATCTCATGGTCATTTGTAACTCACCCGTATACCTTCGCCTCAACTACGAACATTTTTTACACTCGGCTCTTTTATGACATGCAGGAAATCAATTAAAACAAGGCAGAAGAGTACTGGCCCAAGACAACTGCCTTGTGGAAATCCACTTCTCACATGCATAAAGAATGACAAAGCATCTCATACTCCCACCTCTTGGGTTCTATGTGTAAGGTAATACGTTATCAATGTTTAGTTTGTAGACTGATACTGTGGAATGTGGAAAGTGGAATGGAATTTTTTTTCAAAATGCTCTATAAAAATCAAAATAAATACAATCAAATACCACGCCATTATTTGTCATTTTATTGAAAATCACTAATTACGTCAAGGAATTGTGTGTTGTAAGAACGCCGTTTGAGAAAACATGATGAACTATGTACCATAAAATTATTTTCTTCAAAATGTATGGGAATTCTGTAGGAGAAAATGGATGTATTTGAAATTAATGTGTAATTTTTAAAATCAGACTTTGAACCACTCCTGTACAGTGACCTAATGATTGTTTTTTTCCAGTTCAAAGTAAAAGCACTAGATGAAAGACAGGGATTAAACAGATACATGGATGGTTCCACAATCACTGACACAAGTTCACATACCATTGTACTTGACAATCCATCTATGTATAGTGCCTTTCTAGTTTAAAGATTTCAAAGTATCTGAGACTTGCTAGACCATGAAGTCTAAATAATAAATTATTTTGTCCTATCTGGAGGAGTGACTTGAGAATGTCTTTCTGCTAGTATTTGTGTGAAGACTGAACTGAATACCTTATTGAAAAGTTATGATTTTTCAATCATGGTTGTGTTATGATCTGTGTTTATTGTGGGTTGATCTAGATAGCCAGACCTTTAAGCATGGGAACACCATCATTGTTTTGGAAGAAGAAATTGCTCTTTGGACATTTTCATGCCTAGGCATCAAAAATTTGTACACTTTAAGTTGTTACAGTAATTTTCCAATACAACGACTTTCATCCATGTTTTAGGCTACAAAGCTATGCAATTCTGCATTGACATAGAGATGCTGATAAATAAATTGGAATCAAAGCATAATAAATACATACCCTAGGTGGGCCAATAATCATCCCAGTCCAATGTGAAAGGGTCATATCACTGTCATCTTCTAAGCCCCAGCTAATTGTTCCATCACTGACACCTTTTTGTCCTTCTTCAAGTTCTTCTAACAATCTAAAGTTTCTTGGTATTACTGAAAAACAAATACTAATTGAAATCAAACATTGAAATTATAAATTGTTGTTGTCAAGCAGAAACTGCATATATCCCCCTTTCAAAATTTTTCAGGAGGTGAAAAAACATAACAACTTCTTTTAGTAGTTAAGATGTTGAAACCTTTGCATTAGTCCTGCAACTTTTTATGGCAGATCCCATGAGAAGAATCCTTCTTCTTCTATTTAACAGCAGGCGGGCTTTTCAGTAAAACTGTTTAGCCCTTTTCCTTTTGCTTCACTCTGTGGGCTACAGAGCTACTGGCTTGATTGCCTCATATTTATTAGATATATTCAGATATCTTTCAGCAGATCTTTCGACTCTAGGAGTTCAAATATAAGATGATAGATGTCGATTTCTATGCTCTGTGTGCAGGTATAGTTGGCTAGGCTCTTGGCTGATAGTGGGATTTTGTGGTGTTTGAAGTATTTTAACAGTTTACAAAGCAAGGTATGTTGTGCAGACGTCAGCATATTACATTCAAATAGGCAATGGTCAATTGTTTCATTATTCATATTACAATGCCTGCAAAGAGGGGACAGGGGAATTGAACCACTTGAATTAGAAAACTTATATGAGAATGCAAGGAAATTTAGTCCATTTGTTCCAGAACGAATTCTATGATAAATTTTAGAAAGATACTTATTGGGAAAGGGGGAAAGGATAGGATTAATCTTATTAAAATTAATATCTGATAGCCTCCATTGGTAAATATCTCTAATTGGGATTGGTCTCCCACTTGGCTGGTCAATATTTATAGCATTTTTTGCTATTTCATCAACCTGATGATTACCACTTATGCCAGAGTGGCTAGGAATGTACTGAAAGTAAGTTTTTATGCCACTTGAAGCAAGATTATCAATAATACTGTGACAATGATAAGTGTCAATGTCCAACTTATATTGAGGAGCTGAGGCCAGCAACTCAAGGCTTGATAAAGAGTCCGAATAGATGATAATATTATTCGAATTTTCAATCAAAGGTTGGTTTTGCTTAAGGTGTTCTAATGCCATGATTATGGCATTTAACTCAGCAGACATTATAGATAAATTATTAAATAATCTCTCGCCCATTGCAATTTTCAGGCGAGGAAGGAAAACACCACTTGCGACCTTCTCATTCATTTTTGACCCATCAACAAATATTTGGAAGTGATTTTTATAGGTAATTGTATTAAGTTCTGCAAATTTTTTCTGGACAAAAGCAATGAAGGTTAAATCTTTATTCCATTTTGAAAATTCAGTATTTATTATGGGAAATGACCAATTCCATGGGGGGGATTGAGGGAAAGTAGGTGCAATAGACTTTGCTGGTACAGGAACTTCTTTTGAATATTGGCATACTCATCTGCAATACCTCTATACATGGCTGGATTTCTCAACCAATTATGTAATGTGTGTGAGCTATTTGATTCAATTTTTGTAAGATGTTTTATCAAGAGAAAGCTACGTCTCTCCCTTATTGTTGTTAATCCACTCTCCATAAGCAGAAACTTGGTGCTTGTGGGTTTCCTAAGACCAAATATGAGACGTATTATATCATTTTGTGTTGTTTCAATTTTTTGCATCTGGGTCTTTGCACATGCACCATAGACAATGAGCCCATAGTCAATATGGGGTCTTATATGTGATTTATAAAACTGGACAAAAGCAATGGGGGTTAAATCTTTATTCCACTTTGAGAAGTCATTATTTATTATGGGACTTGACCAATTCCATGAGGGGGATCGGAGGAAATTGGGTGCAATAGACTTTGCTGGTATGGGGAACTTCTTCTGAATATTGGCATACTCATCTGCAATGCCTCTATACATGGCTGGATTTCTTAACCAATTATGTAGTGTGTGTGAGCTATTTGATTCAGTTTTTTTAAGATGTTTTGTCAAGAGAAAGCTATGTCTCTCCCTTATTGTTGTTAATCCACTCTCCATAAGCAGAAACTTGGTGCTTGTGGGTTTCCTAAGACGAAATATGAGACGTATTATATCATTTTGTGTTGTTTCAATTTTTTTTTGCATCTGGGTCTTTGCACATGCACTATAGACGATGAGCCCATAGTCAATATGGGGTCTTATATGTGATTTATAAAACTGGAGTAAGGTTTTCTCCTTACAGCCCCAGGGTGTGGAAAGAAGTCTTTTTAGTATATTTGTTTTTCTATAGCATTTTTTTATTGTGTTTGAAATGTGGAGGTGGAAATTAAGTTTTTGGTCAAGCATGAGACCTAGGTAATTAATATGATTATCTTCTGGAATAGTTGTTTTATTTAGAGTTAGTTTTGCATTAACATGGTTTCGCTTCCGGTGAAATTGGATTATTTTTGACTTGGTGGGTGCAATGGGTAAATCTGAATGTTGAGAGAATTTTTCAAACTGGAAAAGTGACTTTTGCAGATTTGACTGTGCTATCTGAAAGGTGTTGCCAGATGACCATAGCACCAGATCATCAGCATATTGTAGATTCGTGTGGGGTAGGTTCATGTCCCAGAGATGTAGGGCAAATAGGAGGCAACTGAGGACTGCTCCCTGAGGTAGGCCTGTGGTTATTGTCTTTTGGGGTGAAGAGGCTGAACCAACACAAACGATGAAACTTCGCACTTCTATGAACGATTTAATAAAAGATACTAGCTTAGGGGGTACTCCAAGGTTTGCAAGTTTGTTTAAAAGGATTTGGTGGTTCACATTGTCATATGCCCCTTCAAAATCTAGGAAAGCTGCAACTAGGACATTATTTTTTGAGAAAGATTCATTTATTGCATTTTGTTAGCAAAATGAAAGCATCTGTTGAGGAGTGGTGTTTCTTGCATCCAGTTTGAGTGTGAGGGATCATATTAGTTTTTCCAACAAACCAGAGGAGTCTGTGATAGATCATTTTCTCCATTATTTCCCCATCACAGGAGTGATCATTATAGGCCTATAAGACTCAGGGTTATCTTTGGGTTTATTTTTCTTTAGGATTGGTAGGAGGGACGAACATTTCCATATATTGGGGAACATAGAAGATGCCCAAGCATGATTATAACAATTTAGCAGTTCTTGTTTGTATGAAGGTGTGAGATTCTTTATCCATGTAGGGTGTATATTATCATAGCTGCCGCTAGTTTTGGTCCTAATATGATGTATTGCATTATTCAATTCCTGGATTGTAAATGGATTAGTTATGTACTCGGATCCTGGGCGTGGTTGGTAACTTGGGTTCATAGGAATTGGGGACAGTTTGCTTTGATTATTTGATGTTAGCTTATTAACAAAAAGAGTTGCAAATAGGTTAGCTTTTTCATTATCATTGTCATAATGGGTATTATTATGTATAAGCTCATACAGGAGTGGGTTGGGGGAAGTCTTTTTCCCACAGATGTGGCTTATGACTTTATGTATAATTGGCTCATGTGTTTCTCTGGAGAGATTATTTGCAAAATTATTCCAGTATTTATATTTAGCATCTATTATAGTCCTTTTAGATTAGATTCTGCTTGTAATTTTTTTTAAATATGTAGTAGGTGATGGTATGTATTTTTTATTATGAATTCTGTCCTAGCTGCCTTTTTTATTCTCCATTTATTTAGGCACTCATTTGTCCACCATGCTTTAAGAATTCGTTTAGGGAATGTTTTCTAGGTTTTGTCCTGGGGATAGCATGATTAGCTGTATTTATTAGTAAAGATGTCAAGGCTTCAGCATGTGTGTCAACTGTTGTGTTAGAAATGCATGAAATTTGGGTGAAACTTGTAATTTCATCATTTAGCTTATTTTGGAACATAGACCAATTTGCTTTAGTGTTGATATATTTGGAGGTATGAGATAAAGTTTCAGCAGGTTCATTTAGGGAGCAAACTATAGCAAAGTGGTCAGTACATAGACTATCAATTTTATTTATGTAAATTTTATTCAAAAAATTTAATGACACAATTTGTAGGTCAATTGTGGAGAATCTGCCACTTTTGGGGTTGAAATATGTATTCAGGTCTGGAGGGGTAGGAACAGCTAATTCATTATTATTTGAAGTCATATGCTCAATGAATTTACCAGCTTTATTTGCTGGTTTATTCCCCCACAAAATGCTGTGGTGGGCATTGAAATCTCCACAAATAATGATATTTTTTTTTAACATATTAGAATTATTTATATAATTAAAGAAATCCTTGGCATCTGTAGTTTGGCCATTAGGGTTATAAAAGCTTATTATGTAGGTTTTTGAATTATTCAGCCAAACACTGATACCAATTGCATCAACATCATTTGCAAAATCTGGAAAATTGATGCCACAAAATTTTATATTATTTTTAACTAATAAAGCTACCCCACCTCCTTTTCTCTCTGAAGATCTATCCTTTCTGAGGATAGTATATCCCAGAGACTTAATTTGTTGATTTTGGGTTAAATGAGTTTCCTGGAGGCAAGCAATATTAATGGAATTATTATTCATAAAAGATATTAGTTCATTTAGCTTATTTTCTGTGAGTGATTCCATTCGAGTATTGATATATGTTGTGTTGTTGATTTATTCTTCATATGACTGTGTATCAATGTTCAGCTTTGTTAAAAGTAAAGCAAGATCTTTTTTTGCTTGAATGAGCATATCATCTGGGATGTAGATTTTTGCCAATTCTGCAATGATTTTTGTTTTCTGTAGTTGATGTATGTTCATGGCCTGAACTGCATTACAGTTTAGAATGAATAAGCATATATTTGGGGATTGCATTTTTGGTTGTGCATCCTGTTTGTCGGTTAAGGGATTAATTTCTGGTAGTGTTTCAGGTTTGTTTCTTCTTGGGAGGGGGGGGGGGGGGCAGGCTGACCTCATCTCACTGGACAAGGAGGCTTGTTGGCTTGGTGATTCCTTCTGATAGGGATTTGAGCTAGGGGGCTTAGAAGATGGTGTTTTATATGGGGTGCTTGATGCATTGGTTGCGTTTGACTTGGGGGTTTTGGTTGGTTTCATTACAGGCTTTATTTGGTATTGTTGGGCAGCATTTGCTTCCATTGCTGCAAAGGGGTAAGGGATGGCCTTTTCTGTTAATATTTTGAGTGTTAGAGCTCTTTTCTTGTATGCAGGGCATAATGATTTATTTGTAGATTCATGTGGGCCTTTGCAATTGATGCATGTAGGCTGAGTGTTGTTGCAAGTTGTCAACTCTTTAGGATGGAAAGCTTTACAATTACTACACTCTCGGAGAATTTAATTGCATTTGTTTGTTGTGTGTCCCAGTTTGAGGCACTTCTGACACTGGATAGGCTTTGGTTTGTATTCCTTGTGTGGTTTGATTTGCCCAAATAGGAATAATTTTTCTGGGATATTAATTTTTTCCTTCAGTGTGAATAAGAAGGATCTACTAGTTTTTAGGCCATTAGAGTTAGGTTTGCCCAGTTGGGTAACACCCTCAACTGGGATTGTGTTTCCAGCCCTATCTGAGAGCCCTTCTTTTAACTCCTGAGTGGATATCTCTGGGGAACATTATAAACTACTATTTTTGTTGGTGATTGTTTTGGGTTCCAATTAGATGCAATAATTGGGGTATTCAGAAGGGATTTTAGGTTAATTATTGTATCTGCTGATTTCTAATCTTCTACAGCTATTAGCAGAGATCCATCACGGTTAATATTAAGAGAGAAAATTGATTTTAGCAATTTAAAAATTGCAACTCTTATTGCAGTGATCATTTTTATTTCAAAGGGGGTAGTAGGATCTTGGGCAGGGAGAGGGGAAATGCTTTTGATTGGGGAGATTTTTTTCCTTTTTTAGAGCTTCTAGAGAGGACCTCTTGAAACCCATTATCATCATTTACGGTTACATTAGCCCCTACACTGATCATTGTCCTATTCTCTGAATTGGAGCTATCATTTGAACTTTTGAGATAGTGTGCTTGACCAGCCAAGATGGGTATATTTCACTATGGCACTTTCACTGGAAATTGATTTGGGATCTGGGGGGACTTTTTTTTTTGGAGAACTTCTAAACATTGCCTATTGGAAAAAGCTTAAAAAAAAAAAAAAAAAAACTAAAACAAGAAGGGAAAATAGAATGATATCAAACCGTCTTCACTATACTATGGGGAGGAGAAACACCACAGTATAGCCCTGAGGATGAGTTGAGCAGGATTGGTTTGGTAGTTTTAAGAGAAAAGTCAATACATGGTTTCCACTTGACAAAATCCATAATAGGTTATGACAGAGCACCAAGCAAAAAATATTTATCTCTGGAAACAACACAATTCAGCTATACTGTTTTTAATCCAAACTCGAACATAAAAAGTACAAATTTTAAATCACATATCAATAGGCTATTCTCAAGACTGATTTGCCATTTTCTTTGTCTTCATCCGTCTCAAGCAAAGTCTCCTTTGTGCCCTTTAAAGTTTTGAAACTTTCTTATTCATGGAATCAACTTCCTCTTGCAGAGGGCCAAAAGGTCTCTCTTCTTCATTTCTGAAACAGGGATTTCTACTTGGTAAGCTGCCTCTAGGACTTGTTTCTTGCAGGCAACTTTAAACCACCTTTCATCCATTTCCATGAAACAAGTGAGAAACCGTACAATTGATGAGTTTCTAGTAAACTTTACCAACCTCAGTTAACTACACGGAATTTTAACTTTGTTTATATCATGCACAGTCGATGGGATGATGGTGTATTGAGCTGCATTTCAGTCTACAAAGTCTTTGAATGTCAGTACTTTGACAATGTAGGGATCTGGATATTTCCAGATCCCTACACAGGACACGTTTACTTTGCTGACAGTACCTCTACCATCAACTTCTCTAATCCACCATGAAAGATAAGTTGTAATAGAAACCCCATGGTTTCTATTCTTCTGCTCCCAGAAAAAGCAACATCTATTCTTAGTCACATTCTCATAAGATTGTAGCAACCATATTTTTGAGAAAATCCAATCAACATCCCATCTCTGTGTGGTGTGCTAAGTACTTTTTCTAGATCAAAGCATCCATCAAAATGACACTGGTGAGCTTCAGCACATTGGCGGATGGCTTCAGAAAGCATTTTGTTGGTTTTTGGAAGCTGCTTTCAATCTTGTTGAGGTCCCCCACAAAAGGAGTCTTTTTAATTTTTCTGGAGTGTTTGGTATAGAGCCTGAATAGGTCTGACTTGTTTTTGAAACTTTGCAGCAGATGCTTCTTTGTTGTAGAAGATTGACAGTAATGGGATTACACAGCATATAGTTCTTTTATCCACCCTCTTGCGTGTTTACAAACGTCCCTGGGTATCTCATTTGTAGGGTTTGATTTCTTATCCTTTCCATGTGAAAATCCCAAAACATTGTTCTTAGCTACATTTCTTACAGCAAACTCCCCAAGATCTAGCACAAACAACTTTTAGACAAACTTTCTTCTTATTTCCATAATTGTGGGGCATATAGTATCTTACAGTATTCTTTCTTCTTGTTTCTGCTTTCAGAGTTTACTCTTAAACAGGTTCACAACCAATCTTTTCGTTGGATCTCATTGTCAAGCCTCCAATAATAAGAAAAGATCCTTCTTCTTTGTTTGTCTGAGAAGGTTTTGAAAAACTTACATACTGATTTTTCTGAAAGACAAGAGTTGTCCTGATTTCTCTTGCTCTAGTTTTACCTCAAATTTTCCTCAGTTTTCTTTCATATTTTGGTGGTTTATTCATGGTATAATTATGACTTCAAATAGTTGTTTTTTAATATAAAAGCTTTCAAGATTTTTTCCTTGTTTTTATTTGTAGCTTCTTTTAAGTGGAAGGACCTCCTTCCCCTTCTAAAGCAGATTCAGACACTTGGAGTGGAAGCGGAGCTTCTTCCTCATTCTTCCTCATCCAACCACCTGTGTCTCTTTCCCTACTCTCTGAATCAAAGGCTTCATTGCAGGTACCTTCACCACTCAAAACACTAGCTTCAGGTAAATCTACAATTACTTCAGGTAAATCTTCAATCATATTTTATTATCTATCTTACCTATGATTTTGTTGTTGTTGTTTTAATGCAAACAATTCATACAATAACAACAAAAACCTTACTTCATTCTTATCAGTGTAATGTCATTCAAGGATAATAAAATAGTTTTAATAATCAGATTTCCTATAATATTGAAGCCCAAGAAGCAAAAAAACATTAAGTTATTTTTTGATGAGAGAAGCTAGAAATTCTTTGCAGCATTACAACAATAATGACAAGATTCTTTGTAAATTATATAAATAATGTATCTAAATTCTTGTAATGTCCTTTGGCTTTCTAAAATCTGTAAATATATATTCCACATAGTACAATATTTCAATTTTTTTTTTAATCTGCAAATCCTCAAAGATACCAATGATAATACACCCCCAGAACTCTTTATATAACAAAGTTGCACATTTTTTTGTGGAGAAGTATATGGAATGTGGGGATTAAAACCTATTTTTAATGCCCAATTTCAGCAAAAAAACAATATTGACTTCTTTCTTCAGCTGAGAAGATTTTTTTGCAAGGATCATTGTGTATATTAAAAGAAAAAAAAAACACCTGAAAACAAACAAAATTAATAAAAAAAAAGAAAGTTTTCCTAACATAAGTAAAGAGCTAACTGAAACTTTAAGTAAAGAGCCAACTGAAACTTTAAATGAACAAAAATTATTGCTTTACAGTTTATACAGGATGGATCTACACAAACAGGCTCAAATAAACTGCCCAATGATAATTATTTATATTTGCAGAATTCTAAAAAACTTACACTTTACTGAAAACACAGAACTAATACAAAAAATGGGACGTTCTTTAGGGAACACAAAAAATCCTGAAGTAGCCAGTAGAAAATAAAATACCAATTTATAAGCCTCTGAATAGTTTTTGCTATGTTATCAACAACTATTAGCATACAATTTAAATCCACTAAAAAATCAAGCAAGCTCAATTTTGATTCAACCACCTGTTTTTCAGAATTTTAGAAATATAAGGAAATATCACAAGTCAGTTTATCTGAGCTAGTTCTGTAGATATATATTGCATAAACTGCAAAACAATAATTGTAGCTTGTTTGCAGCTTAAACTTCGCTCATTTAAACTTTGTAAATAATGAGCAAGATCTTGGTGTCAATATTGACAATGAATTAAAATTCAGAACACATGCTAAGAGGTCTGCTGCTGGGGCTAGTTCAACCTTGGGTTTGATTAAGCATACCATCTCCACTCATTCTTCTAAAGTCATCAGTCTTCTTTATAAGGGACTTGTGCATCCTAAGCTTGAAGTTGGAATGTCACTTGCCTCTCCATATTTTAACAAAGACATAAAAGTTCTCTAAAGATGTGCAGAGACGTGCCACTAAAGTGATGTCTGGCATGCAAGAGCTTTCCTATCCTGTAAGACTATCAAAGTTGAATCTCACTACACTTGTATGCAGGAGAAATAGAGGGGATGCATTATTCCCTACTGTTAGTACCAATTCAAGAACTAGAGGTCATCAACTGAAACTTGTCAAGCAGTTTAGAACATCTAGTCTACTCAATTCTTCTCAACACATATTGTCTACAATTGGAACAAATTATTTAATGAAACCATTAAACCATTACTGCTGAATCTGTTGATGTTTTTAAACAAAGGCTAGATGCTGAGTGGTCCACCAAAGAGTGTAAATTCAATTGGGATGTGATTGAAGATGGAGCAGCACCTGGTCACCAGTGATTCTTGCATACAACTAGTCATCAATTCCAGAGCTGTACAAGGAGAAATCCTTAGATTGCTCCTAGCTGCAATTTAAGGTAATTTACTTATCAGAAAAACTTATTTTCAAATTAATCTTCTTGAATTAGCTGACAGAAAAGCCAAAAATGAATGTAAATGTTCAATTACTATTCTAATGGATTTTCAGGCAGTTTTGATTGTGTAAACATGTACATTTTACATAAAAACTCTAAAATGTATGGTTTGCCCTGAGAACATAATATGATTCTTATTTGATTAACTATCAAAATTACAATGTCAGAGTAAACAAAGAATATTCTGGAGCTACTCAACTTGAGACTGGTCTACCAAAGGTTTCAACACTTGGATAAGATATTTTTGGCCAAAGGGCCAAATTCGAATTTCAAGTTCAGTAAAAAAAAAAAAAAAAAAAAAAAAAAAAAAAAAAAAAAAAAAAAAAAAAAAAAAAAAAAAAAGAAAAAAGGAAAAAAAAAAGGAAAAAACACCAAAAACGCTTAAAAGACAATGACACACATAAAACTGACAAAAAATGCAAAAGTTAAATTATCAGAATGATTAGATTTCCCATTAAAAATTATTTAAAACTGTCATTTTACCAAGTTTCTCAAAAAAATTAACAAATAAATGAGGCATTACATGTCAAGATATAAAAAATAAAAAGGGACATTAAAACATAGAAAGGAAGGAAAACAAATGAGCAAAACATGGGCAACCTCTGTACAAGCGATAAAAAAAAGAAATTAGCAGGAACTTTGTTCATTCTTTCCATAATTTAAGGGGATAAGATTTTTTTTCATATCCTTAGATAGTAGAAAATGGGGGTCAAGGTAGGAATAGGCCGAGAAAAAGAATCAGTCAGAGTCTGGGAGAAGAGTATCTTTCAGGAAAAAATGTTTTCTGTGCAAAGGTTTTTCATTGCATTTTTTAAAAACAGGCATAACATACCTCTCTCCTGCAGGCAAGCATTTCTAACTTAGCTTTTTTTAGAGGGAGAGTATGCATGGAAATCTATCTTCTTTGAAAATTATTCATAGTTTTTTTTTTGGATAGATTCAATTTTATCTGGCTCTTCCAGGAGTTGCCAGGGTGCAAAACGTGAATAGCATATTTAAGATGATGGCAGACAAACAAAGTATAAATCCTTGAAGAATGAAAAGGGGCATGCTAAATTAGCTAAGGAGCTTAAGGAGGGATATCAATCTGATAGCTCTAAGTCTAATATTTTAAACATGCATACCTCACTTCAAATCAGATGAAATAGTGATGCCAAGTGATATGGAGGAGGATACAGAAATTTCAGGATGGTTAGGACTATGAAAATGGGATGGGAATTTAAGGAAATAAATTGGCATTGTCATGGATTTAGAAAGTTTACTCTCACATCCAAGTCCAAGATACCTTGATCAATGTAATTGAGGATACTTATGATGTTGCTCATTAAATTAAATAACAGGTTGAAAAAAAAACTGTTAGATAATCAACAAATCTGCATGTGTAAGGAAATTTTTTAGCTGGGCTGTCAATCATAACTTAGAAAAGGAGGGGGCCTAGGATAGTACCTTATCCATTGTGGACAGAGAGAAGATTGTCATAATTATTTGGTATATTTAACTATTTGTGATGTAGTTGATATAAAGGGGGCAGTTAATTTCACCATGAAAGGATTAATATTGAATTCAGTAACAAGTTTTTTGACTAATTTATTTTGGTGTGCATAATCAAATACTTTTTGGAGGTTGATAAAAATTAAATCTAGCCTAGTATTAGGCTTTTCATGAATTTTATCAAGAGGATTGACAAGACAAACAAGATAATTAGAAGTTGAAGTGGATTTGAGATTTCTAAATTGCCTCAGATCAGTAAAAAGTCAGATTTGTTCTTTTAGCCAATCTGCAAGGTTCTTCATACAGTTTTGAGAATATAGGTGTGAGAGATACAGAGTGAACACCTTCAAAACCAGGCCTTCCATCCTTCTTTTTTAAATGGGTTAGGAAACCCTGCAACTATATTAGAAAATTACCCAAATTAGGTAATTTCATTGAAAAGGACAGATAGCAGCATTGAAAGGAAACTAGCAGCATAAGAGAAAAAGGGATATCCAGAGGGCATATATATTTCTCATTTTCCCTATCCTTCTTTTGATCTCCAATGAAGAAATAAAGGGTAAAAATCAGGGAAGACTATCAGTTGTCAATGGCTAGAAGGCTTCAGATAATAGAAGCAAAAAACCTGTTATAAGCAAGGAACATGAATTGATGCCCCTGTAACATAAGGCAAACACAGACCCTGACTTTGAAATTCAAAGAAAAATAATATGGAGTATTCAGAAAAAGGGCACCTAGCTTTATTACTACCCCATGCCAAGTCCCAAGTCCCCAAGGAATTTAGTACAATTAAGTGGCCCATTTACTTTCAAACAAACCAGCAAATGCATATATTGACCCAACACTGAAATAAAAACTCTACATGACACAATTCAAAGAATAATTTCCTATAAGAACGCACTTCAGCTGATGGTCATTAAGAAAAAAAGCGCAATTGGAATAAAAGACAGGACCTAAACAGTAGATCTAGTTCTTTAGTTCTAAACACACTACATCACCTTATCTTCAGCTGGAATTGTGTTGCAAAATTAGCAAGCACAACAAGAAATATTTCTTATAAACAGACAATAAGCTCCTAATCTAGGACATTATGTGTTTATAGGTTTAGAGTTTTTCTAAATTTTAGCAGTGCATCTCTTATCAAGACCATAATTAACAGTTTATCAAAAACTGATAACAGAGCAAGGTGAAGAAACTACCAACAATAGCAAACTAGCAGACTTACTGAACTTACAAAAGTCCAATATTTACAAAAGTCCTTACAAAAAAGTCCAAAAGAACTTACAAAAGTCCAGTACAAAAGACCAATATTTTGATCACATATACAACAACCATCTTCAGTAGAAATATTAAAATAATAAAACTTAAACTAGGATATTTATATACAACAAAATAAATAACTTTTTGGGTCATTCACATTGTGAATAATTGTCAAAAACACAAACAAAACCCCATAAATATGTGTGCAATTAGCAATTTAAAATTTCTTTTTTTTGCTCTAGCATATCTCTTTCTGGAGAGTCACTATTCTAAACCTTTATCACATCTGCAAACCTTTATCCTAGTGTAGCTGCATTCAAGTTGTTGGTGGAGAGTGGCTGAATAAACCATGGCCCTCTTCCTGGGGTACCAGGCTATAGATGTAACACCCCACTATGGTAAAGGTCAAGAATAGCAGTTCATCAGCTAAAACTGTCACACAATTCCTGACCTCAAACATAGTGGCATAGCCTGCTTATCACCACTAGATAAAGCATATGTATTGAATACCAAGTTTGCCTCTGCCTTCACCATCTGATCTTGTCCAACTATCCCTGCAGCACCATCAATTGTCATATCTGATCCAATACCTAAATTGTCAATTATGGTACTGAAGAAATGGTCTTAGCTAGCCTTGATAAGCTTGATATTAACAAATCCAAGGGATCAGATGGGATACACACAAGGCTCCTCAAGGAGTGCCAAAATGTTCTCAGTTCTCCCCTGTTTAGACTCTTCTAGCTGTCCCTAAAAAATGGAGAACTACTGTTTGATTAGAAAACATCATATATCACACCAATCCACAAAAAAGGCCCCAAAGATTATGCACAAAATTACTGTCCCATCAGCATCACTTCTGCAGTTGTAAAGGTGCTCAAGACATTTGTCAACAGAGCTCTAATTTAGCACTTTGAATTAACAACATACTCACTTCCACTCAACATGGCTTCAGATCTTTAAGATCCATTGATACTAATCTAATACTGACATATGAGTATGTTGCATCATTATTGGATAAAGATTTCCCTGTTGACATGGTGCTCCTGGACCTCTCAAAAGCATTTGACAGGGTTTGTCATGAATTCCTTATCACCAAACTCAAAGCAGCAGCTGTTCTCTCAAACCTCTTCACTCTTTAGACTGATGATTTGAAACTTGTTGGTAAAGCAGCTACACCCTGTGACCTGCAATTGAAGTTCTAAACACACTTCAATGGTACAGAAGAAATGGTCTTAGCTAGCCTTGATAAGCTTGATATTAACACATCCAAGGGATCAGATGGGATACACACAAGGCTCCTCAAGGAGTGCCAAAATGTTCTCAGTTCTCCCCTGTTTAGACTCTTCTAGCTGTCCCTAAAAAATGGAGAACTACTGTTTGATTAGAAAACATCATATATCACACCAATCCACAAAAAAGGCCCCAAAGATTATGCACAAAATTACTGTCCCATCAGCATCACTTCTGCAGTTGTAAAGGTGCTCAAGACATTTGTCAACAGAGCTCTAATTTAGCACTTTGAATTAACAACATTCTCACTTCCACTCAACATGGCTTCAGATCTTTAAGATCCATTGATACTAATCTAATACTGACATATGAGTATGTTGCATCATTATTGGATAAAGATTTCCCTGTTGACATGGTGCTCCTGGACCTCTCAAAAGCATTTGACAGGGTTTGTCATGAATTCCGTTATCACCAAACTAAAAGCAGCAGCTGTTCTTTCAAACATCTTCACTCTTTAGACTGATGATTTGAAACTTGTTGGTAAAGCAGCTACACCCTATGACCTGCAATCTATACAAAAAGACATTGGCATTCTTGGGACTTGGGCTCATACATGGCTCACTCTTTCAATAGTGATAAATCCCATGTAATACACTTTGGCAATCATAATACACATTAGCAGTACCATCTTCAAGGTAACCCCCTTTTGGCAGTCTCTGAAGAAATAGATCTTGGTGTCATTGCTGATTGTCAATTTAAGTTCAGTGCACATGCAAAATCTGTATCATTTTCTGCCCTCCAATCTCTTGGAATGATCAAAAGAACTATCTCCAGCAGATACCCATGTGTTTATGAAGTTCTAAAACACACTAGTTTGCCTGTGCCTAGAGATTTGAATGTCCCTGGGGTCACCCTACTTCAAGAAGGACAAGGAAATACTAGAAAGAGTACAACAAAGAGCAATCAAAATGGTTCAAGGCTTTAAAAAAATGCCATACAAAAGTGTTTATGTGACTTGAAGCTTCCTACTCTCACATACTGGAGGAAATGTGGCAACATGATTATGGCAAACAATATTATTTCCAAAAATATTCTTCCTGGTCTCCTTACCCTACCCCCCAGAATATTCTGTGACAAGAGGGTATTCCAATAAAATCTTGAAGAAATGTTCCTCAATCTGAGAAAGAAGTCTTTTTTTCAGCCAGCAAGTAACAAACTTGTGGAATCAACTTTCTGAAGATACATTGGCTACTGATTTGACAGGTACATTTAAGCAAAATTTTGACAAAGAATGGCGAATGCAAGAGTTCCTGTACAACTGGAAGATGTTGAGTCCTCAACCCAAATGTAGGAAGCAACCACATCAAACAACCTACAGAATTCATAACAGAGCATTACAAGGATGGAAAATCCTTAAATTTGCTCCAAGCTGTGATTTAAGGTAGTCAGAAGGATACATGCTAGAACAAAGAGAGATATTTTTTGTTGTTAATTTATGCTCATTTTATAGTTTTTCTTTGCATTTTTGAGAATTTGTCCTCAGCCCTCCTCCCATGGTCTCATACAGCCTTAGGCTCAGTATAAAAAGACTAATATAGTAATTGATGAAAACTAATTCAAAAACAGACAAAAGTGGGAAAACAATGAAAATGATTCAGTGATAAAACAATGAAAACAGTGATACTTCCTGCACAGTATGAAGTAAGAATTTTTATCATTGTTTTGTTAGTTTTTTTTTTTTGAATAGTTTAGGGCCATATGAGATTACTATAAAAATGAGGGTACTATTCTGAAATACAGGACATATCCAAGAAGTGAAGTTTGGTTAATGCTAATGAAATAAAACAAAATAGGATGGAAATATAATAGTTTATGAACAAATTTGGGCTATATTTTTGCACATTAAGGGGGGGGGGGGGTAAAGCATAGCATATATTAAATACATAGCCTAATCTAATTTAACCTATCCTAACCTAGCTACCTTTTTAGTCCCCCTATACCCCAAAAAAACTAAAGCTTAAATCTTTGTCATGGACTGAGCAATATCTCACTATGCAGAGGAAACCTGTTTATCAATACTGGCTTTGAGAATTCAATGCAGTCTTTCTTTGGTGTATCCTGTAGGCCTATTTCTGAAGAGTACCAAAATGAAAAATCTAAAAATGTTTTCTCTTTTTTGTTCTATAAAGTCTCCTTCTGAAGAGAAACTGGTAAAATTTTACCAAATCATATTATTGAGTAACAACTAAAGTGAATATACTATTCAATGCTTTTTTTTATGCTGATTACAAATATAATAATCATTTTTGTCAGAAACAATTTTAGCCTCCCCTCTAACCTAACCCCCCCCCCCTCCAAATGTGCAAATATATATACTGAATTGACATATAGGTAAATATTTACCAAATCATATTATTGAGTTAGGAAGGGAAGGTGCCCAATGGATATTCTTAAAAAAATTACATTCTATAGAATGTAAAAATAATATCCAACTACACTTAGTATCAAGATAAAATATCACGCTAGACAGATAATAACATTTTTAAGACTCTTACACCTTTACCTACCTAGCTGTATATTTGACTGTCTATGCAATATACAGAATATCTACCTAGTTGGATAATAATGTAGCTTAGTATTTCTGATATATATCCAACTAGGCAGATAAGAAGATTCACTAAGCAGTTTGGGATTTATATCCAACTAGCAGATAAATTGTTTCTCTTAGGCAGAGAGAATATCTACCTAGTTGGATAATAATGTTGCTTAGTGTTTCTTATATATATCCAACTAGGCAGATAAGAAGATTCTCTAAGCAGTTTTGGGTTAATATCCAACTAGCCAGATAAATTGTTTCTCTTAGGCAAAGAGAATATCTACCTAGTTGGATAATAATGTTGCTTAGTGTTTCTGATATACATCCAACTAGGCAGATAAGAAGATTCTCTATGCAGTTTTGGGTTAATATCCAACTAGTCAGATAAATTGTTTCTCTTAGGCAGAGAGAATATCTACCTAGTTGGATAATAATGTTGCTTAGTGTTTCTGATATATATCCAACTAGGCAGATAAGAAGAATTTCTAAGCAATTTTGGGTTAATATCAAACTAGCCAGATAAATTGTTTCTCTTAGGCAGAGAGAATATCTACCTAGTTGGATAATAATGTTGCTTAGTGTTTCTGATATATATCCAACTAGGCAGATAAGAAGATTCTCTAAGCAGTTTTGGGTTAATATCCAACTAGCCAGATAAATTGTTTCTCTTAGGGAGAGAGAATATCTACCTAGTTGGATAATAATGTTGCTTAGTGTTTCTGATATATATCCAACTAGGCAGATAAGAAGATTCTCTATGCAGTTTTGGGTTAATATCCAACTAGCCAGATAAATTGTTTCTCTTAGGGAGAGAGAATATCTACCTAGTTGGATAATAATGTTGCTTAGTGTTTCTGATATATATCCAACTAGGCAGATAAGAAGATTCTCTAAGCAGTTTTGGGTTAATATCCAACTAGCCAGATAAATTGTTTCTCTTAGGCAGAGAGAATATCTACCTAGTTGGATAATAATGTTGCTTAGTGTTTCTGATATATATGCAACTAGGCAGATAAGAATATTCTCTAAGCAGTTTGGGGTTAATATCCAACTAGCCAGATAAATTGTTTCTCTTAAGCAGAGAGAATATCTACCTAGTTGGATAATAATGTTGCTTAGTGTTTCTGATATCTATGCAACTAGGCAGATAAGACGATTCTCTAAGCAGTTTTGAGTTAATATCTAACTAGCCAGATAATTCATTTCTCTTAGGCCCAGCATGAACATCTAACTAGGTGGATAATACCAAGTCTTAACACTCCTGATATATATCCAACTAGGAGGATAAATAAATTCCATTAGGCTATGCAGTTTTGGGATAATATCCAATTAGCCAGATAAATTGTTTCTCTTAGGCACAGCAAGAATATCTAACTAAGTGGATAATGTTGAGTCTTAGATCTTCTGATATATATTTAACTAGGCAGGAAGTTACTTAGCTAGCTAGTATGATTAATATCAGAAGGGCTAGGACAAAGTGTTATCCACCAAGTTAGATGTTCATGCTATGTCTAAGAGAAAAAAATTGTCTGACTAGTTGGATATTATCACCAGTTTGCATGAAGAATTTACTTATCTGTCTAGTTAGATATATATCACAAGTATTAAGTTAAAGTATTATCCACCTGGTTAGAGATACTAAGTGGGCTCTTATACTTTATTGTATTTGGCTAGCAAGATAAAACTATTTTTCTTTTAAATTTTAATTATTTTCCTAGTTGGATAATTTCTTATTTGCTTAAAAGGATTTTTCAGATAGCTAACTAGTTTGATAATTTTGGCAATAACTAAGTATGGTTGGATATTATTTTTACATTCTATAGAATAGAAATTTTTAGATATTATTCACTGGGTATACTCCCAGTTAGGAATAAAGTGAATACACCATTTGATGCCTTTTTTTATGCTGATTACAAATATATAATAATCATTTCTATTAGAAATGAATTTCAGCCCCCCCTCCCTAACCTAACCCCCACCCCCATATGTGCAAATATATATCTTAAATTGACATATATATAGGGGGGGGGGGCTAAAATTCATTTCCAATAGAAAATGGTTGTTATATTCATAATTAGCATAAAAAGGCATTGAGTGGTATATTTGCTTTATTTGAAACTCAATAACATGATTTGGTAAATATTTACCAACATATATAGAGGGGGGGGGTTAAATTTATTTCCAACAGAAATGATAATTTATATTTGTAATCAGCATAAAAAAAGGCATCAAATGGTATATTCACTTTCTTTGTAAGTCAATAATATGATTTGGTAAAAATTTACCAAGAAACTTTTACTGACCTTTACCTCTACTACCATCTATAATCTGGCATATGCAGGATTTTGTCCAATTCCTGAAAGTTTCATTCACTTAACTCAACTACTTTCTAAGATAGCTAAGCAAGGAACCTATAAACTAGAATTTTTTCCCTGGTCCCAGATATACTAATCATTAACCTACCTTAGTAAATATCACCCAGCCCCCTCCCCTAATTGGGCAACACATAGGTAGGCTAGCCTTAGACTAGGCTTAGCCTACATACAAACTAAAAATAATTATAAAAGAAACAGTTATCTTGACAGAGAATATAAAAACGTAATAAATAAATTTCCAAATAAATCAAAAATTTTGTTAGGCTATGTCTGTGTCCATGGCAAACTAGGCCTAGCCTAAGGACCTGACTATTCAGTGGAGCATAAAACACAATCCATTGCTCTGATCGTAATATTTCCCCATATACGATTTGAGACTAACAGCTGAGTTTTCATATTGTTAACTGAGAGGAACCAAAGATAATTTAAGGTAGATTGGTAAACCTGCAGAACCCATGGAGCTGTTCATTTCAACCGTTTTCGCGTGATCGAAGCACTGGTGTAAGAATAAAAATGATTTCTAGAATACATAATTAAAGTATTATGAATTTTTTAAATAATTGAATAAATCGGAGCTAATGTAATATAAATTTAATTTGTCGCTATTTGAACAATATTTAACCGGAAGGTAAATATAAATTTTAGAAAATCACCAATTAGGTTAGGTTTTAAATTAATTTGGCATTTCAATTAAAATAATCGAAACGTGGTTAAGCGGAACTTAAGCATGAAGATGTAGGTAATTTAAAAAATGGCTGAGATCTCAATATTTGCTTTATCCTGGGTATTAAAAGAAGAGAATAGGACGCATCTACTTTAAATTTGAATCATTATCAAAAGTTTAGTCCTTCTTTCCTTTGGATTAGGCCTAGCCCACATTACTAACACATCAGTTAATTTTTATTAATCAGAAATGGAATAAGCCATAGGCTTGTCTCATACAGCACAAATTATGGTCAATATATACCAAATCATATTATTGAGTTTCAAATAAAGTGAATACACCATTCGATGCCTTTTTATGCTGATTACAAATATAATAAGCATTTCTATCAGAAATGAATTTCAGCCCCCCCCCCTATATAGGCTATACCTAACCTAACCCTGAATTGGCATATATAGGGGGGGGGCTGAAATTCATTTCCGATAGAAATGCTTATTATATTTGTAATCAGCATAAAAAAAAAGGCATCAAATGGTGTATTCACTTTTGTCCTAACTCAATAATATGATTTGGTATATATTGACCCAAATTATGTGCCATGAGCAACACTTATAAACAACAAAAACAAAAAATATAACTTCCTAATAAAAAAAACATACCTAAGCTATACCTAACCTAACCCTGAATTGGCCTATATAGGGGGGGGGGGGGCTGAAATTCATTTCAAAGTAAAAAGGAGAGAGGACTCACTTATTTAACATATTCACTATGCACATGATTATCTCTCCTAAGAAGGGAGATATATGGACTTTGCTGTGATTAAAAATAATCCTTATGTACCTTTTCCTCTATTACATTGGCATCCATAGCTGAATTAAGCTGAATTTTGGGGGGGGGGGCTTAGCTGGTCTTATTGGCACTTCCAATGCTGTATAATAAAAAACCAAAACCAAAGTTTTGAATAGCCTATAAGGCAGCATCATTCAGCCAGGGGGGGGGGGGGGCTGGAGCCCCCTATGCTCCTCCTCCTCCCCTATATGGGTGCCCAATCTAGGGATTTCTCCATGTAGATCTCCAGAGTGATGACTTGAGTTGTATACAAAGTTCTTTAGTGACCAGGTGCTGTTCCATGATAAGTAGTATCCCAATTGAGTTTTACAGTCTCTGGAGGACCACACAGCATCCAGCCTTCATTTGAAAACATCAACAAATTCAGCAGTAACTGTTTCATTACATAGTTTTATTTCAACTGTTGACAATTCATGATAAAAAGAATCAAGTACAGACTCTAGATATTGTAGACTGCTTGACAAGTTTCAGGTGATGACCTCTAGTTTTTGAGTTGAACCAAAAGTAGAGAAGGATGCTGGAAGAGTCTTAGCCCTCAATAAAAGTGTATACTAAAATGGTATCCCCCCTATTTCTCCTGTAAACAAGTGTAGAGAAATTCAGCTTTGATAATCTTACAGGATAGCAAAGCTCCCATGTGTCAGATATCACTTTGGTGGCATGTCTCTACATATCTTCAAGAACTTTTATGTCTTTTTTAAAATATGGGGAGGTAAGAGATATTCCAACTTCAAGCTTAGGATGCATGAGGCCCTTATATAGAATACTGATGACTTTAGGGGAACAAGTCAAAATAGTACACTTAATCAGTCCCATAGTTAAACTAGCCCTGGCAGCAGACCTTTTAGTATAAGTGCTGAATTTAATTTCATTGTCAAAAGTGACACCAAGGTCCTGCATATTATTTACAGAGGAGAGTGGGTGGCCTAAGAAAAAAAAAAAAAAAAATAAGAGCAACAAGGATTCAGTTTGCCAAAGTGAGTGATATGGCACTTGGCAACATTGAATTCAAGAAGCCAGGCCTCAGCCCATTGACCCAGTAGTTGAAGATTATCTTGTAGAAGGGCATGATCTTCACACTCTCTCTCTCTTGACAAGGCTGGTCCAAGAAGCTTTAGGTCATCTGCATAAAGGGTTGAATTACTGCTGATAATGGAAGGAGCATCATTGATTAAGATATTAAATAATGTAGGACCCAAAACACTTCCCTGAGGAACTCCACTCAGAACATGCACAGAGGAAGAAAGAATACAATTACCAGAGTTGTCAAATAACTGAACACATTGAAATCTCAGACAAAGAAAATCAAGGATCCTCAGCAGGGATTTCTCTTCAAGCTTGATTGCATGTAGTTTAATTACAAGTCCCTTGTGACAAACTTTGTCAAAAGCTTTAGAAAAGTCAAGCAGAATCATGACAAAAAGTACCCCCATAACCTGGTGATGTGATCATATGATTCAAAGAAATTGGTGTCAACAGTTCTTCCTGAATGAAAGCTATGTTGTGAACTGTGTAAAACATTATTTGCTTCAAGGTGTTTAACAACTGCAGAATTGATTATTCTTTCAAGAACCTTAAGAACTGCTGATGTCATGCTAATGGGTCAATAATTTTCAGCAAGGTCCTTTCTACCTTTTTTAAATATAAGAATGATATGTACAATTTTCCAATCCAGAGGTAGTCCAGAAACATTTGATGACAACTTGAACAGCAGGGAAAGAGGTTGACACAAAACTACAACTTTCATTGTGGGTGAATGTAATTTGGACCAGTGGATTTATTCAGTTTCAGGGATGTAAGTTCATTTAGAACCAATGTATCAGTAATCAGAATTGGTTCTATCTTACATAATACATCATATAAAGGAGGTGTGGGATAAACAATACTGGAATTGGAGAATAAAACAAATGAGAAATGTTGGTTGAAAATATCAACTTTCAGCTCAGGATCAGCAACTGATTGACTACTGTGCAGTATATCTGGGACTGTGCCTCTGCTGCTACATTTTTGAGTGGCATAATGCCAGAAGGATTTTGGGTTATCCTTAACATCTGCATCCAATTTTTCCTCAAACCTTCTCTTCAACTCCTTTATTTGGTTGGTTGTCTGATTACAAAAGTGTATTTGAAAAGTTGATAATTTTATGTCTTATTTTTTCTATAGCAATTCTGTGCTTGGTGTTTTCAGTTGATTAGCTTGCTTACTTTAGTAGTTAAAAAAGGTAAACTTTTTGCCTGAAAAATTCTGGTGCAAGACTTTACAACATGCAGAATTGCTGTTTTTACATTTGACCAACTCTCATCAATATTGTCAGTAATAAGCCGTTTCCAATTGACATTGGCAAGTTTTTCAGAGACTAGTTTGTAGTTTACATATTTTATTGTTTATAAGAAGGTTGTTTGGTAGGCAGACATAACTCCAAAATAATTACTACATTATTGCTATTGCCAACATGTCTGGCTATTACATTCTTAATAATAAGGTCAGGGTTACTGAGAATAACCAGATCAAGAGTGTTTGAGGCTGGGCCTTCTCTGAAACAAGTTGGTTGTGATATTGTTTTTACAGAAGGAATTATCAGAGTAGGCAGACAAAAAGGAGAATCTTGGGTACAAAAACCAGATCCATCAATCTATTGGATTTCAGGAAGGTTAAAATTCTATTCTTTCAGATAATTCATTAGAGATACAAGAATACCAAACAAGAGAGGTATACTCAAGGATTGGGTATAGGTCTATAAATAGAAGGAAAATTGTCAAACAATGTGTGTTAGGACATTTAATTTTTTGTAGGGATTTTAAGGAGAGAAAATGTAGTATTTACACGTTTTAAAATGTCATTAATATGATAATTCTGATTTAAGTTCCTTGAGATGGTAACACCTAGTAATTTCATTATACTAACTGATATTTCTTGTGGGATTATTTAGGTAAAAGACAGAGGAGTCTTAAGGAAATTAGTTGTTAAAATTGATTACTTTAAAAGATTGACTGTCATATGATTAGTAACAGCTTGATATAATATTTGTTCCAGGATATCCACTGGGCTTTTTATTTTTATTTTTGAAACATGGAGCTCACCATTGTAAATTGGGAGAGTATCAGAATATACATTAAGGTATTTGACAACTTGTGTTCTGTTAGAGGGGGGAATATGCAATTATTCTTATTAAAAATGGAGTCAACTTGAAATTCATTGAATAGTTTTCCTACCAATGTACTGTGGCTATTTAAATCAAAAGGTTTTTGCAAGTCCACTGCTATATATTGAGCCAGGTTTTAGGTTTTTTAAGTGTGTTATATATTGTATATAATTTTTTAGATGAAGATGCAGTTTGTTAAACAGTGGATCTTGTGCCTTTATTTTTATAGCTTTAGCATTATTAGGATCAAGCTTCCTGAGAACAGTACTATTGAAGGTTTTTGCTTGGTCTCTCTTAGGATATATGCAAATTGCTTTTTCAATTACAAAATCACTGTTGAAATCTTCATCTTTTATTTTGTGATAATAATTGCTAACAGTTTTCACACATGTGTTGCTGGCACAAACCAAGAACTTGAACAAATACTTTTGCTCCTTTTATGGGAGGCATTTCATTAGGCTGCAAAAGGTAATAATGTTTAGACCTCCAAATACTTCATTATCTTTGCTCTTAAGTCGTCTTAATATATGACTTCATTTGTGGGTTATATTATCTTGTGTATGAAGATGTGGTTTTTGTCAAAAACAGTGTCATTTGTGCAGTAAACAGATGGATAATTTTCACTCAGATAGAAAATATGTTTTTGCGGGGACTCTCCCCCACAACCCTCACGGCAAGGGTTTTAAGTTATGCCCTGGGTGCATATAAGAACTATGTTGGCACAATGTATTATATATTAATTTTTTCCTTTAGAGCAGGGCACTTCGTTTCAAAGAAGTTGTTGTAGAAACTTCAAAAAGGGCTCATGCAATAGGAAATTGGAGCAGCTTGTGCCCTTTTTGATAGTCGAAAGTGATTGGAAGGTGACTAACCCCCCTTCCACGCCCACCATTTCCCGAAACACATCCAATCAAAATTTTGAGATAGCCATTTTGTTCAGCATAGTTGATTTCCACATAGAAATTATGTTTTGAGGAGGAAAGTCACCCACAGCCCTCAGGGCAAAAGTTTGTAAGTTATGCCCTGGGGGCATATAAGGTTTTTTATAGAAGGTGTTGTCGCAGAAACTTCAAAAAAGGCTCATCCAATTGGAAATTCAAAGGGCTAGTGCCCTTTTTAATAGTCGAAAGTGATTGCAGGGCAACTAACCCCCCTCTCATGCCCACCTTTCCCCCAAACACATCTAATCAAAACTTTGAGGTATCCATTTTTTATTCAACGTAGTTTCAAGTTCTATAAATTAGGTCTTTGAGGATGACAACCCTCCCCCCCCCCCACAGCCCTCAGAGCAAGGGTTGCAAACTATAGAACACGTTGTCATAGAAACTTTAAAAAGGGCTCATTCGATTGGAAATTGAAATGGCTAGTGCCCTTTTTAATAATCGAAAGTGATTGGAAAGCAACTAACACCCCTTCCACGCCCACCATTTCCCCAAACACATCCAATAAAATTTTGAGATAGCCATTTTTGTTCCACGCAGTGCAAAGTTCAGGAAATTATACCTTTGAGCATTACACTCCCCCCACAGTCTTCAGGGCAAGGGTTATAAGTTATGCCCTGGGGGCATATAAGGTTTTTATTGAAATCTTTGTTGTAGAAACTTGAAAAAAGGGCTCATTCGATTGGAAACTCATAGGGCTAGTGCCCTTTTTAATAGTCAAAACTGATTTGAGGGCAACTAACCCTCCTCTCATGCCCATCTTTTCCCCAAACACATCCAATAAAAATTTTTAGATAGCCATTTTATTCAACGTAGTTGAAAGTTTTGGAAATTAGGTCTTTAAGGATGACAAAAAACCCCCCCCCCACAGCCGTCAGGGCAAGGGTTGTGAGTTATGCCATGGGGGCATATAAGGTTTTTATTGAAAGCGTTGTCATAGAAACTTCACAAGGGCCCATTCAATTGGAAATTGAAAGGGCTGGTGCCTTTTTAATAGTTGAAAGTGATTGGAGAGCAACTAACGCCCCTCTCACGCCCACCAATTTCCCAAACACATCCAATCAACATTTTGAGATATCCATTTCGTTCAACGTAGTTGACATTTCTTGAAATTAGGTCTTTTAGGATGATAACCCCCTCAGAGCCCTCAGTGCAAGGGTTGTAAGTTATGCCCTGGGGGCATATAAAGTTTATATAGAATGTTGTAGAAATTTCAAAAAGGGCTCATTTAATTGGAAATTGAAATTGCCATTTTTAATAGTTGGAAGTGAGTGGAGAGTAATTGCCCCCCATCTTTCGCCCACCATTTCCCCAAAATTATTCAATCAAATTTTAGAGATAGCCATTTTGTTCAGCGTAGTTGAAAGTTCTGGAAATTATGTATTTAAGGATGACAAACCCCCAGAGCCCCAAGGGCAAAGGTTGTAAGTTCTGCCCTGGGGGCATATAAGGTTTTTATAGATAGAATTGTTGTAAAAACTTCAAAAAGGACCCATTCAATTGGAAATTGAGAGGGCTAGTGCCTTTTGTAATAGTCAAAAGTGATTGGAGGGTAACTAACCCCCCCTCTCACGCCCACCATTCCTCCAAACACATCAAATCAAAATTTTCAGATTACCATTTTGTTCAACGTAGTAGAAAGTTCTGGAAATTAGGTCTTTGAGAATGACACCCCCCCCCCCCAATCACTCAGGGCAAGGGTTATAAGTTATGCCCTGGGGGTATATATGATTTTTATTGAAATTTTTGTCGTAGAAACTTCAAAAGGGCTAATTTGATTGGAAATTGAAAGAGCTAGGGCCATTTTTAATAGTTGAAAGTGATTGGAGAGCGACTACTGCCTCTCTCACACCCACCATTTCCCAAACACATCCAATCAAAATATTGAGATAGCCATTTTGTTTAATGTAGTTGAAAGTTCTGGAAATTAGGTCTTAGAGGATGACAACCACCCTAGCAGACCTTAGGGTAAGGGTTGTACTTTATCAAATGAAACTCAGAGAGGAGAGAAACTAACAAAATGAAAAATAAAATCAAAAAGGGTGAAAAAAAACGAGGATTTTGTCAGCCAGTGGCGAACCATGAAGATGAACAAAATATAAGCAAATATTTCGACAACGACCTCCGCCAAGTCGTCCTCAGTGCTAAAAAAAGAAAAAAAAAAAAACGAAAATCTAACCTTTCGAAGTTTACTTTACAAAGACAGAACAGACACTGAATAAAAACCAGGCAGGAATCAATGAAAATGAATTTACCAAGATGATTGGGCAAGGATCTTTTGCCTTGCAATCGTTTTAGCTGGTCTACAATTTCGGTTTTCATTAGATATGCAAATAGGTTCTTTTAAGTTGTCCCGGTATAACTTAAAAGAACCTATTTGCATATCTAATGAAAACCGAAATTGTAGACCAGCTAAAACGATTGCAAGGCAAAAGATCCTTGCCCAATCATCTTGGTAAATTCATTTTCATTGATTCCTACCTGGTTTTTATTCAGTGTCTGTTCTGTCTTTGTAAAGTAAACTTCGAAAGGTTAGATTTTCGTTTTTTTTTTTTTTTTTTTTTTTTTTTTTTTTTTTTTTTTTTTTTTTTTTTTTTTTTTTTTTTTTTTTTTTTTTTTTTGTTTAGCACTGAGGACGACTTGGGGGAGGTCCTTGTCGAAATATTTGCTTATATTTTGTTCATCTCCATGGTTCGCCACTGGCTGACAAAATCCTCGTTTTTTTCACCCTTTTTGATTTTATTTTTCATTTTGTTAGTTTCTCTCCTCTCTGAGTTTCATTTGTCATGTATAGCCAGTGTGGTCTAAGAATGTATCTATCGTTGTACTTTATGCCCTGGGGGCATCTAAGGTGTTTATAGAAAGCGTTCTCGTTTCAAAAAGGGCTCATTCGATTGGAAATCAAAAGGCCTAGTGCCCTTTTTAATAGTCGAAAGTGATTGGAAGGCTTGACATTTTTATAGTAAAGGTCGATGTGGGTATAATGTTTTATTTTTTGTTGTTGTTTAGACCAGGGCACTTCGTATCGAAGGAGTTGTCTTGGGAACTTCGAAAAGGGCTCATTCGATTGAAAATAGAAAGGGCTGATGCCCTTTTTAATAGTCGAAAGTGATTGGAGGGCAACTAATCTCCCTCCCACGCCCATACTCCCATTTGCCCATTATGTTTAAAAACTAAATGTTGCCTTAAGATTCCAAGAACGATTGAGGGTATTATGTTCAAACTTTTGGGGCTACTTCTGCTCTTAAAATTTAACCAAATCAAAATAGCGTAAGTGTATCCAAGCTATCAAAGAAAGTAAACAGATTTTTTTGCAAATGTTATCAAGTTTTCCATTTGAGGTCAACTAGAGGAGGTATGAAACTAAATTAAACAGTACTATTTGTGTCCAGGTTTTTAAAAGGGTGTATGTTGTTAAAAATTGCTGAAAATTTTTCTCCAGCATACAAATAGCAGGCCAAACTATAAAGTCTTAAAAAACGAAAAGATTTAAAGTATTATTTTCTTTTTCCCTGAAAAGAGTATGTCAATATAAAACGAACAGAAATTAATTAAAAAAACTTTTTCCACAAAATAAGTTTTTCAAAGAAAAGTAAAGAGCTCCATTAAACAAAAAATGAGCAAAAATAAAATCAAATAATCTACCAAGCGTGAAACTACCACAAATCAGCATCGATAAATAAATGAAACCCAAAACGGGCAGAAATTACAATAAATAACCAAGTCAAACTCAAAACGAGCAGAAATTAACATAAGTTGGGCGCAAAACCCCTATGCCTTCCCAAGGCCAGAACAAAATTTGCACTATACTGAAAAAATACAAATGAATGTGCATTGTCAGTTTAATATACATATACTGATTATTAGTAAACAAAATGTTAATATTATTTGATTTATTAAAGTTATAAAAGTAAAAACATTTATATTTTTTTCAGTAAAGTGCAAATTTTGTTCTGGCCTTGGGAAGGCATAGGGGTTTTGCGCCCAACTTATGTTAATTTCTGCTCGTTTTGAGTTTGACTCGGTTATTTATTGTAATTTCTGTTCGTTATGGGTTTCATTTATTTATCGATGCTGCTTTGTGGTAGTTTCACGGTTGGTAGATTATTTGATTGCATTTTTTGTTTAATGGAGTTCTTTACTTTTCTTTGAAAAACTAATTTTGTGGAAAAAGTTTTTTTAATTAATGTATGTAAAAGTTGTTCAGTGTTTTATAGATGATCTTTATTAATTGTTCTGATAAACAGTGTGATATTTTCTTTTTTTCTTATTCCCTTTTTTGTCGTTTTCTCTATTTTATACTCCGTCTTTTTGTACTTTTTTTTGTATTGTCTGACAGGTTGGCAATAAATAAATAAATAATTTCCACAAACACTTAAAGGTCCAATTAATGTACATAACTGACCAAAGGTGCAGTAAAGTTAATGTAATTTTTTCTTATTCAATCACTAAGTTTGATTTGTCCAGGCTGGATTCATTCTGTATTGAAACTAATCTTTTCAAACTGTATATTGTATGCTATCAGAGATGTATACTGGCCCCTCTCTTCCTGTATTTTGTGGGGAGAGGTTGACTGGGAGTGTGTTCAGGCCCTAAAATACACCAGTTGACTTGAATAACTACAGTCTAAGTCAATTTTAGATCTGACAAGATTTGAACATCTAAACTTCACTTCTTTGCCAGTCTGACAAAATCTTTGAAAATGTGTGTGCCAGAGCTGAAAATTGTATGGAGAGCTTAAATGGAGTCCTTTTCAAACACTTTGAGAACACCTTTATCAAAATCAAAAGTCAGACTCCGACATCTTTAGGTATCAAAGACATTATTAAAGATTTTCTTTTGGATTTTTTAAAATCATAAAGTTTTTAGGGCAGTGGCACATTTTTGTCAGTGTTGTCACATTGAACCATGAAAATAAATAAGCAAAACTAATTAGTTAAATTTGGTAATGCTTTTTGTCCATAAAACTTAAACATAAACAATCTGTTCATTCCCAAATTCAACTACACCTTTAAAGGAACGCTACATTTTCATAAGCTTTTGCTGGTATTTGTTTTGTAGCTCATATTTGCTGATTTTTCACCCATGTTTCTTTTTTTAATCTGGTACCTGCTGCTACCAAAAGCTCCATAATTGTGTGTAGAGGTCTTTTTTAATGAAAATTGAATTCCCAGTTTTTCCTAATTAAAAAAAAATATATATATGGTCATATGGTTCCCATCTAACCAGTTCAAACAATTAGATCTCATTTTCACTGTCTTTGGTACTTCAAGTGGCTGCGTGCTGACTCTAATAAGTGACAGGAGTTATGAAAAGTCATCTAGAGTTTGAGGGTAAAGAATTGAGAGTAGCTGTGACTAAGGAGGGCAAAACATGTGAAGTTAACTGTAATTAAATTATAGTCATCTAAAGTCCAAGGTCTGGACACACTGAATAATTTTTTTCTAAATGGATTTTGTAACACACAAAAAAATCTGATTATAGACCATAATTTTTCCAGGAGTAGGTCACTCAGATCAATTTTTACAAAGAAAATCCCCCTGTCCTTGGTGTAGGAGCATGTAGGATACCCATCTCTAGTTAAAATGATTCTTCTGTCTAATCTTCTATGTCGGAATATGTCTTTACAGTCTAGTTTGTGGTGATGCAGAAGGTAACTTCAAGACACTGTTTCAGCGTGTTTCAAAGGTCAATGCTGCAACTGGACCTTATGATGCCCTCTTCTGTGTTGGTGAGTTCTTTGGAGAAGATCAAAGTCAATGGGATGATTTACGTTCTGGAAATATCAAGAGTAAGCTGCTGTCATATCTGTCCTTTTCTTCAGTTTTTTTTGTATTTTTTTCCATTTATTTTCAATCTATTCTCCAGTTAGTTGAAAGGCTTTGAATAAATGAAATTACTTAAAGAGAAAAAGATAAATGCTGCAAATAAAATCCTAAAGTAGATTTTAGGTACTTGTTGGAATGACCATGTATGAAACAATAAACTGAAAAAAAATTGGTTCAGTCCCACTTTCTAGTGCTATACCATAGTGAGTATGAATAAAAGATAAGATAAGATATTTATTTCAAAAAGATCACTATCACAAGCCCACAAAGGGCCGAATTCGGACTTCGGAGTCGACATTATAAATGGTTGCACTAAAACTGGCAAAATGCACAAAACAACAACGAAATAGAAAAATCATTATGAACAATCATTTAACAGTCAATAATTAAAACTGTAAAAAGTCAATTAAAAAGTTAAAAAGATAAAAACTGGTCAAACTAAACTTACACAAATACGAATCGGAAAAAGAATTTGAACGGACATAAAAAAAGGAAGTGGGGGGGGGGGGAATAAGCGAATATACACAAAAAAAAAGAGCGAGACATAAAGGCATCGGAATGCTATATGATTCCTTTTTCACTTATATTAAAAACTGCAAAATGGCAACTAGTTAAAAAGATAAAAACTGAAAAAATAAATAATATACACATTAACAAATGTTTAAAAAACAACATAAAAAGGGGATAGGGAACAAAAAAAAAGAGTATAAAGAAAAACGAGCTGTTTCTTTTATTATATAGAGAGAAAAGACAAAATTTATGTACAAATTAACCACTATTTATTATATCAGTAAAAAAAGGGATAAAAGATTTCTTATACCGCAAGGTAGTACAAAGAATGGGAGATAAGGTGGGGATAGGCTGGGACACAGTTCGTGGAGGACGATTTCTATCAGGTACATGGTAATCAGGGAAAAGGGACGCAGTACGGGGGTTCAAAAGTGCCAACTTACCAAAACGGAGGCACAAATTATTTCTTCGTCCTTCGAGGGTCTCTAGGTTTGAAATATTTAACTAATGCAAATATGGTATCATGCCCTTTAAAAATAATTCTTAGAGCTCTCTTTTGTACATTTTCAATTTTTTGTGTTGCTTCATTAGAGAGGCCAGGGTGCCACACAGGACAAGCGTACTCTAATATGGGACGCACAAAAGAAATGTATACTTGTAGTAAATGTGATTGGGGGCAACTGAATTTATTTAAAAGTTTAAGGAGGGAAAGTGAGGAGTTTGCTTGTCGTAGGATATTATTTATATGGGCATCCCATTTCAAATTGGAAGAAATTGTTACACCAAGGAGTTTAAGAGATGTGACAGAGGTTTCAGGAGGAATAGGAGCAAGAAAAAGGGGAGGGGATTTAAGGAAACTTACTGAGACTATTGCGGATTTAGAAGGGTTAACTGTCATGTCAAGGGAAGAGGCCTCACAGGCAATATCTTGGAGTATGCCCATTGGGTTGCTAAAGATGTTTTTATGACATATCTCTAAAACTGTCAAGTCATCAACAAATTTCCATCTATTGTCATAAAGGGTTGAAAGGCTGTTAATCATAAGAGAAAAAGGAGAGGGCCTAGAATAGTCCCCTGAGGAATGCCATTAAATATGGGGAGATGATCTGAGAAACAATTTAGATATTTAACTGCTTGAGATCTATTAGAAAGAAAAGAGGCAACGAGCTTAACAAGGAAAGTTTCAATGTGGAATTCATTTATAAGTTTTTCTATGAGTAAATTGTGGTTAATCAAATCAAAAGCTTTTTGAAGATCAATAGAAATTAGATTAAGCCAAGTGTTAGGTTTTTCAAGTAATTTACCCATGGTATCAACAAGATGGATCAGGTAATGAGAGGTTGACGTGGATTTGAGATTACCAAACTGTCTAAGATCAATGAGGGGGAGGACTTTCATCTTAAGCCAGTCTGCGAGAAAACTTTCATACAATTTTGAAAAAATCGAGGGGAGGGTAATAGGACGAATGCCATCAAAGCCAGGCTTCCCATTTTTCTTTTTGATTGGGGTAATAAAGCCTAGATAAATTTAGATGGTTACACATTCTTTCATGGTTGAAAGATAATCTGCTTGTTTTATATTAGTTAAAGATGATTTTAAAAGTGTTGGATACTTTGCTACAAACAAGTACTTTTCAAACACAGGCAAAACCACAGAATAACAGCCTTCACAATTATTCATAAAAATGAAAAACTAAACCAGTGCTGAAAAAAAAATATATATATATGAAAGAAAAACTAACATTTCAAACCAAAAACCAGCTTGAAAAAAGAACGAAAAAGATACTTTGTATCTTACAAGGTGGCCTTTTTTCTTTTGTTTCTCTGAAAATTTGAGATCTAAGAAATACTGTATATTGCTGCCATCTACTTCTACAAGCCATTTCTGTTTATGATTAGGGTTGAGTTTAATCATATATTTTCTGTGTTTGTGATTGAGATGAAGGAGTGGTATTACATGTGTTGCCTAAATTTTAATGGCTCCTCCATTGCTAAATTGCTGCCATTTTAAAATTTTCAAGGGGTTGAAAGCATTAGGGGACAAAAAAAGATCAAATAGAGACTGTTAAAAACGAGGTGAGTCCTAATTCGGTGAAAAATGAGGCAAGTAGTGATTCGGTACAAAGGTTGGCTGGAAAAAAATGGGCCCATAGTCCTGTCTGTCTAGCATGGTTCTCTATCAGCTTTTTAGCATCAAGGTACATGTGTTACAGATTGTTTTAAGCAGAATCACATTCATATTTTCGATGTGTAATTGGAGGTACAATTTGGGCCTGTGGCCCACTCCAAAACCTCCCTCTGCTCCTCATTCCTTACTCTTTTTTTTCAAAAAGATGTGTGCATTACACCTTGTATGAAACCGGATTAATGTAAGGATTTTTAATTAGTATTATCAGGTGCACAAAGTCGACATTCTCAACACATCCCCTCCCCTCCCAACGTTTTTTTGAAGATATACAGGTATAGTGCGCCCTTTTTAAAAGCAAAATCGTATAAAGATTTTAGATCTGTGTAATTGAATGCGAAACTAGGGTCCCTAGCCCCTGCAACACCCACTTGTCCCTCCCATCGCCAATTTCTCAGCAGAAACGTGCAAATAATTCACCTTGTTATAAGCACAATCATCAGAGAATTTTACATGTGCATGATAAGGATCACAAATATAGCTTTCTGCCCCTCCAAGACAACAAAAGAAAAAGATCTAAAAATATTTTAGATCTTTATTAATGGATGCAAAACTAGGGTCCCTGACCCCGCTAATAACCACTTGCCCTTCCCACTGCTAACTTCTCAGTGGAAATGTACACATAATAACCCTTGTTTGAAGCGCAATTATCTACGAATTTTACATATTTATGATAAGGGTCACAAATAAAGCCTTTGGCCCATGCAAGACAACAAAAGAAAAAAAGACTTGTCAGATTGACTCGTCGTGCATGAAAAAAAAAAGACTTGTGCATGAAAGATAATAAAAGATCTGAAGCCAAGCTTGAAAACTATGACAAAAAATAAGAGAACTAATTAGCCAGAAAACAGGTCTAAGAACAGCAAAAATACTAGGAAAAGAGAAAGATGATCCAAACATTTTACCTCTATCAAATGAATCTTGTTCAGCACAAGTGAGAACCAGTAACAAAAAATTGTAACAAAAACAGAAGAAGGTAAGACAAAACCAGGTAAACCAAAAAAAAGAAGAAAATCGAAATAATTAGAATCCAAGAGTATGGATCAATTGTACTGTAATTACTCCTGCCAAAATGTGGTAGTAGTCTAATAAAGAGTAGAATTTATCGTACCTCTGTCGAATTTTCCTCTTTTTTTCAAACATCTAGAAAATCTTAGCGATTTTCGGTAGAAAATTCTTAAAGTATCTTCTTTCCTTGCCGAGAAATGAATTGGGAATCCGGTAGATCATCCGAAAAATCAGTACGGGTAGAAACACTGCCTCTGTCATATTAGGAAAGTAACTGAACACGGATATCAGGTAGGGTAAAAAGAAAAAAAAAAAGTCTTACATATATTTAAATAACGAAGAGAAAAAGTTAAAATAGTCATTATTTGCCTTGTTGTTAATTTTATGCTTTAATAGTAGACAACTGACTGGGTTTAATTTTATTTTACTCAATGTTTGTTTGCTTTTACCTGTTGTGCTCTTAGTGTATATTAATGGACTTATCACTTTCAGGTGCAATTGATGCATCTGAAGATGTACAAAATTTCATGACAGTATGGAAATGTAAAAATTATAGTATAGTACATGGAAATTAGCTTAGGTGTAAATATACACCTCTGACTTAAAAACCAAAAATCTTGAAATTCTTTTTTTTCTTTTTAGTTACTGTACCAACCTATATTCTTGGACCTTTAAAGGCTGAGATGAAAACTTATTTCCCTGACATCAAGGGCTGTGAGCTGATGAAAAATATGATATATCTAGGTAAGAATAATCTAATTTGTATCTGAGAAAGTCTTAAAATTATCCTGGGTGTGAAATTTTTCAAATAATGCTTCCGTGGTAAAAAAGTGTGCTTTAATTCTATTGTTTTTTGCCGTTTTTTGCCGATTTTTGCAACTCAGTCATATTATTGTTTTTTTTTCTGTAGGGAAAGTAGCCCCCTGCCTTTTTGAAAGTGGGATAACTAGTGCTGTGACTTAAGTGTGCTGATCAACAAATATAAGACATAAATTTCTGGAGAAAAGAATGCTTTTTCTTTTAAAAACCTGATTGGTTCTTTTGTAAAAAATTTAAGCCAGCAAAAACAACAAGAAGTTTTGATTCACAACATTTGTTGCAAGTAAAGTCTCTGTTTCTCAATGCTCAATTATTTTCAATTATATGTTGCTTTATTAGGATTATCGTATTATTTTAAGTTATATTATCTTACTATTATATTAATCATTATGTAATTATATATATTAATTATGTATCATATTAAAATTATTATCTTGTTTAGAATAATTTAGAATTATTATTTATAAGATTATTTTAAAATTTTGCTTTATTAGAACTGTAGTTAGAAATGAAAGATCTAAAGTCCAACTAGCCAGCCATGGCAAAAACAAAGAGAGAGAGAGAGAGAGAAATCTCGCGATGAAGAAAACCGATAGGACTATGACCAGTCGAAGGAAAAGACAAAACTAAAACGACGCGGATATTTTACCTGTATGAAACAAGGCCTGCATTTTGTATTTTATTTATATTATATAAATAATTTTATTTATATTTATATTATATAATTTCGCCTGTATTTTATTTGTATCCAGTCACTAGTTTTCTCATTGCAGCAAATCTATTTAGCTTCTGTGGGGCTCAGTCACAGTAGCGACAATTGTATATAGAGATATTTGCTGTTTTTATTTCTGGGTTTTGGATTTTATATGATTTTAGGTTATTTTAGTTTGATCTTTGGTTTCTTAGCATTGAAGACGCCTTATTTCATACAGGCGAAATATCCGTGTCATTCTAGTTTTGTCTTTTCCTTCGACTGGCAATAGTTCCATTTGTTTTCTTTATCGCGAGATTTCTTTCTCTCTGTTTTTACATTTAGAAATATTTATGATAATATTTTATCTCTAAGAGAAATTTAACCAAAAGCAACTTATTTTGCAATTGCTTGTTGTAGATTGGTATAATGACTTTATCTGCTCACAGGGAAGGGTAGGAAAATCCCAAAGAAGATTTGTCTGAAAAAGAACTTGATAAACTTAAGCTTAAACACACATTTTGGTGGCTTCAGAGAGCCCCTTCCTCTGCTCCAGAAATGCTCCCTCTGCTTTAAACGTTGCACGTGTGCAACTACTATCGCAAATAAAAATTATTTAAGAATACAAAGTAAACATTATATTTTTTTTTATGTAAGTCAACAAAGATAAAAAGGAAAGAAGTAAATTGCAAAGACTTTGACGAAGCCAGCCGCCAATTTTAAGCGAGACAAATACTTTTAAGGAAAGAAAAGCAAGACATACAAAAATTAAGAAGAAAAAGAAGGTCACAAAGACAAAAGAATATACATTCATGTATAAAAATAATAAAGAGAAAATAAAATTGAAATTCTGCTTTTGAAACTCGTCAGTTGTAATTTAGTTACTTGTTTGCTCTAAGGTGATATGGTGACTTCATATCATGTGACGAGCCTCGACGTCGGCTGACCGTCACAAAGACAAAGGGCCCATGATGAAATACTCCCAGGAGACTAGCCGTCGAGAATTTGACTGAACAGTGAAGTTTTACGTCCTTTTTGTCAGCGAGCTTGTCAATCGAAGCGGGTGACACTACAGGAAAGTCCTAAAGCAGCCAAATTGCTCAAATGATAGTTTCTCTGAACTGATTTTTAGCGCATTCCTAGCAGATAGGCTAGAATATTTTTTGGGACTGCTCCCTCCTGAACTTCAAAAAGAAGTTTCGACTGCCCTTTCCTGAACTTTAAAGTAAGCTTCATTGAAACTGATTTTTTTTTTTCGTCACAAAAATACGAGAAATTAAATGTTTTTTTTTAGATTTAAGCAGGTGTCAGTTTTTAGTTTTCTGTCATTTATTCGGTTCTCTTATCGAAGCTCTACAAGTTATGGCAAGACCGCCCAATCAATTCTAAATATTTGGCCACACAAAGAAAATAAATTTATAATGGTTGATGTAGGGCGTTTAATCTGAAAAAACGACCTAGACCCAATCACCCATCCACCCCCTGAAGGTTCCAGAGTTAGCCGTAACATATATAAAAACTAAAAGAAATAAAAGTTAGGTTTTTCTAAGGTTTACGAGAAAGTAGGTGTCCGCTTTTAGTTTTCTGTCATTTATTCGGTTCTCTTATCGAAGCTCTACAAGTTGTGGCACGACCGCCCAATCAGTTCTAAATATTTGGCCACGCAAAGAAAATAAATTTATAATGGTTGATGTAGGGCGTTTAATCTGAAAAAAACGACCTAGACCCAATCACCCATCCACCCCCTGAAGGTTCCAGAGTTAGCCGTAACATATATAAAAACTAAAAGAAATAAAAGTTAGGTTTTTCTAAGGTTTACGAGAAAGTAGGTGTCCGCTTTTAGTTTTCTGTCATTTATTCGGTTCTCTTATCGAAGCTCTACAAGTTGTGGCACGACCGCCCAATCAGTTCTAAATATTTGGCCACGCAAAGAAAATAAATTTATAATGGTTGATGTAGGGCGTTTAATCTGAAAACACGACCTAGACCCAACCACCCATCCACCCCCTGAAGGTTCCAGAGTTAGCCGTAACATATATAAAAACTAAAAGAAAGGTTTTTCTAAGGTTTACGAGAAAGTAGGTGTCCGCTTTCAGTTTTCTGTCATTTATTCGGTTCTCTTATCGAAGCTCTACAAGTTGTGGCAAGACTGTCCAATCAGTTCTAAATATCTGGCCACACAAAGAAAATAAATTTATAATGGTTGATTTAGGATCATCCACTAAAGTAGGGTATATTCCTAAATAGTAGAAAGGTCGCTATGAATAACTTGGATTTTAAAAATTTTGTTTACTAGTTTTGTTTTACTTTTTTTAGTTTCTTCCTTTGCTTACTACCAAAGATCTTTCATTTTCTTTTTGGATTTATCTTTCTTTTGAATAATGTTTGTTTTCAGGTTAATTTTTTTTTCTTTTAACGAAAGAAGTCCCCATTCGACTCTAAGGGCCGGGCGTTTATTCATGTGCGGTTTTCCTTAATACCAGTTTCTGAAGTATCCCATTCGTGGACTATTTATTAAAAAACATTTATGTAGCTTTTTTTTATTATTAATTCAAATGTAAACTAGAACATATATTCTATATTACTTGGAGGTCGAGAGGAGAGAGAGGTCTCTCTATATTCTTAATTGCTGTTATTTTATACTTAGGTATTTCCATCCACTCTCTTTTGTTCTCTTTTACCCTTACTTTATGTTTGTTTCTTCTCTTCTTCTTTTTATGCATTTCGAAATCACATTTTATTTATGTATTATATAATATTTTAATTTATTTCTTCTTTAGGGGATTCAGGCGTGTTTACGGGTGCTTTCTGGTGAAAAAATAGCTTACATGTCTGGACTCGAAAATAATCATTATGGTGGGGTTATCATTGGCCTATGACTCGATCAAAGCCATTGAGGTGCTGCTTGGTGGTGATGCTGGGTTCCGTGGCGTCGACATTTCTTTTTACATCTCAGTGGCCTAAATCTATTTCTAACTTCGCAAGTGTGCCGGTAAGTGTGAAATATTTTCAAAGAGAATCACTTTCAGAGCTAGAGAAAAGTATGCTTTGTGCCTGAAAAATGAGAAGAAATAGAAGAAATATTTGTTAATAAAATATAACAACCACGAAATTATACACCTTAGCCGACGGAGAGCAGAGCTTGATATTTAAGCATCAAATAACTAATTAGAAAGCAACGGTAAACACCAAAAAGATCTTCTGAAAAAAGAAAAGAAAAGAAAAGGCATAAGTTGGGAAGAAAAAGCAGTGAAGACCATCCCAGTTTGGTACATTCCAAAAATAAAGCTATATTTATCCTTCATCAGTCCTCACATACTGACAAAGAATTGGCCTTTTAGAACGGGTGTATTTTTATTCCTTTTTCTAGTTAATTTAGGAGATGTTCATCCGGAATCTTCTTGATTTACATGCAACTAAAAATATTTATATATAAAATATATAATTAGAATAATTTATTTATAACCCGCTCCAAGAAAAAGAAAGCAGGGCAAAAAAGAAAAAAAATACTTTAAACAAGGTAAATAAATAATTTTTTAAAAAATCGTCGAACGAGTAAGGGGTTTGTTGAGGGCAGATATTTGTAGGTACCGTGGGATAGTTTGCTAGTAACCTCTGTTAGTTTTAAACTGATGTTGGAGAGTCCGTAAACAGATTTGATGTTTCGATCTCTTCACGACGGAGGTAATTTTACTAAAAAACGGGACAAAAAGAAATGATATTATCTAATTTATCTTATCGGATATCTTTGTTGTGAAGAATAGGGAAAACTCCCGAAATAAACAAAACCGAGTGGCCAGTAAAAAACTGAATATGATTTAGCCAAAGATTTTCTATTATATCTGTCTCAATTGGCTACAATTTCGGAGTAACTAAAAAGTATTTTCTTTTTGCAATCAGCGACGGCGTGAGTCTGGAAAAATTTTTGATCTTTACTAATAGTCGAAAAAAGAAACCGACGATGTAGAGAAGGAATCTTAGGTCAGGAGGATCATATTATTTCTATTTAAAAGGAAGGTGCTCGTACTTTGATAGATTAAGAGGCATTCCTATCTCGAAATATACATATATATAAACGGCCCGTGAGCCGGCTTGTCCGTAGCATGAGAGCTCCCTATATACCAGGCGTATATAGGGAGTGTGTACATGTATAGTTGAATTTTTAGTGAGTTAGATATAGTTGGAATAGTGAGTTAGTTAGATTTTGTTAGTTAGATACCATGTGTAAATAGAAGAAGGAACATTGGAGTGCTCAAACTAAGAAGATTTTTCATTTCTTGAATAATTCCGACTCCAAAAAGATGAAGAATTATGTAGCGACGAAGTTTACACTGCCTTTCAAGACAAAAAAAATAAATTATGCTTAAAGGGTCTTATATTGAAAAGAATATGACTACAAAAGTCTTAAGATTATGGCTCTATATTCAGACGCCGAAGAACAAAAACTAAATGAAAAAAATACAACTAAATTGTACTATATCCTTAAACATGCATGTAGTAGCTGGGTATTGTATGTTTATGCTTTTTCTGAAATGTGAAATTGACAACCACATTTCTACTAAAAACAGTAAGGCTTCTTAGATATGTGTGGCTGTTTTTCAGTTGCTATCTCATTTTTCTGCACTTAAGTTGAAAATTCTTTTCAAAAAATGACTAAATATACCCGTGATTTGATTGGGTTTCGTTAGAATATCCTAGATAGGCACATATAGCGTCAACATAGGGTAGAGCTGTTAGGATTCATGAGACTTAATACATCTATGTGTTGATTTATTTTATCAACAAGCTGCCAAAAGTTTGATCCGTCTATCTTTACTGTTAAGCTAACGTGTTATTTACTTTAAACGCACTGTATCCCTTTTCTATTTTCTTTGGCGCTGAATATGGTTCATTTGCTCAGACGCCAGTGTTATCTGTGCCTGCCCCGCGCGCGTTTTCGCGCACGTTTTTGCGCAGCTTTAGGAAAAAACTTGTTTTCGTTTGTTCTGTCTATTGCTTGACAATGGGATGCACTTGCCTGAGAACTTTGTAAATGTAAAAGGCGTAGCTTTCCTTGTGTCTGTTATTTATATTCAAAGATAACCCTCGTAGGTATTCACTCATCAAATTTGTTAAACCCACCGAACAAGCAGGGGCAAGCTCGATTTGGCTTTGGAACAGATCGTTGTGCTATGAAAACATCCTGAGAAACACTTAGAAGATTTGCCTCAATCTCATTTGTGCTTGTGCTTTTCGATTGTATCTTGTGTAAATACAGTAAGATGCATCTTCTTCTTATGTTTAAATTTGCAGGCTTTTCAGTCGAGACTATTGAGCTCTTTTGCATTTTATCTGTCTTGAAGTGGAGTTATAAGCCTACTGTGACTCATTTGTCTTTTAGTAGCTACTTGGATTCAAGGCATTTGAAACAAGTGTATCCTTGGATATCTAGTGTATCCTAGTGCATACTATCCTAGTATATATATTTGAGTGAGTGAGGGCGTGTTAGTGAGGGTGCCCAACCGTTCTATCTAGATTCTATCTGTTCTATCTGTTCTGTTCTATCAACTCTTCTATTGAATATCTAGTGTATCCTAGTGCATACTACCCTAGTGTATATATTTGAGTGAGGGAGGGCGTGTTAGTGAGGGTGCCCAACTGTTAGTGAGGGCGTGTGGTAAACCAGGCTTTTAACTGAGGGTGGTAGTTTGTGGGTGTTAGTACATTACATTCAAAAAGGCTGTGGTCACTAGTTTCATTTATATTGAGTGTTATTGTACGAGTTTTATTGTTGTTTTTCTTCTGCTATCCATTGACCAACAAGGAAACATTCTAGTTAGTTGCCATCTGTGTTTATATGAAAACATTAAAAGATGTGTGTTGTTTCACTGGATAGCTGAAAAATAGTAGTACCCGGCGTATGCGATTTCTTACTAAGTCATTTTACATTGCAAAGCATTCTGTGTTGTTAAGGAGCTAAAATCACCTGTCAGAAAAGCCATGTGTTTTCCATCTACCTTTGCATATTTCTACGAAAAATTAGGTAACATTCTTTTCATCAAAATACTCCATCGTAACAAGATGCTTTTCAAAATAACTACTATTTTATTTTCTTTACAATACATTGCTTCTAGGAACATAAATTTATTTTTATAACTGAGTTGTGTTTGTGTTTCAGCCAGGCTTTCAACCTGAAAGAAGTGGCTCTTGTCAAAACTAACTGTATTTTTTTTTTTCCAGCATGTTGCTTCTGGCAATATAAATTCATTTTTATAACCGAGTTTGTGTTTTGTTTCAGCCAGGATTTGAACCTGAAGCAAGCGGCTCTCCATTGGTTTCTCGATTAGCTTTAAAGGTGAAACCCCGATATCATTTTGCAGGTGTTGAAGATATTTTTTATCAACGTCTTCCTTACAGGTAATTTATTTTGAAGCGCTTTTGTTTTGTTGTCGTCTGTAGTAAGAAGTGGTCTGGGGTTAAAACAGACAAAACTGAACAACATAAACTCGCATTAAACCTCTACACTTGGCCACAAACAAATGTGCATGTATGCTATTGGGACATAGGTAATTTGACGAACTCTCCCATCCCCACTATGAAAAATTGTTTTATTCCTCTTGGTGATAAAGGGTAATTGAAGGAAAATCATGTTTCCTTATTCGTGGTCAATAGAAAGTAGACTCTCAAAATACTAGTCACTAGATATAAAGAAGTGGTTTTAAACATCTAGGATCTTTTTTTAAAAACTTGTCGTTCATAGGTAAAACATTATCAAAACTAATTATCAAATCAAAAACATAATCAAATCAAATCATAACTAATTGGTTCAATTTGACAACGCTTTTCGTCCGTATAACTTCAATTTTTAAGCCGTTTGGTGCCACGTTTTTTAGCTTAGTTTTGTTCCTCTTGTTCATTTACTATTACCCCAACTTTGTCCTATATTTGTCCTCTAATTTGCCTGTCTTTTAGACTTTGTTTTTTTAAGTATCACCCCCCTCCGAAATAGATTCCTGTGTGTGTGTCTAAGTGAAAATACTTTCGGGGCTTTTCGTTGCTTATTTTTTCTATTTCTTCATAACTAATTGGTTCAATTTGACAACGCTTTTCGTCCGTATAACTTTAATTTTTTAAGCCGTTTGGTGCCACGTTTTTTATTTTTCATCCATGTCTTTTTCTGTTCTTCTTTGGCGACCGTTACTGCCTATAACTGCATACGGGGGTATTTTCACTAACATTATATGTCAACTTGTTGCACACATGTCAACATCTGATAATTAAGGGATCATTATGTGAATTATGTTTCTTTATACGTGGTTGATAGACAGTTGAATCTCAAAATGATAGTCACTAGATAATAGAAGTGGTTAGAAACATACAGGTCCAGTCTTACCACCTTGTTGGCCCTAGGTAAAACCATCAGCAGAAGATTCCCGCATTATTCAAAAGTTTAAATATGTAGTCCGATATTAGCCTATATAAGCTTATGGGCCTACACCTAATGTTCAGTGGTAGGAATGTGAACAGGAACTATTTTCGTGGGGGGGGGGGGGGCAACCTTGAAATAGCTAATGAATGGGAGAACTCTACGAATACATGTGAAGTCATAAGAAAATCGGAAGTATTTCAAGATTATGGGTGACACACGTGTGACCCCCCCCCCTCCAAGCCCAAGTTTGGTCATTGGCCTGGCAAGATTGATGGCCATAATGAATGTTTAATTACCATCATTACCGTACCATTACATAATGTATTGTACATAAGGAACTCCTTTGTTTGATAAAGTCTGCGACTTCATAGAATAAAATTGTGCATATCACCTTAAATATTTTCTGTTTGTTAAATTTTTAGAATGTGTAGAAAGAGAGTATCTGCCATCCAACACTGTCTTTTTTTTACAAAGAATGCCCTTTTTTGATCTTAAAAAATGTATTAAGATATAAAAATTGAAATACCTGATTAATTTAACCCTGATTAGAGGGATTAGCCATATAAACTGCAAGCTTGTTTTTGATCTGTCAAAGAATAATTTCTTAGACTACTTCATTTCCATTTATAATATCAGAAGATATATGTATATAATATCAGACTATACCAAAGCATAGAGTGAACAAAACTTTTGCTTTTCAAATGGGAGTTTCTTTCGTTTTCTTTTTTTTTGTATATAGTTTTTTTTTTATTGTTTCTTTCTTGAGTGTGTTAATGGTTCAAACCAGTTTTGGTGCTTGAACTTGTCTGTCTTCATTTTCACTCAAAAATGTTTCATGAATGCTGCTTGTTAAAACTTTAGTTTATTCAGAGTATTTAACCTTTAAAAAAGAAATTCATGGAAATTAAATTGAATTTGCAAAATATTATTTTTTACGGTTACTCATTCCTTTCAATTCTATGGTCATTCAATGGATAATGACTAATAAACATAGTAACACAGTCTTAAAAGATACACCCTTATCGTCACAAAAAGTGTTAAGTCACCCCTATTACTTGGCCCTGTATTATATACCTTTTGCTGTGGTTTTTGAGGCGTCTTCATCCTTTCATAGTTTCCCAACAAATTCTTCTTCTTCTTCTATTTAAACTTATTGGCGAAACAAAATCTCGACATATCCAAGTCACACTTTTCTCCATCAAGTTTTTTTTTTATTATCATATTTCTTTTTGTCATTAACAGGTTTGAAAAATACACAAATTCAGCGGGATGAAATCTCGTCTGTGGGCATTTTACTGAGTTCTGAGCTCTTTTATTTATCAATAAATTTTCAACTAAAATCATCTGTAACACAATCTCCCCCGTGAGGCTTCATGGCCAGGAAGAAACAGGGGAAAGAAACAAAATCCATTATCCAGTCGCCCACCTTAACAATCGCCAAAATCACAAGCTAGGCAGGGAAGTAGTACATGATTTCACAAACTCAGTTAGATATTCAACCCAATCCAGAGACATCAACTCTAAGGAAAACCGAGAAGAAGACTTGATTATTGACTAGAAATTATCTAACATACTATTTGAAGATACTAAACGAGTGGCAGTCCCTGCGGACTCTGGGACTGGTTCCATAGCATGTTGCAAGCTATCAGAGGGTTAAAGTCAGACCGATTGATAAGAGTGCGAGGAATCTGTAAGTTGTTGGAAATGCAGAAATGATAAATTCGATTGTCCTTAAATACAAGATATGTTAATATATAGGGCAGCAGGAAGCTGGCCATGCAACTTTAAAAAAGTGAAAGAAGCACAAGACGAAAAATAAAGGGATTGCTCCAAAGGTAAAGAGGATTGATTACCTATTTATTTACCAATCAAGCTTTAAAATCAGCACCGGTAATAATTACCGGCCACTGGTTTAAAAGGAACATCAGACATTTAGTAAACAACCAACTTATGGAATAGAGCAGAAAATGTTGCAAAAGTGCTTGCGCCAAATTAAGATAATTTCTTTCGCTAAACTGATTGTTGGACATAATTGGAAGAAGGTGTTAAAGCGCATCTGTAGCTATATATAATCGTGCATCAATTGTTGAGTCAGGCAGTATTTTGATCGGTCGTTTACCGTTTATCATCGATTTTGTGTGAATTAAAATTTTTCTGCCAGAAAATAAATCACTAAACGTCAAGTGATTAAGCGCAACTATCATCAGAATGAACAAATAATGATGCCCCGTCAGTTGATAAATCATTTACGTTAATTAAATCTCCTTGTTATTTTTGGCAGTTGAAAACAATTCGGAAGAATAGGAAGATAAGTTTTCCAACCAAAATTTGAATATTGGAAGCTACAGTGATGATAGTGGTCAAGTATGGTTCCAAAGCATGGGCACTCCGAAAAACGGACCAAGATTTTCTAGATGTTTTCCAGAGAAATTGTTTTGGGTACCCGGATGACTGACCGAATTTCAAACAGTAGTAGGCTGTACAAAATGTGTGGTTCAATCCCACTTTCTAAGGCTGTATTGAGAGAAAGGTTGAGATGGCTAGGGCATGTTCTGCGGATAAAGGATGATAGATTGCCAAAGATTGTCCTTTTCAGCCAACCGTCTAGAGCTAAAAGGAAAGCAGGTCGTTCGCGGTTGGGGATGTCGTAAAGAAGAATTTAAGGGAAATGGCAACTTTCTGGGAGGGTGTAAAAAAGGAGGCTTTGAATAGATTAGGATGGAGGAGCTTGCAGAGCTGTGTCGGCCTCAGATGACTTGGGTGCTGCGGTGAGTTGTTGTTAGTAGTATTAATAGTAATTTTCTTGTAAGTGCAAATGCCTCCTCCTCCTACACTGTTTGCAGTGCTAATATCTTTGAATGTCTTAATGCAAAACAACACATTGCAACAAAAAGCTCTAGCAATCCTGCGGGAGCTCTGTGTACATTTTACTAAAGTGGTTACGTAGAAATTTTTGCTAGTTACGATAACTGTGCTGTAAGATAGATAAAACAATAAGTGTTAAAAACAATTTGCGTAAGAAATTGAGAATACGGCAACTGAATTAGTTTCACCGGAAGTATATTTATACTTTATACTTGAGTGTGCCCAAACTCGATATTGAGCTGAGTTTTGATCTGGCTTTTTTTCTTGAGTTTTTGGGCTGACATCTGGTAACAGTGACAACAAATGTGTGTTTCATTGCGAATAGCTGTAAAAAAAAATTTTACCAAAAAGAATATATCACGTTTAGTAAAACATGATAATTTACGGATATTTTCAATTTACTTTTTTTTTTTTTTTTTTTTTTTTTTTTTTTTTTTTTTTTTTTTTTTTTTTTTTTTTTTTTTTTTTTTTCTAGTTTGCCATTTTACCAATTTAGCGCTGAAAAGTGACAGTAGAATTCAGATTAATGGGTTGTTTCCTCGAATTTTGAATCCAATTCATCATCATATTGCATATGATTCTTGGCCATTACAGCCATGTTAAAATTGCTAGGTAAATATTGTCCAAGGTTCCCACATAACTCAACCACCATAACTCGACCACCAAACAGCTCAACTCAACTATCAAATAACTCAACTACCTTAAATTCAACCTCCAAATAACTTAACCATAATCAACTCGACCACCAAACAACTCAACTGGTACTTAACTCAACTACCTTAAATTCAATCACCAAACAACTCAATCACCGAATAGTTCAACCACCATCATCTCAACCACCACATAATTTAGATTTATTTCAATTTTTGTCTCATGAAGGATTTTTTAATATATTGTTTTAAAAAAGGAGCAAAAAACGAAACATTACAATTGGCGCCATTTTTCTGAAGAGCAAAACGGTACTCAGAGAGAGAAAAACTTGACTCCAGAAACGAAAATGTGTTTGGATAATTCGTATTTACTTTTCCGCTATTTTTTTTTTATAAAATCCTTAACAACTGTACATGTTTTTATCTTTTAAATTTATTCAAGCTTCGATCTGACCACAAGCACTGGGGGGCACGCAAACACTGGAAGAACAGAGTGATATATTTTTAAGCTCAACAATATTCTTCATGGGGGAAAATCTGAAAAAAGTGAATGAAATACAAGTCTATGTGGGTATTCTCCCATTCAAAGCATCTTTTCACCCTTGCATAGGAGCAATTGCTTTCAGGTATCCCATTTTGTTTTCTCCCTTAGGGTATGTTTGAACATCTCTTGAAAGTCGTTGAGCAAGTATTTTTATATTTTAGAATTTTCTAAGGTCGTTTTCGAACTCTTGCTTGAGGCCCAGCGATTGAACTTTTCTTATGATAGACTGTGAAAATTGGAAAGAAACATCCTGATAACGTAGAATTTGGAAACTCAGCTTGAAAAGCAATTATAGCAGCTTCTTCAGAATCTGCCAGAATTCTAGTGGGATTGGCTCTTGGCACCAAGTCTTTAAGTGCTTGTAACATGCCTTGATATGTGATTTCTGCCTTATCAGGCAAATAAAATGAATGCAAGGTGAATATGAATCACCAACCTTTGCATGTGTTGTATATAGCTGAAAAAAAAGCCGGGGCACAACCTTGAATGTTCCATCACCTAAAAGTAGTTTTAATCTCTCAAGATACTGCAACCATATCTCTGTGGTCCACAGCCAAAATTCTTTTAAAAATATTTTGCCTGGAATCCCAAAGGGCAAGATCTTGATACAAATCTGGGATTTCAAGGGCCATCAGCTGGGGTTCTCGAAGGTAATAATCGTTTTTTCGCCTTCTTCGGCGAATGGGCTCCTTTTAGGCACTCTTTGCAGGCATTTTAACAAGTACGTCCTCGTTTTTAATTTGAAGCTGTTCCCCTAAAAGGTTTCTAGTTGACACAGAGGAAGTGGTTGATGTTTGTTTAATGTTGAACTTTGTTTGAGAAGCCCTCACACTGATCGGATCACCAAGGTGTGAATTTTCACCAGGCTTTGGTGATTAATCAACAGGTCTGAATTGAAACAGATCTGAGTTATTTGGTGGTTGAGTTGATGATGGTTGAGTTGTTTGGTGGTTGAATCTAAGGTAGTTGGGTGCAGGGTGCTATAGTTCTTTGGTGGATGAATTTAAGGTAGTTGAGTTGTGTGGTTGTTGAGCTGATGGTGGTTGAGTTGTTTGATGGTTGAATCCAAGGTAGTTGGGTGCAGGGTGCTATAGTTCTTTGGTGGCTGCATTTAAGGTAGTTGAGTTCTGTGGTTGTTGAGTTAATGATGGTTGAGTTGTTTGGTGGTTGAATCTAAGGTAGTTGGGTGCAGGGTGCTTTAATTCTTTGGTGGTTGAATTTAAGGTAGTTGAGTTGTGTGGTTGTTGAGTTGAGGATGGTTGAGTTGTTTGGTGGTCAATTTATGGTGGTTGAGTTCTGTGTTCACTATTGTCCAAATTTCATAATATCTTTACTACTTCTGATACCAGGGAGTCACTGCAGCATTAAGACACAAGAGGCCGACACACTGTTGGGACACTCCTTCTCCATTTTACCCTATTTAAAGCTTCACCCATAGACACAAGTCCCTTGAGAGACTACCTACCTCCCAAGATTTCAATTTCTTTCTTTATAATCTGATATCAGCCTAATCCGAGACGCCTCGATTTTCTCTAGCCATCTTGTGGGCTATTTGACAACAGTGATTCTAGGTATATGGTTGTTACTCACAGACATGAGGTATATAATACAGATGTCAAACTGAGCAATTTTTTGGTAAATTTTGTGCTTGTGCTCGTTTGTCTCTATTTTCTTCCATAAATTTGTTATGAATATTGCTTGTCAAAAGTAAGCTCATTCTGAACAATCGATTTTTACGAAAGAAATTAAAGGCAATTAAAAATAACTTGTGAAATAACCAGCAATTTGCTTGATGCTTGAACTTATCAGTTATAGTCCTCTGATAATTTAGTAAATATTGTCCAAAATAATTATGAACTGATCATTTGAATAAACGGACTGTTTAGTAAATATTGCAAGACTGTCTTCCAACTCACATTATAATAATCATGAATATCTTCAAGTCACGCCTAATACGTGATCCTTTTTTTAAAATTGCAGAATATGCGAGATGGACATCTTTATTATATACGTTTTGTCTGTGTCCATATCCATCGGAAGAAAATACACGAATCTCCTTAGCCGCTCTCTAGTGATTGGTATACTGTGTGGGGTCGAGTCATTTTCTTATGGAGCCGAAGGAGTCATTGGAGCCATAGTCGATGGAGTCATTCCCTTATGGTTTTCTTATGGAGCACGATTTTTTAATTGAAAATTTTTTTATTTTAGGAATCATAGGGTGCTAGCCGAATCTCAGAAGCACGTGACTCGTTTTATTGGTGTGGCTAAAGTTGGCAACAAGTCTCAAAAATGGTTGTATGCATTTAATTTGACCCCTATGTGCAAAATGGATAATTCAACGTTAGTAGAACAACCAACTGATGCAACAGAATCACCCTACATAAATGATGAAAGTAAGTATGAATGTACCCTAATTTATGGCCAAAATTTCGTCTATATAAGTACGACTGTACCCAGGACTTGGATCGAAAAAATTGCAAGCACAAAAAAGTACATAAAAAAAAATAATACAAAAAAAAACATAAAAGCATAAATACATAAAAAAGCTTGTGGTAATTATAAGTACTACTAAACAGTGAAAAGCAGTTAATGACCTCCGAGTGAATTATGGCTCTCTGTGAGACTTTAGGTAAATATAGAAGAAGTTGTGGAAGGGGAGGAGTAGAAATTAATTTCTTATCTCCCTTCACTGTTGAACTAACCCTGCAATATGGGTGGTGTCAGTGAATTTCCTTGGAAATTTGTTTCTAGGAACTCTGTTCCATCGAAATTTAAAATGAAATAGCTGGTTTTATTTCTTATACATAAAACAGTTCGTGGTAATGAACTGTAAGTAAAGAGTGACTCGTGCTAATAGTAACCGAGACTGAAGAACATGGGTTTTGGCAACAACGAACAAATCAAAAGAATTAGCTTTTTATGGAGAATGAATAAAAGAAAGAAAAAACGTTTTCAAGTGAAAATATAGGGTGATATAAAAGCTCAAAACGAACATACATTGTTTGGTATATGAGGGCTACTGCCCCCTTCTTAAAGTCCTGCTCTTTACGCTGCGGTTTTGTAGTGCTTTTAAAACACTTCTTATTAAAATTCAACGGGTCATATGAATTGGGGAAAAAGTCTAACTTTAGCGCAAAGAGCTGGGGCTGTAAAGCGGAACTGCAAATAGGACAAATATTTTTAAACTTTTAACAAATATGACAAAATACGAAACTGCAAATAAAAATGGTAAATTATTGTTAAAGTTGTCATATATTTATAGAAATTGTCAACGTCGGACTACCTACAAAGCCTGAACTAAATCAGTTTTTCTACGATACTAACTATCAACCAGAAGAAGCTGGCCGACAGAAAAAGAAGAGAAAGTATGAAGAAAATAGACCGTCTGGTCCACCTTCGCCTTGCTGGTTCTGTCTCTCTAGCCCTGATGTTGATAAGCATCTAATTATAAGCATTGGAGAGCATGTAAGCTCATTTCTAGTAGTTTTAAATTTGGTTTTAGTTTGTTCAGTTTTTAATCAAAGAGTTTTATCAACTGTCAAATCTGTTTAATTAGCTGTCATGAACAGACTAACTGTCAAAGTATCGGTAAGCTCAAATCTGTTAATTTAACTGTCATTAACAAATTAACTTTAAAAGCATTGGAGAGCATGTTAGCTCATTTTTGTTAGTTTTTAATTTGGTCTTAGTTTGGTCATTTTTTAATCAAAAAGTTTTATCAACTGTCAAATCTGTTTAATTAGCTGTCATTGACAGATTAACTGTCAAAGTATTGGAGAATATGTAAGCTCAAATCTGTTTATTTAATTGTCATTAACAAATTAACTGTCAAAGCATAGTAGAGCATGTGAGCTCATTTCTGTTAGGCTTTGTTTTGGTTTTAGTTTGGTCAGTTTTTAATCTAAGAGGTTTATTAACTGTCAAACCTACAGCAATATTATATCGGAAGCCTTTGTCCCATCTCGTCCAATAATACTAAATAGCTTTAACTCAGGTGATGTAGTTCCCGGCTTAAAACTGCCCTCAGAGAAAGGTGTAAGCAGCCCTCGCTCTAGAAGGCTAAAAATATACAAGAAGTGCAATACTTAATCCTTAGCTGCCCTGACATGCGCGCATCCTCTTCCTGCTCCATGCCAAGCCTATTTTGCTGAACCTCAACCCTTTACCCATTTTTAAAACTTGGTTTTAAGAATATACTTCGGACTGGTTCATTATTTTTATTGCTGGAATCCTTTTCTGCATAGAAGTATTATTTTAACTGGTAATGGATTTGGGAGGGTTTTTCGTTTTGATTTATCTGAAAACCTGAGTTTCTTTGTAATATGTCCACCTCTTTTTGCTGATTTAAGCTTGTCTTTTTTTGGGGTGCCTTGTGTCCTTCCAGAAAAGATCGCCGTATTTTAATATCGTGACATAATATTTTTCCCGTTTTTTTTATTTGTATTTTGTATATTTATCTATTTTGGCTTTTTTAAGGTTTATTCTCATCTAAAAATTTTCATTCAGTTTCATAACGTGTGCTATGATTGATTGTTCTGTTACCGGTCCCTGACACTCCCTGTACCCCAACTCCAGACAACTTTTTTGTAAGGTTAACGCCTCTAACAATAAATTCAGCTCCTCAACCCTGAATACAATTAAATAAAAAAAAAACAAGTTTTTTAAACTGAAAGTAAGGAGCGACATTAAAACTTAAAATGAACAGAAATTATTCTGTATATGAAAGAGACTGTCCCCTCCTCAACGCCTCGCTCTTTACGCTAAAGTTTTTTATTGTTTTTAAAAATAAAGTTGTGAGACAGAGTCAAACTTTAGCGTAAAGAGCGAGGCGTTGAGGAGGGGACAGTCTCTTTCATATACAGAATAATTTCTGTTCGTTTTAAGTTTTAATGTCGCTCCTTACTTTCAGTTTAAAAAACTTGTTTTTTTTTATTTAATTTTTGAACGTTTTTGAATAAATGCAGGTTTTGATCTTGGCTCACCGTACATGAATAATTAAAACAAAATGTTCATATTAATTTACTTTTATTTAGTTAAATATCTTTCTCGAAACTTGTTTAATTTTCTTTACGAACGTTTTTATTAGTAATAAATATACGTAACTTACGAATTAACTTACGTAACGAACTTCTATATTCATATATTTTTAATACGTTTATTAGGGGGTTCGCCCCCTAGTCAATACCTCGCTCTTTAAGCGAAAGTTCAAATTTTGTTCCAATTCTTTAGAAATGACCGCTTAATCACAAAGGCCGTTAATTAGAATAAATAGCTCTTATGAAAGTACTAAAAAATCTTTGGCTTAAAGAGCGAGGCATTGACTACGGGGTGAACCCAATTATATATGTAATATTTTCTGTTCGTTTAAAGTTTCGATGTTGCTGCTGTTGCAGTTGAAATACTTGTTTTTTTATATTAAATTTATGATCTTTTTTTAAATAATGCTGGGAAGTCCGGCGTCCCCTTCATAGCAATGTCCCTTCCCCCATGAAAACTTCCTTCATGGAAAGATCCTCCCACATAACCCATGACCAACCCACCCCCCCCCCCCTCCACTACCAGGAAAAATCTCCCCTGAAAACGTCTGTATACTTCCAAATAACCAATACTATATGTTAACATTGGGTAAAGTTCATAACTTTCAGCCTCCCCCCGGGAGCTTCGGGGGATTAAGTCATCCTAAAAGACATACTTATAATATTTTCGAACATGCTGAACAAAATGGCTATCTCAAAATTTTGATCAGGTGACTTTGGGAAAAAAAATGAGCGTGGGAGGGGGCCTAGTTGCCCTCCATTTTTTTTGGTCACTTAAAAAGGGCACTAGAACTTTCAATTTCCATTCCAATGACCCCTTCCATGATATTCTAGGACAACTGGTTCGATACGATCACCCCTGGGGAAAAAAAAAAAAAAAAACAAATAAACACGCACCCGTGATCTTTCTTCTGGCAAAAAATGCAAAATTCCACATTTTTGTAGATGGGAGCTTGAAACCTCTACAGTAGGGTTCTCTGATAAGTGGAATATGATGGTGTGATTTTCATTAAGGTTCTATGACTTTTAGGGGGTCTTTCCCCCTTTTTTCGAAAATCAGCCAAATTTTCTCAGGCGCCTAACTTTTGATGGTAGGATTAAACTTAATGAAACTTATATATTTGAAATCAGCATTAAAATGCGATTCTTTTGATATATCTATTTGTATCAAAAATACCTTTTTCTAGAGTTTCGGTTACCATTGAGCCGGGTCGCTCCTTACTTACAGTTCGTTACCACGAACTGTTTGAAACTATTAAAACTAGTAGGGTGCGAAATTCAAGAATTTAATAATAATTTAATATTATGCACGTTCTGCGGATAAAGGATGACGAATTGCCGAAGATTGTCCTTATCGGCCAACCGAAAACTGGGTCGTCTCCGAATGGGGTGGGAGGATGTGAGGAAAGATTTAAGGGAAATGGAAAGTTCTTGGGAGGGCGTAAAGAAGGAGACTTTGAATAGATTGGGGTGGGGAAGGAGCGTGCGTAGTTGTGTTGGCCTCAGGCGGCTTGGTGCTGCGGTGAGTTGTTAGTAGTAGTAGTAGTGTAAAAAATAATTTAGTACTATAATAACAAATAATAATTCATATTGATAATATAAATGTTCGTGGAGCGGAAACTAGTACTAGTGTGGGAAAAAAATTGCCAACGCCAATGAAATAAAGCACTCCAATATAGCACAATAAAGCACAATCTTGATCTAATAAAGCACAATCTTGTGCAGAAAGACAGGCTCAATCCCAAGGTTTCCCTCTCATTTTCCTCTATAATTTTCTATTCAGTTTCTTACTGAATGCTAAGATCGATAATTCTACTACCGATCACTTCCAGTCTTCATATACCCCAACTCCCGACAAAATTTTCTTTTTTTAAAGAGAAAAACTGGTCAAAAAAATTAAATAATAAAAATATCCAACAAATAGAATCCTCTAGCAATAAGTTTAATTCCTCATCCCAGAAAGTAACTAACAAACAAGGAAAACGATCAAAAATTGTGCAAATAAAAAAATACAAATAATAATATAAATAGAGATAATGTTATAATAATAAGAAAATTATAATAATAGCCTAAATATAATAAACACCAGAATAACAACACTAATAATGCTAAAGTAATAATAATAATAAAAAATTGTGCAAAATAGGTAAAAAGTGCAAAAATTCAATAATTGTAAAACAAAACATTAATGAAATGGATTAAAAAAAGACACAATCTTGTACAGAAAGACAGACTTGATCCCAAAAATGTCGTCTTGTTTCCTCTTTTTTTTAACTTTTAAGTAATTAGAACAGGCTAATGAATAGAGATTTTGACATCTTTACGCTCCCGTTTCCCAAATAGACTGGATCGTGAAGAGACGATAATAAACCACAAGTATCAGCCTAGTTCTTAGTTCCTACCTATTCTGGATTTAGTGCTCCCTTCAGGTAGAAGTGCTTATGACAGGAATTTAGTCCCTTATGACAGGAACTCTTTCTTCTCCGTCGCAGAGACCTTATCAGTCAGTTTTATAAACTTAATTGTAGTAGGACCTGGTGTTTTTTGCCTCACGTGACATCAGAAATTCACATGTTTCGGGGGAATTTGTTTAACCGTGAGCTCCCCAGACTCATGGAACGTGCTCAGCATGGCTTTTACTCTCGGATCATCTTTTAATAGCATGTGTTTGTCACAACACAGTATGTTCACGAAACGTATTTCAAACGTTTGGTTGCTACGGGCCTTGGTGCACTCTTTCCTAGGTCGCAGCTATTGTTGAATCCTTGATTAAACTCAAGTGATAGCACCGAAAATTCGTGTCTGATCAGTTTTCTATACTCTTTTGTCAAAAACTAAATGATATTTGTCCTAGACCTAAAGGTATTACAGAACATATCAACACTTTTTTTTTGTTTAAACACTTTATTGGAAATTTTATTAATGAGCTAAATTCCTTGTAATGACATTGCCTAAATAGAGGCTGTTCATAGAAAAAAAACTAAAAGAATAACTGGATTTTTTATCCCATATCTTGCTGATGAAGAACAATCTGCTATGATGATAAACTAGAGTTTCTGATGCAATGTAGAAGACTAATGTAGATGCATGCAGCCATCAATGTAACAATTTGGCCCATAGATGCACCATCTACTTTCAAACTGGTTTCCTGGTCTTTCTCTTTGGACAACTCCTATGGGGAATTGTTCAAAGAGTTCGTTTTGGTTGTAATTCAGCAATGGATAGGGCTTGGGATAGGGCCATTGGCCTTTCCGCTGACTGAATGGTGCATGATTCTGTTTTAACTTACATGTCATTCCATAATTATAGTTGTTCAAATATGGGCCAGCTCTTGCTTTTATACTGACAAAGTTTGGGTTGAAAAGTCTTTGTTTTACATTAAGTTTACGTGTGTTTGTTACACCCTCTTGGCTAATAGCAAACTGTCCAAAATTGTAAAACCCGATAGGTGTTGAGCGTTTAAGCAAATCCCGCTTCTTCTCAGTTTCGGTGGGTAAATGATCAATACAGGTAGAGTTGTGCAATGTTTGGATCTTTTCACCCGAGTCTTTGGAGCCAATAGACGTTCTAAGTATATCCAGTTTTGTCTTCACATCGGTGTGTTGACAGGCCTCAATGCCAGGCTTCCTTTTATTCAAGGTTTCATCAGTACAGACTTGAAAATCATCAAATTTAGGGTCCAAATGCAAATCATCGATCTTAGGCAAGTCATCCCGATCAATCTTAGCTTCGCACCAATAGCTTAGATGTCCTGCATTAGCTTCACCTGACGAATCAGCATCCATTCTGGCTTGTCCTAGGGAATTTGAGCTTTCAGGAACTGCAGCAACTGTAGATGTGGCCTCTGTAGCAGAATTATCAGCATTAGTTTTTTCTGGCAAACTAACTTTCTTACTTGAACTCCTAGGAACTGCGGGGATCTCAGAATCACTTCTCGTTGAACACTGAGCACCGTTAAGCATGTTATACCAACTCTCTGCGAACGCTTCGTTGTTATTAATTTTTTCCATAAATAAATCTTTTTCTTGCTTTTCTTCTCTATCACTTGGAAATCTGGTACCACAAATTGCTCTAAAAAGTCGGTGACTAAATTTGTCATTTGAAACGCTTTCAATAAAATTCTTAAAAGCAAAGTCTTCCATTACTATTTTATTTACAACTTGATTCTTTGTGAGTCTATTCACTACTAATTGTTGTCGAGGCACTGCGTGGATCTATACAGTTACTTTTATATGACATCATATTTGCTCAGTGTATCCGTCTTTCCGCCTGTTATCAGGGTGACGTCATATTTTCATCATGGAGTTTTATGCATTCTCTCGTCATCAGTTTTTATTCAGTATGACGTTATATATTGTTTCTTAAATGTATATGTTTTATTTGTCAGCAGGTTGACTTTGGGCTCCTGGCCCCCTCTCACCCAATTGTAATGTTTATCCTCTATTTTCCTATATTTGGCATACAATTTACCTATTCTTGATTTTATCGGCTTGTACCCCCTCCGCCTCGAAACATAGTCCCTCAGAAAATAAATCGTAGCGTATGTGTTTGATTAGAGCATACCTAGCTTAAAGACTAAAATGATCACGTTTCCTTGTAATTTAATGATAAATGTTTTCACCATCCTCCTGTGAAATGTGAAAATAAGTTTTCTAGAAGTCGTATGAAAAATTTTAAGCGAAATTTCAATGGCTTTGGTTCTGAAATAGAATTCACCAGGCTTTAGAGGTCTTATCTTGTATGTGTATATTTGATTTTGTAAAACCATTTGCGCTTTCCTGAGCAGATCGAATAAAAAATGTGCAATTCTATGTAAACATCCTCCTCGTGTAATATGTGAAATAAGCTTTCTAAAAATTTCCTGGAACATCTTAAGCGAGCTTTCATTGGTTTTGATATTGAAATAGAATTCACTCTTATCTTAAGATGTTCCAGATGTTCTAAAACTTAAGATGTTCTAAAACAAAAATTTAGACAAAATATATTGGACATTGTTTCAACAGTTACGCAGGGAGTTAATTACACATAAATTTGGGAATTCCAGGGTTTGTAACATTGGTGTTACAATCAATTTCATGGAAAATGAGTTAACTCGTCGCTATTACACCAAAAAGTCATTTTCACACATTTGAGGTTGCAGCCAAATACTTTTTGCTAAGGTCTTCTCAAGAGAAGGATCAGCAGGATAATATCGATCGAAATCAAAGTATGATTGAATATATATTGCCCTGCTCCCTTTGAATACTGCTCAGCAAACGGGTTTTTGGCAATTATTTAGGCAATTGGCAATCATTTTAAAATGTCATATACGGCCTTTAAACTTCCAAAGGGCAGAAAATCACTCTTTGAACTATTAGTTATTGCCATATTATGCATTAAGACAATTATAATTAAAGTTTAAAACTAAAAAAAATTATACTACTTAGAATGAAGTCTATTAGATAAAAAACTCCTTGCACCGCGCGGGAAGAAACCTGAAAGTCTTTATTTGAGAGGCACAGCTGCTTCCACTACCCTAGCACGAGGTAACAGAGCTTATTATTTTAAAGTACGATGGTGATTTCACCCAATTGTAACGTTTATCCTCTATTTTCCTATATTTGGTATACAGTATACCTATTCTGGCTTTTATCAGCTTGTACCCCCTCCCCCTTGAAACATAGTCCCTCAGAAAATAAATCGTAGCGTATGTGATTAAAATAGTTATAATTTGAATTAGAATAATAATAATTAGAATAACTATAATTTGCTATCAATAAGCACTTTCTGTTATCACTTACATACATGAAGAGTAAACAGTACGAAAAAATTTTCATCAAAGTAGTTTTAGGTCCCTTTGAAAGCAGGTCTACACTGCTTCTTATCTCTTTGAAAGCAGCTTAGCAAACGGTTATTGGCAATTATTTCAGAAATTTGTAAATGTCAGATACGGCTTCTAGACGTAACAGCGACGAATGGTCATTTTCAGCATTGTTTAATGTATGTTTTTTTTTGTAAATTGTGCATTTGTACTGATATTCACACTGCATAAAAAACTGTCTATGATGGCACAACCACCAATGCGTGAAGATAACGAAAAACAAGTGACAAAAAGAATGTTAGTCATAATTTGACTAACAATGGTTTCTGCTCACAACAGCCGGGAATATCACCAGGATACATACCTACATTCTCCATTGGGAATACTCCAAAGAGAGCCTTCTTCGATTTGCTGCTGCCATATAAAATGAAGGTAAAGAAAGAACCTTTGATAATGTTAGTTGAATGAAACGGTAGTATTTTTTCAATAGAGCTGTGTTTTCGAACTAGAAATTCTTTTTTGATGATTTCTCATTTTAACTAACTCTCTTGGCTGTTCTGTTATTTCTTTTTATAATGGATGTGGCCTGAATGGCTTATACCATGTGCCTTGTAAATGGCGTATGGCTTCAAGTAAAAAATTGCGATTGTTTTAATACAAATAAAATCATTAATAAATCATTCACTACAAAAAAATCATTACTGAATAGAATAATTAAGGAAATAATAGTTATAGACCATCACAGAACTATTTCGGCCCAAACGAAAGGGCGTGTCTTGTATTTTGTAGCAATATAGATCGTAAGTATGGTTATTAAGGTCTTTATAGAAACAATATTCCGTCCAAGAATTTCAACTTCGAATAAATCTATAAAAAAGCTATAAAGAGTCCATAGCTCAATAAAATTGAAAGAACAATAAAATTGCGTCCCCGTAGATTTTGCCCCTTCCCCTTTGAATTCTTGTGATTTGACGTTACTGCTTTAGCCTGTGATAGCTCAGTGAATTTGATCTCTGTTTGACAACACGAGGCTCGGGGTTTGATCCCAGGTGCCAAATGGCCGATTCAAGGACCATTGTAGTCAAGAATCGTTGTTAATCCGTAGATTGGTTTGAAGGGATATCGCTTAGATTCTATTAGTTAATTGTGTCTTTCGAATTCCACGTGAAAGCAGTGCTTTAGGGTGCCAAAGCTGAAACAACAGCTTTGAGGTGACTTTTCCAGATGGAGTGCAATTGTGCCATGTGAGCGCTTTTGAAGGTGGTTGTGTTGCAGCAATGATATGGTGTAATATAAGCTAGAATACTAATTATGACATTGCTAGTGTATAGGTTAGAATTTGCCTGAAGTTTCTTATTATGTTTTAACCGGCATATGGAGCTCTGCTAATATAAGCACTTTGGTTGTCATATATGGCTTCAATAAACTTCTCATTACCCCCTAACTGCGTCTGATAGAATACCAGTTGGGCACTGTTCATAGAACTTGGTTTCATCTTTTCTACCACCAAATGATTCTACCGGCCTATACTAATCGAGTTTTAAATGTTAGTTTCTATCTATCGCAGAATTTCTTTTGTGTCAGAAAAGGTTTAATTCTTTAATTCTATATTAATTCTATTAATTTTATCGATCATGTCTTCACTGTCATCTAATGTCTCATAGTAGTAGTACTAATTTGAGACACCAAAGCTTATAATGTCGAATTGACACACTAGCTGACAGCTTTGGTTTATTTTCTCTTATTTTTAGCAGATTTCTATCATTTCTATTATTATTTCTAAATGCCATAACTACAAGATTTGATCTCTAAATTCCCCCGCTCTTGTCATAGGGTTCCCTTGGGGGTAGGGGCACTATTTAGGGAGGGGATAGCCGCCTAATTTTTTTTACCCTTCCTCCCCTCAGATTTTGAAAAACACTTTTTTTTTAGGTATTTTCATTGTAAAAAATGAAAACAAGCAAAACTTCTCTTCCTAGGTTTTAAAATGTATTTTTTTTTTGTATTTTCCCTAAAAAAAAAAAAAAAAAATCCTCCTTCCCCTCATATTTTCGTGGATTGGCATCCCTGCCGTGGAGATAGATCATATCTCACTCGAACCAAAAATGTAGTAGAAATACTGTCCCAAAGAGTACAGGTAACTTAGAGTGGAAACTAGCCCTAGTATCTACAAAAAAGACCATCAGCGCCATCTAGCGTTTGACGATACTTGGTATTATTTCAATCGTTTTTTTTTTTTGTCTGGGACTGAGATCAGACACTTATTATTGTACTACCCTGATTCTACCAATTACACTAATTAAATTAATTAATCTTATTCTTACACTGGACAAAATGTCACGTGTCGCCAAACGTTAGATGACGTTGAAATGGTTTTTTTTTTTGTTAACACTAGTGCCAGTTCCTACTCTTATAAGTTACCCATACTCTTTGCACTATCCTGAAAGATAAGACCCCCTCCCCCAGACAAACAAAAACAAAAGAAACAGCCTTTGTAACTTGAAACGAACATTTGATTTCACTAGTTCGTTTAGAGTTTACTATACTTCTACAATGTTTTATATATAATTTAATTCTCTATACAATTCATAATGATATATACAATACATAATTAGTTTGTTAACAACCAATAGGAGTCCAAGAAAAGATGGCGAAACTTCTGATTTACTTGGGTTCTAGTAATATGATAGGCCTTTTATACGGACAAATCCGATTGTAAATTCATAATCGGGATTGTAATATACGCCATAAATAGGTTAATACAATTCATACGAGTCGAGTCACTTCTCTGGTTTGGTAAAGTTTACTTAAAAAGTGACTCTCCTTCTCTATTGTGTATACTATATTCCCTTCCTTTTTGAGTTCTGAGGACGATGTAGCGAAAGTCTTTGCCGAAATATCTGCTTTGTCTTTTTCTTTCTTTTTTTTGTGGGGGGGGGGGGGGGTACTTTTCACTAACAGAACATCACCCCTTTTTGGTTTCTTAGTTTTTAATCAATTGTTTTTTTTCCTTCGTTTTTTTTCTTGTCGAACGTAATGTATACCGTTCCACTAGCAAGCTTGATCATGACGATGCTGCTCTGCTGATAATTGGGATTTTGAGTTCGTGACTGTGGATTTTTGATGTTTTGGATTGTGACTCTTGGATTGCCGGTTAATAAATACTGCTGTTCTAGAATTTTCAGTTCAACAATTCAGTTCTATATACTTACTTATAGTTGGACCTGGCGTTTTCCACCTCACCTGACATAGGAAATTCACATATTTCTCGGAAACTTGTTTGACCATAAGCTCCCCAGGCTCACGACAAAGTTTAGTAAACAGGTTGTGTAATTCTCTTTGTTCCATTGGTAATTCTTTGATTTCTCTTTCCACATATAATTGTCAATACCATGAAAATTGCATTACAGCCGTCCCCCAGTTTTATGAATAAAAGCTTTAGGCTATAAGTTGAACTGGACTTTTTTCTGTTGGGTTGTTTTTTTAGAATTGGTATTATAAATAGCGACCAAGACCACACTGCCTTTCCATAACAAACAACAAAAGTACGAAGAACAATAGGAAAATCCTTTTGCAAGACAGTGGAGATAATTTGATTGAATATTTCGGCCCTATGTCCAAGGGCCGTCCTCAGCAAGACAAAAATATATGAAAGAAAAAGATTGACAACAACATACGACCAATAAAACCAAAAATTAAAAAATTTTCAAAGCAGTCCTAGCATCCTTACTTCAGCGAAGTTCAACCAGGACTGATCATGAAAAAGATCTGAAAAAGATCATTTTTAATTAAATTTGTGTATACAGCATTTAGTGTATATTCCAAGTCCCTATTTAAGGAAATATTGTTATTAATCTTAAGTCTGATTTCAATTGATTCTCGGACTACCTGCTTTATGCCTAGGTCATTGCTAATAAGGGCGGATTCATCAAAAAGTATATTGTGGCTAGGATTTTCAAAAATATGGCTGCCTAATGCAGAATCAGATGAAACAGCGGAAATATTAGAATTTAGAGCTTTGACTATATCATCTTTATGCTGTTGTATGCGCTTTTCTAAACTCTGGTGTGTTCTACCTACATAATATTTGCTACAATCGCATGGTATTTGATAGACCCCTCTTTTGCGAGTAGCTGGGGTTTTATCTTTACCAGAATTTAGAAAATTTATGATTCTAAAATTATTTGTGAATACTACATACAGATTATTTTTTGTGCAAACTTTTTTTAAGATTCTTAGTGATTTTTGGGACGTAGGGGAGGTAAATTATGTTTAAGGGCTTTTGAGGAATCTCACATGGTAAACTATCATAGAAATCAGACTTAAGATTAATAATAATATTTCCTTAAATAGGGACTTGGAATATACACTAAATACTCTATACACAAATTTAATTAAAAATGATCTTACAAAATATTTTATAAAACCGATAGACATTAACACAGAACCGGTCACAAAAAGACCTTTGAGGTTAGCTGCCAAAAAGGCTGGATTAGCAATAAGAACGTGTTTTTTAAATTATTTTTCTTTCATCTCTTTGAATCGCATTGTTTTACCTTACTTTTTATCAGTCCTGGTTGAACTTCGCTGAAGTAAGGATGCTAGGACTGCTTTGAAAAAATTTTAATTTTTGGTTTTATTGGTCGCATGTTGTTGTGAGTCTTTTTCTTTCATATATTTTTGTCTTGCTGAGGACGACCCTTGAACATAGGGCCGAAATATTCATTCAAATTATCTCCACTGTCTTGCAAAAAGAGTTCCCTATTGTTCCTCGTACTTTTGTTGTTTGACATTATAAATCAACTGCTGATAACAAAACAAATGGTCACTCGATAAGTAACAAGACAAATTGCAAAACATCCGGAATAATTGATTTAATCAATACAAAATTTTGACTACTTTTCAACCTAGTCCCCAGCAAAATTATAGACTTGTCCAATTGTTGTTCTTATATATATATTAAATAAAAGAAACAAGTTTTTTTCAACTGAAAGTAAGGAGCAACATTAGAACTTAAAATGAACAGAAATCATTCCATATATAAAAGGGGCTGTGCCCTCCTCAACGTGCCGCTCTTTACGCTAAAGTTTCTTATTCTTTCAAGAAGTAGGGTTGTAAGAAAGTCAATTTTTAGCATAAAGAGCGGGGTGTTGAGGAGGGGACAACCCATTTTATATACGGAATAATTTCTGTTCGTTTTAAGTTTTAATATTGCTCCTAACTTTCAGTTGAAAAAACTTTTTTTTTTTTGTTTAATTTCTGATCGTTTTTTTAAATAATGCTGGGAAATCCGGCGCCCCTTTCATGGAAAATTCGCTTTCCCCACGGAAAGATCCTCCCACGTAACCTTCCCCCCTGACCCCCCCCGTCCTACCAAAAAAATCCCCCCTGAAAACTTCTGTATAATTCCCAATAACCAATACTATATGTAAACAATGGGCAAAGTTCACAACTTGCAGCCCTCCCCCCGGGACTGTGGGGGATTAAGTCATTCAAAGCATAGTTATTAGATTTTTTCGACTATGCTGAACAATGCTTAGTTGTCCTTCAATTTTTGGTTACTTAAAAAGGGCACTAGAACTTTTAATTTCAGTTTGAATGAGGCCTCTCGCGATATTCTAGGACCATTGGGTCGATACGATCACCACTGGGAAGAAAAAGAAAAAACAAACAAATAAACACGCATCCGTGATCTTTCTTCTGGCAAAAATACACATTTCCACAGTTTTGTAGATAGGAGCCTGAAACCTCTACATGGGGTTTTCAGGTACGTTGCATCTGATGGTGTGATTTTCATTAACATTCTATGACTTTTAGGGGGTGTTTTCCCCCTTTTTTGAAAATAAGGCAAATATTATCAGGCTCGTAACTTCCGTTTTTTTAGAGTTTCGGTTACCATTGAGCCGGGTCACTCCTTAGTTACTGTTTGTTACCACGAACTGTTTCATATGCTTATGGCATATAAATAACGTGTTTTTCATATTAAGGTAAATTGCGTTTGGGCTTGCTTAAGTATGGATAAGACGTGCTTAAGTTAAGTTATGCGTCTGCTTGCTGAAGCTAAGATCTGCTTGTATTCGGTTATAATTTGATTTACTTAGATATGAGCTCATAAGTGCTATTTTTTTTTCTTAAGTTGATGATCTCGCAGATATCAAATTCGTTTCCTTACTTTTGTTTTTTATAACGTTTAAAAAACGTGATCATAATTAGAAAATTGAAATGCTCCGTAAGCTATTTCTTATGTAGCAAATTATAATTTTTATAACTCAAGTTACTCAACTGAATTGAGCTGAAGTTGATAAACTTCCGTCCAAATTTTTGTATGTGAATATTTAATTCAATTACTAGATCAAATAGTGCTAGAAACCTATAAAAATCGGTAATGGTGCTAATTTCGAATGGTGCATTGTATGTTTGGTAATTTTGTTCCTTTTTAGCCTTCTGTAAATTGCTGTATGCTTCTCTTTTCATATTCTTTAAAATATAGGAAAGGGTAAAAAATAGTTCTGTCCAAGGCTGTACCCAGAAGGAGGGGGTACGGGGGTTTAACCCCCCCCCCCCCCGAAATGTTTGTTTGACTGGTAAAAACGTAACAAAAATGGACATAATCAAATTAGTTATGTGTTTTTTAGTTCTTTTGTGTACCCCCCCCCCCCGAAAAAAATCCTTGAGTAAAACAGCCCCCGAAAAAAAAAATCCGGAGTACGGCCCTGGTTCTGTCAGAAGTATGGCTACCAGCTTAAGTCAACTAGCCTACTTAACCTGCCATCAATTTTCCGGTATAACTTAGGTCTGTTTTATCCAGACTGGATTTTGTCTTAAAATAGTGGCAACAACAAATGCTGATTATTTAGCACTTACAGACAGAGAAATGTTAGCTTTAATCTTACAACACTGCACATTAACTGTATCAATTATCTAATTTTCTGCTATTTTAATAAAGTCACTGATGCTACACTGTCAGTGATGTTGGTCGTTTTTGGCTTCAGTCTTCTAATGTTGAATCTTCAAAGTCTCAGCTCTTGTAAGTTGCCATGCTCTTTGGGGTAACATTCAATTTCTTGAGCCCAAGAGATAATGATTTAACTTGACCTTAAAACTTGCATCACATATCAGTTTAACATGGGGGAAAGGTTAAGAAAAAAAGGTTTTGCTTAAAATCTTTTAACTATGAGCTTGTCTTAGTCTTGAGCTGTCAGAGACTGACATTAAATAAAAAACTTTTCCACCTCTGCAACACCTTTAACAGTTTCAAATAGCTAGGCTAGTCTCGGTTCCTACAGGTTCGTTGTGGTGATGAGAGAACTGCAGCTTTATTCAGAATTATTATTTCTGAGAAAAACAGAAAAAACAGAATGCAAACAGTCAAAGTAGAAACAAATACACCGCTGTTGCTCTACTTTTTAAGAAAACAGAAACAGAGGGTCGTTTTACTGAAAATTTACGATATTCGAAATATTCTTTTTTTTCGTTCTATTCTGCAAGTCAAAAATCAAATTCTCCTAACTGGTTCAAATAGACAACTATTGCGTAGAGGAACCTGTACAGAGTTGTGAATATTCCAAATTGCTCTCTGCTGTGTCATAACACAATCCTTTGAAGAGGTTTTAACCTTTTTTGCAGTCATTCAGAACATCGCCTGAGCCACCTCCCAAGCGATCTCGAAAGATTTAAAACACTGTTTCTGTAGTCTCATTCCAGCCCAGTCTGAGAGGTCCATTATCTCCCCTACTACCTTTCGAGCCACCGAGTAGAACTATTGTTAATGTACAGTCTTTGTTCACCTAGAAGACATAAGGAAGCCACCCTGCAGTTGGCTTCACTATGTTGCTGAAGCTTGCCACCCTCTATGTTGCTGAAGCCACCTTGTCATCCACTGCCTGTGGGCTATTAGTAGAACTTTTTTCGATGTATCGTGTCTGTTCGCCCAGGACGGCCCGAAGCCACTTAATCCTTTTTGAAGAGCATATAATGAATAAGATCGACCACTTTGTCCACAAAGAGACGTGTTTAGTACTTCATCACCAGGTTTGTAGTAATGAATCGCTTAAAGCATTAACCTTTGTTTTTCTTTACCAATTGTTTGCTTCTTTTTCCGTATGATAAGTTGAAAGGCTAATATTTCATGGATTAAAAAAAATACCTTTGCACATTTAATTGATTTTTAGCAAGGATAAGGTATGCCTAAGTATGATAGACTATCAGAAAGAATTTAAATTCATAGATTTTATGCAAGTCTGAAAAAGTTATGCTAGCTTTGCCTCTCACAGAGATAATGTGTCTTGGTTTAATTCTAATTAAGCTTTCAAGTTTTTTTTTCTTTCGATTTGACCGAATTTATCACTTTGACCGGAGCGGCCACTGTCTCCAAAATTTGATGTCAAGGCTAGAAATGAAAACAAAACATGTTACGCATACAGATTGCGCAACATGAGACGAAATGAAATGAAATGATTGAAATGAATGAAATACATGAAATGATTTATAATTCTACCACCTGTCAAATATTAAAATTTGGTATGAAAACTTCTTATTTATGTTCAACAAATAATTCTGAAATCAATTTGGCTAACATATTTATTTTTGGTAAATCTGAGATAGAATTTTCTCTAAGATTTTATTTTGGAATTTTTGCGTTTCTACTGTTCCTTGTAATATTTACTGTAATCCCTGGTTACTTGTCTGTCAAATGTGATACGTAGTTGATAGACTAATAACAATAAGAAAATGATCTACAAATAAAAATAAGTTAGAGATAAATATATATGTAAATCATCTATAAGTAGAAAATAAAACAATACTTGATTCCACTTGACAATCTAATAACAATATGTCATTCCTTTGCAGGTATATTTAGCATTAGCCAAAGGCTTTTTAGTTCCTGAGCACTGTTTAATACTACCGATTGGCCATGTTCAGTCCGAAAGAAGCTTACCCTCAGAAGCTCTGGACGAAATCAAAAAATATCAGAAGGCGTTACTGAAATGCTTCGAACGCGAGGGAAAATCTATAGTATTCTACGAAAGGAGTTTCAAGTCTCCACATATGCAAATACAGTGCTGCCCTGTCCCCAAAGTTTCAGTAACTAGATTATGTGAAGCCTTTATGGTAAGTCTTCATCAATGAAGCAGTTATTAAAAACGAAGGAATATATTGCAATAGCGAAATATATGAGTAGTTCGTTTGTTTTATTGATTGAAATGTAATTTAGTTGTTTTTTTTTTTTCTCCGTTGCTCTACAAGTGTTATAACTTTTGAATGATTTGGGTTACAAATAGATTTTTACTATTGTATGTATGTGTTTTTCTCAATTGTTTATTCACAAAGACAAGACACATTAAAAACAGCAGTAAAATTCTGGCTGTGTGGCTTTTGTTGATCTCGGAAAGTATTTGAGTTAGGTATATAAAACTCACAGGAATGGATCCAGAGCCTTAGTAATCTCCTGGGAAGGTATTTTGAAGTACCTAACTTCCCTCCTCCTCCAAAGGGCACTGAACTTTAATGATGAAAACAGCGACGAAGACCACACTGCCTTTCCATAACAAACAAACAAAAGCACGAAGAACAATAGGCAAATCTTTTTGCAAGACAGTGGAGCTAATTTGAATGAATATTTCGGCCCTATGTCCAAGGGCCGTCCTTGGACAGCCCTTGGGGGAACATACACTAAATGCTCTATGTACAAATTTAATTAAAAATGATCTTACAAAATATTTTAAAAAACCGATAGACATTAACACAGAACCGGTCATAAAAAGACCTTTGAGGTTAGCTGCCAAAAAAGGGTGGATTAGCAATAAGAATGTGTTTTTAAATTATTTTTCTTTCATCTCTTTGAATCGCCTTGTTTTACCTTACTTTTTATCAGTCCTGGTTGAACTTCGCTGAAGTAAGATGCTAGGACTGCTTTGAAAATTTTTTAATTTTTTGTTTTATTGGTCCCATGTTGCTGTGAGTCTTTCATCTTTTATATATTTTTGTCTTGCTGAGGACGGCCCTTGGACATAGGGCCGAAATATTCATTCAAATTAGCTCCACTGTCTTGCAAAAAGATTTGCCTATTGTTCTTCGTGCTTTTGTTTGTTTTGTTAACTTTTATGACCTTTAAAAATATTTGTGTTATAGAAGAAAAACCTTGCAAAATAGATCTTGGTGAAGTTTAGGGTTTTTTGCTATCTAGGAAAGCAGTTGGGTTTAGCCATTGTGTTATAAAAGTGAAACCTCGAGAAATTGATCTACTGCCCAAATGATGCACAAGAAAAAATTTTGAGTTTTATGCCTTTATTAAATCTTGATTTATAAGGTTTTAAAGATTTATAAATCTCTTTTCTCAAATTTAGGAAAAAAATCCTTAGTATGGCTTTAAATATTACTGAAATAATAGGAAATGCATATTCAAAACTAGAGCCAAGGAAGAAAAGATTGAAAGCTCAAAATTAAGGTAAAACGTTTTTTGTCAAAATTTCAATAATGTTTATGTGTCTAGTGACACCAGAGGTTCACTAGCCAAAATGCTTGCGGCGGGGGATTTTTTCTACTGGCTCGTCATTTTTACCGACTAATTGGCCTGATATTTCTATAAAAAATTACTTTTTTTTTATCGACTGAGACTGATCTTCTTTCATTGATTTTACGGTCTATATTTTCATTAGCCCATTTGCCCTACTAAACGAAATTGACCCAGTAAAATAAGTGAAAAAATCAAATAGGTAAAACTAGTAAAAAGGCTTCGCGCCACTATGTTACTAACTCAGGTTGTTTTACTCGCTGGTTTATAAAATTGAGGAGAGGGCGCCCTTCCTCTCCCCACATGTGACGCCCCTGGTGTAGATCTGTCATTATGTAATCTTCTAAGCTTTAGAAATAGGGAAAAGATAGAGATAGTAGCTTGGCAGTACCTTCTCAGCGTGTATTATAGAACTTGGGTCCATTCCCGAAACTTTCATTTATTTAAATCAACTAGTGTCCAAAATTAGCAAAAGCCCCTAACCGGGAATTTTACCAAAAAACCATGGGCGTCCATAGGGATGGGGGCAGGGGGCGTCAGTCCCACTGCCATGTACATTTTTAAAGGGAAATTCGAGTGAATAAAGCATATACAGATATTCAAGGATATAAAGTATTTTTCAAATTCCCCCCCCCAAAAAAAAAAAAAAAATCAGCTTGTGGTTGCCCATGCCAAAAACTAAATACAACCAACAAGCAATATAATGTTGAACGCCGACATGTGAGAACAAACTAATTCCAAAGAGCCACAAAGGTCTTCCTGAGGAAATGGGCATTCACCTAATATATCTATCCCCTGTCAACAGAGCTAATTGTAAATAATTGGAGTAACTTCTTGAATGAATGCATTTATTGTGCTCTATTGGACGTAGTTTGAGTATCGAGATGACTTTCTTGCAGAAAAAAAAAAAAACAATAAAAATCTTTCAACTGAAACTTGCTAAAAATAATGCTGGTTTTTGCTGGCAATTAAATATTTTTACTATCAAACAGTTCTTGGTAACGAACTGTAAGTAAGGAACGACACGGTTCAGTAGTAACCGAAACTATAAAAAACGGAATTTTGATACCAATAGATACATCAAAAGAATCGGTATTTTGATTTTTCCGAATATATAAGTTTTATTAAGTTTAGTGTTACCCATCAAAGGCTATGAGCCTGAGAAAATTTGTCTGATTTTTGAAAAAGGGGGGAAACACTCCCTAAAATTCAGGGAATCTTAATGAAAATCACACCGTCAGTTTCAGCATATCAGAGAACCCCATTGTAGAGGTTTCATGCACCTATCTGTAAAAATGTGGAATTTTTTAATTTTTTGCCAGAAGAAAGATCCTGGATGCGTGATTATTTTTATGGTTTTTGTTTTCCCCAGGGTTAATCGTGTCGACCAGTTGTCCTAGAAAATCGGGACAGGACTTATTTGAAGGGAAATTAATAGTTCTAGTGCCCTTTTTAAGTGACCAAAAATATTGGAGGGCAGGCCCCCTCCCACGCCCATTTTTTTCAAAATCGTCTGAACAAAATTTAATTAGCCATTTTTTCAGCATAGTTGCAAGCCAAATAACTATGCCTTTGGAGATAACATGACCCCCCAAAGCCCCTGGGGAAACGTCTGTATGTTATAAAATTTCTCCATTGTTTACGTATAGTATTTATTATTGGGAAGCATGCATACATTTTTCGGGTACGGAGTAGAGGACGAATTTTCTTTTTGGGGTATTTTGCACGGGGAGACTTTTCCATGGGGAGGGAAGTTTCCAGGGGATGAACTTTTCAGGGGAAATTTTACGCTTGGATATATTAAGGGTAATTGTCCGGGGTAAAATTTTCACCGGGATTTAATTGTCCAGAGGAACTTAATAAAACAAACAACCGGTTAGGAGGTCTACAAGGCCTGTATTCTCGATTCGCCATATTCATCCTTCTAGGTGGAAATCTCCTCCGTCAAGAGAGAGATAAGCCGACTTATTTTTAGGTCGCTTAAGAGCTGTTCTTTACGTTTCTTTTTTATTCATACATACACACACACACACACACATATATATATATATATATATATATATATATATATAATATATATATATATATATAGATATATATATATATATATATATATATATATATATATATATATATTCTTTTTTTCTTTCTTGCAATGGGAAATCTATTATTAAGCATTTCTAACTATAGTTTGGAGAAGGTCGTACAAGCCATAAGGTTTGTGGGCAATGTTTTTTTTTTGTATTATTTTTTGTTTTCGATTCATTCTCTGTCTCTCTAAAAAAAAAAAAAAAGAGAATGAAGAAGGTCATATCAGTATTTCAACATAAGAGGACAATTTTGCTGTGATTCGATAGCTGAGATCCAGCTTCTACTGAACAGCATTTTATTTGGGTTGTAATTTTTTAGATTGAAAATTAGTAGAAAACCGTTGAAAGAAGAAAACAATTCCTATTTAATAAGCAAGATTAAGTCATTATTCAAATAAAAAATATAAGCAGTATCATTATTCTGGCTCGGTAAATGGATGGACCTGAAACTAACGAAACATGTATAAAGTACAAAAATAGCCTTCAGAAAAAAAGTAAAAAGTCCACAAGTAGCCTGCAAAAAAATTGAAAAGTCCATAAGTAGCCTGCAGAAAAAAGAGTAATATATAAGGCTCTCAATAGTCTTTCATTGGCCATGATATCAATAATTTTTAACATACGATAATAATTACCTACAAGGCTTTTAAACTTAGTTTTCAGTAAAGAACTAGTTTTTAAAATTCTACAAATATAGGAAAATATCCCGAATCTGTTTATTTGAGCTAGTTCTATAAATTGATTTTGCATAATATGCGAGGCAACCCTTTTTTGGGTAGCAATAGGCTACCCTTTTTTTAAATTTCATCTTACTTTTTTACTTTCATAAGACAACTTTGTTCTTAAATTAATTTTTGTTTGTTTTTTTTTTTTTCGAAAATACAAAATAAACCATAGAAAAGGGTCCTTTCGGTTCAAGTTTCAAAATTCTTTGCAATTTTTGCATGTATCACCCTCTAGAATTTGAAAAATACCTTTTTAGGGTATTTTCATTGAAAAATGGCTCTTATTTTCTTTAAAAAAATTATAAATTTGCTTCGCCTAAAGTTCGAAAAAATATATTTTCCCCCCATCCTCCTAAATTTTCGTGACTTTGCCAACTTTTTGTTTTACTTCCTTGCTTCTTTTTTTTTCAGTACTTTAAGTTACAATGTGCTGCTTTTTATTTAGTAGATAGTGTTTAACATGCTGATCGAACCTCATAAAATTTACTCCTTTTTTTTGTTAGGATTGTATTTTACAATTATTGCTTTCAGTAACTCTGAATTACTATGTTTAATTTTTTTTTTTTTGCTTGGCTGTCTTTGTCTCTTGATATTCTACACCCAAAGAACACCCAACAGCCTCCAATTGCCATTTGCAACTGCACTGTCAATAAAGGAAGCAGTTTGTTTCGCTTTTTAAAATTTTTTTTTTCATATAAAATCTCTTACTTTTGTATGCATGTATGTATTTATTTTTAACGTATCGTACAAAAAGGAAAAAGAGGGAATACAACGAAAACAAAGAAAAGAAAATCGATACTCAAAAAAGCAACAAACAATAAACATTAAAAAATGAAATTTTGCCATTCATCGACAGCTTGCTAACTGGATATATGAGCATTAAGCTCATATAGCTTAGCACATGTATCTGATCTTCTTTCTTTTCAAACTTCAGTTCAATTTTTGACTTTAAAATAAATTTTCTTTTAGTTCAAAATCAATCGAATTTTTGAGTTGATGATGCTACTTTTCTGAAGATCCTTAATTTTATTTTCTACTATATAACATTGTAAAAAAGGCTAATGCAGGCTTTATTTCTGTTTGATAGCTATCTGCCAATATTAATGTAATATTTACCGTATCATTAGACTTTTTTTATTTTATAGGATTCTGCTGAAGATCAGGATGTGAGACTTGAAAAAATTCCTGAAAACTCAGAAATTGACCAGCTGATTCAGCAAGGCCAGCCATATTTTCATCTCCAGCTTCCGAATGGCGATCGATATTTGTCGAGAGTTCAGAAAAAATTTCCATTGCAATTTGGAAGGTATGTTGGAACAACGCTGTCGTTGCGGGTAACCCTCATAATTGGGCAGTTACGGTCAAATTTAGTTATGTTTTTTTCGATACATTGGTCACTCCCACCCTAAACCAAAGGAAGACTAAGGGATTTTGTTAAGATTCATTACACGTGTTATGTCCGTATCGATAAGACAGAACATGTTTATAAGCCGAAAATAATTTAAGCATTATAATAATAATAATATATTGTGAAAACAGGCTTGAGCCTCTATCTACACAAAATTTAAATAATCAAATGCTTTATCACTATAATGATTGTTAATCTTGTTCTTAAATGCATTGACTGAATCTGAGTTGACAGTGTCTGATGGTAGTGCGTTCCACTCGGAGACAATGCGGTTGCTGAATGCCTATCTATCAACATTTCTTCTGAAACGTTCTTCGGTTAGCTTAAACTCGTGACCTCTCAGGTTATTATTCTTGAATGTTATTATCTCTTCTGGAGGGATGTTGTCGTAGTATCAGTTGCCTATTTTGTATACTTCAATAAGATCTCCTCTCAAAAATCGGTATGAGAGGCTTGGGTTTTTTTCAAACGGTCTTGGTATGATAAGTCTCTAAGTGATGGAACAGACTTAGTAGCCCTCCTTTTGATTTTTTTATTGCATTTTTTATTGTCTTTTTGAAACAATGGTCTGGTTGTTGTATGACCGTATTCGATCATTGGTCTCACTAACGATTTAAAGAGTATAGAAAACACTGTTGAGTCCGTAAGAGAGAAATTTCTTCGAATAATTCCCAAGACTTGTGAGGACTTAGAGATGATTGACTCGTAGTGCTTGGTGAGTCATGTCACTGTCCATTGTGACTCCCAAGTCTCGCGCTTCTTCTTGTATAGGTATCTGTTGTCCTTCAAAGCAGTAGTGCCGAGAAATGTGTTTTGGGCCTAGCCGAACGTGACAACTTTTTTCTGTAATCACTTCCATGCTCCATTTTTTCATCCATTCTGCTATTTTGTTTAAGTCTTGCTGTAGTATTTCTGTATCTTCAAAGCTTGTTATTGTGCAAAAGATTTTCGTATCATCTGCATAAAGCAGTATCTCTGAATCTATGTTATTGAGAGATCATTTATGTAAACATTGAATAGTAAAGGCCCCAAAACACTACCTTGAACCACTCCACTTGTGACTTTTGTCTCATTGCTGCTAAGATATTCCTCCAGTCTCACTCGTTGAGATCTTCCTTTCAGAAAGTTGAGAACCCCCTTTAGAATAGCATTACCAACACCGATAGACTGTAGTTTTTGAAGAAGTTGACTTTGTGAGACTTTATCAAAGGCTTTTCTGAGATCTAAGTATAGAATATCTACCTGCATCCCACTATCCATATATTTTCTCCAGGCGTTTGTAGCGACAAGCAGCTGGCTTTCTGCTGATCTTTTCTTGAGAAATCCAAACTGTGCGGGTGAAATGAGGCTTCTTTCGAGTAGATACTGTAATATATTATCGTGGAGTAAAGATTCTAGTATTTTGCATGTGATACAGGCTAAACTGATTGGTCTGTAATTACTTGGATCAGATTTGCTTCCTTTTTTGAAGAGGGGTATCACCGTTGCTTGCTTCCATGTATCAGGCAGGTTCCCTGTTTGTAGCGACTTGACAAAAATTTAGTGCAATGGCGCTGCAATTTCTTGTGCCAGCTCTTTGAGTACTCTAGGATGTAGGCCATCTGGACCTTCTGATTTGTAAGGGCTTAGATTTTTTAGTTTTTGTAGACCATTTGTATTGTCAGTTTTATTTCTTCAAATTTGCCTGCGACTAGTGGCTGACATTCCTCTTGACTTTCATCTTTGTCCCTCTCTGTTGTGAAAACTGTGGAAAACTGCTGATTTAGTAGGTTGGCTTTGGCCATTGGGTCACTAATTGCTGAGTTTCTAAGATCGGGAATAACCGGCTGTTCTTTTCTTTTGAGTTCACGAAGTTCCAAAACGCCTTGGGGTCGATCTTTGAGTTTTCGGCTACTTTCCTCTCCTTTTCGCTTGCTTCTTGTCTAGTGGTCTTCCTTACTTTGTTGGCGATTCTGCGATAATTTCTACGATTACTTTCGGTATCAGTCTGCTTGAGCGTCTCCCAGGTTTGCCGCTTGGTTTTTATTAGGTCAAGGATCTCTCGTTTTAAAGGCGGTTGTTTAAATATTTTGACTATTGGTACATACTTCTTTGTGAGGTCTATGATTACGGATGCAAACTTTCTGTACATGCCATCTACTAGATCTGTGTTATTTAGTATTTCAGTCCAGTTGAAAACTTCTAGCTCCGTTCGCATGGTATTGTAATCACCTTTTGAATACATCCACCTCTCTTTTTTTCTAATAGTTTCGCAACTTATAATCACCTCTAAGTAAATTGTAGCGTGGTCTGTTTTTCCAACGGGAGGACCTATAGTAAGTTCTTTTATTAGTCCCGTATTACTGCATAGGACTAGGTCCAGTAGTGTTGGCTTTTCGCTTCCTCGGATTCTTGTTGGTTTTTTAATAAACTGTTCTAGGTAATTATCGTTCACTATCTTCAGAAATTCCCTCTATGAGTGTGACCCGCTATGCTCTAGGAGGTGTGGAAGGTCCCAATCTATGCTAGGTTAATTGAAATCTCCAATGATGAGAGTTGGTTCTGTTAATCTTTGACATATAGCGTGAATATCTTTTAAGATTACTTGGTCATTCACGGCTGTGCTATTTGGACTTCTATATGCTACAGCCAAATTTAGAGTTGCTTGGTTTGTGTTTGATATCTGAAGCCAAATAATTTCCTGTCCATTTGTTGTTGATGATACTTTCTGGACTGATAAATTGTCTAAGACGTAGCAAATGATTCCCCGGCCTTCTTCTTGATCTATGTTGAAGGTGTGGCTTTTGTAGCCTTTGATGGCCAACTCTGGTAAAGTTGGGAGATATCGACAGTGTTTAGGCTTAGCTTCGACCACTGCTACTATGTCTGGGTTCTTTGCTGCAATTTCTACTTTTAATTCTGATAATTTGTTTGGTAGTGAATCAGCATTTAAATATAGTATCTTTAGTGTTTTTACTTTAGTAGCTTTTTTGTTAAGCTTGAAGGATGGTGGCATTTGTTTGGCTTTGATTATTTTACTTCATATTTGCCGTTGCTCTTCGTTGGAGTCTTTAACTCGCCTCCAATGGCTCCAATGGCATCTCCATTTGACGTTCGCACTGGGTGCGGGCATTCCTCTTCTGTTGTCTCTTCACGGCGAGCATTTGTCTCTGCATGGGCGTGAGATCTGGGTTTATATATACTTTGGTACGAATTTCTTCATTTGATGATTTTCTTAGATTTGGAGCTGTCCTCAGGATTGTTTGCCTTTTCATTTCAAGCTCTTGTGATTTTTTTTAGCTTAACTAACAAAGTGCGTGGACTACCATCTTCTTTTGGTCTTCCAATCCTGGCAGTTTCTAGTATCTCACCTTCATTGATATTTGCCCCGAGCTTGTTTTTTTGAGTCAATTTGACAACCTGTGCAGTGTCATTGACAGCAGTATATTCAGGTTGTCCATGACTACAAAATTGATCTTTTTCTGTTCTCTTAATTCCTTTTCTACTTGTACCTGAATAATTGCATTTATTGTCGGCTGGATGTCGTGAGGTGAGGTTTTTTTTTACTATGATTCGAAGGTGTTGCCTCATGAGGTCTGTGAGGTTGAGCTTCTGTCAGCTGTCGCACTTGAAGCTGTAGAAGTGCTACTTTTCGCTTGGAGCAGGATAAGCATTCGTATTTAAACTGGAGACAGTCGTTGTCTTCTCTCTTCATGACCAGCACGAGATCGGCATTTATACCTCGGCAAGAGGCATGTTCCCATTCGTTGCAGAAAAAGCAGAGGAAAGAGGTGGCAATGTCGACATCTTTGTGACAGTAGCTGCATTCTGTGTTGTTATATGGGAAACTAGTGCTCAAAGGAATCTCTTTGGGCTTCGTAGGCTGGCTTACCGAGGGACCTTGGCTTTGGTGGATTCTTCTCTCGGAGTCCCTCTAGTATTTTGTGCTTTTGGTGGAGGAGTTGCTTTATATTGGTCATTGCTAGAAGATTTGCAACTATAGCATTGACATTGTCCTCGGAGTTTGTCAGATGCTTCCTTATTGCACGCAAGACCTGCGCAACCAAAATGGAGCCATTTTAGGCAGTTTTGGCACTGAATTCCTCCTTGAGCTCTTGTTACATTTTTCTTGCAACGTGGGCAGAGTTCTACCATATTCATGTTATTTATTTTGGTAAAGATTTTATCAGCAAACCTTCAGTTCAATTTGGCAACACCGGCGTTACAAGCTTTAAAGATTTAGCGGTAGATAAGACCCGTGGGAAGTGCAACACACGAATCACCTTATCCCAGCAGTTTAAGGATAAAAAAAATCCCGCTAGTACTGTACAGCCTCGTGAATGTTCGTTGTTGCTCACTTCTGCACAGGCTATCTCTGAAAAATGTAGCCTGAATTATATCGCCGAAAATGCGCGAAAAACGGCTGAATCAATGTGATCTGTTGTTGTACCAAAATATACTGTCTCAATCTGGCAACTATGCTGTATTTGGAAACTATGTGACTTCACTTATTCAGAAGAAACAGATACACAGGTGGCAACAAAGATGGTGTTATATGAAAATAGCACAATAGATGGCGTGCCAATCTCTTCACAGTATATAAAATACAGTATTATGTACGTGTCTATGTAATCAGACCTATAGACTCGGAGCATAGGTTTTTTTAGCCGGCTTTAAAGTTCCCATCTTATATACATACATTACGAATGGGAGTTCAAACTTGTTTGGTCATTTGTCCCTGCTCCCGTAAATGTGGATTTCCCAAGGATTAGTCCCAATAATTTTTGGAACAATCATACAACTAATGTAGTGAAAAAAGGAAAGAATCCTTCAGAGTACTGTCTTATAGGCCCAATACTGTTTCCTCGCCTTTTAGCAAAGTGTTTGACAAGATTTTAATCCCTTGCTTTGCGAGCCGTGTGCTAATGTGGCTAAGACTGTTTAGTGTGTTTGACAAAACCTAGGCTGCGGCTTTTTCTCATAGATTGCTAAAGCAGATTTTGGAAAGTAATCCTAACTGCTTTATTATGTGTAGTGTCAACATCTCGGCCGCTTTCGACTCGATTATCCATTCCCAAGCCTTACTACCATTGTTAGAATCAAGAGTTGATCCAAGGATAATGCTGCTTCTTCAAGACTGGTATTCGTCCACGGTAATTTGTTTAGTACTTGAAATAGATGCGGAGTGCGTGCTGCGAAAACAAAGGCTGTCGGAACCGATCCGACTGCTTAAAGAGGTTAGGCAAGGGATCTATTATTTTTAATTGTGCCACCTATTGTGTTACCCGGTATATAAGAGGTTCTTTCCTTCTCAGCGCTCTTGGCCCGAGCTTTATTTCGTATACAGGCGATCTTTTGCGACTCAGCAATACGCTAGATGGACTACGTCATAATCTGAGTTTCCCCATGGAAGCTTACAAGAGCATCGGTTTATCTGTGAATATTTCAAAATTAAATTCATAGCTTTTATTTATCTTTCCAAAACAGGGCGTTTACTGGGACTGAATGACTCGCTCGTTGGGCGTCTTGCTCGTTCGGCATCTACTTCACCAAGAAAATGCGTTCTCTCAGTGCCAAGATTGTTGCATGTGTTCACCTTGCAATTAGGGCGGGTTTTAGTAAAGCGACTATTTTTAAATATAGCGTAAATAGGTATGTTGTTGTTTGTGTATTTAATGCATTTGTCGCACCTCGTGTTTTTCATTGTCACCTTTGTGAGAGATTATCTCTGTTCGTTACCATACACTTTACTACAATTATGCAAAGATTTTTGTGCTGTTGTGCTCGTCTTATACAGAGCTTTCTGTGCTTTACAGGGTATTTGATCCGTGATTGGAATAACGATTGATCCTCCAAAACTGCCTCTCATGCTTTTAGGCATAACGAGTTTTATGAAAAAACCGAAGTTACCATCGTGATTTCTATAGATTTTTACCTTGTTGAATCTTAAAAAACTTACAACAAACAACCTAGCATAGTATTTTCGTGCTCGTGAAATTTAGGAAAATGTGGAATACCCTCTTCTGTTTTGGGCACGACGATAATTTGGGGGGATTTGAAATAAAGGTTTGTACGTGAAATAAAGGCAAGAGACTCAAGCTACCAGATCTCTTTTTTTACAACTCAGTAATGGAGCTTGTGTAACGAAAGACGCTGCATTGTTTGATCGCCATATATATTCCCGCTAATTTTGTGGCACACTGCGTGTCCATTCTGATTATAACAGGAGAAAAAGAACTACAGTCAGCGCATTGTTCAATGAAAGCAGCATCATTGTTCAGTTATGGGCAGCAGTATTCTCATCTGTTCAGTGAGAGTAGCAGCATTTTTGAATGAGAACAGCAGCAATGTTAGCTGTTCAGAGAGAGTAGCAGTGTTGTTCGATTGACAGGAGCAGCATCGTCATCTATTAAGTGAAAGCAGCAGCATTGTTCAATGAGAGGAGTTGCATTTTTCAACTTCAATGAGATCAGCAGTTTTTTTTTTTTTTTTTTTAATAATAAATGGAGATCTTTATTAAATAACTAATATATACAAAAAAAAAAAAAAAAACACGAAGCCCAGTATTCTGGGCTTGTATGGCTGCTCCTAGAATACTCTACATTACACATATGCATCGGGCTACTACACCTTCCAGCTACCAACATATCAACACAGCATTTAATTATAATTCTGCTCGAGAATATATATATAAAAAAAAAAAAACCCATACTCATACAGGCAATGACGTCTTAACTGGCAACAGAAACCAGTCCTACCTGAATCATTTTTCAACAAAGAAGGCAACCCATTCCACAGCGCTGGAAAAGCATGGCGACTAAAAAATACTGACCTTGTCGACATCCTCAGTGGTCTGCTATACTGCCTTACGTGTCTAGTTCTATAAGTGTGAAAATCCTTAGCAGTAGAAAACATTCCGAAAGCAAACCGGGACAATATGATTAATTATATAAAACATAAACAAAACCTTAAACTTACTTAATCCAGAGAACGGCTGTACTTGGACGCGAGAATAAATGGATTTTACTGAAGTTCGGCTCTCAACCGCATATATCACTCTTATCGCTTGGTTTTATAGTAACCGCAACTGTTTAAGATAGGTCGAAAATGTATTAGACCATATCAAACAACAATACAATAAATATGGATGGACTAGTGAAAAATAAAGCAGGCATAACACTTTTTGAGGAAAATGGTATTTCAGTTTTCTCAACAATCCTACATTTCTTGCAATCTTCGAGGATATGCACTGAATGTGTTCTGAAAAACACACTGTCTCGTCAATCAGAACGCCTAAATGTTTCACAACTTTTCTTCGTGATATGACCGATTCACCAATATCAAGTTCTCTCAGCCACGGGTAATAGTTTGCAGATCTCCCAAAAACAATAAAGGTAGACTTGTTATAATTAATTTTGAGCTTGTTAAGTCTCATCCATCTCTATGCGGATCAGATCTTCCTTCATTAAGAACAAAATTTGACTCTCAGGGAGTGCCATAACTGAATGGCTGGTGTCGTCAGTAAAAAGAACAAGTGATTTTTCTTGGTTTCGAATGTGCATTCTCTTCACTCAAATCCGTCACCAACTCAGAGAGTGCGCAATGAAGATCATTTATATAGATCGCGAACAGCATGGGGCCAAGAGGGGAGCCTTGGGGTACTCCGCAATGTAATGGAAAATCTTTACTCCGAATTAATGGAAAATCTTTCGACTCGGCCTCGTTCAGTCGTACATATAGTGATCGTCTCCTCGAAAACGAAGCAAGAATCTTCAGGGTGTTTCCTCTGATTCCAGCATTTTCCAGTTTCTTCAACAGGATCTCATGGTCTAAGGTATCAAATGCCTTAAGGATATTCAAAAAAAATAGTTGCAACTTTAAGCTTGTCATCGAGGGCATCATTTATTGTAGTTGTTAGAAACTGTGTAGCATGCTCCGTGGAAAAACCTCTCATAAATCCAAATTGGTTCTTGTCAGCTGTTCAGAGAGAGCAGCAGCATTGTTCGATTGACAGGAGCAGTATCGTCATCTATTAAGTGAAAGTAGCAGCATTGTCAGCTGTTCATTAAGAGCAGCAGCATTGTTTAATGAGAGGAGTAGCATTTTTCAATACATTGTTAATGCTAATTGTGAAATTTCAAAGTGGTTCGAAAATTGTGAGATTTCATATGTAAAACCCAAGATGAAAAACTGATAGCGAACAAAAGTGGGTGACTTGTCACTAACCGACTACTACATTGCGATAGCATCCTGTTGCTGAAATTTGTAAATAAAAATATGTTATCAAAATCCAGGCAATAATCAGACTTGACCCAAAATTTTTAGCATGCCCATTGATGCCGTCCAGATGAACAGGCTATGACACATCCAATAAACTGATCAAGGTCAGTGTCCCATTGAAATAGTGGCAAAGGATTTGAGTAACTTTTGACAGCTTGAGTTCATAAGTGCAGCGTACACGCAAACAGAAGAATTAGTACCTCAAATGATAAAAAAAAAAGAATTTGGTTAACATATTCAAAAATGTTTTAAGAAGCGAATTTGCCTCACTCATACTAAAGTGCATTCAAATGTATTCTTCATTCCCAACCCCATAAACAGATAATAACAAAAACCTAACACTTTTTTGATCAGAGCATAAGATGCTCTAGGAAATCCGAGCTTTCTTAAATTTCTGAATTGTAAATTTACCAGTCTATAACTGAAATTACAGTTTACCGAGAGAAAATATATCCCTGTCTTAAAAAAAAAGTTGGTCATTCATTTTTTTTCATGTGCAATCAATCAATCAATCATTTATTACCCACAACTACAAGACAACAAGAAGTACAAGTTGAGTATAAACATAATAATAAAAAATAAAACAAAAAAGAACATCAACAAACACTAGCAATTAAATTAAACTAAGAAATACATTGTTGAAATAACATTGTTGAAAAGAATTAAGGTGTTTATAAGCTTTAAATGACCTATCTTTTTCTTCAAATTATAGTAGTGGTTTTAATTCATGTACTGAAATGTTCCACAGTTGATTATTCATGTAAAATGAAAGAAAAAAAATGGAGCTAATTTCTGTAATGTACATGAGAGACAAGTCAATGGAAGCGGTTAGGATTTTTATTTCAATCAAGTATCTTTTATCGACCTCAGTTAATTTTCTTTTTCCTCTAGAGACGTGCTTGCTTCCAGATCAGTCCTGAACGTTCCTGGTCGATCTGACTGGAAAAAACTGCAAAGATACAAAAGAAGAGGAAGAAAAGACTGCAAAAAAATTTAGAGAAAAATTTGAAGCATTTGATTTTACTTTATAATCGTTTTTGTTCTGATTTTATTATACAAACAATGGCAATTATGCTGCAGCTGTGGTAGACTAGTATTGATGACCACCGAATTATGGAAAAAAAAATCATTTGAAAGGAACGTCTCTAATCTACGGTTCGATAACTAAAATTACTTTTTTGGGATATACTACTCTTTCAGTGTATACGTCACCACCATTTTTTATGTTTTCAGCTATAAATAGGCAATATTGTACGAGTTGCAAAGAAGTCTTTAGAAATCCATCTTTAAACCTGTTCTTTTATATATCGCTGTAATGGGCAAGACAGAATTTTTGGAAAAACTGGTTCGGAAGGGAAGACGAGAAGAGAAACTTAGTGCAAGTGTGGTGTGCGAACGGTTGTGACAATGATAATTCATTTTCCTGCAAAATATGTAAAGTAGGTCTTGTGTGCTTTAGCTGCGGCAACTCAGACCCACTGCATCAACTTTAGCCCAAAATAACACGCAACCTGGAAAAGTAGTACCAGAGAAGAGGCTTGGTATGCATTGCAAGAGAGAAACGACGACTAAAAATGCTGAGAAATCGGCTAAAAATGCACGAAGTATTATATATGAAAAGATCAAAAGTAAGTGATTACTCGTAACTTTTTGGACACACTACGGGTGAAAATCTATGCAAAAAGCTCATCTAGTAATTTAAGGTGCTTCTTATGTATGCAACCGTACAGGAGCTCAAGAATAATTGGTCTGCTGTGCTTAACCACTGCAGCCCGGACATTGGTCTTAAAAAAAATTATGTGAAATAAAGACATAAAAAAAAAAAAAAAAAGAATACCCAGGCACTGCATCAACGGACAGACTGCATCAACTTCAGCCGGAAATAAAAATGTAAATATAAAAAAGTACTTTTCCTAATTATAGGTTTGAAAATAAGAATTAACTTTGCAAACTAGTCCCAGGTCATCCACATACACTCGCCCCTCAAGTTCAAGAAGGTTAAGGTTCGCGGAAGAAGACTACCACATCAGAGGTTGTTGATGCTTATGCGCAGAAGTTTAGATGTCAGTAAGGAAGTTTGGACAGTTGGTTGACTCAGTTAAGAAAAAGCGGTTTTCAAAAGTTCCTTTGAATATTGGTACCTGCAACATACATGTAGCCCAAGAAAAACTCCTAAAAAGACTACAAGAGCTCAGGGAGGGATGCCCTAATTCGATTTTGTCGTGTACTATTTTTACGGGGTTGCCAGCTGGAACTTAGTTTTTGGGTGTGAAGCCAATGGGGTTTGAAGGTCTGAGCCTCTAACCAAGGATAATGGGTTCGTCTTCACCTTAATAATAATATTAATAACCTTTGTGTGATGTGAAAATCTGAGCTGCGCTTGACATCAAAGCAATGCTAAAAGTGGAATACTTTCTTCTCTACATATGCTTTGCTTCTGCATATGCTTCTCTACATAATACTTTCTTTTTCACTGCTATGCGGTAATCACGAAATCACACCTGAATAATGACGTCTTTAGAATCCTTATCTGTCCCAGCCCTTCAAAATCAGATTCTCAAGCAGTGGGTTATTGTGATACTTATTGCATTATATGACAATTTGCGTTCGAAACAAACGTAGAACCCAAGGGGAATAGTTTTACTTCAGTCGGATATTGTGACGCAATCGACGGATGTTGGGAAAGGTCCAGGAACTGAAGGAACCAGCTGGAGATATCTATTATCTGGTGCAGGGCCTGGTAGATAGAGCAGCTCTTTCAATTTACCACACAAATGCAGACATAGAAAGAGGATTTTCTTGTTCAGCTCTTAATGGACCAGGCTGCAAACCTGTAAAAAAGAGGGACTCTGGAAGCTAAAGCTCAGGGCTTATACACATCCCAAAAAAGCTGGTATCTCGCCTGATCAACTACTGCTAATTATGGGCTATATATAGGATGAAGACAGGAAAAGGCAGAAAGAGCAAATTTTCCCTTCAATTAGGGTTTCTTTTTTCGGGGCGCGCGGGTGTCATTGGACCAAACTTTAAGGAAAGCACTCCCTAATTCCACTTTACCCTGTACATATATGTAATTTAATATAATCTTCCGTGTTTGATAAAAAAAAAAAAAAAAAAAAAAAAAAAAAGACACAGGCTTCGCTTACAACAGATTTGTGATGATGATAACATCTGATGATGATAATATTTGTGATGATAAACATCTAAATACTCAATGAAATGCAATAAAATTAAAAACAAAAATTATTTCTTGCTGACTAAAACATTTGTAGTGAAACTATAAATATATTTCTTTGAACTTATTTTTATCTTCATTAATTTTCTTCGCTCAACAACATAGCTTATGTGCTGTCAATACCATCTACTTTTTACCAGGAAATTGGAATTTTTCTAATAAGTTATCCAAGGGTCTACACACTCTAAATTCATTGCCATCGCCGGGTTTGCATCTTTTTTTCCTAACTAATAAAAGTCCAATATATCTACAATGTCTTTGATAACGAAAATATGCATAAAATAACCAATGCCAAATATTAAGGCTCTCTTTAATCCAAAATACGTACATAGAAAATAAAACATAAGAAAAAAATCGTAAAACCAGCAATACTTTTCCTTTTTCTCAATCCTTTTCTTTCTTTCCTTTACGAAAATCTACTTTTTGCTTTCTTCAAGATATTTCCTTGTTCAGAACCAGTTCGTCGTCTTTTCTGAAATTAAAACTAAAACTACAAAGCTTGAACTTTTTCAAAAGACACCGGAGCTTTTATGACTTACGGGCCTTAAGTTAACCAGAGTGAAAAGCCTACTTAGCCAATCTGAAACCTGAGTTATCGTAAAACCAATTGCTAGAGTCTTAGGTATTCTGTTTAAGTTCTTTTAATTTCAGGCAGTGGATTATTAAGTTAAATATTTGGAATTCATTATGCTGTACTCTAAGTTTCTTGTGGAAGGTGATAGCTTGTGAGATTTGAAATTTGTGAGATTTCGGGAGGGAGGGGGGGAGGGGGGTTTACAAATTATTTTTTTCGGAGGGAGGGGTTAACAAAAAACATTGTGATATTTTGTGTAACTTATGCTAGAAAATATTGTGCCATGCTTGGCGTGAGACCTATATCCACTTTTGATGAGAAATATGAGTAAGAAAATATTAGCAAGCCATTATTACCATTTAAAAGAAAACAAACAGCAGGTATCTATGAAAAACTTTCAGGCGATGCAAGGCAACTCCCTCACCGTACGTGCCCGAGTACGTTTCCTTTACGATCTCCTTTGATTTTCACTTGTGGAATCAGATTTTAATTTAAAACCTGATAAATAAAACCACTATATTTCCCTTACATTTATTTGTTTATTTTATATTTTTTAAATTCGTTTTCTATTAAATCATTCGAACTGCACATTAAATTCTGTAAAGGGAAGGAATTGAAGCGTACGCAGCTGGGTTGGCTTCCGGTGGCTCGATACTGGGGCGAGTTGTCAGTAGTAGTAGTAGCATTATAAGGGATTAGTATTCAGTTTATCATCAACGCTCTATAATGTATAAGCTTCTCTCTATTTCTCTATAGTTCTACGAAATTTTTTTTTTAAGTCGATTCAAAAACGAGCCGGAGTTTCGAAAGATACAAATTTGCTTCCACTCAACATCAGGCATTTAATGAATCATACAAATATGAAGACATAGCACAGGAGGATTGCAAATAAATATGCCCTCTACTCTCAAAAAAAAATTTTAGCTTAGAAAACTATATATTCCTGACCCTCTTTAATGTTTGCAAAAGCAACAATTTTCATCGACCCATTCATATTCCCTCTAAAAATGCGTTTAAAAACAACATACATTCATTTGAAAACACACTACAGCCTCCCCCCGCAAAAAAATATTGTAGCTAGGAAAAACACGTGCTTCTGACCCTTAAATTCTATTACGTTTTGGTAAGCTAAAATTTACAGAGAATGGAAGACCTGAGGTTAAACCCTGTAAGGTTATGGCAACAATGAGTCATAAAGCAGTGGTGGATGCAGGGGAGGAGCGTTTAAATATAACTGACCAATGCTCAAGACTAATAGGAGAATAAAGACAATTTTTACACTAAAAACATGAGCAAACGAGAACTAAAATCGTAATTTTTATCCCCAGCAAGATCACTAATGCATCATAAATAAAATCCAAAAACCTCTTCTCAATTTTCTCGATTGTGTTTTAGAAAATTAATACAATCGGAAATCAAACCGTTCCGTCATGCATTAGCTGAAATTGGTTTGCGAGGAGTGCTATGATGTCTTCCAAATTTTGAAGGACTATAGCTTTGCCGAGTTACCACCATATGTGACTCAACGGTTCCCGTCCAAGTTAATGTTAATCAGGCATTTGCAGATGATTAGTTTAGAAGGCATTTGCAGATGTAAATATATTCATATTGAGGTTAATTTTTGTGAAGGGTCTTACCTAACTTTTGTGAAGGGTCGCTCCTAACTCACCCTAGAATGGCATCCCTGTTTCTGACTGAACTGATTTATACAACTAAGTTTGAAATATAAGTTGAACACTTACTATGTCCAAAGTTTCTGATTCACTTGTACTGCATTTCTTCTCATCAGCTGCTGGATTTGTAGCAAGTGACGACAAATTCTGCAGCTCCATTGGTATTTTCAATGTTTTTCCCGGGACAAGAGCTTCATATTGATGCCTCAATGATTGCAGCTCAAAATCACAATTGCTCAATCCCTGTCGCAGTTCATACACCAACAGTAGGTTATTCCTTAATTCATTAAAGGCATCACAAATCTCGTCTGTGGCAACAGATGGGGTCACCTCAAGTCCAAAATCTGTAATTAGCTGTTCAATAGCTTTGATCTTTTTCTGTCCTAGGGCTGTGGGTAATTTGAAACGTTGGGATCGTGCAAACACAGTGATATTCTTAAAATCTGGAAATTTAATAGTTTGTGCGTCACCGTTGAATGGCGTTGCAGTAGCTTCTGATTTTTTAGTAGGTGTGACTGCTATTTTGAATGAGCCAGGAGTCTTTTTGACAACTTTTTTTCGCGGCTCCGTGGGAGTCATTGTTACATCAGCAGCTGTAATTAATTTCTGCAAATCTTGGGTCTTACGATCTCTGTCTTTCTTCCGAATTTCGATCTTCCGCAGTTCAGCAAGAAGCATTGCTTCCTCTTCTATCTGGAATAATAAAAGTTTATAGAGACGCCACTATTATACAAACACGAGACTTGATTCCTTTCTCATTATTGGCCGTGGCCAGTAGACACGGCTTGAGCCCACCTCTTTTGGGACTTCGGCAGGACCCATACAAGATGCAACATCAGATGAATAACTCAAACTGCCCATTTTACGAGAGATGTTGTAATTATCTATGCTGTACACTTATTAATGATACCAAATTAGTATCGACCGCAAAAACCTATCAAAGCTAAAACATTAATATTTAAGCAAAAACATTAAAATTATTGCGTTGGCTGGGAAGAGGTCACAGGAAGATAGAGGTCTGAGGCACTGAGTGCATCATGAGAGGGAGTCTAGAATGATGCTCCAAACAGAGTGGGGTGAAGGAGGAGTGTATGTAGCTGTGTTGACCTCAGGCGGATTAGTGTTGTGAGGAATTAGTCAGCAGTAGCAATAACAATGATACAAAAAAAATAGTATTGAATGTATTCTTTACTATCCAAAAAATCTACGATCTCTAGAAAATCTTTCCAAGGGAGAAAAATCTCTAATTAAAATATCGTCCCTGGAGGGGAACAGAAATTCTTTCTTACAAGTCGGGAAGACTTCGAGGGCCACCAGGCCCGTTTAGCACCTTAGATCATACAGAATAAGAAATCATTGCATGTTCTCGATCTAAACAAGGTGAAACATGCCTACTGAAATGGAGGGATAGGGTGTATTGATGGGGCAACTGTCCACTTTGGTTCCCAATTATATAGATAGATAATCTTTCGCGATTCCTTTTTGAAATGAAGGCACAATAAACCTACCCTCCTGTTTACAAGTTTGCATAACAAGAGACAAGGAGGGGGTGTTGAAGGGTGTAAGGGATAATTGTGTGCTTCCATCAATACAGATTAAAAACTTATATGATTCCACTTAAAAAAAGGTCTGACATGTCTATATTTTACCTAAAAAAGTTGTTGGGGAGAAGGGTTGTTGGAGGAAACATGGGCCCGCATTTTGCTTCACATTATCTTCAATGAAACCACTACACGTTTTCGATGTTAACAAGATAGAAACTTATCTCTCTCATAAAAGGGAGGGATGGGGGAGGAGCGTGGCTCAATTTGGTCTCCCAGTCATTCGCATTTAAATTTCTTGCATAATATCAGTTCTAACACAATACAACATGCTTATGCTAAAAATTCGGCAGAGCTTCTGAAGGGTCAATTCAATTAATTCAAATAAAAAATAACATCAATAATAGTAAAGATCCTGGAAGCAAACTTGTTGAGGACCATAACAGCAAAAAATTGAAAATGAAGAAGAGAGAAAAAAGACAAAAGAAAGAGAAAACACGGGTAATTAAAGCAAACTGATTAAAAATTTAGAGAATTATAATAACTTAATACTATAATAATTATAAAACGGGTCCTACGGCCGTATTTTCTCCAAATACGGCGAAGTACATACAAAGTACAAACGTACATCAGCAATCATCAGGAAAACACTTAAATAAAACACTATATTCACTTAATAAACTAGGATTTTCTTTTAATAAACATAATTTCCAGATACCTTGCTATTCTACAGACAAAATGTGGTGACGTACTCTTTTAAGACATCTGGAAGCATCAACTCAATTTTTCCAAATATACCTTCCCTCATCTTATACAGCCTTTGGCCCGGCTCAAGCAATGAACCAATCATCTTCCGTAACTTTGTAAAGCGGGAAGGATACCTGTCTTCTTTGCAGCTTCTTTCTTTTGAGAAGCTTTTAAGTCTTCCCCAAATTGGAAGGCAATTAGCCCTAAGCTGCCTCCACAAAGTAAGATATCTAGCTGGTAAATTCGGCTTAAGATAGAACTCCTGAACATAACCTACCTTAACCTCCTTATAAAATGTTCATTTCCGATTTCTTTAGCTTCTCACTCCATTTTTTAGATCGTTTAATTTTCTAGTACGACCTAGCCACGATCTTTCTTCCCCTGTGAGAGTAAATCTTCTTAAGCTGCCTTAAGCAACCTATCACTCGGGAACTGAATAACTAACAATCAAAATTCGATCATTGAGAGTTTGAGACTAGTCGGTAATTTTTTAGTGGTCATAGACCTAGATTACCAATTAAAAACTTTGAATAAGTCGTTTTAAATGCAGCCTATAAAATGTTTTAAAGTATCCTAATTGAATACACTCTAGCTGAACCGCTTTCTCATACCCCAGAATCCCAGCTCCGTAATGTAGAACAGGCATTATTTTCGATAGAAAAACCCTTTTATACAACGACGATTTTTTATTACCATTATATTATTCCGGAAAATTGTAAGTATTGCTGCTCTTCTCCGGTTTAACGTTTCCTTTATTTGCGAATTCCATTACTTTGAAAATATGTCCAATATACTTTGTTATCTGCAATTTGAATCTGCAAAAAGATAATACCAAAGCTTGCTCCTGCAACCCAATTACCAAAATACGAACTGGACTGCCTCTTCAAACATTAAAAGTCGAAACAATTTTTTTATTTAAAAACGTTACCGACATGATCAATCACTCTCAGCATGATCGCCCAACCCGTGTGGGAAAATGCTGGCGGCAGTAAGATAAAAAGAAGACTAAACAGTAGCTCGACGGTGGCGTCAGTCGGAGGGACAGGGGGGTCATATGCTCTCCCTCCCTAGATTTTAAAATACCTTTCTGGGGGGGGGGGATTCTTTGAAAAATGCATTTTTTTGGGGTAATCATTGAGAAAATTGAAAAAAGACAAATTTACATTCCCCTGGATTTTGATAAATAGCCCTCCCCCCCCCCATCGATTTTTCATGAATTTGAGCCATGTCAATCAATATACTGGGTTCCTCTGTAAGTACAGGAGAGTCTAAGTGAAGAAATTATTTTTTCATAATTATGAGCCTAAGACAAGCATCAGTAATTGTATAATTTCGGTGGCCTTCTTAAGCTGTATATTGCCTGTGCAAGTTTTAGTATATTATTCTTCTGCAGTAATTACCATTTTGAACCGTATCAGCCAAATGATTAGCGCGCATTACTTACAATCCTGTGTCCGCAGAAAAAGTCCTGGTGTCGCTGATTTGGTTTGGAACAGGGGGTGACCGAGTCGAACGAGCTCCAATTGCGTATCTAGAGAAATATGGGGGGGAGACGGGGAGTTTTGCATGATTTAAACCAAACCACGTATTGCACTCCTGGTCGCAGGCAGAAAATGAGGAGATCGGTACCTGTGCTGCGCGGATCACCGCTGCATGCAAAAAAAAAAAAAAAAAAAAAAGATTTTTTTACTAACGTTTACGCATTTTTTATATTTTTTTTTTATTAAAACTCTAACAGTTTTAAGGCAACAATTTTTTTGTTTTTTTATTTCAAAGCTGAGATTCAAGTCTATCCATCGACCAAATTATGCTTTCTAAGATTGCCTTTACATATTTGTTTAATTGAGAAATACTTAGACGATGATTGAAAAACACGGGATTCAAAAATTTTCTCATTTTTGAAGCAAGTTTAGATCATTCTCTAAGAAAAAGTCGAAGTTATAACATAATACTAGCTTTGTGAATTAATAGATCTGAGACTAATGAATAAAATGGTATAAACGGATCGTGCTCTCGGTGCAAGTTACACCTCTTGTCGCAGAACCCCTTGCTTCACCGGGAACATAAACCTTAGCAACACTGTTTAAGCGTATATTGCATTAGCAATTTTTTCCTTTGTGTTAATTCGAGTTAGAGCAATTTTAAATTCATTTACAAGAATAATTTAAATTACTTCCAAATTTGACAGAATTATCAACCTCGTACTGTTGTTCTGGCTTCAAACTTAAAAATATATATATACGTATTAGTCTGGACCAATTAAAAAGACGAATTTCACTATTGTGCTGACTCTGATTGCCACCAAATTTCCTTTGAATATTTTTTTACTACTGCCGTTTTCATTCGAAATTTCAAGAAATTTTTACCTGTTCTGGTGTTCTGTCAAACAGTCTCCTTAGCTGTTCTTTCCTCCTAGTTTCATGTTCAGCATCAAACAATATTAATTTTGGCTCGGGTTTATTTTCGACAACAGCGCGAGCCTGCAACAGAATTATATATCAAATGCTTGAAGTATAACAAGCATATAATAAGGTTTATATGAAGCAAGTTTCTTGAATTTTACAAGGCTGTATATCCATCTATCTTTAAAATATATATATATATATATATATATATATATATATATATATATATATATATATATATATATATATATATATATATATATATATATATATATATATATATATATATATATATATATATATATATATATATATATATATATATATATAATATATATATATATATATATATATATATATATATATATATATATATATATATATATATATATATATATATATATATATATATATATATATATATATATATATATATATATATATATATATATATATATATATATATATATATATATATATATATATATATATATATATATATATATTATATATATATATATATATATATATATATATATATTATATATATATATATATATATATATATATATATATATATATATTTACCTCTGATCGCATATATATATATATATTATATATATATATATATATATATATATATATATATATATATATATATATATATATATATATATATATATATATATACATATATATATACATATATTATATATATATATATATATATATATATATATATATATATATATATATATATATATATATATATATATATATATATATATATATATATATATATATATATATATATATATATATATATATATATATATATATATATATATATATATATATATATATATATATGTATATATATATATATATATATATATATATGTATATATATATATGTATATATATATATGTATATATATATATATATATGTATATATATATGTATATATATATATATATATATATATATATATATATATATATATATATATATATATATATATATATATATATATATATATATATATATATATATATATATATATATATATATTGCGATCAGAGGTAAATATATATATATATATATATATATATATATATATATATATATATATATATATATTATGTATATATATATATATATATATATGTATATATATATATATATATATATATATATATATATATACGTATATATATATATATATATATATATATATATATATATATATATATATATATATATATATATACATATATATATATATATATATATATATATATATATATATATATATATATATATATATATATACATATATATATATATATACATATATATATATACATATATATATATATAAATATATATATACATATAATATATGTTACGGTGAAAGACCAAAATCTGGTGAATGTCGACATTCACCGGTGAAAGTCCCAAAATGGGGGAAATTTAACAAATATTTCGTACACACACCAAGCGACTATGTGTTTATTGACATTCACCATGCACTAATTTTGAATTTTGAGCATTTCTGATATTTATATTTCTGAGATTCTAACCTAATTTCTGAGATTTATAGCCTAACCTGTCACCATCAAACTAACAAAGCTGACAATAAGACTGACGAAGCTGACTCGTCAACAAACACAAAGTCGCTTGGTGTATACGTGACTGTCCGAAATTCGTGAACGTCGACATTCAACGATGAATGCTCAGAATACCTTTTTTTCTCCTTGAATTCTCCTTGGATAGTCAGCGTTACCAGTCACTTTTTCAATTTAATGGAAGGCTTGATGAAGACAGGTTAAGTTAGATTAGGTTTGGTTAGGCTAGGTTTTTACCCCATTTCTGATATTTATAACCAAATTTAATCTACCCTAATCTAACTTAACCTAACCTAAACTAACATAATCTGACCAAACTTTAACTTTTACAATTCATAGTTTTACCATTCACTGAAAACCTGGCTCGCAATCCTAATTGAATCGAAGCAGAGAAATAGAAATTTCGGACATTCACCGGTGAATGTCGATATTACCCAGATTTCGGACAATCATGATACTAAATACATTCTTAGACCACACTGGCTATACTTGACAAATGAAACTAAGAGAGGAAAGAAACTAACAAAATGAAAAATAAAATCAAAAAGGGCGAAAAAAACGAGGATTTTGTCAGCCAGTGGCGAACCATGAAGAAGAAGAAATAAGCAAATATTTCGACAAGCACCTCCGCCAAGTCGTCCTCAGTGCTAAACAAAAAAGAAGAAAAAAAAAACTAAAATCTAACCTTCCGAAGTTTACCCGACAAAGACAGAACAGACACTAAATAAAAATCAGGCAGGAATCAATGAAAAAGAATTTACCAAGATGATTGAGCAAGAATTCTTTGCCTTGCAATAGTTTTAGCTGGTCCACAGTTTCGGTTTTCATTAGATATGCAAATAGGTTCTTTTAAGTTATACCGGGTGAAAATATTGATTGAGTCCTTCAAAATTAAACTGTCGTAAATTGGGCTTAATGAAATATCTCCAGTATCTCCAATATCATCCAGTATCGAGTTCCATTGTGAACTGGAGATTCCAAATGTGCCAAAAAACTCTTAGAGAGTCTTGTCCATGTTCCCAAACAGAAAGGATATCATCAAGGAAACGAAACCAGATAGAGTGTTTTAAGTGGAAACTATTCAAAGCAGACTGTTTTATGAAATCCTTGTAAAAATTTGCCAAATAATTTACTTAATATAAAAAAAAATTTGCTTAATATCAACTGTAAATGGCCTATCACAAACTTTTAAAGAGGTAATTGAGATAAAAAAAATACATGAAACAAAATTTAGCAATAAATAGAGATACTGGAGATATTTCATTAAGCCCAATTTACGACAGTTTAATTTTGAAGGACTCAATCAATATTTTCACCCGGTATAACTTAAAAGAACCTATTTGCATATCTAATGAAAACCGAAACTGTGGACCAGCTAAAACTATTGCAAGGCAAAGAATTCTTGCTCAATCATCTTGGTAAATTCTTTTTCATTGATTCCTGCCTGATTTTTATTTAGTGTCTGTTCTGTCTTTGTCGGGTAAACTTCGAAAGGTTAGATTTTAGTTTTTTTGCTTCTTTTTTGTTTAGCACTGAGGACGACTTGGCGGAGGTCCTTGTCGAAATATTTTTTTATTTCTTCTTCTTCACGGTTCGCCACTGGCTGACAAAATCCTCGTTTTTTTCACCCTTTTTGATTTTATTTTTCATTTTGTTAGTTTCTTTCCTCTCTGAGTTTCATTTATCACGACACTATTAATACTACTAACAACTCACCGCAGCACCATGCCGCCTGAGGCCAACACAGCTACGCACGCTCCTTCTTTTTTACATAACAAATATTTGATTTGCATCATTTATTTCAGTTCCTTTTTGTTTTAGTTTTTTATTATTTTGGCAAATACAACAAAATATGGCAAAAATAGCATAATTTGAAAACGACATCCAGAAACGACTGTATATTCGACATCAAAATCAAAACCTATTTACATATAAAAAAAAATACATAAAAAAACCGAGCTACAATGTACTTTCAACCTCAACCATTACAGAAAATATGAAAGGATTAGAAAAATTGTAATAAAGAGTTCAGTATTTCTAGTAGATTAGTTTGGATACTTAAAATTCTGATAAATTACCTTTCCAATTTTATTGCAAATTTCATAATATCTTTCTTTCAGATCCTCTACAGTTCTATCTTGGTATTTTTCTCTATCCCATCTGTCTCGCATGATGACAAATCTCAAATCAAACTTCTTGCCTAACTCCATCAAATGATCCGTTTCAGCTTTTGTCCAATTATCCGAAAGTAAAAACTGCTGATATTCTTCATTAGTATACGACGTTATGTTAATTTTCTTAAAAAGAAAAGTAAATTAGACTCTCAAAATCCATCAAGCGGATAGGGTAAAAAAAAAGGACAATAGAGCATAAAACGCGTAGAGCATGGCCTAGCAATCCATCCAATGATCCTTTCAACGTAAGTCGAAAAACTATTATCAATGTCCACCGTGATATCGCATCACGTTGTTTATTTTCAAATTTTGTTTTAGAGTAGTAAACGTTTGATGCCGTTTTTTTTACTAACAGTCAGTGGCTGTTCAAGCGTTTTTTTGCGCCGGGGCAAAATCTTGATTACCCCTCCCCCTCCCTTTCTCCCAAAAACTGCCAGGCCGAATTTTAGCAAAATTTTCACTTATTAACACAATTTTTCATTTATTTAAATCTGACTTTTTATCACTTTATGTAGGAAAAGATATGGGAAAAATAAATATTTCGGATTCAATTTGCTTATACTTACTGCCAACTGCGCCTTCTATTTTATTATAATAAAAATAAAATTTCAAAAATTAAAAAAAATGATCTTAAATATTGGATTATTTATTTGAAATTTTGAGCCCCAAAAATTTCTGCGGCCGGGGCAAGTATCCCCTCTGCCCCCCCTCCCTCCCTAAGACCGCCTTTGCCAACAGTTCGGTCCCAAATTCTCTCTCAGGGTACAATTTCATCACCCACTCTAAGAGAGATTTGGATATGCGACAGGACTTTACGCTAAGATTATTTAGCAAGAATTTAGCTTTCTTTTTTGCTCGTTTTTGGCTTTCTTTTTGGTTCGGTTTTGGTTTTCTTTTTTGTGTTGTTTTTTTTATCCATGCAATATTTGGATGACTTTTGGTTTTTTGCTTAAGAATTTGACCCTGAAGCATCCCCCCTGGGGTGACCATTAACCATCATATTTCTATAACTAATTTTCTATAAAACCACTCTTCAGCAAACCATTGATTGTGATACTTGTCACAATTATTATTTCGGTCCCCAGAACAAAAAAATAAAAAAAGCGACGACCTCAGCTGATTTCAGTCGAAAATCGAACGATTTATCAGATGAAAGTTAACCTTTAAACCAAAGTCGAATATTTTTTTAACCACCATAAGTATGTCCAACCAATAATCGACCAATATGAAGCATATCAACTAACTCAATAAAAAACTAAACTTAAAAAAAAAAAATAGACAAAGAAAAATTTTCTAGAAAAAATATCTTTTGTTAAAGGTGAGTACAATTGTGTTGAGAACATAAATCTTTTGGGTTTAAAGCCACATTATAACGGTGTCTGATGTATCCATGTTACAAATAGGGAAGCGGATTCCCACGACGACTGGTCCTATCGCCTCCTTTCGCAAAGAAAATAGACATTTCAGACCCAATCAACAATTCTCTGATACCCCCTCCCAGAAATCTTGGGTTTGTGCACGAATATATTTCTAAAAATAATCAATAAATCGATTAAACTCAAACTAAATGAATGCTATTTTTATAGATAACCACTTCTTGTACTACACTTTTGACTAAAATAACAGAGAATAATCAATCCTTCCCACCTGAGTTTAAGCGTTCTTTCAAAATCAATATCTCTAACTTTTTTTTCTTTCTTTTACAAAACGTCGATTCCTACTTCACAAACTAATCCTTTTAAAAAAAATTCAATCAATCTTCGACATTATCAGATTTGAAACTCTCCAATTCAGCTGGTCTTGGCTGAACATTATTCAGCTGATCTTGGAGCATTTCGCAAAAATTATGCTGTCATATTATTACCTAATATTTATTATATTATTACACTACTAGTTCGGACTTATCATCTCATTTTTATCATTATTATATTATTTTTTTATTATTATTATTATATTAATTTTATTATATTATTAGCAAATTTTTTATTTTATCATTAGCTTAGGATTATCTTATCCGTACCATATCCGTCCTGCCTGAATATATAGATTCACCTTATACCAACAGATACAATGACCTAATACCATGTCTCCTAACCCTAGAATATGAGTCTTCAAAGCTCCTAACTTATTACTGAAAAGAAAACGCTTAGTTTACCTAGAACGGTCTCGTTCAATTGCTGTTGCTGATTCATTGCAGTTTTTAGTGCATAAAATATGCAGCTGACGTGCAACTAGTGCATATATTGAGTTAACGACGCTTCTACGGCCCTTGCGTTGGCCCGGCAGTGTGTTGCTGCACCTGAGTTCTCGTATCCCGTAGATACACGTGAGAACACTGGATCTCGTATTGCGAAACTGGGATCAAACTCACAGCTCCGCCACAGGATAACTAGAATATATTATTAGCACTTGCCCAGCCTAAAAAAAAAGTTCTACTCCCTGACTAGATACCCAAACCTTCCAACCTGAATAAATACAATTCAACATTCTAAGCCTCATTTCAATTCTAAGCCTAATTTCATGTTTCCTAACTCTAGGACATGGGTTTCCCCAAAACATTACTATCAATAAGACTATTAGCATTCCTTTTCACTAAACATTTAAATCCGTTTTTTTAATTAAACATTTAAAAACATTTAAACTACGAAACTCCACTAAACATTTAACATTCGCTAAACACAACATCCTGACATTCACTAAATTTTATTCATAAAAAAATTTAAACGATCTTATGTTCGATTTACTGAGCAATAACCCTCTATATTTTATTCCACCTCTCCCTCTAGACTTTGGAAAGGACTCTAATTCGGTGTTTATTGTGAAAAGTCAAAAAAAAAAAAAAAAAAAAAAAAAAAGAATTATCCGCCCCAGATCTTGAAAAACAAATTTTTATGTATTTTCATTAAACCACAAAACGAAAAAAATTGAATTTTCCAATCCAATCGTTACTATGGATTTCTCGTATAAACGTAAGAAGCTATGAGACAACCAATTATCTAGACTCTAAAGAATTTTATACGATGTGGCACCCCTCCCACAAAGTAGAATATCAAACGATCTGCGCTTATATTATATTCAGCAAGGAAAAAATTGCGCAGATGGTTGTAGCAGAATAACTACAATAGACCTAATTCATATAAAAGCGCCTTTAACCTTGGCAATCATAACCTATTAATAGAAAAAAAAAAACAACTTTTTTCTTCATAATATTAACTACGATCTTAATATACCAAAATAACAATACATCCATCACTTAACATAAGAGATTTGGTCTCATTACCAAACGCATCACAAAAACACACCTAACATTTTTAGTGTTTGATATCTACGTTTCACGCATTTGAGCGCACAATCCAAAATTTGTGTGGCAATAGGTTCTTGGACCTATTATTATCCCCTCCCCTTTTTTATTTCCCGGTATGATGGACCGTAGTTTAACTTACTTTATTGAATTTAGCGAAAGCATAATCTTGACCTTCTTCAGTTGCCCTCCTCCAGTGATAGAACGTGGCATCATCTGTTCTTCCGGGATTGGTAAAACCCCGTCCATTTCCAGGCACGAACTTTTCTTATACCAAGTTTTGCTTTTGGATGGCGATAACCCTGATGAACTGATATAAGAAAAAGAAATGAGATATTTTGCAGATCTATATGCTATTACTGCTACAATGAGAGGGCAATATGCACTTTCTATGGCTGTAAATGAGAGAACGGTTGAGATGAGTAAGGACACATTCTGCGAATGAAGAATGACATATTGCCTTGTTAGCCAACTGTCTTGTGCCAAACGAAAAGTGAGTTGTTCCCAAATGGGGTAGGAGGAGGTCGTAAGGAAAGATTTAAAGGAAAAGGGAACTTCTTGGGGGGGGGGATGTAAAGGGGGAGGCTTTGAATAGGTTAGTATGGAAGATTACCGTGCTTGGCTGTGTTGGCCTCAGGCGGCCTGGTGCTGCAGTGAGTTGTTAGTAGTAGTAGTAGTTTCATATACATTTATAAAAAATCCCAGTTCTGATTGAAATGCAAAAATCAGAAGTTAAATGGGGAAAAAAATAAAGGTTTTAGGTAATAATGACAAAACTGGTATATATTATAAGACCAACAAATATTAATTTCAGCTCCCTGTACAGAATGTAATACAATAAGAGATTGCAGTGAAGAAAAATAAAAGCAAGTCAAAATACTAATTATAAAAAGACTCATAAGAATTACTTAACTACATTTAACAACAGCTTAAATACACAGCTTCACTTCTTTGACTACAAAATTAAGTGCAACGTTTGTAATATTTTCAAGAAGCTTACAAAGTCTACCCACTAGCTGGTTCATAACCAAGACGCTAAAAACTCCAGACATTCTCGAAGTTTTACGAAGTTCGAATTAAACACTACACAGATGTAGAATTCGTAATTTTTGTTTACTGGGAGTTGTGCAACTATAAAGATGGGAAAGTTAAACCTTTTATTTCAGCAACCAAAGTCTGATTTTGTAATTAAAATCAAGTAGCTATCAAGCTATGGCTAATCATAGGCAGCGCGCTAGCGCTGCCTAGGTAAAGAACGATGTGGGCACAATGTGTTGTTTTTTTTGTTTTTTTGTTTTTCTCCATACCCGGGCACTTCGTCTCGAAGGAGTTGTCGTAGAAAGTTCGAAAAGGGCTCATTCGATTGCAAATTGGAGCGACTAGTGTCCTTTTTAATAGTCAAAAGTGATTGGAGGGCAACTAGCCCCCCCCCCCCACGCCCATCATTACCCCGAACACATCCAATCAAAATTTTGAGATAGCCTTTTTGTTCAGCGTAGTTGATTCCAGATAGAAAATATCTTTTTGAGGAGGACACTCCCCCCCCCCCCAACCCTCGGGGCAAGGGTTTTAAGTTATGCCTTGGGGGCATAAAAGGTTTTTTATTGAAGGCGTTGTCGTAGAAACTTCAAAAAAGGCTCATTCGATTGGAAATTCAAAGGGCTAGTTCCCTTTGTAATAGTCGAAAGTGATTGGAGGGCAACTAGCCCCCCCCCACGCCTATCATTCCCCCAAACACTTCCAATCAAAATTTTGAGATAGCCATTTTGTTCAGCGTAGTTGATTTCCAAATAGAAAATATCTTTTTGAGGAGGACACTCCCCCACAACCCTCGGGGCAAGGGTTTAAGTTATGCCCTAGGGGCATATAAGGTTTTTGTAGAAGGCGTTGTCGTAAAAACTTCAAAAAAGGCTCGTTCGATTGGAAATTCAAACGGCTAGTGCCCGTTTTAATAGTAGAAAGTGATTGGAGGGCAGCTAGGCCCCCTCCCCGCGCCCATCATTCCCCAAACACATCCAATCGAAATTTTGAGATAGCCATTTTGTTCAGCGTAGTTGATTTCCAGATAGAAAATATGTTTTTGAGGAGGATACTCCTACAACCCCCAGGGCAAGGGTTTTAAGTTATGCCCTGGGGGCACATAAGGTTTTTATAGAAGGTGTTGTCGTAGAAACTTCAACAAAGGCTCATTTGATTGGAAATTCAAAGGGCTAGTACCCTTTTTAATAGTCGAAAGTGATTGGAGGGCAACTAGCCCCCCCCCCCCTCCAACTATAAAGAACGATGTGGGCACAATGTGTTTTTTTTTTCTCCATACCCGGGCACTTCGTATCGAGGGAGTTGTCGTAGAAACTTCAAAAAAGGGCTCATCCGATTGGAAATTCGAGAGGCTAGTGCCCTTTTTAATAGTCGAAAGTGATTGAAGGGCGAATAGCCGAGCCCCCCCCCCCCCCCCCCCACGTCCATCATTCCCCCAAACACATCCAATCAAAATTTTGAGAGAGCCATTTTGTTAAGCGTAGTTGATTTCCAAATAGAAAATATGTTTTTAAGGAGGACATTCCCCCACAGCCCTCAGGGCAAAGGGTTTTAAGTTATGCCCTGGGGGCATATAAGGTTTTTAAAGAAGGCCTTGTCGTAAAAACTTCAAAAAAGGATCATTCGATTGGAAATTCAAACGGCTAGTGCCCGTTTTAATAGTCTAAAGTGATTGGAGGGCAACTAGGCCCCCTCCCCGCGCCCATCATTCCCCCAAACACATCCAATCATAATTTTGAGATAGCCATTTTGTTCAGCGAAGTTGATTTACAGACAGAAAATATGTTTTTGAGGAGGACACTTCCCTACAACCCTCAGGGCAAGGGTTTTAAGTTATGCCCTGGGGGCATATAAGGTTTTTATAGAAGGTGTTGCCGTAGAAACTTCAAGAAAGGCTCATTCGATTGGAAATTTAAAGGGCTAGTACCCTTTTTAATAGTCGAAAGTGATTGGAGGGCAACTAGCCCCCCCCCCCCCCCAACTATAAAGAACGATGTGGGCACAATGTGTTTTTTTTTCTCCATACCCGGGCACTTCGTATCGAGGGAGTTGTCGTAGAAACTTCAAAAAGGGCTCATTCGATTGGAAATCGGAGTGGCTAGTGCCCTTTTTAATAGTCGAAAGTGATTGAAGGGCAAATAGCCCCCCCACGTTCATCATTCCCCCAAACACATCCAATCAAATTTTGAGATAGCCATTTTGTTCAGCGTAGTGGATTTCCAAATAGAAAATATTTTTGAGGAGGACATTCCCACACAGCCCTCAGGGCAAAGGGTTTTAAGTTATGCCCTGGGGGCATATAAGGTTTTTTAAAGAAGGCGTTGTCGTAGAAACTTCAAAACAGGCTCATCGATTGGAAATTCAAACGGCTAGTACCCTTTTTAATAATAGAAAGTGATTGGAGGGCAACTAGCCCCCCACGCCCATCATTCCCCCAAACACATCCAATCAAAAATTTTGAGATAGCCATTTTGTTCAGCGAAGTTGATTTCCAGACAGAAAATATGTTTTTGAGGAGGACACTTCCCTACAACCCTCAGGGCAAGGGTTTTAAGTTATGCCCTGGGGGCATATAAGGTTTTTATAGAAGGTGTTGTCGTAGAAACTTCAAGAAAGGCTCATTCGATTGGAAATTCAAAGGGCTAGTACCCTTTTTAATAGTCGAAAGTGATTGGAGGGCAACTAGCCCCCCCCCCCCCCAACTATAAAGAACGATGTGGGCACAATGTGTTTTTTCTTCTCCATACCCGGCACTTCGTATCGAGGGAGTTGTCGTAGAAACTTCAAAAAGAGCTCATTCGATTGGAAATTGGAGTGGCTAGTGCCCTTTTTAATAGTCGAAAGTGATTGAAGGGCAAATAGCCCCCCCCCACGTCCATCATTCCCCCAAACACATCCAATCGAAATTTTGAGATAGCCATTTTGTTCAGCGTAGTGGATTTCCAAATAGAAAATATATTTTTGAGGAGGACATTCCCACACAGCCCTCAGGGCAAAGGGTTTTAAGTTATGCCCTGGGGGCATATAAGGTTTTTAAAGAAGGCGTTGTCGTAGAAACTTCAAAACAGCCTCATCGATTGGAAATTCAAACGGCTAGTACCCTTTTTAATAATAGAAAGTGATTGGAGGGCAACTAGCCCCCCACGCCCATCATTCCCCCAAACACATCCAATCAAAATTTTGAGATAGCCATTTTGTTCAGTGTAGTTGATTTACACATAGAAAATATGTTTTTGAGGAGGACACTCTCCCGCAACCCTCAGGGCAAGGGTTTTAGGTTATGCCCTGGGGGCACATAAGGTTTTTATAGAAGGCGTTGAACTTCAAAAAATGCTCATTCGATTGGAAATTCAAAGGGCTAGTGCCCTTTTTAATAGTCAAAGTGATTGGAGGGCAACTAGCCCCCCCCACACACCCATCATTCCCCCAAAACACATCCAATAAAAATTTAGAGATAGCCATTTTGTTCAGCGTAGTTGATTTCCAGATAGAAAACTTATTTTTGAGGAGGACACTCCCCACAACCCTCAGGGCAAGGATTATAAATTATGGGGCATATAAGGTTTTTATTGAAATCTTTGTCGTAGAAACTTGAAAAAGGGCTCATTCGATTTGAAATTCAAAGGGCTAGTACCCTTCTTAATAGTCGAAAGTGATTTGAGGGCAACTAACCCCCCTCTAACGCCCAACTTTTCCCAAAACACATCCAATCAAAATTTTTAGATAGCCATTTTATTCTACGTAGTTGAAAGTTTTGGAAATTAAGTCTTTAAGGATGACAACCCCTCCCCCCACAGCCCTCAGGGCAGGGGTTGTAAGTTATGCCCTAGGGACATATAAAGTTTTTATTGAAAGCGTTGTCGTAGAAACTTCAAAAGGGCTCATTCAATTGGTAATTGAAAGGGCTAGTGCTTTTTTAATAGTTGAAAGTGTTGGATAGCAACTAACGCCCCTCTCGCGACCACCATTTTCCAGAACACATCAAATCAAAATTTGAGATATCCATTCTGTTCAACGTAGTTGAACGTTCTGAAAATTAGGTCTTTTAGGATGATAACCCCCTCAGAGCCCTCAGTACAAGGGTTGTAAGTAATGCCCTGGGGGCATATAAGGTTTATATAGAAAGTTGTTGCATAAATCATAGGCAGCGCGATAAGTAAAGAATGGGGACACTCGAGAACGAGACAAGAAACGGGGACTAAGTAAAAAGGAGGACACTCCCCCACAACCCTCAGGGCAAGGGTTTTAAGTTATGCCCTGGGGGCATATAAGAACGATGTTGGCACAATGTATTGTTTATTAATTTTAACCTTTAAAGCAGGGCACTTCGTATCGAAGAAGTTGTTGCAAAAACTTTGAAAAGGGCTCATTCAATTGAAAATTTGAGTGGCTTGTGCCCTTTTTAACAGTCGAAAGTGACTGAAACGCAACTAACACCCCTTCAACGCCCACCATTTCTCGAAAACACATCCAATCAAAATTTTGAGATACCCATTTTGTTCAGCGTAGTTGATTTCCAAATAGAAAATATGTTTTTGAGGAGGACACTCCCCTACAACCCTCAGGGCAAGGTTTTTAAAGTTATGCCCTGGGGGCATATACGTTTTTTTTTGTAGGTGTTGTCGTAGAAACTTCAAAAAAGGCTCATTTGTTTGGAAATTTCAAAGGGCTAGTGCCCTTTTTAATAGTCAAAAGCTATTGGAGGGTTATAAAAGTTATGGAGTTATTGGGTAATTAACATAAGTTGGGCGCAAAACCCCTATGCCTTCCCAAGCCCAGAACAAAATTTTCACTTTACTGAAAAATACAAATGAAAAAGCATTGTCAGTTTAATATTCATATACTGAAATTTAGTGACTAAAATGTTAATATTATTTGATTTATTAAAGTTATAAAAGTAAAAACATTTAAATTTTTCAGTAAAGTGCAAATTTTGTTCTGGCCTTGGGAAGGCATAGGGGTTTTGCGCCCAACTTATGTAAATTTCTGCTCGTTTGGAGTTTGACTTGGTTAATTATTGTAATTTCTGTTTTTTTTGGGTTTCATTTATTTATCGATGCTGATTTGTGGTAGTTTCACACTTGGTAGATTATTTGATTTTATTTTTGCTCATTTCTTGTTAAATGGAGTTCTTTACTTTTCGTTGAAAAACGTATTTTGTGGAAAAAGTTTTTTTAATTAATTGGAAAAAGCCCACACAGATATTCTGAGTGAGAGACAAAGCTGGCATTAGCCTTTTTCAAAATTGTATAAAAATATTGTCATTTGACTTGTTGGTAGAGAGTCTATCATACATCCATCCTAGGGCAGAATAAAGGTAATTCAAATAATCTATGAGGTTCAAATAGCCTTTAAGTCAACATTAGCAAAATTGAATATAATACTTGCAGAAATCAAAGAACAAAGATTGATTAGAACACATTCAAAACACATGAACAAAATCCAAAGCAGGATAAGGAAGATAGCATGGGGTCAAAAAAGTACTAAAAAACCTGTTCATAATTATTACATAAAATCGGCCTTTTACCCCAGCTAGCAACTCATACAACATCGCCAGATTTCTTTTCAAAGATGAAACCCTAAGTATTTTTGCGGCCTCAATACCCTAGCTAGAGAAGAACAAGGTAATTTACCAAAAGAACTAGAATTGACGGCAGGCCCAACATTGATGATTTTCTATAAAAAAAAACCCTGAGGGGAACTGAAAACAAGATTGTGTTTTCACTTATGTGACTTGCAGGCCAATCTCCATCAGATCAATATTTTTAACTCAAAGATCAAAAGTTCCGTTACAGCTACAAGTTTAAATATTGAGGAGTAATTCCGAAAATAATTGTAAGGAAATCACTCTTGGAATGGTAGCAAGAGGAGAAACTACTTCTGCTTTCACATTAAGAAATAGCTTTTATAGCTTGTTAAAATAATAATTTAATAAATAAAAATAAATAACTATTAAAAAAATAAAACAAATTGATAAATATAAAATGAAAAATAATACTTAAAAGGATAAATAATAAAATAAATTTACCCACTGTTCAGATCTAGTAACAAAAAAGGGGAGAATTTGGAATTGGTTGAAATAAGCATTTCCAAACAAAACTGACCTGTTCGGTCCAGCTTCATAGCTATCTAGCATTTGCTAAACATTTTATGTGTAACCTAACAAACAATCATTTTGGGTATCTTAGTGTAATTTCGCCCATTGTTGATCAAGTCTAGTAAAACAGGGCCTTTAAAATTGGTTGAAATGTGACATTCCAGGAGTGATCAGTTTGGTTAAGGTTTATACTATAAAAACTAACTAACCGCAGCAGACAATAACAGGCCAAAAAAAGTCATAGACTTTTTTTGGAATGTCGTTATAGACTATGTTATGGCCAGCACGATGAATCGCCTTCAATTCGGTCTTCAGTTCGGAGACCGGGGTACTCTCTGATGCTGACTTCGCCGACGACATAGCGCTAGTTGCGAGCACCGTCGATAAGATGACCAAAGCTCTCCAGGTGCTTTCAGAAGAACCCTCGAAAGTTGGACTGAAGATCAACTGGCAGAAAACCAAAGTTATGCTCCTTGAGCCCCCCACGTCCCGTTCTACTGTAAAGGAAGTCAACATCGGAAGCAACCGAGTAGATGTGGCTGAAGACTTCACTTACCTGGGATCTATTCTGTCGAATGATGGCTTGATCACAAAAGAGCTTACATCTCGAATTGCCAAAGCTTCAGCACTTGTTGGGAGGCTTAGCAGCATCTGGCGAAAGCCAAACATAAGCCGCTTTACCAAATGCGCATCTACAATGCGTCAGTCAGCACCGTCCTGCTGTATGGAGCGGATACATGGCCAGCTGCCAAATCTATCCTCAGCGCCGTCGATGTCGCTCAGACGAAACATCTCCGAAGAATCGAAAGACTTCACTGGACTGACTTCGTTAGCAACCAGATTCTCCTATCACGTACGGCTCAAACCCCTTTCTCGACGCAGCTCGCCCAGTGCACTGTTCGGTGGTACGGCCACCTCCTTCGCATGCCACGCAACACCCCAGCACGGGTCGCATTTGACTTCGATCCCACCCTACACGGACGGAAACGACCCAGAGGACGCCCACCCACTAGGAGGAAGGACAAAGCCAATGAATTCCTCACCCAAGCCCACATCCCGGTGGAAGAAGCTGCAATCCTGGCAAGCGATAGGTCAACCTGGAGGCGCCTAGTCTCATCGTTCTCTACGCCGAACCCTCGGCAGGAGCCTTAAGTCAAGTAAGTCTAACAAAACAAAAACAAGTATGGGCACACTTCTACAAGTACTGAAATTTACTGTTAATCATGCAATAAAAAAAAAAGTATTGCAATTCAAGCATGTAGCATTAAAGTCTATTTTGTAGAAAAAATATCGCATACATTTGGTGGTTGACATAATTTTTTTAATCAGAAAAAGCATTATATTTTCTTGAAACAACTACAATTCATCCTTTTTTTTACATTTTTGGCAACCACTAGACTTAGTAAATTTGCAGGCAGGCAATAAAATCATCTTTCCATGCTCATAATAGCACAAAAGAAATAACTAACTAAACTAAAAAATACCAGAATCAAAATCTAAGTTGAAAAACACTGAGAAATTTGCTCAAGTAAAAATCAATATTTCTCATAATTGATTACTACAACTACTAATAATAACAACTCACTGAAGCCCCAAACCCCCGGAGGCCAACAAAACTGGGCACGCTCCTCTTCCATTCCACTCTATTAAAGCTTCCTTCTTCACACTCTCCAATAAGTTCCAATTCCTTTAAATCCTTTCTTATGACCTTTACCCACTCCAGTTAGGGATGACCTACTTTTCTTTTGGCCCTAGATTGATGGCCAAAAAGGACAATCTGTCATCCTTCATCCACAAAACGTATCCCAACCACCTAAACCTTCCTCTCATTATCAAACAGTTCGTAGTAACGAACTGTAAGTAAGGAGCGACCCGCCTCAATGGTAACCAAAACTCTAAAAAACGGAATTTTTATACCAATAGATACATAAAAAGAATCAGATTTTAATTCTGATTTCAAATATATAAATTTCATCAAGTTTAATCTACCTATCAAAAGTTACGCGCCTGAGAAACCAATGGGTTTTTGATACCAATAGATACATCAATAGAATCATATTTCAATGCTGATTTCAAATATATAACTTTCATCAAGTTTAGTGCTACCCATCAAAAGTTACGCGCCTGAGAAAATTTGGCTGATTTTCAAAAAAAGGGGGAAAGACCCCCTAAAAGTTAAGAACCTTAATGAAAATCACACCATCATATTCAGCGTATCAGAAAACCTTACTGTAGAGGTTTCAAGCTCCTATCTACAAAATGTGGAATTTTCCATTTTTTGCCAGAAGAAAGATCACGGATGCGTGTTTATTTATTATTTTTTTTTTTTCCCAGGGGTGATCGTATTGACCCCAGTGGTCCTAGAATATCGTGGGAGGGCTCATTGGAACGGAAATTAAAAGTTCTAGTGCCCTTTTTAAGTGACCCAAAAAAATTGAGGGCAACTAGGCCCCCTCCCACGCTCATTTTTTTCCTAAAGTCACCTGATCAAAATTTTGAGATAGCCATTTTGTTCAGCATGGTCAAAAATATTATAACTATGTCTTTTAGGATGACTTAATCCCTCGAAGCCCCCAGGGGGAGGGCTGACAGTTATGAACTTTACCCAATGTTAACATATAGTATTGGTTATTGGGAAGTATACAGAAGTTTTCAGGAGGGGTTTTTTCTGGTAGTGGGGGGTGGGTGGGTCGGGGGTTATGTTGGAGGATCTGTCCATGAGGAAGTTTTCATGGGGGAAGGGAAATTGCCATGAAGGGGGCGCCGGACTTGCCAGCATTATTTATTGGTTATTGGGAAGTATACAGACATTTTCAGGAAGGATTTTTTTCTGTAGGGGGGGGGGGGGGGGGCTGGAGGAGGGGGTTACTCTGGATAATATTTCCGTGGAGGATGTTTCTTTGGGGTAAGGGACATTTCTATGAAGGGGGCGCCGGATTTCCAAGCATTATTTAAAAAACAATCAGAAATTAAATAAAAAAAAACAAGTTTTTTCAACTGAAAGTAAGAAGCAACATTAGAACTTAAAACGAACAGAAATTATAACGTATATGAGGGGGTTCTCCCCCAAGTCAATACCTCGCTCTTTACGCTACAGTTTTTTTTAGTGCTTTCAAAAGAGCTACCTATTCTAATTAAACGGCCTTTGTCATTCAGAAGTTTGTGAATCAAAATTTTCTTTAACTTTTAACGCAAAGAGCGTGGTATTGACTAAGGGGAGAACCCCCCATATATGTAATAACATATACGTAATAAAAAAAAACAATAAAAAAAACAAGCAATACGGCTCAATAGTAATCGAAACTTTTAAAAACGAAATTTTGATGTCAATAAATGTATCAAAAGAATGTGTTCATAATGCTGATTCTAAATATATAAATTTTATTAAGTTTAGTATTACTCATCAAAAGCTACGAGCCTGAGAAAATTTACTCGATTTTTTAAAGAGGGGGGAAACATCCCCTACAAGTGAAAGAATTTTAATGAAAATCACACCGTCAGATTCAGCGTATCAGAAAACCCTATTACATAGGTTTCAAGCTCATATCTGCAAAAATCTGCAACTTTGTATTTTTTGCCAGAAGAAAAATATACGAATATAGAAGTTAGTTACGTAAGTTAATTTGTAAATTACGTCCTAACCAAATTTAGAGACATCCATTTAGCAAAAGAAAAGTAAAAAATTTTATGCAAATTTAGTTGACTTATTCAATGACGGTGAGCCAAAATAAAAGCTGCATTAACTAAAAAACGATCAAAAATTAAATAAAAAAAAAAAACAAGTGTTTTAAACTGAAAGTAAGGAGCGACATTAAAACTTAAAATGAACAGAAATTATTCCGTATATGAAAGGGGCCGTCCCCTCCTCAACGCCTCGCTCTTTACGCTAAAGTTTGACTCTGTCTCACAACTTTATTTTTTAAAACAATAAAAAAAACTTTAGCTTAAAGAACGAGGCGTTGAGGAGGGGACGGCCCCTTTCACATACGGAATAATTTCTGTTCGTTGTAAGTTTAATGTCGCTCCTTACTTTCAGTTTAAAACACTTGTTTTTTTTTATTTAATAGCCGTAAAAACCGGAATAGAATCATTTCCTGTGTCGTTTAAGCGAATTGTTTTGATAATGTTTCTCTTTTTGTCCTTGATCACTTTCCACCGCACTTTCATTTTCTTGGTAGGGGCGAGATTCACCATGCTGATTACAGTTGAGGGTCGCTTAACCCCTTTCTTGGAGGAGCTCACAGTGTTAGTAAGGGCAAACTGTAGTGAAAATAATAAATAATCCTTCGTTGGTATATTAATATCGGTATATTATTGTTTGAAATATTGTCAGTCAGACAACTACCCGAAACAATCTGTAGACAATTTCTATGGAAAATATCCTCCTCCGTCTTCTGAAGCACCCACGTTTTAGAAACATTCTTGACTATTGCCATCACTGTAGTTTCTAGTATTCTAATCTTGGTTTGCAGACTTACCTAACCTATTCTTCCAAACTTTTGTCAACTGTGAAAAAAAACATCAGCTTAGGCTATTCTACTTTTAACATTTCCCTGCATCGGCCATCTTTACTAATAATAGTACCCAGGTAAGTGAAGCTATCCAATTTATTGATCTTCTTGTTACCCAACCTCTTCACTTCTAACTTTTATTTACTCCTACTCTCAGTAGATTGGTCGTCTTAACATTAATTTTTTAACCTATTCTTGTACCCTGGACTCTCACCAAAACCTCCGAAACATCATTCATTTTGCTAACATTTTCATCTATTACCCTCAAATCATCAGCAGAACCTAAATCTTTGAGTTTTACTTTCCCAGCCATGCTCTCCCTTATCCTATGCTGTATTTGTCAGGACAAAGACTATCAAAATGATCCATATAAATGGGATAGAACGCCACCCTGTTTAACTCCTGATTCAACACGAAAGCAGGTACTAACTCCCGGCAACAGAATAGTTTCTGTTAAATGTAACCTTTTATACCTTATCTTACCTGGCTCTGTAGGAAAAAGAGGTGTGGTCTCAGCAGCATTGACATCATTCAAAATCAAGTTGAAAAGCTCTCTGGCCATTCCTTCTGGCTTTTGATTGATTCATGCTTCTTTACTACTTTCTTGGCTTTCCAAAAATTGTTTGCTTTGTTACCTCTTCAGAAGGACGGTCAATCTCAAGGATGTCCAATACATCAGTCATTTTCTAATCTAGTAAAAGAAAAACCTTCATAGTAGGGATAAGCTAAGACACTTAGAAACATGGCCATTAACTACAACCCAAACACCTTTTCTCATTAAATAGAAAGTTCCAGACAAAAATACACAAGAAAAATCATAAATGAAGACAAGGGCTAGCTACCTGCCAGTATATTCTGAATCAGTCAAATAAAATAAAAGAACAACATATAACAAATCAATGTTTGGCAAGAATAATAGTTTATTCTTGCTAAAAATCTTACTTTTCTATATTCATACTATAGTAATTTCCTTCTATGGTAAAACATTTCTAGAGGGACATAGGCAGAGTAAACCAGGTTCTGGTAATAGCTCAAATATTCATGAGGGTAGACAAATCAAGTTAGGGAGAAAATCAAGCTCTGGGTTGCAGGCAGCAGTAGCAAATTGTATATTTGAATAATGTATTGGCTAAGATTATAGATGACCCTTTTTGTTATTCTGGAAAATAGTTTTGTTAGGAGAATAAGACTTTCAGAAATGAACTCAGAGCCTAAGTTATGCCTAGGAACATCTTTTCAACTGTTGTATCCCCAACTGGGAAGTGGGAAGGGGGGGGGGGCTCTGGATTGCAGGCAGCAGTAGCAAATTGTATATTTGAATAATGTATTGGCTAAGATTATACATGACCCTTTTTGTTATTCTGGAAAAGTTTTGTTAGGGGAATAAGACTTTCAGAAATGAATTCGGAGCCTAAGTTATGCCAAAGGAACATCTTTTCAAGTGCCTATCTTTACTCCTTTCCTATTTCTTAGGTTAAAAACTGCATAGAAGACATGCCTATACCTGTCTTAACATTAGAAAAAGATAAGTTTTTTCTTAGCTTTTGAGTCAGCGTTTCTTTGACTTATGGTTTTTTAAAAAAAAAAAACAGTTAAAGATAATTTAATAAACCATAATTCCCCAGTTACCAGGCATTAAAAAATATGCTTGTGACTTAAAACGGGCTAACTTACAGTCAACTAAAATCCAAGAAATATCTAGGATTTCGAAGTTCATGCAATGAGGAATTTGAAAACTTACTTTTTGAAATCTCACATAAAATTTTAGTTGCTTAAAGCAGATGGATCAATATACCAGAATTCTAGACTAAGAAAATCCTAAACTTTCATTTCAGTATTTTCTTCAAACACTGAAATGCAAATCTAAAATGGAGGAAAATAAACATATTTTTACAGGTCCTCTGTAAATTAACAATACTGCCAAAAAAGATGCTTAGGCATGTACAATACTGATAAGATAGTTCCCTTGTCAGCCATAGGCATATTATCTTATACTAATTGCTACCATTACAGATGGACATTACCCCCCCCCCCCCCCCGCTCTAACAGGAATGGATATAGCCTTAGGCTATAAGTTTGCTTATTTTGGGGGTTTGTATTGTTTTTGTTCCTCCTCAAAAGAAGGTTTTTAATGCCAATAAATAAAAAAAAAAATCCGAATAAAAGAAAAAAAAAAATAAAGTAAGAAAACTTATTCTGTATGTGTAGGGGGGGGGGGAGTACTCCTGCGTTGATCAACGTTCTTTATTCTAAACTTTTTACTTTGTACCCAATGCTTTAAGAAAGACTGTTCAGGCACAAGAACAATTGGAATGGAATAAAAAATACTTTTCACAAACTCAAGAATGGGGATTTTTATATGTACACTAGCTTATACAAACAAACAATTTTCAGTTTGAACGCTTTAAAAATCAATTAGCTGAATATTTGCTGTGCTCATACATCTTTTTGGCATAGCACTATTAAAGTTTGGCATAAAGAGTGGGGGAGTTGAAGAGGGGACAGCCCCATCATGGAATATTTTTGGTTCATTTAATTTTAATGTTGTTCTTTGCTTTCATTTAAAAAAACATTTTTTATTTGATCTTTGTCTTTTTTTAAATACCATACCAAAGGCTACCCTAATGAGAGGCTACCACCCTCTCAAACTAAACTTTTAAATCAAAGTTTGTTTTTTGTAGAACAATATTTGAAGAAAAAGAGCTCATTTAGTGTTAGGCCTATTTTCTTTGAAATAATAGATAATCATCCAAAAAGAAATCTTGTCTCTGCTATATTTATAAGTAATATTCATATAATAATGATTTTATTAGGGTGAATCGGGGAAAGTTTGACACCATAACATATTTTTTTTCTGTTAAATTGGCTCTCAAGATTTTTTTTTATGAGTATCTCATATCATCTTATATTAACCTTTTTTTAAAGCAGTTTCCCACATTATTCACTTTCTGATTTTCCCATATACTGTGCTTGTAACCCCTCACCAGGTCTCAAAGTTGGTGCAGTCTGCTATGTTGGACTTACCCCAGCTTTGGGGGAAGTGCAACATACCCTACTAGCTTTTTTCAAAATATGTCAAAAATAATATGGTTTCACCATCTTAAAGGGTATCGAGGAATCACTACAAGTCCACAAGCAAACAATTTTTATGTCAAACTGACTGGCATCAAAAGGCCAGAACATACTTTTTTCTGCTGCTGTGGGGTAGCTCCGACAGTGTTGGTATTACCCAACAGGTAAACGTTACAAGAATTTTAGCCGAGGTGCACGAATCACTGAATGTAAATGATTGCTTGTATTTTAAAAAAGAAAAAGATATCACACAAATTATGCTTTGACTTCAGATACAAAAAGTGACTCGTATATGTTGTAGCTTACATGAATGGGCATAAAACAACGGTCTACTAACGCTTACCAGTAACTGCCTTGTACGACAAAATAACCTGACGGATTTGGGGCATTTAAAATTGTCTGGTTCCCACTAAGTTTACTGGCCCAGCAAAAATGTATTTGTCATCCAGAGTATCAATATCGTCTTTCTTTGGCCAATTGAATGTGTAGGTAGCAAGACTTAAGCAGTCAAGAAACTTGAGTTTAACTTTTTCTCGTCAGGAAAGTCTAGAACCCTTCCTATGACCAAACTTGTTCGTGATTCCTAGCATTGTATCTAACTGCATAGTACTCATTTAGCTTGGGAACAATCCTTTGCTTACTCGGGTGTCTCCTTGCCATCACTGTCACTTTCTTGAATAGTATCTTGAGTACTCTGATTATCCTCATTAGAGGATGATCACTTGCATAAGTTCAAGGCGGATGTCTGATTTGCTATCACTCAAATCTCTATTTTGCTTTCCTCTTAGGAAGATTTTTTTTTTCGATTTCACACCCTTCCTATCTGAACTTTTCTTCTTCCCTTTGCTTTTTGCTTTCAGATTTTATTCCTTCTCAAGCACTTCTAGATGTTCTTTTGATGTTATCACTTCTGCCTCTCTTGCATATTTCTTCCGTTTTTCTATTCCTGAAACTGATGATAGTTTGGGCCACTTGATTGAGTCAAGAAGAATCTCTTCAAAAGTTTTTGACTGGTTGTCAAACAACTTCCTTGGACTAAAGGTAACAGAAAAGGTAATTTTTTTCTAGTTCAGTGTTCATGTTGGTTCTGACTTTAGATGTGCTTGCCTTTCCTCTTGTTCCTTTTTCATTTGTGCATAGCATCTCAACTTGGCAGGTTCAAACTTTGGTCTAGTCAATTACTAATGGGTTTACTCTAATTAGAACGCTCAGATCGAAAAATTCCAGTTGCTTTGAACGACTTTTGATCAGACTAGGAGTCAGATAGGTATCCCGTACCTTTGATAAGAGACATACAAAATTCTTCTTTGACAGAATGTTGCCAGGTTGCTCCCCCTGTCATTTTGCCTGGTTGTCAAACAACTTCCTTGGACTAAAGGTAACAGAAAAGGTAATTTTTTCTAGTTTAGTGTTGACGGTGGTTGTGACTTTAGATGTGCCTGCCTTTTCCTCTTGTTCCTTTTTCATTTGTGCATAGCGTCTCAACTTGGCAGGTTCAAACTTTGGTCTGGTCAATTATGGATGGGTTGACTCTCATTGGTACACTCAGATCGAAAATTCCAGTTGCTTTGAACGACTTTTTGAACAGACTAGGAGTAAAATAGTTATCTTATACTTTCAATAAGAGACATACAAAATCCTTCTTTGACAGAATGTTGTCAGGGTGCTCCCTCTGCCATTTCACGAGATTCTGATCATAAGAAACTTTCATTCCCTTGAAAACCACTTTTATCGAGAGGTTGAAGCATGTCGGATGCATGTGGAGGTAGCTTGAGGATTGTCACATTATTTTCGTCTGCAATTTTGACAAAAGCGAGAAAAAGATGCGAGTCATGTTCATCTAAGATGAGGAGTACCTTTCCCTTTACATGAGGGAAAAATTGGAATTCAAACCAGTTCATAAAGAGATCAGACGTCATCCACCGTTTCTTGGTAGATCAGTAGGATGCACCAGGGTAAGCTCCATCTACAGGTATCCATAAGGTCCAGGTATTTTTTTGCAGAGAAAACTATTAGAGGTGGAATTTTTTCTCCGTTTGCACTGATACAAGCCAAGATAGTATGTATTTTCACATCCATTACCACTTGTTTCTACGAGTGGCTGGTGAGCCTCTGGCTCCAGCAACTTTCGTGTTGCCAGGATCCCTGCAGAAAAGATTTCTTGTCCAAATTTAACCAGCACTGGGGTTTGTCATGAATATTCATCACTGTGGCAGTTTCATGCAACAGTTCATAAAAACCATTCATTATGAAGGGGTCAGATTGCTGCAGAAGTCTTTTGTTTTCTGGTTTCTACAGTGAAATTTTGGTTTGAAACTTGAACCCCACCCACCAGTCATGAGCAGGTCGGCTGTCCTTAAATCTTGTTTGAACTTTGTTCTTGATGAGATAGTCTTGGACTTGGTCAAGGAATTTCAGCTTGCTGAGACCTATGCCTCATTTTTTAAGTATTTGGAGACCCTGAGCCATATCCTTTTCTATTTCAGTGGGAATTTCTTGGCTCCTCCCTCCACCACAAACTCGTTTTTTGAATTCTGTCTTCTTCATAAGATGGTCATGCAAGGTAGTGCACGGTATCTGAAACACTTTGGAAGCCTGTAGCATAGACATTCTCTTTGAAGAAATCTCTGCTAGCGCGTTTTGTAGGTAATTTTCCATAAACTGACTCTTTCCTTCAAATTAATTTAATGGCAAATAAGCAACACAATGGGAAGAAAAGACTTAACGTATGGAAAATTCTTTTATTTTAAGAAAAAAAAAAGTTGGGTATGTCTAAAAATGTGTTGAGAACAATTTTTGTGCATATTAGGATGTAATAATTTTTCTTAACATGTTTCCAGTAACACAATAGGAGAGGGGCTCCTGTAAAGGAAACATCTTAATAAAATAAAAACAGCATAATTATATACCTTATTTTACACTATTTCCAAATGCCATTTTCATTTTTTTTTACAATGAAACCCCCTCCAATGGTCCCATATGTAGCCCAAATAATATATATCTCTGTATATCGTCAAGTAATTCTTGCAGTTATTCTAACACTAGTTATTCTTGACGTTTTAGCCCCTTCACCTGAGAAATATTTTATAGGCTGCACTATTTCAAGTATGATTATCTTTCAGGGATAGGGGTGAATCAGGGAAAGTCCGACACTGACCTGCAATTTTTTCTATAGTTCATTGTATCTGTAGGAGGCTTTCAAATTTTCTTCCATATTAGTACCAGTAGGCAATAGTGTCATCAACTTCTGGCAGAGTTAGCACCCTTTCTGTTCAGAAGGTTTGGAAGTTTTTTAGACGGCATTTATTTAGGAACACAGGCAACTGACTTTACGTTAACTTATACAGATTATAACGTAAGTGAGATAGAGAATTTTTCATTTCTTAGAAACTAGAAGACCAAGAGCATCTTCCTGATTTTTCAAAACAAACTAATGTTATTAGTTTAATAGATAAGAGGGGTGTCAGTCTTACACCTAAAAAAGTCCATCTGGGGAAAGCCTGACATGTCTGACTTAACCCCTACAGGAGAAGTTTGGCAGGGGTATTGGACTTACCCCATGTTACCAAAGATCAATATTTCAAATGATAGAACAGATTCTAAGCTTTAGATAATAAGGTTTGAAGCTAGAAACCATCTTTAGATGACTCTACTTACTTAGTGGAATGTAGTGTTGTGTTGATCATTCATGTATTGTAGTTCTGTACCTGTTTTCGTTTATCTTTCTCCCTTTTCATTGTTTTTCTGTCTTAACCTTTACTTGTGACCAGCTGTGCAAAAAGTGGGCTAGCAAAGTAGCAATGCTACTTGGCAGTTATGAAATCTGTTGGCAGATTTTGCCTGAAAATACCATTTTTACATATAAAAACAACTTTTGCTCAAAGAAAAGCTGTCAAGTTGTGCTCAGCTGGGCAGAAAGTGGGGTAGCATAGTAGCAATGCTACTTGACAGTTTTCATGGCCTAGTCGCCACCCCTAGTGATTTATCACTAGTGACAATCCACCCCTAGTAACTATAACATTCACTTAACTTGACATAATTTTTTCTCTACTTTTAAAGTTTATGTCTCAATTATTTATTACACATCAAAACCAGACAGAGATCATTGAGTTACTGACATCAAAACCAGACATGGATCATTGAGTTACTGGCATCAAAACCAGACATAGATCATTGAGTTTCTGACATCAAAACCAGACATAGATCATTGAGTTATTGACCTTTCTTCCTATGCTAGTAAAAGTATACTGACCTTTTCATAGTTGTAGCATAGTGATCAATGAGTATCAAGCATGCATTTTGGTATGCATTATTTTCACTATACCAATATCATTGGAGTGAATAACTCAATCCATAAACTATCAGCAATAAGCCATATACAGTATACTTGAGACTTTGAATACTATACACCACTAGCAGTATTAGAGTAAATATGATACAGTACTTTTGAAAAAATAGTACATATGTAATTATGGAGTATGATATTTATGGCTAGTATATGGCTTGCCTTTGAATTAGATTACATTGTCAATTGTGATTCAGAAAACTATTGATGTAAATTCTTTAAACTACTGTGAAAGAGTTCAATTTTCTCTCCTGGATCTCCTATTTCTCAAAGATGAGGAGGCAATCCAAAGTATAGACCCAGAGCCACCTTTTGGCATAAGTAACCATGTAGCCATTACTTGTCGACTAAAGATGTATCTGCAGACAAAACGATTTTAGAAAGCACATGTATAAACTATAGCAAGGTCAGGCAAGATTTAGCTAACCATGATTGGTCTTTTTGTTACAAACAATAAGGTAGAGGGAACTTGGCTTGAGATGAAAAAGGGCCTCAGTGAAACAATTGCAAAACACCCAACAACCACTTGGAAACAAAGACTAAGAACACTCCCATTCATCACATGAGAAATCAAGCTAGCAGTCCAAAAGAAAAAGAAGTTCTGGAGAAGGTACAAGGACGTCCCAATGCAGGCAAATCATGAAAATTCAAACAAATACAATACAAAGTCCACTACCTTACAAGAGAAGTTACTAAAAAGTATGAGGAGTCTTTAGCTTCAGTGTCGAAAACAAACCCAAAGAAATTTTGGAAATATGCCTCCACTTAAAAACCCAGAAGAAATTCAGTAAAGGTACTCTCAGTTAATGGGAGCATCATAAGTAACCCTGGAGATATAGCTGTAGCTCTGAACCAGCAGTTCAAGTCAGTTTTTACACCTCCAGAAGATGCCCCCTTGCCACAGATGCCAGAATATGATATTCAGAAACCAATACAAATTATTACTGTCAACACTATGGATCTGGAATCATGGTTCAAAAGTTTGAACCCAAATAAGTCAGTTGGTTCTGATGGGGTTCACCCTCAGACTATTCTGGAATCATGGTTCAAAATTTAACCCTCGTTGGCCTTCTGATGGGTTCACCCTCAGACTTTGAAAGAGGCTCATGCAGAGTTTACCCTCCCCCTAGCAAAACTGTTCCAGAAGTCTCTTGACACCAAACAAGTCCCTCGAGACTGGCAAAATGCAAATATTACACCTGTTCACAAGGGTGGAAGCAGGATCTGTGCTGCATATTACCAACCCATTAGTATTACCTCAACAGTCAGCAAAATGCTTGGAGGAATTGTGAATACTGCTGTTATGAAAAACCTGATTAACAACAAACTACTTACTGATAGCAACATGGATCCAGATCAGGATGCTTGGTTGAGACAAATCTTATTGATGCATATGAATGTGAACAAACTGCTAGACCTGGGTATCTCTACTAATAATATCCAATTAGACTTTGCAAAGGCTTTTGACAAAGTTTGCCATCATTGTAGAAGGCAAAACTCTTAGCTACTGGGATACATGTGGAGGTTGTTGAATGGGTGATGCAGTTCCTCTTAGGAAGAAAGCAGAGTTAAAGTGTTTGGGGATAAGGGGCAAGAATTCCTCTCAGAAAATACTGGAGTTGATAGTGGTGGGCCCAGGGAAGAACCTTGGGCAAAACACTTTTCAACATTTTTCATTAGTGATGCATATGGGCTGTAAGAAATAAGATGAGCACTTGGGCCAACAATTCAAAGCTTATTGGGGCTTATTGAGCCACTATACAGGAGGACCTGGATTCACTTTCCCTTTGGGCCAGCTAATGGAAGTTTGAGTTTAACATTCAGAAATGAAAGACATTCCATTTCGGAAAAAAAGCATGAGAAGTGGCAGTACAATATGAGTGGAGGGGATGGCTCTAGGCAATCAATTGGTTCTTCAGCAGCTGAAAGAGATTTGGGAATAGTCATCAATGAAGAATTGAAATTCCACAAACACCGGTTGCCAAAGCATCTCAGACCCTTGGAATAATTAAGGGTACAGTATGTAGCAGATCATCTAAAGTCATGACAAAGCTGTATAAGGGTCTCTGGCAACCATTGCTGGAATTTGGGAAGTGTATTGCCATGCCCCTGAATAAGGGTGACCAACAGAAAATAGAGTCTGTTCAAAGACATGCAACCAAAGCTGTTGATGGATGCAAAAACCTCCACTATCCATCTGGCCTAAACAAACTACAGCTCCCAACACTTTTCTACAGACAACAGAGGCATGATATCATCATGGCTTATAAGCTACTGCCTGCTGATTCTTCTTCTCAGAAGCCTTTCCAACTTGACAAAAATCATCCAGGACAAGAAGGCATAGTAAGAAGCTGCTTCAGAAGAGAGCTCACAGCAGACTCTGCAACCACTATTTCTCCAATAGAGTGGTGGCCCCCTGGAACAGTCTTCCCAATGCAGCTGTCACCACTTCCTCTGTTGATGCATTTAAGATGGTTGTTCATAAGAACTGGTCCACCAAACCATGCAAAACAGAGTGGACTCTGCCATACCAATGGCTCCCCATCATCACTGACCAGCAACCCTACAGAATTTTTTCCTTATTTTGCCGGGTAATGTGATTCAAGGTAATTTAAGATAATAGAAGCAGAAAAAGAGGGCCAATCTAAATACAGTCTCTTGAGATAAAATGTAAAACACAGATGCATTTGAGAGAAAATCACTACTACTATCACTAAAACTACAACTTCTTCAGTGAGTGCTACTAAGGCTGAGGATACTGAAACAAACATCTGAGGAAATATTGAGGAGAAAGTTGAACTAAATCAAAGCATATTAGGCATATATACTGATTGCTGATAGGGGATTATTAGCAAATTTTTTTAAATGATTATCAGATTACAACTACAATAACTACTATGATACCAGTACAATTAAGGGTAAGAGCAATGGCATTTAGGCTAAATGACTGTTTTCATTTCAATAAAAAGAGCTTGTTTAGTGTTGAGTAATATATAATTATTTATTTAGGCAATGATATCTTAGGCTCCAATCACTTTGGACTTTTAAAGAGGGCACTAGAACTTTCAAGCATAGTTATCTTTCTAATATATGTATAATCTAGATATAATCACTCTCCACCCATACACTTTTGAGGTTTGGCACCCCCTGGGACTGCATATTCAACACTCGCCTGATCCTCTTTGCTGAATCCATGCCTATAGGGCCCTTTTTATCAGTTGATTAAAATGAAAGTATTCCCACCAGTTGACAAATATTTTCAACCAATTAATGATGTTCAGGGCCAACAAGGAGGGGTGTCAATAATTTCTTAGACCAAACTGCTTTTCCATTGACAAAAAATTGAGCAAGAAAAAATGGGTTTTAATTTTATTAAAGCAGTGAAACAATAAATAACAGCAAATAAACACTTAATTAACAACTTAATTAGGGGTTATGGGCTGGGGGTAGGTGACCTTCATTATTTATTCAAGTAAATATATTCTTCACTTTTTGATAGATTTCCATTTATGCATTGATTGTAAGAGGAGAGTGATGCATGGTATCAATATAGACATTCACTTTTGTTTATTGCATTTCATACCCAGTGCTGGAAGTTTTGTTTAATATGTGAGTTTGTTTCTTACTTATTTACTTATAGTTTTTTTCTCTCTCTCTTTGTGTGTTTAATTGTTGTATTTCTATGTGTTTTATTTTTAAAAGAACATTTTTTTTGCGGGGGGGGGGGATGCTCCTGGACATGGGGCCAAACTATTCAGAGTATTTTTTAATTAAGTGTTTATTTGTTGTTATTTATTGTTTCACTGCTTTATTGAAATTAAAACTGTTTTTTTTTCTTCCTTATTTCTTGTAAGGAGGGATGTCAATTTACAAAAATGTGGAGGGGGTACAATATAATTTACTAAATATAGGAGGGGGGGTAATTTTCATGTTTAAGTTTTTTTAATGAAAATACCAAAAAAGGTACTTCCTAATGAAAAAATACAAATATTGATAAATACAAAATGTTGCAGGGCAAAAAACCAGACTCATTGTCTCCCCCCTCCCTGTTGGCTCCCTTACCAACAAGAGAGATGAACATGAATTGCTTGGATTCCTGCTTCAAAGGGTTTTGAGATAGACTTTGTTTTTCAGAAATCACTAACTTGCCAGTAGAGCTAACTTGGCACTAACAGCTAAGCAGTAAAATCAAATCTAAATTATTCACAGCAATGAAAAGGGAATTTAGATTACAACTGGAGAGTAAAAATAAATGAGATTAAAAACAGTAATCCCTGAAAAGGATACATCTAATCTTTTTAATTGTTCTAATCCTTCTAATAAAATCCAATCCAATCTTCTCCAATCAAAGGATTGAAAAACTTAGCCATAAACCAAATTTAGCAATCATGAATTTTAGCTATTCAATGAGTTTACAAAAGCTTCCACTCCTTTAGAAAGTTTTTAAGAGCTCTTGTCTCTGCAATATTTATATCTAATATTTATATAATAATGATTTGATTATGTCTGAGAGATAATCATACTTGTCTATCACTAGCCTATTATATAAAAACAAGTTGTAAACTAGTATGGGACAGCCTGGGATCAATATAATTTCAGGGGGGGGGCAAAATGGGGTCTTGGAGGAGCAGTCCTCTCCTGCCCATAGAAAATTATGACCCTGGTTGACTAGTTCAGATAGAAAGTTTCCCTTATTCTCTAATTGGCAGGCCTTGGCTGAGTTTCCAGAGGAGTTCAAATAAACTGAAAATCAGTGCTGATATTCAGGTGACAAAGTTTGATGATGTTTAGAAAGCTTAATCATACCTACAAATAAAGTTAAAATACTATTCAATACCTTATTTTATACTCTTTCTGGATTAACCCCAGCCTAACCTTTCTAACCTTGCCCAAATTTATAGACTATAAATATATTTTCTGTGTTTTTTATATTCTTGATTTTGTCACCATTGATTCAATTAATGGTTAAATTGGCTTTTACAAGAGTGATGCTAACAGAGGTAGGCTATATAAACTACACTTAAATTGAGAGAAAAGGCTATCATCTTTGTTAGCCTGTGCTTTGTTCAGCTGCATGTTTGACTATGGTACTAATTTCTGAAAATATGAAGGGCAAGCCAGTAAGACCAATTTAGCTGCTGTCACACCAGCTAGTAATGGGTAACACAATTTATTAAATAGCTCATGACTCAGAAAGTTTCCAGTACCATCCTTCACTTATTGTCACAAGCAGGGTGATTGTGATTACAGCTTGTAAGATTCAATGGACACTTCCCATGAGAATACAACCAAATTAAGATACTCTGTCATTCCTGAGTTACAACCTTTTGACAACCCATATATGCATAACATGTTTGGACTTAACACTTCCCTCAACATTCCTTGACAGACTCACCTTAATAGGCTACCCTTTGTATTCTGGAAAAGTATTGGTAAAAAATGCAATATATGCAGCAAAACAAAGCACAAAGCTTAGGCCAACAAAGCGGAGATTCAACTTTCTGAAGCACAGGCCAGCAAAGATGATACCTTTTTCTCTCATTTTAGATGCAGTTTATATAGCCTATCTCTGTTAACATCACTCTTGTAAAAACCAGTTTACCCATAAATTCAATCAATGGCAACAAATCAAGAATATATAAAAACACAGGAAACATATAGCCTAACACAGGCTATAAATTTGGGAAAGGTTAGGCCTAAGTTGGGTTAAAATTGAATTGGTATCAAAAGCAACAATTAGCCTATATTCAGAAAGAGCATAAAATAAGGCATTGAGTGGTATGTTTATTTTGTTTGTAGATCATAGCCTATATGTGGGTAAAGTTCTACCAAATCATATTATTGAGTTAGAAATAAAAGTGAACACACCATTTGATGCCTTTTTTTTATGCTGATAATGAATATAATAATCATTTCTATCGGAAATGCATTTCAGCCCCCCCCCCCTATATATAGGCCTACCTAACCCAACCCTGAATTGGCATATATAGGGGGGGGGGGGCTGAAATTCATTTCCAATAAAAATGATGGTAAAATTCTACTTTAGCTACTTTTGACTATCTCAGAAAGGGGTTAGGTTAGGAAAATGAAACTTTCAGGGATGGGTCTATGGGCTAAAGGGAAGGTGCCCAATGGATAGCCTATTCTTAAAAAATTACATTCTATAGAATGTAAAAATATTATCCAACTACACTTAGTATCAAGATAAAATATCATGCTAGACAGATAATAACATTTTTAAGACTCTTACACCTTTACCTACCTAGCTGAATATTTGACTGTCTATGCAATATACAGAATATCTACCTAGTTGGATATAATGTAGCTCAGTATTTCTGATATATATCCAACTAGGCAGATAAGAAGATTCTCTAAGCAGTTTTGGGTTAATATCCAACTAGCCAGATAAATTGATTCTCTTAGGCAGAGAGAATATCTACCTAGTTGGTTCTAGGAAACTGTAAATTATCCAACCATAAATCTATTTCTTCTACAATGATATCATCTTTTTGCAGCGTTGCCAACTACCATGCTTTGAAGTGAATGAAGACTACTGCCAGGAAAGAATAATTTCGCTCAAAAACACTGAAGTTTAAAATATTTACGGCAGGTGCCCCTCCTCCTCTTCTGATCATTTCCAATTCATTTGGGAATTGATATAGCTCCTTTTTATGGCCACTGAACCTTATCAACATTGCTTTTACTTGTCTTATGTATTTAAAATTATGATTTAGGAGGACTCCCAAATAAGCTGAACTGCTAAATGATGATTTAAATTTTTAAAAATCAATGTTTTGTAGGTTAAAGGTAGTACTGTAACAGTAATTTACATGTATTATCTTATTTCAGACTTTTTATTCACCTACAGTCAGATTTGTTATTGACTAAACTGTTGTCAAGTCTTCTTCTTCTATTTAGCATTTCTTCTTCTTCTATTTAACAGCAAACGGGCATTCTTCTTCTTGCATTTCTTCTATTCTATTTAACCGCAAACTTGGGGCTTTTCAGTAGTACTATTTAACCCTTTTTCTTTTGCTTCGCTCTGTTGGCTACAGGGCTACTGGATTGATTGCCTCATATTTATTGGATATTTTCAGATATCTTTCAGTAGATCTTTTGACTCTTTTGACTCGAGTTCAATTATGAGAAGGTAGATGTCGATTTCTATGCTCTGTGTGCAGGTATAGTTGGCTAGGCTCTTGGCTGATAGTGAGATTTTGTGGTGTTTGAAGTATTTTAACACTTTACAAAGCAAGGTATGTTGTACAGACGTCAGCGAGACCTAACTATAGCGAGTACAGCTTTGTTAAAAGTAAAAGCAAGATCTTTTTTTGCTTGAATGAGCATATCATAAGGGATGTAGATTTTTGCCAATGTTGCATTGATTTTTGTTTTATGTAGTTGATGTATCTTCATGGCCTGAACTGCATTACAGTTTAGAATGAATAAGCATATATTTGGGATTGCATGTTTGGTTGTGCATCCTGTTTGTCAGTTAAGGGATTAATTCCTGGTAGTGTTTCTGGTTTGTTTCTTCTTGAGAGGAGAGGGGGGGGGGCAGGCTGACCTAATCTCACCGGGGAAGGAGGCTTGTTTGACTTGGTGATTCCTTCTGATAGGATGTGAGCAAGGAGGTTTAGAGGATGGTGTTTTTTATACGGGGTACTTGATGCATTCGGGGCGTTTTGACTTGGGGGTTTTTGTTGGTTTCATTACGGGCTTTATGTGGTATTGTTGGGAAGCATTTGCTTCCATTGCTGCAAACATGGGTATGGAATGGCCTTCTCTGTTGCTATTTGGAGTGTTAGTGCTCTTTTCTTATATGCAGGGCATAGTGATTTATTGGTAGATTCATGTGGGCCTTTGCAATTGATACATGTAGGCTGAGTGTTGTTGCAAGTTGTCAACTCTTTAGGATGGAATGCTTTACAATTACTACACTCCTAGGAGAATTTCATTGCATTTGTTTGTTGTGTGTCCCAGTTTGAGACACTTCTGACACTGGATAGGCTTTGGTTTGTATTCCTTGTGCGGTTTGATTTGCCAAAATAGGGATAACTTTTCTGGGATATTAATTTTTTCCTTCAGTGTAAATAAGAAGGATCTACTTGTTTTTAGGCCATTAGAGTTAGGTTTACCAAGTTGGGTAACATCTTCAACTGGGATTGTGTTGCCAGCCCTATCTGAGAGCCCTTCTTTTAACTCCTGAATGGGTATTTCTGGGGAACATTATTTTTGTTGGGGATTGTTTTGGCTTCCATTTAGATGCATTAATTGGGGTATTCAGAAGGGATTTTAGATTAATTATTGTGTCTGCTGATCTTGGACAGCTATTAGCAGAGATCCATCACGGTGAATATTAAGAGAGAACATTGATTTTAGCAATTTGAAAAAATTGCAACTCTTATTGCAGTAATCTTTTTATTTTAAAGGGGGTATTAGGAGAAATTTTAAGGTAAATTCCTAAGTTTTGGGGAGGGAGGATCTTGGGCGGGGAGAGGGGAAATGCTTTTGATTGGGGAGCTTTTTTTTTTTTTTTTTCCTTTTTTTAGAGCTTCTAGAAAGGATCTCTTGAAAAACCATTATCATCATTTATAGTGACATTAGCCCCTACACTGATCATTGTCCTATTCTCAGAATTTAACTATCATTAGAACTTTGAGATAGCGTGCTTGACCAGCCCAGGATGGGTATCTTTCACTATGACACTTTCACTGGAATTTGATTTGGGATCTGGGGGGACTTTTTTTTTGGAGGACTTCTAATCATTGCCTATTGGAAAAAGCTTTAAACACAAAATAAAACTAAAACAAGAAGGGAAAATAGAAAGATATCAAACCGTCTGCACTATACTATGGGGAGGATAAACACCACAGTATAGCCCTGAGGATGAGTTGAGCAGAATTGGTTTGGTACAACTGCTGATTAGAAGCGTAAATAATCACAAGAAAATATATTTCGATTTTGAAATAATTCTTCTTCTATTTAACAGCAGGCGGGCTTTTCAGTAAAACTATTTAGCCCTTTTCCTTTTGCTTCACTCTGTGGGCTACAGAGCTACTGGCTTGATTGCCTCATATTTATTAGATATATTCAGATATCTTTCAGCAGATCTTTCGACTGAACTGTTCCTGCTTGCATTCTTCGGTTTCTTCTATAGTTAATTGTTAAGGACCTGAGCCAACAGAATTTAAGGAGGAAACAAAAGTTTATTTTCCTTTCTGCCAACCTAGAATTAAACCTTAGCTGTGCAAGAGAATCTCTTTTTCAATAGAATTTATTTCTTCTCTCCCTTTCATCACCTGTTACCCCAGAATCTCCAGCTAAGTCATTTTCTCTGTGGCTCGTGAAGAATTCAAAGAACAGGTTCCACTCTGATATGATAATTAAAAGTGCGACATATGCGATTTTGGTCGAAAATGAGTTATGCATATGTCATGGGAAAACTCAGCACGAGTAATCAAATGGTGCAGTCAGAAATGTCCTATTTTGTATTGTTAGAGACATAAGCCAGTTTTGACAGAAAAATATTATCTTATGGAGTTCATTGCATGTAGATATGAAAAATTTGTTTCTTTTTTTTAAGAAAAAAGCAGACAAACGCGCCAAAATTGGGCTAATTTTGAATTCTCTAGGAACACTTTTGACAGAAGAGGATTATCTTATCTATCAAACAGTTCGTGGTAACGAACTGTAAGTAAGGAGCGACCCGGCTCAATGGTAACCGAAACTCTAGAAAACGGGTTTTTGATACCAATATATATATCAAAAGAATCATATTTCAATGCTGATTTCAAATATATAACTTTCATCAAGTTTAGTGCTACCCGTCAAAAGTTACGCGCCTGAGAAAAAAATTTGGCTGATTTTCAAAAAAAGGGGGAAAGACCCCCTAAAAGTTATAGAACCTTAATGAAAATCACACCATCATATTCAGCGTATCAGAGAACCTACTGTAGAGGTTTCAAGCTCCTATCTACAAAAATGTGGAATTTTACATTTTTTGCCAGAAGAAAGATCACAGATGCGTGTTTATTTGTTTTTTTTTTTGTTTTTTTTTCCCAGGGGTGATCGAATCGACCCAGTGGTCCTAGAATATCGTGGGAAGGCTCATTTGAACGGAAATTAAAAAGTTCTAGTTCCCTTTTTAAGTGACCAAAAAAATGGAGGGCAACTAGGCTTCCCTCCACGCTTATTTTTTTCCCAAAGTCACCCGATCAAAATTTTGAGATAGCCATTTTGTTCAACATGGTCGAAAATATGATAAATATGTCTTTTAGGATGACTTAATCCCCCGAAGTACCCAGAGGGAGGGCTAAAAGTTATGAACTTTACCCAATGTTAACATATTGTATTGGTTAGTCGGAAGTATACAGAAGTTTTCAGAGGTTTTTTTTTTCTGGTAGTGGGAGGGAAGGGTGGGTCGGGGGTTATGTTGGAGGATCTGTTCATGAAGGAAGTTTTCAGGGGGGAAGGGAAATTGCCATGAAGGGGGCGCCGGACTTGCCAGCATTATTTATTGGTTATTGTTTTTTTTTTTTTTTTTTTAAGTATACAACCATTTTCAGGAAGGATTTTTTTCTGGAGGGGGGGGGGGGGCTAGAGGAGGGGGTTACTCTGGAGAATATTTCCATGGAAGATTTTTTCTTTGGGGTAAGGGACATTTCTATGAAGGGGGCGCCGGATTTTCAAGCATTATTTAAAAAAACGATCAGAAATTAAATAAAAAAAAAAAAAAAACAAGTTTTTTTTCAACTGAAATGTAAGAAGGAATATTAGAACTTAAAAACGAACAGAAATTATAACGTATGTGAGGGGGTTCTCCCCCAAGTCAATACCTCGCTCTTTACGCTACAGTTTTTTTTAGTGCTTTCAAAAGAGCTATCTATTCTAATTAAACGGCCTTTGTGATTCAGGGGTTTGTGAATAAAATTTTTTTTTTAACTTTTAACGTAAAGAGCGTGGTATTGACTAAAGGGAGAACCCCCTCATATACGTAATAACATATACGTAATAAAAAAAAACAATAAAAAAACAAGCGATACGGCTCAACAGTAATCGAAACTTTTAAAAACGGAATTTTGATGTCAATAAATGTATCAAAAGAATGTGTTTAATGCTGATTCTAAATATATAAATTTTATTAAGTTTAGTATTACTCATCAAAGGCTACGAGCCTGAGAAAATTTACTCGATTTTTTAAAGAGGGGGAAACATCCCCTACAAGTGAAAGAATTTTAATGAAAATCACACCGTCAGATTCAGCGTATCAGAAAACCCTATTACATAGGTTTCAAGCTCATATCTGCAAAAATCTGCAACTTTGTATTTTTTGCCAGAAGAAAAATATACGAATATAGAAGTTAGTTACGCAAGTTAATTTGTAAAGACATCCATTTAGCAAAAGAAAAGTAAAAATTTTATGCAAATAAAAGCTGCATTAACTAAAAAACGATCAGAAATTAAATAAAAAAAAACAAGTTTTTTAAACTGAAAGTAAGGAGCGACATTAAAACTTAAGACGAACAGAAATTATTCCGTATATGAAAGGGGCTGTCCCCTCCTCAACGCCTCGCTCTTTACGCTAAAGTTTTTGACTCTATCTCACAACTTTATGTTTTAAAACAATACAAAAATTTAGCGTAAAGAGCGAGGCGTTGAGGAGGGGACAGCCCCTTTCATATACGGAATAATTTCTGTTCGTTTTTAAGTTTTAATGTCGCTCCTTACTTTCAGTTTAAAAAAACTTGTTTTTTTTATTTAATAGGAAAAAGGAGACATAAGCCACAAAATGAAATAAATTTGATTTCACCCAAAGTATTTGAATTTAATTTATACCACTGAAAAGAGCATAAGAAGTTGGTTCAGAATGTGTTCCTTGATCTCCATTAGCCTCACCCTTTAGAGCACCCACAGCCGACAAACCTTTTTTCTGTTCTTTCTGTTGTTTTTTTCTGGTCGTTTTTAGCAGTATAGACTGCATATCTAATAAATTCTTGGGTATGTTTTTGGGCTTGTGCAAAACATTTTTGCAAAAAGTTTTATCAGTTTGAGAGTTAAAGACAAACACTGGAAAAGTTGTGGTTCTGGTAGTTCTTCTTGCATTAATGTTCTTGCAGGCAAATAATATACTCATTCTTACCTTATCAAAACCAATGATTGCTCTTAAAATTACATTGACATCTAAGGCAGCCAATATTTTTTTTATTCTTTGCTTGCTAATTGAATCTTCTTCTTGTCAAGTGAAAACACCAGAAAGGCAATTTTATTTGGGACACGTTACACAGAAAAGTACCAACGAGCAATTATGTTTGAATAATTTAATTTGGAGTTTCAATTTTTTCTTTAGAACTTTTCTATTATCATCATTTTGTAAAAGTGTAAAAAAGACAATGTTTTAGCTAGAAATTGGCAAAAAGAAAGAAATTTAGTACAAAGTACAAACCAAATCTAGGAAAGCGTGATAGTTGGCAACTCTGCTATTAAACACTATTTAATTGGTCCTGTTTTCTTAAATTTCTTGTTGAATATCATAACAGAACGAACAAATTGTTTTATTTGATATTTTTACGAAATTTTATTGTGAGCAAATTTCGAAACTCCATAGTCAATCAAAAAGAGATCAAAGGATCTTCATCGTGGTTTGTATATCTTGCTACTTAAAAGGAGAAGAACCTTTTGGTGGAGTGTTTTTATTGCTTTATCTTTAAAGTTCAATGCCATATGTATCAGTTTTTGATATCTTTTCCTTAACTTACTTACCATAGCCACACTAGCCGACTTCTGGGAGAAGTCTGACTATTTCAATGGTATGCAGATGCAGTGAACTATAGTTGATAAAATTTCAACTGCTGAACAAGACATCTTGAACAACACTATGATATTATTCCGAGAGACTCAAATATGCTAATTGATGCCCAGCTGAATAATGATTTTAAGACTATTCAAAGAAAATAAAATTGGTCTCCTGCTATCAAGGCTGTGTCCAGGGGCGGGAGGTTCCCCCCCCACAAAAAAAAGTTTGTCCGACTCGTAAAAACGTAGCAAATCTGAATATAAACAAGCTTTTGATGTTTTTTTAAAAGCTTTTTTGTAAGCCCCCCTCCCCAGCAATTTTTTTTATATCCCCCCTCAAAAAAATCCTGGATACAAAAGAATATAAAACTTCCATAACATCCCTACTAAGTGTGTCCAGAACTAACACATAACCCTCATCATCTCTAGTGTAAATAAGCAAGTCATTAATGAAAAATATTGTCAAGATGAGGACAATTTCAAATTGCTGTTCGACTAAGGATGCCCAAAACAAACATATAACCTTCATTGTCTCTAGTGTACAGAAGCAAGTCTTTAATGCCAAAAATATTGTCAGTATGAGCCAAATTTCAAATTGCTGTTCAAAAACAAAATTAACCTAAGACTTACACAAATAAGGTAAAATATCAATTTGTGCTTACAGGGATAAGAAATGTCACTGAAATTAACAAACGTATGCAATAATCCTTAGAATTTATAAATTGGCATATTAGAACGAATTCTATTAAATGTTTCAGATGTAGTTTTACTGTTAGTAAAGAAATAATTTGTTTCAGCCTTCAAACATATGCAGAAAAAGTCGAAACATAATGAACCAAACAAGTGCAGTAAACTCACAAAAATTCCTATTGTATGTTAGCCTAGCCCTATCTTTAATTTGGGCTTTCCAAGTTTAATCACAACAACAAAGCTTTTATTTTCAATGAAACTTTTTGAATATAAATTCTTTCATATAAAATTAAAAAAGGAAAAAAAAAAAAAAAAAAAAAAAAAAAAAAAAAAAACATTTCAGCATTAAAATAACACACAGCGAGTAGCAGCAGACCTAGTGGTTGGTTTTTAGGGCACATGCCCCTATAAGGTCGAAAATTCCACTATTCATAGGGTAGAGGTAGCAAAAATTACCGTTGGGGGAGTAAAATTTTATTGGTATCGCCCCAAACATTAATTCTGCATACACCTCTGACAACAAGTGAAACATTTTAAACCTATTGTGTAACCAAGCTTTCTTGAGCAATAAAAGACAGCTATAAAAGAAAGAAAATTGACTCAGAGATTCCCTAATTAATTTTTCAGCTCTTAGGCTTGGTTCTCGCCAAATGCAAATTGGCAATTCAAAACACTTAAAATTGTTAATGAAACCGAAATAATTTTTTTCCAATTTTTATCACAGTTGCTCGGTTTAAAACGGAATTACTTTTTCTTTTTAAAGCATCCAACTAAAACTGAAAGAAATAACACAATTTACAGACTAATCTTAAGCACATTTTCCTAGAATGGAACTTTCAAAAGAACAGGTTTAAGCATACACAAAATATCTTGACTTTGCTGAGACCAAAGGAATTTTGTACAAATTCTAGATAAAAATATCATAAAATAAAATTGTGAGACATATTTCATGCTTGAGATCTGATGGTCTATAAAGGGTTATAAGAAAGGCAAGACAAAATATGCAGAGCGGTAATCGTTAACAAAAACTCCAAGCGCGTGAATTTGCTTACATTTTTATCAAGAGAAATAATAAAGTTTAGGTTTATAGAAAGTAACATAAAGGAAACGTATACTAAATTACTTATCTATAAACAAAACACGTAGCTGCTACTCAGCAACAAGGTAAGCACAGAAATAACTGTCCTGAGAGATCATCTTCAACTGAATTATAACAAAAAAGCTATTTTCTCTACTGATATCACAAAAAAAAGTTTGAATAATCTCCAGTAACTGACATAATTACACTACATTAAGGCATTTTATATATGTGGTAAACCAATAAATCATTGTTTAGTCTGATTTCCACAACAAATTCGTATAGAAAACGCTATTACATATGAGAAAAAGTGTTAAAGTAAACTAGAATCAGCTATTTAGAGAAACATAAAATCAACTGCTTCCAGAAGCTCAATGCTACACCAAAAGATTATAGATATTCTATGCAATTACGTACTAAATATACGAAATTTACATTTTATCACTGAAATAGTAACTAGAAACACACAATCTGATGTCTGTGTATATGGGCTACTGACTAATTGTAAAGCTAAGGCTTAAGCATTAAAATGTTTTTGGTTATAAGGTACAAAAGTTACACCATAGGATGGCAAAGAAACTGTACAAGGCAGTAGAGAACTGACAAAGACTATATCAGATAGCAAAGAGTTAAGCTATTTTAGCAGTGAATTAAGGATTTAATTTCTTTAACACTCATCACACCTGTCTTCTCTTAACAGACTTGAGAATTTTGAAGCTGATTTTATACCCTAGAAGAAGTGTAGACATAGCCATATCTACTGCTGAAAAATGGTCAAAGAGAGACTCTGCTCCTTCTCAAGAAAGATCAAGGGTAATAAAGACACTTTCATTACTTTTCAGATGGATTGGCAGAGGTCAGAGCAACAAATAAAATGAAAAACAAGCACCCAACCAAAATTCATTATCTTATTTCTTTTTCATGAAGACTAATGAATTCACACCAAAAGTTTTAGGCCATACTAGGATTATATATTATAGAAACCTTAGAATCAAATGCTTCACGAAATTTATGGTACATTTCAGAAACTATGGATATTCAACAAAGTGAATTTTTACAAAATAAAAATACAACATTCCCATTTTAATGGCATTTTAATAGCAAAATACAGCACAAAATATAAAATTAATTGGAGTTCTCTTCTACCTGATCACAAAGATATGGCAAAGTTGTAAACTATTCTTAGTTTTAAGGCACATATGTTGTACTATAAGATAGTGCACGGAATTTAAACAGTGGCAAATGCATTAGAAACTAAGATAACTACTTTAGCTATGAATTCTGGACTTAGCCTGTTTAAGGTTTGTCATCCACAATCCTCAAAATTACGGGCTTGAGAGTTTTGAAGCTGACATGATTATCGAAAGTAATGATTTAAAATACTATTAAGCGGGTTAATCCCTCTGCAGAATGCAGTAAATTGACAGAGTTTTTAGTTGCATTAGTGTAAGAGAATAATTCTTTTGTCCAATATTTATGTAAAAATAAAAGTCACTTCCCCAGCAGAATGAGCCAAAAAGTTAGATTTTGAAAAACAAAATAATTATTACAATTTATTTCTTCAGAGGATGAGCCTAAATAATGGCTATGGTATTGAAGAGGTCAAATTTTGTTCTTCTTACTTTGTGGCGGAGGTTCGAAATCAACAGGCTGAAGCTTCACAAATGGATCTTCTGGGCCCTCAATATCAACATAAAAACCTGGTGTATCGTGGTAACGAGCTCGATAGCCAAAATCGTTCCGCTCAACTACGCGGGCAAGCAGGAAACCGTATTTTTTTTTATCGTCTTCAGTGTCTACTAGGATATAGCGCCCAATAAATTCCGTCTCACTATTTGATGATGCACATACATCTGTTGAAAGGACATCAGAACTTAAACTCGGCTTCTTCCCACCAGGCTTTAGGCAACGCTTGCTCTGCTGGTCAATCACAACACCCAGAGATCGAGCAATATGCCTGGTAACGGCTTGTCGATCTTTCGCAAAATACCAGTTTATGGCAGTAGAGATTGTTTTTCTTGGTGCCCTAGACAAGCGGTTGTGCGACTCTACGGCATTCGATGATGATGGAATAAGATTCCATTCCTCATCCGTGAAGTCTGAGACTGACTTACAGATCATTTTAAGTCTATTCGCTCGCCTCCACCAGGCAGCCCAGTCCTTATTTCCAGTCCAGTTCAAGCACACCTTGAAGTCCGTTTCCTTCAGGTTTGGGACAATTTGGATTAAAAATTTTTTATGAGGCTTCCCTTCGAGCATGCTAAATAAAGCACTAGCTTCGTCTTCGTTCCTAGCCAAGGGGATCTTGTCTGCAATAGATGTGAACAAAGCTCTTTCCAAAGAAGTTCTGCACAGTTTTTGTAATACCCTATGGTAACTGCGCTTCCAGTGAACAACACATCCTTTAATACGTTGTAATTGGAAAACCCTGTTGCCTAATGCATTTTGCGCTGCAAGGTAACCCTTTTTCTGGGCCTCGCTAAAGTCGGCAACTGCCATGAGGTCAAGTGGCTCAAAATTGGGATATTTTTCCTTTACAATTCGAAAAATCTCAGCAAAAACGGTCTTGTATGCCATTGCAGATAAGTTAGACATAAGGACTCTTGCCACAACCACGTAAGCCATTGTCACTTCATCATACACTCAATATTCAAAAGGTAACGAAAAGGTTGATTCGTGTCGGGATACGTAACGTCAGGCTCACAAAAATCGGCCTTTGCAAGCAGTTCAATGTTCAAATCAAACATCAGGATGCAAAAAACTGTTTCCCTTTTCCAAGGAATATGTTCGTCGGTACTGGCCAGTTGCCTCTTCTATCACTGCATTCACCTTTGCATCGGAATGAATATTCGAATGCAAAATTGCTTTGGCCCGTACATCAACAGTCTCCAACACTTGATCGAGGCCGATTGCAAACTGCTCGCTCATTTTAGTTCTATACGATATTGCCTTTCGAATTCTTGGCAAAGAAGCTGCAGCCATGTTCTTCTCGGCTGGGATATATGTCAGTCCAACTCCACTCTGAACAGCTGCCAAACTGATTGTGGGATCTTTTAATATGGTATCTTCTATGTCACACCTTACTTGTGGAGTCAGGCGGGTTTCTGGTGGCGCTGAGTGGGAATGTCGTCCGTTTGTGGATTCGCCAACCGTTGCAATAAACCATCTTCTATAGTCGTCTTCTTCAGAGGTTTTTATGTATACTATCTTGGCCTTACACTCTTTTTGTGATAAGTGCGAAGAAGGATGTAACAGACAATTATTATTTGAAAAGTAGTTTTGCATCGTGTACTCACATGCTTCTCCAGAGAATTGCTAACTCATGCACATTGGTTTTCCTAATTTTTAGGATGACATCAGATTCTTTACCATTCAGAAATAGCTGAGTCTGTTTGGTGATCACAGGTCCCCTACTTTTCAGAGTTAATTGCAAGAACTTTTTCACAAAATCGGAATCTTTAGCACAGGAGCTATTGTCTGCAAATTTTCTTACATCAAGAATATAGAGAACCTCGTCTTGGCTGTTGTTGGTATAGCCAATATATTTTAAATCTTGTACTGTTGCAAGTCTCCATAGATCTTTCTGCTTTAAGAGCTCAGTACCTTGTCTGATCCTCCTCGTGCTATTTTCTTGTTCTGTTTCTATGTGTCTCTGCTTCTGTCTTTGGCATCATTGTGCACGGTTATTAAAGATATTGGACCTGAGACTGGTAATCTAAGTCTTAATAATTTATTCATAACAGGCACTGTAAAAAAATACTAAACAAAATGCATTTCCAGGTAACCTAAAACAACAGCCTGTCGTAACAAGACAGGCAAGTATTTTTCCATCAGACATACATCCATAAACGTTTGATTCAAAGTCTTCAGTTTGAAAGTTTTTTTGCCAAAGACTTATCTGTCTTGCCAAGCAGAAAAGCAGATAGACGCGTTTCTGCTATTTCACGAATACCTCTGCTTTTGTAAGATGCCAAACACACTTTGTATGTTTTTTAAGTCCTCTGTTTTGTCGTGGGTACTGAAAGAGGACATGCCCATGCAACCTGAGCAGCATTTCCTAATTACAGCCTTGTCATCAGGTACTTCACCAAAATATTTCATTTGGTGTTTGCGCATGCAAATCCTGATATTCCTGCATAGACATATCTCAGGGCCTCCTCAAAGTCAGACACAACGAGATTCTTAGTTTCATCGTCAGAAACAGATTTCTTCCAGAATGTCAAACGCTGTAAATCATGGAATTCGGATATTAGCATCACAGCACTTGAAGCTTCACCGTCCCTACCAGCACGGCCTTGTTCCTGAACCCAGAGTGACAAGTTTTTTGGGATACCTACCCTTATAACTGTCCGAATATTTTTTAGGTCAATCCCAAGCCCATATGCTGGAGTAGCACACAGAATTCTTATTGTTCCATCTAGCATACTAGAGTGGATCTGTTTTTTGTCCGAGCTTGTGGAATTTCCTGTGAAACAAGAGGCAGGGATGCCTTTCTGACTCAAAAATCAACTTAACTGCTCTGCGTCAGATTTATTGCTAAAAATAGGTAATAGCAGGACCTTTTCCTTCGGCTGCTATTGTGGCAACTTGGTTTGCTAGGTTCTCCCACGAAGTTTTCCATTTCGGATGTTCTTTTTTTGAAGGTGGAGGGAGATAACTCTGCAAATATATGGTAACATTTGGTCTATTAACAGAGCCTCTAATCTCTACAGGGTTTTGAAGGTAGTTCCCTCTGAAGCAACAGAATCTGACGTGGAAGAAGCGTTGCTGTTAATGCGATCATTGGAACTCCAGGTTTTACCAGCCGTATTTCAGACATTTTCCCGAAGGCCTTTCTGAAAGCTCTCCACTCATCAAAAAGGTGGCATTCATCAAATAAAAACTAAACTAGTAACCTTAGATGCATCTTTATCAGAGTGACATTAGTTTTGATATATCCATCCGACATATCAGTACTCATAAATGTTTCTGGGGTGCCTAAAAGTATTATCGGGTTTGTAGCTGATTGTTCCGTGATTTCAATCTCTTGTCTGCGGTACTCATCACCTGAAATATTAGCTCCTACTTCATAAACTACTGCACCTTTACTTTTCAGAAACTGAAACTGGTCCATTCTTATAGCAAGAGTAGGTACAATGACAAGCGTGATGCCGTTCTTCATGATTGCTGGGACTTGGTAACAAATTGATTTGCCTGAACCTGTACCGGCTACCACTAAAACATCTTTCCCTTTTGTTGTCGCATTTATCGCTGCAAGTTGGAACCGCCGCAAAGTTTTTATCCCGAACTGGTCTACAGCAAGGCCTGCTGCCACTACTCTTTTCTCTCCTTCTGGCATAAGTTCTTCAGGTATACTGAACAACGTCAGGTATACGTAAAATATATATGATAGTAATAATCACATCGATTAGTAAACGAAATCTGCAGTTAGAAGAGAAGTCCTATCAATCGGATGATTCTTTGATGCATTAACAAGAAGAAGACACTGAACTCACGCTATAATTTCCTAATTCAGTTGAAATTACTGATTTGCTACCTCATTACTAAAAACTAAAGAGTAAACTAAAGGATGCTAATGAACCAAATTCAAAAAGGTCAAAGAGGCTAGCTTCCGCCTTCGCTTTGAAAAGAATTAAACAATATATAGTTTTATTTTGATTTTGTATTTACACTATTGTTTTAAATTATTTTAGTTTAGTTTTATTACTGATGACGGTCACTGCATATGTGACCGAAATATCTGGTATTTTTGTGAATTTCTATCACTGTTGTCATCATCACTGTCTATTAAAAGGATTTTATCCCTATTTGAACTTTTATTTATCGTCATGGAAAGGCAGTGTGGTCTCCAAAATTATATACGTCATATTTAAATACAAACCTGCCACGTGTTGGGGCCCAGAAGAAACCAGGTACTATATATATAAATAAATATATATATATATATATATATATATATATATATATATATATATATATATATATATATATATATATATATATATATATAATATATATATATATATATATATATATATATATATATATATATATATATATATATATATATATATATATATATATATATATACATATATATATATATATATATATATATATATATATATATATATATAGTATATATATATATATATATATATATATATATATATATATATATATATATATATATATATATATATATATATATATATATATATATATATATATATATATATATATATATATATATATATATATTATATATAATATATATATATATCTATATATATATATATATATATTATATATATATATATATATATATATATATATATATATATATATATATATATATATATATATATATATATATATATATATCTATATATATATATATATATATATATATATATATATATATATATATATATATATATATATATATATCTATATATATATTATATATTTATATATATATATTATATATATATATATATATATATATATATATATATATATATATATATATATATATATATATATATATATATATATATATATATATATATATATATATATATATATATATATATATATATAATATATATATATATATATATATATATATATATATATATATATATATATTATATATATATATATATATATATATATATATATATATATATATATATATATATCTATATATATATATATATATATATATATATATATATATATATATATATATATATATATATATATATATATATATATATATATATATATATATATATATATATATATATATCTATATATATATAAGGCAAAACTAAATTCCATCAAGTCAAAACGTAAAAAATACCTTTAGTACTGTTCTAATATCTGTAAAACACGCGAAAAATGAAGTTTGGTTAATGCTAATGAAATAAAACAAAATATGATGAGAATATAATAATTTATGAACAAAATTAGGGTTTATATTTCCACAATAAGGGGGGGGGTAAAGCATAGCATATATTAAATACGTAGCCTAACCTAACTTAGGTATCTTTCTTCCCCCTAAATCCCCAAAAACAAAAGTTTAAATATTGTAAACGCAGTGATAAATCACTGTTTGCAATCCTCAGCATAGGAAATCTCCATTGAAAAAACCTGCTTGACTAGTTTCTATATATATATATATATATATATATATATATATATATATATATATATATATATATATATATATATATATATATATATATATATATATATTATATATATATATATATATATATATATATATATATATATATATATATAAGGCAAAACTAAATTCCATCAAGTCAAAACGTAAAAATACCTTTAGTACTGTTCTAATATCTGTAAAACACGCGAAAAATGAAGTTTGGTTAATGCTAATGAAATAAAACAAAATATGATGAGAATATAATAATTTATGAAGAAAATTAGGGTTTATATTTCCACAATAAGGGGGGGGGGGGGGGTAAAGCATAGCATATATTAAATACGTAGCCTAACCTAACTTAGGTATCTTTCTTCCCCCTAAATCCCCAAAACAAAAGTTTAAATATTGTAAACGCAGTGATAAATCACTGTTTGCAATCCTCAGCATAGGAAATCTCCATTGAAAAAACCTGCTTGACTAGTTTCTTTAGCATCTTTGCTGTACAATGCCTCGCGTGTTTTACAGATATTACAACAGTACCAAACCTTTTACCAACGAAGTATGACATCATCATGGGATTTAACATAAAGAAATATATTATTAGGACCAAACCCAAGACCATGATGAGGTGGAGTGTATTGTCACAAAACCAATCATGACATATGGAAAAAGAATTAAATGTAGATAGAATGGAATGGTACTACTTTTACTTGTTCAGAATGTTTTCTTAGGAGAGGCCAACCAAAAATACTTACCAACAGTACCTGCAAGATTTCTCTTCTGTTAATTTAGGTCTGTTGATACCAGAAGTAGCAAGTTCTCTTATTTTCTCAGTATATGCCTAAAACTACTTTTTCTTTATTGCAAGTCAATTCATCGTACCCTTCTTCTTTGTGTACTTATGACTAAATCTGTGAAGTGATACTCTGGGAATTTAATATCTTTGTAAAAATGAAATGCATCCTGTCAAATCAGGAAGAGTAACTAACTCATGCAAAGGAAACTAATACATTTCCTCTGTCGGTGCATAAAAAACCGCGCTTCTGAAGTGAACATTTGTGAAGAAAAGATCCATGGTTGGATATTTGAAATTTTCTCTTAAGGGAAGGTGAAGTCACTAACTAGGCCGCTATTATTGCATCTGTCTTAGACCCATGATTGTCTGGATATATATCCAACTAGGAGGATAAGTAAATTCCATTATACAGTTTTGGGATAATATCCAACTAGCCAGATAAATTGTTTCTCTTAGGCACAGCAAGAATATCTAACTAGGTGGATAATAATGTAGCTTTGTGTTTTCTGATATATATCCAACTAGGCAGATAAGAAGATTCTCTAAGCAGTTTTGGGTTAATATCTAACTAGCCAGATAAATTGTTTCTCTTTGGCACAGCATGAACATCTAACTAGGTGGATAATACCAAGTCTTAACATTCCTGATAGGCTAGGCTATATATCCAACTAGGAGGATAGTAAATTCTATTAGGCTATGCAGTTTTGGGATAATATCCAACTAGCCAGATAAATTGTTAGGCTACTCTTAGCCAGAGACAATATCTACCTAGTGGATAATAATCTTCCTTAGCGTTTCTGATAAATATCCAACTAGGCAGATAAAAAGATTCTCTAAGCAGTTTGGGGTTAATATCCAACTAGCCAGATAATTTATTTCTCTTAGGCACAGCATGAACATCTAACTAGGTGGATAATACCAAGTCTTAACACTCCTGATATATATCCAACTAGGAGGATAGCCTAAGTAAATTCCATTAGGCTATGCAGTTTGGGATAATATCCAACTAGCCAGATAAATTGTTTCTCTTAGGCACAGCAAGAATATCTAACTAGGTGGATAATGCTGAGTCTTGGATCTTCTGATATATCCACCAAATTAGATGTTTCATGCTATGTCTAAGAGAAAAAATTGTCTGACTAGTTGGATATTATCACTAGTTTGTATGAAGAATTTACTTATCTGTCTAGTTAGATATATATCAGAAGCATTAAGTTAAAGTATTATCCACCTAGTTAGAGATATTAAGTTGGCTCTTATGCTTTATTGTATTTGGCTAGCAAGATAAAGCTATTTTTCTTAAAATTTTAATTATTTTCCTAGTTGGATAATTTCTTATTTGCTTAGAAGGATTTTTCAGATAGCTAACTAGTTGGATAATTTTGGCAATAACTAAGTGTGGTTGGATATTATTTTTACATTCTATAGAATAGAAATTTTTAGATATTATCCATTGGGTATACTCCCGAAATTCATTTCCAATAGAAATGCTTATTATATTTGTAATCAGCATAAAAAAAGGCATCAAATGGTGTATTCACTTTATTTGAAACTCAATAATATGATTTGGTATATATTGACCAAATTGTTTTCAGCTTCACAACTTTGCTCAATCCCAATTTATAAGGTTTCAAAGATATGCAAATACATTTCCTAAATTCTGGAAATAAAACATTGATATGGCTTAAAATTCTGCTCAAATAACTGAAATTGCATTTTTAGAGCAAAAGCCAGAGAAAAAGAAACTGATAACTGAAATTAAGGTAAAATGTTGTTTTGTCAAATTTCAATGGGTAAAGACCTGTCATGTAGGCAAATTTCAGGACCCTCTAGAGGGAGAAGGAGTGGAGGTAGGTACTTCAAAATACCTTCCCAGGGCATTCTTTGACCTATAGACCCATACCTGAAAGTTTCATTTTCCTAACCTAAACCCATTCCAAGATAGCCTAAAGTAGAATTTACAAAATGATTATATATACTCGTAATCAGCATAAAAAAAGGCATTGAATGGTGCATTCACTTTCATCCTAACTCAATAATATGATTTGGTAGAACTTTACCAGAAGTCGTCTCTGAAAGTGGTAAAAAAAGCTCCATTTGACAGCTCAATGACTTAAATATAATAAAGAATGCATATCCCTGAGCTGTAGGCTAACTAACTTCCTTCTATTTCACCAAACGTGGGCTTTGACTCACTCTGTGAGTTGATTTGAGCTACTGAAACTTATCCCTTCCAAACAGTGTTTCCACTTATCTTTTCCAACAATCTGTAAAATCTTGACCATTTTTTGGGAGAAAATCGGGAGACGGCTCTCAGGATTTGGGAGAAAATTGGGAGATGGATCTCAGGATTTAGTAGAAATTTTATTTTTTTTTGTATTTTGTATTGAGTTTTTGGAGGTGTTTGAGCGATTTGAGTATAAAGTACCACATTCTAAATGTTTGGAGTGCAGATTTACTGGAGCCAGCTCCAATTCCGGAAAGAAAATTCATCGATCAACGTTGTCAAACATGACAAAAGGAAGCAGCTAGAAGCTTGAAATGTATTTAATTTTGAAACTAAGTGCAGTTATATTTCATTCAGACCCTAAAGCTGTTTAATTAAGTCATTTTTCTTTAACAACCCCTACTTTTTTTTGCCCTTTCAGATTCCATACGACAGCCCACTAAGTTCAGGACTGGGACAGAAAATTTGGACAAGTTACGGACACTAGGCCTTTGACCATTGAGTCTGAGTTGAGCGGATAATATTTTTACCACCATCCCTAGAGGTATTCACAAATGATAAAGAGAAAACTCAAAGTCGTAGCTCATTAGTATTGATATAACTGAAAAAATAAGTATAAGAAATAGTATAACTTTCAGATACATATACCAAATTACATTCATAATCTGTGTCTATCGCATGGCTTTTTATGTGAGCAGCCACCTCTGATCATGCAGTAACTCAGCTGTGCTGGCATACGCTACTACTCCTTTTAGCCTCTTTCTGAGGGGCTGGTCAACCGTCAGTGTGTCTGCTGTAACTCCGTCTCGTTTCATTTGAAGTTTTGTCTGAATTGTGGAAGCCAAAGTTATTGTTACCAAATGATTCCTTCTGTCCGTCTTTACTTCTTGAGTAAGCTGAACAGTCTTTCTGAAGCTTTGCTCAAAAACAGCAAGGAACACAAGTATTGTACAAACATTGCCAAGTTTGGTTTCCATGGTGGTCCTTCGCACTCAAAGCCGATTTCCAGTAATCCACAGCTGTCAGTGTCACTGTTTAAATCATTATCGAAATGTTCCCACTATTCTTCATCAATGGCGCTTTTTTGACACTTTTTTTCATCTTTCCTTTGCGGTTTTTATGTTTATAATACACTGACAGGCCCTGGCGGACTATAGTCGTCACTTTCTACTTACCCAATCTTACTTTTATCAGTAACATTTTTATGCAGCATATTTTTCAGGAATGGGACTATTTTTGTCAACCAGCAAAAATGGTAAATTGTTTTCAAAATGCTTCAATTTTTGTCTCTGTTTCTTGTATTGGATCATTTGAGGACAACCCTTCAGTTCTACAGAGCAACTGCAGACAAAGTCTAATTTTGTCATATTTATTTAAATTTGTAGTAACTTTGGATCATTTTTGAACCTACTGAATCAGCTGGAACCACATAGTGCTAGTTCCCATCTTCTTGGTGCAAGCCAACACCTGCTGTTAGTTTATGAATTGAAAATAATTAGTTAATTACAAACCTTGAAGGTACTTAAGAGATCAAAAACAGAAAATCAATGCAACCACAGTGAAATGGATAATGGGCAATGTTCATACCTATGCAATAAATTCAAATCGCGGTGCCTCAAGTGCCTGGGACGTTAGGAAAAATACCTAAAACACCACAGGCAATGGCCAGGTAAAAAAAGAATGACCACAAAGTAGAATGTTCTGGGCATTAAGTTTTCTGGAGAATTTCGGTAAATTCGGTATCTTCTTTTTTTTGTCGGGAGATTAATTAGAAATTCGGGAGATCTCCCAAAAAATCGGGAGAAGTGGAAACACTGCTTCCAAATAGGTTTTAAATTTCAATTGCTTATTTCTTCCTAATAAAGAACACATACAAGTAAATATGAGCCTCTCCTCTATAGAAGAATGGAACGTGGAAAATTCAGCTCCTTCTTCTAATTAACAGCAGGCGGGCTTTTCAGTAAACTATTTAGCCCTTTTCCTTTTGCTTCACTCTGTGGGCTACAGAGCTACTGGCTCCATTGCCTAAAAATTTTTAGATATTTTCAGACATCTTTCAGTAGATCTTTCGACTCTAGGAGTTCAAATATAAGATGATAGATGTCAATTTCTATGCTCTGTGTGCAGGTATAGTTGGCTAGGCTCTTGGCTGATAGTGAGATTTTGTGGTGTTTGAAGCATTTTAACAGTTTACAAAGCAAAGTATGTTGTGCAGACGTCAGCATATTACATTCAAACAGGCAAAGGTCAATTGTTTCATTATTCATATTACAATGTCTGCAAAGAGGGGACAAGGGAATTGAACCACTTGAATTAGAAAACTTATACGAGAATGCAAGCAAATTTAGTCCATTTGTTCCGTAACGAATTCTATGATAAATTTTAGAAAAATACTTATTGGGAAAGGGGGAAAGGATAGGATTAATCTTATTAAAATTAATATCTGATAGTCTCCATCGGTAAATATCTCTAATCGGGATTGGTCTCCCACTTGGCTGGTCAATATTTATAGCATTTTTTTGCCATTTTATCAACCTGATGATTACCACTTATACCAGAGTGGCAAGGAATGTACTGAAAGTAAGTTCTTATGCCACTTGAAGCAAGATTATCCATAATACTGAGACAATGATAAGTGTCAATGTCCAACTTATACTGAGGAGCTGACACCAGCATCTCATGGCTTGAGAAAGAGTCAGAATATACTATAATATTTTTTGAATTTGCAATCAAAGGTTGGTTTCCTTAAGGTGTTCTAATGTCATGATTGTGGCATTTAACTCAGCAGACATTATAGATACATTATTATATAATCTTTTGCCCATTGCAATTTTCAGTGGTGCGGAAGGAAAGCACCACTTGCTACCTTCTCATTCATTTTTGACCCATCAACAAATATTTGAAAGTAGTTTTTATAAGTAATTATATTAAGTTCAGCAAATTTTTTTGGACAAAAGCAATAGGGGTTAAATCTTTATTCCACTTTGAGAAATCAGTATTTATTATGGGAATTGACCAATTCCATGGAGGGGGTGGTTGCGAGAAAGTAGGTGCAATAGACTTTGCCAGTATGGGGAACTTCTTCTGAATATTGGCATTTTTATCTGCATGGCTGAGTTTCTTAACCAATTATATAGGGTGTGTGAGCTATTTGATTCAATTTTTGTAAGATATTTTGTCAAGAGAAAGCTACGTCTCTCCCTTTTTTGTTGTTAATTCACTCTCCATGAGCAGAAACTTGGTGCTTGTGGGTTTCCTGAGACCAAATATGAGACGTATTATATCATTTTGTGTTGTTTCAATTTTTTGCATCTAGCTCTTTGCAAATGCACCATAGACGATGAGCCTATAGTCAATATGGGGTCTTATATGTGATTTATAAAACTGGAGTAAGGTTTTCTCCTTTCCTCCCCAGGGTGTGGAAAGAAGTTTTTTTAGTATGTTTGTTTTTCTATAGAATTTTTTTTATTGTGTTTGAAATGTGGAGGTGGAAATTAAGTTTTTGGTCAAGCATGAGACCTAGGTAATTAATATGATTATCTTCTGGAATAGTTATTCTATTTAGAGTTAGTTTTTGCATTTAAATGGTTCTGCTTTCAGTGAAATTGGATTATTTTTGACTTGGTAGGTGCAATGGGTAAATCTGAATGTTGAGAGAATTTTTCAAATTGGAAAAGTGACTTTTGCAGATTTGACTGTGTTATCTCAAAGATATTGCCAGATGACCATAGCACCAGATTGTCAGCATATTGTCGATTCGTGTGGAGAAGGTTCATGTCCCAGAGATATAGGGCAAAGAGGAGGCAACTGCGGACTGCTCCCTGAGGTAGGCCTTTGGATATTGTCTTTTGGGGTGAAGAGGCTGAACCAACACAAACAATGAAACTTTGCACTTCTATGAAAGATTTTATAAAAGATATTAGCTGGGGGGGGTAGTCCAAGGTTTGCAAGTTTGTTTAAAAGGATTTGGTGGTTCATATTGTCATATGCCCCTTCAAAATCTAGGAAAACTGCGACTAGGACATTATTTTTTTAGAATGATTCATTTATTGCATTTGTTAGCAAAATGAAAGCATCTGTTGAGGAGTGGTGTTTCCTGAATCCAGTTTGAGTGTGGGGGATCATGTTGTTTTTTTAACAAACCAGAGGAGTTGGTAATAGATCATTTTCTCCATTATTTTCCCCATCACAGGAGTAATCATTATGGGCCTATAGGACTCAGGGTTACATTTGGGTTTATTTTTCTTTAGGATTGGTAGGAGGGACGAGCATTTCCATGTATTGGGGAACATAGAAGATGCCCAAGCGTGATTATAATAATTTAGCAGTTCCTGTTTGTATGAAGGGGTGAGATTCTTTATCCATGTAGGGTGTATACTGTCATAGCTGCCGCTAGTTTTTGGTCCTAATATGTTGTATTGCATATTCATTTCTTGGATTGAAAATGGACTAGTTATATACTTGGATCCTGGGTGTGGTTGGTAACTTGGGTTCATAGGAATTGGGGACATTTTGCTTTGATTATTTGATGTTAGCTTATTAACAAAGAGAGTTGCAAATAGCTTAGCTTTTTCATTATCATTGTCATAATGGGTATTATTATGTATAAGCTCATACAGGAGTGGGTTGGAGGAAGGCTTTCCACAGATGGGGCTTATGATTTTATGTATAATTGGCTCATGTGTTTCTCTGGAGAGATTATTTGCAAAATTATTCCAGTAGCTATATTTAGCATCTATTATTGTCCTTTTTAGATTAGATTCTGCTTGTATTTTTTTTTAAATATGTTGTAGGTGATGGTTTTTTTTGTGAATTCTCTCCTAGCTGCTTTTTGTTCTCCATTTATTTTGGCACTCATTTGTCCACCATGCTTTGGGAATGTGTTTAGGGAAGGTTTTCTTGGGTTTTGTCCTAGGGATAGCAGGATTAGCTGTATTTATTAGTAAAGATGTCAAGACTTCAGCATGTGTGTTAACTGTTATGTTTGAAATGTATGAATTTTGGGCTAAACTTGTTAATTTCATCATTTAGCTTATTTGGAACATAGCCCAATTTGCATTAGTGTTGATATATTTGGAGGTATGTGATAGGGTTATCACATAGGGTTCATGTGTTTCTCTGAAGAGATTATTTGCAAAATTATTCCAGTAGTTATATTTAGCACTACTTATAGTCCTTTTTAGATAAGATTCTGGTTGTAATTTTTTAAAATATGTAGTAGGTGATGGTTTTTTTTAAGAATGTTCTCCTAGGTGCCTTTTTTTGTTCTCCATTTATTTTGGCACTCATTTGTCCACCATGCTTTGGGAATGTGTTTAGGGAGGGTTTTCTTGAGTGTTGTCCTGGGGATAGCATGATTAGTTGTATTTATTAGTAAAGATGCCAAAACTTCAGCATTTGTTTTAACTATTGTGTTTGAAATGCATGAATTTTGGGTGAAACTTGTAATTTCATAATTTTGCTAATTTTGGAACATAGGCCAATTTGCTTTAGTGTTGATATATTTAGATGTATGTGATAGGGTTTCAGCAGGTTCATTTAGGGAGCAAACTATGGCGAAGTGATCAGTACTTAGACTATCAATTTTATTTATATAAATTTTATTCAAATATTTAATGACACAATTTGTAGGTCAATTATAGAGAAGCTGCCACTTTTGGGGTTGAAATATGTATTCAGGTTTGAGGGGTAGCAACAGCTAATTCAATATTATTTGAAGTCATACGCTCAATGAACTTAGCAGCTTTATTTGCTGATTTATTCCCCTACAAAAGGCTGTGGGCATTGAAATCTCCACAAATAATGAAATTTTTTTAAGATATTAGAATTATTTATATTGTTGAAGAAATCCATGGCATCCGTAGTTTGGCCATTAGGGTTGTAGAAGCTTATTATGTAAGTTTTTCTATTATTCAGCCAAACACTGATACCAATTTTATCAACTTCATTTACAAAATCTGGAAAGTTTATGCCACAGAATTTCATATTATGAAATTCTAATAAAAAGGAGGTGACACTCACCTCCTTTTCTCTCTGATGATCTATCCTTTTTCAGGATAGTATATCCTAGACTTAATTTGCTGATTTTGGGTTGAATAAGTTTCCAGGAGGCAAGCAATATTGATGGATTAATTATTCATAAAAGATACTAGTTTATCTAGCTTATTTTCTGTGAGTGATCTTACGTTCCACTGGAGTATTGATATGTGTCATGTTGTTGATTTATTTTTCGTATGACTGTGTATCAAAGTTCAGCTTTGTTAATAGTAAAGCAAGATCTTTTTTTTGCTTGAATGAGCATATCATCAGTGATGTAGATTTTTGCCAGTTCTGCAATGATTTTTGTTTTCTGTAATTGATGTATATTAATGGCCTGAACTGCATTACAGTTTAGAATGAATAAGCATATATTTGGGAATTGCATGTTTAGTTGTGCATCCTGTTTGTCAGTTAAGGGATTAATTCCTGGTAGTGTTTCTGGTTTGTTTCTTCTTAGGAGGGGGGGGGGGCCAGGCAGACCTCATCTCACTGGACAGGAAGGCTTGTAACTTGGTGATTCTTTCTGATAGATATGAGCTAGGGGGCTTAAAGGATGGTGTTTTATAAGGGGTACTTGATGCATTGGGGGCGTTTGACTTGGGGGTTTTGGTTGGTTTCATTATGGGCTTTATTTGGTATGGTTGGGCAGCATTTGTTCCATAGCTGCAAAGAGGTATGGAATGGCCCTCTGTTGCTATTTGGAGTGTTAGTGCTCTTTTCTTATATGCAGGGCATAGTGATTTATTGGTAGATTTATGTGGGCCTTTACAATTGATACATGTAGGCTGAGTGTTGTTGCAAGTTGTCAACTCTTTAGGATGGGATGCTTTACAATTACTACACGCTAGGAGAATTTGATTGCATTTGTTTGTTGTGTGTCCCAGTTTGAGACATTTCTGGTACTGGATAGGCTTTGGTTTGCATTCCTTGTGTGGTTTGATTTTCCCAAATAGGGATAACTTTTTTGGGATATAAATTTTTCCTTCAGTCTAAATTAGAAAGATCTACTTGTTTTTAGAACATTAGAGTTAGGTTTACCAAGTTGGGTAACATCTTCAACTGGGATTGTGTTGCCAGCCCTATCTGAGAGCCCTTCTTTTAACTCCTGAATTGGTATTTCTAGGGGAACATTATATACTACTATTTTTGTTTGGGATTGTTTTGGGTTCCATTTAGATGAATTAATTGGAATATTCAGAAGAGATTTTAGATTAAGTATTATATCTGCTGATTTCTGATCTTGGACAGCTATTAGCAAAGATCCATCACGGTGAATTTTAGGAGGATTTTGAGTCCAGCCTGAGGAGGATTTTGAGTATGGCCCTGAGGAGGATTGGTCAGCGTTGTCACTCTGACCATTTGGTTTTTACTATTTTTGGGCGATAAAATTTACTAGATTGGCTTCCGTTTTACTAGATGTTGCCAAAAACGTGCGTGTGTCGCGGCTTTCACCGCGACACGCGCATTGGCGTGAGAAAGCAAGCAAATACTTTTGTCATCAAAATGAAAACAAAACTAAAAAGTAGCTAGTGCGTATTTTTTTTATGCTTGTGTGACATCTTAATATGATTTCTTTTGGCCATTTGGCTTATTTGCCTTCAAATATGTAGAAAATGTGCTCCTAGTTATTCATTAGGTCCAAACAGTTTCTTCCAGATTCCTAATTTTCGACAGGCTTGGCCTCACTCCATAGTTTTAACCAACTTTTCTGAAAGTTTTTTAGTTTCAGTATATACTTACAACTAAGCTTCACAAAAATTTCAGGTACACAAAAAAAAAACGACAACGAAAAATGAAATTCAAAGTAAAAAACAACAATAATAAAGTCTGATTTGACAGACCAAATTCGACTGTTTCAAAGCTTAACCGCCAGTCCTGCACCCTCTTCTGTTTCCCAGGGACCGGGTTCGTTCGCGTTCATCTTCCATTTTCTGCATCTATCAATCGGAGCGGGCGGAATATCCCACTCAAAAACACGTCTTGTGTTTCTGAGGCAGGTTTGCTTGGAGTGCATGAAAGCTCCAACTGTGTCGATATTTAATTGGTTTCGCCCAGTCGCCTTGATAATATTTAAACTGGGAAACTGCCGCTCTGCACCAACTGAAGCATGGGACAAAGCACAGAGGGTCAACATAAACTTGGGGAACACTCAGAACATGGCTTTCCCGCTACCATCTTTCAGTTTGGTAAGCCTCTTCCAGAATGTAGGAGGACACTCTAAATCTGATTCTGATACTATTTCTGAAATAAACTCACTTCGGATTTGAATTTCCCCGTACTCACTATTAAGGTCCTCCAGCATCTTCATCCTCTCCCTCTCCTTTCTGCAGTCTCTAACAGTAACATGTTTGTAGAAGAGGGAAAAGTGACATAGTTTAGTTGCTCATAGCTTTCAGTGGATCCAGAAGTTCTAAAGATGTAAGAACAGGGTCATCCAGTCTTATCCTAGTACGGATCTGCTTATTAAGTTCAATAAGATAAGCAAGGCAGGCTTTTCGAATAGCTTGCACCCAGTGACGTCGATCTTCCACTGACAGGCTTTCAAGGTGCAACTCGGTATTCCTCCCAAGTCTAACATTTTCAAGCTTCAAAAAGTTTTCAGGACTGCTCACGTTCAGGGAAGTAAAGTTACCTTTGAGCTTCTCAGGACGAAGGAAACACAGCAGAGTAGACAAGTAAAGCTCATGGGTACGTCTCAAAAGGCAATAAATCCTTGCTCCGCATGACTGGAACTTAAGGTTGAACTTGTTGATCTTTGCCAGTATATACGAGAGGAAGTACAAGTAGGCCTGATTCACGCCTATATCTATTGCACTTAGCTGCTTTTTGGCTTTATCTTTTGTAGAGCTGTTCGACGATGTTAGGGACAACTCTGTCAGATATAAATACAAGGCTGGTCACTGTTCAAGTAATCTGTTAATTCTGGCTTCAAGCGACAACCAGCGCGTGTTGCTAATCTGCAGAAGTCTGTGGTTGGCAATTTCACAAAACTCCTGGAAAACCTTCAGTTCCAACTGTCTCTTAGGGCTTGCGCTTATGAAGTTGATGAGTTCCTTCACGAAAATTTCGACTTCAGCGAGGCCGTTTTTTGCGCCCCGTATTGACCAACGCATTATCAAGACCAAGCCCAATCATATTTTTTAATGAACATCAACTTTCTTAAAGTACTTTTTCAGAAGATCCTTTTGCCCACTTGCAGTTGCGTCGTCCACCTTTAGTAGTGCCAGGAATTCTACCCTCAAGGTATTCTCACTGTCTACATACTTCACAATAACAACTAGGGACTTTTATCTGATCTGTCTGTACTTTCGTCAGTGATTATTGAAAAAGGTTCTTCTGAAGAACAGATGCTAAAGTGTCCTTGCCATGAAATCCTATAACATTTTTATTAATGCCAGTCAATTTAGTTTGCTTCATTTCAGTATGTTTGGCTGTAGCTGAATCCCAAAAAGACTTTTTCAAAACGGGAACAAAGTATCAATTTTTGTCAAAGGATATCTTCAGCTGCAACCCATGCTGCAAGGCGTAATTCAGCAGCTGGCACCATCCTATCACTGTTCTCTCTTTTTCTTGCCTTTGCTCGTTTCCAACTGCTCCCTCAACTGTCAGTTGTCCCAATGCTGCTTTTAAGTTCTTCTTATGGAGCTAACTAGTTGCGTGATTCTTCATGACAGTCAAACTTCTTGTCAGTTTTTGCTCACAGTATCTGCAACAGGCCTTTTTGCTTCCGTCTGGTGATTGAATAAGGAAAGGTTTCAGCACTGAATCAGTCAACCACTCTGATCAAAACTTCTGTGCATAGTGCATCTTCTTAGACTTGTGACCAACAGACTTCCCACGTGTCTCTGAGTCCTCATCCAGATCAATTGTGGCAGATTTAGATGCAATTTCATCGGATTCCTGCAAAACACTGCTTTCCAAAATTGCTATTGATTCTTGAACACAGTCCAGCCCAGTTTGCTAATGATGCTGATTAGCAAGATTAGCTATCCCTATAGTGTAGGGAGCCTGATAGAACCAGAATAGACAATAAAAAATGAGTTGTTCATATCCTGTATCTACTGGACAGCATCTCTGTAACTTTACAGTACATGTTACGGAATAACATAGATTGAGAAATGAGTTGTTTTTGGTTAATTTCAAATATAGGATGATAATGATATATTTAGGAAATAATCATTCCATTTGACTCAGAGTTTAATGCTGTATCCAAATATAGCCATCATTTCCAGTGGAAACTCATCCTCTAGATTCTATAAATCAAGCTTTTAAGGGGCACAAAGAGATTCAAGGGTGGGTTGCAGGGTTGTAAATGTGGTGGCCTAGACCCTGAACTCCAAGTAAGCCAAAAACTAAACTGAAAATAGGGTTTTCTATCTGAGAATCTAGAAACTCCAGGCTTTTAAAATTTCTGGAATTAATTTCCACCAGAAATGATTGTTATATTTGGACAGGGGATTGAATTTGGTAAAATTCTACTTTAGCTACTTTTGGCTGTCTTGGAAAGGGGTTAGGTTAGGAAAATGAAACTTTCAGGGTTTGGGTCTACAGGTTAAAGTATGTCTGGGAATGTATTTTGAAGTATTTAGCTCCACTCCTTCTCTCTCTAGAGAGTCCTGAAATTTGCCCACATGGCAGGTGTATACCCATTGAAATTTTGACAAAAGAATATTTTACCTTAATTTTCAGTTATCAGTTTCTTTTTCTTTAGCTCTGAAAAAATGAAATTTAAGTTATTTGAGTAGAATTTAAGCCATATCAATGTTTTATTTTCAAAATTTAGGAAATTTATTAGCATATCTTTAAAACCTTATAAAGCGGGATTGAGCAAAGTTGTGAAGCTGAAAACAATTTTGTTGTAATTCATTTAAGCAGAAGATCTATTTTGCAAGGTTTCACTTCTATAACTCATAGATTTTTAAAGGTCATCAAAGGTCAGGACCAACTAGAAGGAGAAATGGCGGTAGGTACTTCAACATACCTTACCGGAAATATTTTAGCCTGTAGACCCATCCCTGAAAGGGAGCATTACAAGGAAATACAACTACCCAAGAGGAGACTAAAGAGAAGGATAAGCAAAACTAGGATGAAGTTATCTCCTGGCTCCCATCTCCGGGTTTATCTCCCTGACCTAAAATTGCTTACCCTGTAGCTCTGAAAATAAAAATCATCCTTAAAAAAACTGCTGCCACTTACAGCTCTCAACTGATACCAAATTTTTGAATTTTTTTGCTGTTTTTGATATTTTACTTAGAAGTACAAATATAAGCGTGAACTTAAAATTAATGGCTGAAATATTTTTTTTTTTGACAGAATTTTTCATTTTTATTTGGAATTCCTTTGTTAGGAGCTTTCAAATGAGGTGTTACATGACTATATTTTTAAAAAAAAATATTATTTTAACTGTTAGGCCTATTGAGGTGGAGGCAAACTAATTTTGTTGCTTCATTTTTTATTCAAAAGCTATCAATCAGCACATCATTCAAAAGCTATCTTTCTTCTAAACATGTTTCAAAGGTTATTTTCCACATCAAACCTAAAAGGGCCCCATAAATCCTCTTTTGCCTCCCATCTCCCCTTTCCTTCCAAACCCCCTTTCCTTCCCCCTTCCTTTCCTTCCTCCTTGTCAAAACAAGTAAAATGAAAATTCGTAAAGAGATTTGTTTATAGTAAGATATATCTTAAATGGAGAAGTTTTCATTGCCTAGGAATGTCCTAGCTCCATAAACCCCCTACCCCTGAATATAAGTACCTCCCAAAGAAAAATATGACAAATTTAAATTTGATTCAAAAACTATTGGATAAAACTTGGATATTTAAAATCTTTATGCCAGGAGCTTTCAAATGAGGTGTTGCAATAATATATTCAATTATATTTTATCTTTACTGTTAAAGAGGTAGTCTAGAGGTAGGCCAAATGAGGTCTTTCTTTTTTTGTCAAAGCTTATGAAACAGCACATCATTTGAAAACTATCCTTCTTATGAACATGTTCCTAGCGCTGTTTTCTACATTAAACCTAAAAGGGCCACACGTATCCTCTTTCGCCTCCCATCTCCCTTTTCCTCTCAAACCCTCCATGTCAAAACAAGAAAACTGAAAGTTCGTAAAAAGATTTGTTATAGTAACATACATCTTAAATAGAGAAGTTTTCATTGCCCAGGAATGTCCTAGCTCCATAAACCACCCTACTACCCCTGAATATGAGTACCTCCCAAAGAAAAACATGGCAAATTTAAATTTGGTTCGAAAACTATTGCATAAGACTTAAATATTTAAAATCTTTATGTCAGGAGCTTTCAAATGAGGTGTCCCATGACTATATTCAATTATATTTTATTTTTTATCGTTATGGAGGTAGTCTAGAAGTAGACCAAATGAGGTTTTTTTTGCTTTTTGTCAAAACTTATCAAACAGCACATCATTTGAAAGCTACCCTTCTTCTGAACATGTTTCTAGTGTCGTTTTCTGAAACAAATCTAAAAGGGCCGCACAAATCCTCTTTTGCCTCCCATCTCCCCTTTCCTCTCAAACCCTCCACGTCAAAACAAGAAAAATGAAAATTCGTAAAGAGATTTGTTATAGTAAGATATATCTTAAATAGAGAAGTTTTCATTGCCCAGGAAAGCCCTAGCTCCATAAACCCCCCCCCCTAAATATAAGTACCTCCCAAAGAAAAACATGGCAAATTTAAATTTGGTTCAAAAACTATTGGATAAACTTGGATATTTAAAATCTTTATATCAGGAGTTTTCAAATGAGGTGTCGCATGACTATATTCAATTATATTTTATCTTTACTGTTACAGAGGTAGTCTAGAGGTAGGCCAAATGAGGTCTTTCATTTCTTGTCAAAGCTTGTCAAACAGCACATCATTTGGAAGCTATCCTTCTTCTGGACATGTTTCTAGCGTTGTTTTCTACATTAAACCTAACAGGGCCACACAAATCCTCTTTTGCCTCCCATCTCCCCTTTCCTCTCAAACCCTCCATGTCAAAACAAAAAAAATGAAAGTTCGTAAAAAGATTTGTTGTAGTAACATAAATCTTAAATGGAGAAGTTTTCCTTGCCTAGGAATGTCCTAGCTCCATAAACCATCCTACACCTAAATATAAGTACCTCCCAAAGAAAAACATGGCAAATTTAAATTTGGATCAAAAACTATTGGATAAGAGTTGGATATTTAAAATCTTTATATCAGGAGTTTTCAAATGAGGTGTCGCATGACTATATTCAATTATATTTTATCTTTACTATTACAGAGGTAGTCTAGAGGTAGACCAAATGAGGTCTTTCATTTTTTGTCAAAGCTTATGAAACAGCACATAATTTGAAAGCTATCCTTCTTCTGAACATGTTCCTAGCGTTGTTTTCTACATTAAACCTAAAAGGGCCACACAAATCCTCTTTTGCCTCCCATCTCCCCTTTCCTCTCAAACCCTCCATGTCAAAACAAGAAAAATGAAAATTCGTAAAGAGATTCGTTATAGTAAGATATATCTTAAATAGGCGTTGAGGAGGGCTGTCCCCTCCTCAACGCCTTGCTCTTTACGCTAAACTTTGATTTTCTCACAACTCTATTTTTTTTAAACAATAAAAAATTTTAGCGTAAAGAGTAAGGTGTTCAGGAGGGGACAGCCCCTTTCATATACGGAATAATTCTGTCCGTTTTAAGTTTTAATGCCGCTCCTTACTTTCAGTTAAAAAAATAGTTTTTTTTTTTAAAATGGAGAAGGAGCTAGTTACATTAGTTAAGTCTAATAAAATATAACAAAATGTCATGAAAATATAAAAATTTAGAACTAAATTTGGGCTATATACTTGTACGTTAGGGGGGGGGGGGGTAAAGCGTAGTATATATTAAATACGTAACCTAATCTAGGTGCTCCCCTCTAAACCCCAAAAACAATAGTTTTGATATTCTAAGCAGAATGACAAACCACGCTTTGCGATCCAACTCTCTTCTGACTGATACTCGTTTGACTAGTTTCCTTCAGCATTTATCTTGCGTGTGTATCAGCTAATTGACTAGTACCGATGGTATATGTATTATTCTTTCATAACAATCTCATCCCCCCCCCTTATGATTGGTTTCACATTATATCAGGTTATATACAAAAACTTATCTTTTTGTATGGGATTAAATAAAAAAACAAGTTTTTTAAACTGAAAGTAAGGAGCGACATTAAAACTTAAAACGAACAGAAATTATTCTGTATATGAAAGAGACTGTCCCCTCCTCAACGCCTCGCTCTTTACGCTAAAGTTTTTTTTTATTATTTAAAAAATAAAGTTGTGAGACAGAATCAAACTTTAGCGTAAAGAGCGAGGCGTTGAGGAGGGGACAGTCTCTTTCATATACAGAATAATTTTTGTTCGTTTTAAGTTTTAATGTCGCTCCTTACTTTCAGTTTAAAAAACTTGTTTTTTTATTTAATTTTTGAACGTTTATGAATAAATGCAGGTTTTGATCTTGGCTCACCGTACATGAATAATTAAAATAAAATTTTCATATTAATTTACTTTATTTAGTTAAATGGCTTTCTCGAACTTGTTTAATTTTATTTACGAACGTTTTTATTAGTAATAAATATACGTAACTTACGAATTAACTTACGTAACGAACTTCTATATTCATATATTTTTAATACGTTTATTAAGGGGTTCGCCCCCTAGTCAATACCTTGCTCTTTAAGTGAAAATTCAAATTTTGTTCCAATTCTTTAGAAATGACCGCTTAATCACAAAGGCCGTTAATTAGAATAAATAGCTCTTATGAAAGTACTAAAAAATCTTTGGCTTAAAGAGCGAGGCATTGACTACGGGGTGAACCCAATTATATGTGTAATATTTTCTGTTTGTTTAAAGTTTCGATGTTGCTGCTGTTGCAGTTGAAATACTTGTTTTTTTATATTAAATTTATTATCTTTTTTTTAAATAATGCTGGGAAGTCCGGCCTCCCCTTCATAGCAATGTCCCTTCCCCCATGAAAACTTCCTTCATGGAAAGATCCTCCCACATAACCCCTGAACCCCCCCCCCCCCACTACCAGGAAAAATCTCCTCTGAAAACGTCTGTATACTTCCAAATAACCAATACTATATGTTAACATTGGGTAAGTTCATAACTTTCAGCCCTCCCCCCGGGAACTTAGGGGATTAAGTCATCCTAAAAGACATACTTACAATATTTTCGAACATGCTGAACAAAATGGCTATCTCAAAATTTTGATCAGGTGACCTTTGGAAAAAAATGAGCGTGGGAGGGGGCCTAGTTGCCCTCCATTTTTTTTTGGTTACTTAAAAAGGGCACTAGAACTTTCAATTTCCATTCCAATGAGCCCTCCCACGATATTCTAGGACAAACTGGTTCGATACGATCACCCCTGGGGAAAAAAAAAAAAAAAAAACAATAAACACGCACCCGTGATCTTTCTTCTGGCAAAAAATGCAAAATTCCACATTTTTGTAGACGGGAGCTTGAAACCTCTACAGTAGGGTTCTCTGATACGCGGAATATGATGGTGTGATTTTCATTAAGGTTCTATAACTTTCAGGGGGTCTTTCCCCTTTTTTCGAAAATCAGCCAATTTTCTCAGGCGCCTAACTTTTGATGGGTAGGATTAAACTTGATGAAACTTATATATTTGAAATCAGCATTAAAATGTGATTCTTTTAATGTATCTATTTGTGTCAAAATGCCGTTTTCTAGAGTTTCGGTTACCATTGAGCCGGGTCGCTCCTTACTTACAGTTCGTTACCACGAACTGTTTGATTATGAACAGCTGGTATTGACAAAATATATGAAACTGTGAAATGAGCCATTTTTTGGTTATATCTAAGCATTGAGGAGGGGGGTGGGTTAGTTGAGCCAGAATTTTAGATTTGATGCTAAACTTTTTTCAAATATCATGGTCAATTTTTTGACATTATACTACCCTTCCCATCTGCGGTCCCATATATAACTGTATAAATACATTTCATCGTTGTGGTGAATCTTGTGATGACATTCTTTCTTGTTACATTCTTTCGTGTTCTTTCATATTGTAAAGTAAGAATTTTTTGGTCGATTTTTTTTTAATATATTCCTAAGGCTAAATCCCGGACCATCAGGGGGGGGGAGGGTGGATGTATTTTTCAGAAAAGAGGCCATGATATCTGGAAATAGTACAAAAATTACTGGTACTGCTTGTGTGTTTAGCATGTTTTCTTCAGAAAGGGACAATCACTAAAAATATGGCTTTAGAAAACGACAACTAGAGTAATACCCATTTTTTGAAGAAGATATTAGTCTTGTATCTGTATAGGGTAGGCTTACAGCTTACTTAAAACTGATTCATAGGGACCACACAGGCTGGACTGGGGCCCCAACCCCCTGAAAAAGTAAATTTCTCGGCATTTCCTTATTAAATCATAGGTTTTTTACTATCCCCCTTAATTTTCTTAATTAAATCATTTCCAGTGCATTTTTATTAACTCGCTGAACTTTCTGTTCCATCTTCCTTTTATTTCTTTGTAACATAATTTTTTTTAATTTGTGAACTATTTTTCAACCATTTCGATTGTTCAGTTACTTCCCACTTTTATCAGTGTAGCACACGGTAAGAGCACATCCCGAGGCAGTGTTAACTTAGGTTGTAATCTTGAAGGAGGCATTATATTTTTTTTAAATTGGAAAATTTAAAATTTTAAAATATTAAATATTAGTGAAAATTCAGGGCAAAAAATAGATTCGTTTTTGCATATTCGGGGCAAAAATCGTTTCGTTTTTTGCATTATGCAAAATAACTGCTGTTTTCGTATAAGAACTAAAGACAATGATTAAAATTTTTTTGTTTGATAAAATAAAAACATAACAAAAGTTTTTCACTCGGAATTGCTTAAATCTTCATGTTCGAACGATGTAAATTTGAAGCTAGAGGAGGTGAGGCTGGGACCAAGCCAATCTAAAATATTAGACGGGAAAGGAGCGATTAAAATGATTTTTTGGGTCTTTTTAAGAAGCTGGATTTATTAAGATCGTTTTTATTGAAATTTAAAAATACAAAAATCTAGTTAATCTTCTTCTTTTCTTCAAAACTCTAAAGTGTCCCGTGTTTATTGATTTTCCTTTTATTTTGTACGTATTACTCATCAACTTTTGGTTTAAAACGCCAATAATGACAATTAAAAACAACAACAACCAGATAAGCAAAATATTAGCTGGGGTTTTATGCACGTATTAGGGAGGGGGGTCTTTCTTTTGTGCTGGTAAACTGAATGCAGCACTTGCAGTTGAATAAATAGGAATTTCCTGGAGGTAAAGAAGCATGAATTGCTATTATTGAATACTTTTTAGGCACTTTTTAAAAGTTTGAGGGAAAATTTTTAATGAGATTACGTAAAAAAATAATTTTTCAAATTATACAGGCAACAAATGTACCTTCCCCCATTTAAGTACCACTCTTGATAGCGAAATTAAGGCACCCTGCCTTGAAAAGACTTTCCTATCAAAAGTTACGAAAAAGTTACGTTTTTAAGAGTTGGACATTACGAAATTTTTTTCGTCTAGTGGTAACCCTGCCTAAGCTTCCGCCATTTTAAGATAAAATTTAACATAGTGAAGTAATTGTTTAATTTTGCATGAATTGAGTTTTACCACAATTGTAAGTTTTTATTTTTTATGAGGATTTAGACTTGGTTATTTTTATTTGATCTATACGGTTCTAGAAGAACAATTTTGTTAAAGGTTTGTAATATTGAGTATTGTAGGTAATTACATGGTAAAAAAAACTGGTAAATTTTTACCAAATCATATTATTGACTTACGAATAAAGTAAGTGTACCACTCAATGCCCTTTTGATCAAATTTTACTTTAGCTACTTTTGGCTATCTTAGAAAGGGGTTAAGTAAGAAAAATGCAACTTTTATGGATGGGTATACAGGCTAAAGTGCCCCAGGTAGGTGTTTCAAAGTACTTATCTTCATTCCTTTCTCTAGAGGGTCCTGAAATTTGCCTACATTACAGGCTACTTATTGAAAATTTGACAAAACAACTTTTTACTTTTTAAGTACCAAGAACACTAGGCCTAAATGAAAACTAATTCATTAAATTGGTCAAGTGCAGGTCAATATCTATGAAATCATATTATTGAGTTAGGACAAAAGCAGATACACCATTTAATGCCTATTTTTATGCTGATTACAAATATAATAAGCATTTCTATTGGAAATGAGTTTCACCCTTCCCCCCTCTAAAAAAAGCTTCTAAAGCAGAATTTTAGAAAATTTTGAGTGTGGGGAAGAGGGATTTTAAAAGCCTCTTCCCTTCATGAGTGCATGGACCTATAAAAATTAAAATATCTTCTCATAACATGATTTGTCCTCTAAAACAATTTGGATTATTTCACTGGTCTATCTCTTGTCAAATCCTTTCTCTAATTAATATAGTTTAAATGGCTTATCAACACAGAGTTGATACCTCATGGCACCTGCATGCTACTGTTAATGGGGTTATGATAAGCAAAGTTTGTGACATCACAAATGGGTTTGATAAGTAATGTCAGCTATATAGTAATAAGTTAAAAAAATAAGTAAATAAGTTAAAAAAATAAGTAAATTTAAAAAAAAAATGTTGTTTGTTTCAGATTATCCCATTAAGAAACATAGAAAGTGTGGAACAAAGATGATCATCTCAACAGAAGCTGGTTTCTAGAGGAGATGTTAAAATCAACAAACAACAACCACAATTGTAAGTTTTTTTTATATATGAGGATGTACTTGGTTATTTTATTTGATCTATATGGTTCTAGAAGAACAACTTTGTTAAAGGTTTGTAATAGGGTAAAAGACCTCTTTTTGGGAAAGACCACTTTTTCTTTGGCATTTTGGAAAAATAGCAATGGGTTTTTGGACTGCCCCCTTTTTACTACAGTATGACACAATGCAAGTGTAGACCCAATCATCTCTCACTAGAGCCAGCCCAGTGGGAGTAATTTGTCATCATAAATCTTATGTGTGGTCTCTGTTTTGACAAGCAAGTGAAATGAAAAAAATATATATTTAATATTTGGGATTTATAGAATAAAAATCAAGAAATAAAAGTTAGATTTTTAGAATCAGAAGACAATCAACTTTCTATTTATATGTGAATAATACTGAAACACTAAAAAGATATTTACATCAAGATAGGATAATTGGTATTTCCAAAAAGAGGTCTTTCTAGGTAAGTCAATAAACTAATCATTTTCAGTTAATGATCTTAAATAATTTTAATAATAACCATGTTGTTGCATAGCTTGGATTTTTAGCTATTCATTGGCCTATACAGACCTCTTCAACTCTAATTTGATAACAAGATATGAGGTTTTAAGTTTTTCTTAATTTTGATCAATTGGATACTGGTCTTTTACCCTATTGAGTGAAAAAAATAATTTACCCTATGTATAAAAAAACAAGTAAATAAGTTAAAAAAAATGTTGTTTGTTTTAGATTATCCCATCAAGAAACATAGAAAAGTGTGGAACAAAGAAGCTGGTTTCTAGAGGAGACGTTAATAATCAACACAACAACAACCACAATTGTTGTTGTTGTTGATTATTAACAACAACACAATTGATCTATAATTGATCTATACAGTTCTAGAAGAACAATTTTGTTAAAGGTTTATAATATTCAGTATTGTAGGTAATTACATGGTAAAAAAAACTGGTAAATTTTTATCAAATCATATTATTGACTTACAAATAAAGTAAGCATACTACTCAATGCCCTTTTGGTAAAATTTTACTTTAGCTACTTTTGGCTATCTTAGAAAGGGGTTAAGTTAAAAAATGCAATTTTTAGGGATGGGTATACAGGCTAAAGTATGTCCCAGGAAGGTGTTTCAAAGTACTTATCTTCACTCCTTCTTTCTCTAGTGGGTCCTGAAATTTGCCTACATTACAGGCTACTTATTGAAAATTTGACAAAACAACTTTTTACTGTTAAGTACCAAGAACACAAAATGAAAACTAATTCATTAAATTGGTCAAGTGCAGGTCAATATCTATGAAATCATATTATTGAGTTAGGACAAAAGCAAATACAACATTTGATTCCTATTTTTATGCTGATTACAAATATAATAAGCATTTCTATTGGAAATGAGTTTCAGTCATGCCCCCCCCCCCTATAAAAAAAGCTTCTAAAGTAGAATTTTAGAAAATTTTGAGTTGGGGGGGGGGGAAGAGGGATTTTAAAAGCCTCTTCCCTTCATGAGTGCATGGACCTATAAAAGTTAAAACATCTTCTTATAACATGATTTGTCCTCTAAAAACAATTTGGATTATTTTACTGGTCTATCTCTTGTCAAATCCTTTCCCTAATTAATATAGTTTAAATGGCTTATCAACACAGAGTTGATACCTCATGGCACCTGCATGCTACTGTTTAAAGGGGTTATGATCAGCAAAAGTTGTGACATCACAAACTGGTTTGATAAGCAATGTCAGCTATATAGTAAATAAGTAAAAAAAAAAAAAAAAAAATAAGTAAAATAAGTAAATAAGTTAAAAAAATAAGTAAAATAAGTTAAAAAGAATGTTGTTTGTTTCAGATTATCCCATCAAAAAACATAGAAAAGTGTGGAAAAAAGAAGATCGTCTCAACAAAAGCTGGTTTCTAGAGGAGACGTTAATAATCAACAACAACCACAATTGTAAGTTTTTTTTTATATATGAGTATGTAGACTTGGTTATTTTATTTGATCTATATGGTTCTAGAAGAACAATTTTGTTAAAGGTTTTTAATATTGAGTATTGTAGGTAATTACATGGTACAAAAAAAAACTGGTAAATTTTTATCAAATCATATTATTGACTTACGAATAAAGTAAGCATACTACTCAATGTCCTTTGGTAAAATTTTACTTTCGCTACTTTTGGCTATCTTAGAAAGGGGTTAAGTAAGAAAAATGCAACTTTTAGGGATGGGTATACAGGCTAAAGTATGTCCCAGGAAGGTGTTTCAAAGTACTTATCTTCTTCTTTCTTCTTCTATTTAACAGCAGGCGGGCTTTTCAGTAACACTATTTAGCCCTTTTCCTTTTGCTTCACTCTGTGGGCTACAGAGCTACTGGCTTGATTGCCTCATATTTATTAGATATATTCAGATATCTTTCAGCAGATCTTTTGACTCTAGGAGTTCAAATATAAGATGATAGATGTCGATTTCTATGCTCTGTGTGCAGGTATAGTTGGCTAGGCTCTTGGCTGATAGTGGGATTTTGTGGTGTTTGAAGTATTTTAACAGTTTAGAAAGCAAGGTATGTTGTGCAGACGTCAGCATATTACATTCAAATAGGCAATGGTCAATTGTTTCATTATTCATATTACAATGCCTGCAAAGAGGGGACAGGGGAATTGAACCACTTGAATTAGAAAGCTTATATGAGAATGCAAGGAAATTTAGTCCATTTGTTCTAGAACAAATTCTATGACAAATTTTAGAAAGATACTTATTGTGAAAGGGGGAAAGGATAGGATTAATCTTATTAAAATTAATATCTGATAGCCTCCATCGGTAAATATCTCTAATTGGGATTGGTCTCCCACTTGGCTGGTCAATATTTATAGCATTTTTTGCTATTTCATCAACCTGATGATTACCACTTATGCCAGAGTGGCTAGGAATGTACTGAAAGTAAGTTTTTATGCCACTTGAAGCAAGATTATCAATAATACTGAGACAATGATAAGTGTCAAATGTCCAGCTTATATTGAGGAGCTGAGGCCAGCAACTCAAGGCTTGATAAAGAGTCGGAATATATGATAATATTATTCAAATTTTCAATCAAAGATTGGTTTTGCTTAAGGTGTTCTAATGCCATGATTATGGCATTTAACTCAGCAGACATTATAGATAAATTATTAAATAATCTCTCGCCCATTGCAATTTTCAGGTGAGGAAGGAAAACACCACTTGCAACCTTCTCATTTATTTTTGACCCATCAACAAACATTTGGAAGTGATTTTTATAGGTAGTTGTATTAAGTTCTGCAAATTTTTTCTGAACAAAAGCAATGGGGGTTAAATCTTTATTCCATTTTTGAAAATTCAGTATTTATTATGGGAAATGACCAATTCCATGGAGGGGATTGGGGGAAAGTAGGTGCAATAGACTTTGCTGGTACAGGGAACTTCTTTTGAATATTGGCATACTCATCTGCAATACCTCTGTACATGGCTGGATTTCTTAACCAATTATATAATGTGTGTGTCAGCTATTTGATTCAATTTTTGTAAGATGTTTTATCAATAGAAAGCTATGTCTCTCCCTTATTGTTGTTAATCCACTCTCCATAAGCAGAAACTTGGTGCTTGTGGGTTTCCTAAGACCAAATATGAGACGTATTATATCATTTTGTGTTGTTTCAATTTTTTGCATCTGGGTCTTTGCACATGCACCATAGACAATGAGCCTATAGTCAATATGGGGTCTTATATGTGATTTATAAAACTGGAGTAAGGTTTTCTCCTTACAACCCCAGGGTGTGAAAGAGGTCTTTTTAGTATATTTGCTTTTCTATAACATTTTTTTATTGTGTTTGAAATGTGGAGGTGGAAATTAAGTTTTTGGTCAAGCATGAGACCTAGGTAATTAATATTATTATCTTCTGGAATAGTTGTTTTATTTAGAGTTAGTTTTGCATTAACATGGTTTCACTTCCTGTGAAATTGGATTATTTTTGACTTGGTGGGTGCAATGGGTAAATCTGAATGTTGAGAGAATTTTTCAAACTGGAAAAGTGACTTTTGCAGATTTGACTGTGCTATCTGAAAGGTGTTGCCAGATGACCATAGCACCTGATCATCAGCATATTGTAGATTCGTGTGGGGTAGGTTCATGTCCCAGAGATATAGGGCAAATAGGAGGCAACTGATGACTTCTCCCTGAGGTAGGCCTTTGGATATTGTCTTTTGGGGTGAAGAGGCTGAACCAACACAAACAATGAAACTTCGCACTTCTATGAAGGATTTAATAAAGGATACTAGCTTAGGAGGTACTCCAAGGTTTGCAAGTTTATTTAAAAGTATTTGCTGGTTCACATTGTCATATGCTCCTTCAAAATCAAGGAAAGCTGCCACTAGGATATTATTTTTTGAGAAAGATTCATTTATTGCATTTGTTAGCAAAATGAAAGCATCTGTTGACGAGTGGTATTTCCTGAATCCAGTTTGAGTGTGTGGGATCATGTTATTTTTCTCAAACAAACCAGAGGAGTCTGTGATAAATCATTTTCTCCATTATTTTCCCCATCACAGGTGTAATCATTATGGGCCTATAAGACTCAGGGTTATCTTTTGGTTTATTTTTCTTTAGGATTGGTAGGAGGGACGAACATATCCATATATTGGGAAACCTAGAAGATGCCCAAGCGTGATTATAACAATTTAGCAGTTCTTGTTTGTATGAAGGTGTGAGATTCTTTATCCATGTAGGGTGTATATTGTCATAGCTGCTGCTAGTTTTGGACCTAATATGATGTATTGCATTATTCAATTCCTGGATTGAAAATGGATTAGTTATGTACTCGGATCCTGGGCGTGGTTGGTAACTAGGGTTCATAGGAATTGTGGACAGTTTGCTTTGATTATTTGATGTTAGCTTATTAACAAAAAGAGTTGCAAATAGGTTAGCCTTATCAATATCATTGTCATAATGGGTATTATTATGTATAAGCTCATACAGGAGTGGGTTGGGAGAAGTCTTTTTCCCACATATGTGGCTTATGACTTTATGTATAATTGGCTCATGCGTTTCTCTGGAGAGATTATTTGCAAAATTATTCCAGTATTTATATTTAGCATCTATTATAGTCCTTTTAGATTAGATTCTGCTTGTAATTTTTTAAATATGTAGTAGGTGTTGGTTTTTTTTATGAATTCTGTCCTAGCTGCCTTTTTTATCTTCCATTTATTTAGGCACTCATTTGTCCACCATGCTTTAGGAAATTGTTTAGGGAATGTTTTCTTAGGTGTTGTCCTGGGGATAGCATGATTAGCTGTATTTATTAGTAAAGATGTCAAGGTTTCAGCATGTGTGTCAACTGTTGTGTGTTAGAAATGCATGAACTTTGGGTGAACCTTGTAATTTCATCATTAGCTTATTTTGGAAAATAGACCAATTTGCTTTAGTGTTGATATATTTGGAGGTATGAGATGAAGTTTCAGCAGGTTCATTTAGGGAGCAAACTATAGCAAAGTGGTCTGTACACAGACTATCAATTTTATTTATGTAAATTTTGTTTCAAAAAGTTTAAAGACACAATTTGTAGGTCAATTGTGGAGAATTTGCCACTTTTGGGGTTAAAATATGTATTCAGGTTTGGAGGGGTAGCAACAGCTAATTCATTATTATTTGAAGTCATATGCTCAATAAATTTAGCAGCTTTATTTGCTGGTTTTATTCCCCCACAAAAGGCTGTGGGCATTGAAATCACCACAAATAATGATATTTTTTAACATATTAGAATTATTTATGTAATTGAAGAAATCCTTGGCAGCTGAAGTTTGGCCATTAGGGTTATAAAAGCTTATTATATAGGTTTTTAAATTATTCAGCCAAACACTTATACCAATTGCATCAACATCATTTTCAAAATCTGGAAAATTGATGCCACAAAATTTTATATTATTATTAACTAATAAAGCTACACCACCTCCTTTTCTCTCTGAAGATCTATCCTTTCTCAGGATAGTATATCCCAGAGACTTAATTTGTTGATTTTGGGTTAAATGAGTTTCCTGGAGGCAAGCAATATTAATGGAATTATTATTCATAAATGATATTAGTTCATTTAGCTTATTTTCTGTGAGTGATCTTACATTCCATTGGAGTATTGATAAATGTTGTGTTGTTGATTTATTCTTCATATGACTGTGTATCAATGTTCAGCTTTGTTAAAAGTAAAGCAAGATCTTTTTTTGCTTGAATGAGCATATCATCTGGGATGTAGATTTTTGCCAATTCTGCAATAATTTTTGTTCTCTGTAGTTGATGTATGTTCATGGCCTGAACTGCATTACAGTTTAGAATGAATAAGCATATATTTGGGGATTGCATTTTTGGTAGTGCATCCTGTTGTTGGTTAAGGGATTGATTCCTGGTAGTGTTTCTGGTTTGTTTTTCTTGGAGGGAGGGCCAGGCTGGCCTCATCTCACCGGAAAACAAGGCTTGCTGGCTTGGTGATTCCTTCTGATAGGGATTTGAGCTAGGGGGCTTAGAAGATATTGTTTTATATGGGGTGCTTGATGCATTTGGGGCATTTGACTTGGGGTTTTGGTTGGTTTCATTACAGGCTTTATTTGGTATTGTTGGGCAGCATTTGCTTCCATTGCTGCAAAGGGGTATGGGATGGCCTTCTCTGTTGATATTTGGAGTGTTAGAGCTCTTTTCTCCTATGCAGGGCATAATGATTTATTTGTAGATTCATGTGGACCTTTGCAATTGATGCATGTAGGCTGGGTGTTTTTGCAAGTTGTCAGCTCTTTAGGATGGAAAGATTTACAATTACTACACTCTTGGAGAATTTCATTGCATTTGTTTGTCGTGTGTCCCAGTTTGAAACACTTCTGACACTGAATAGGCTTAGGTTTGTATTCCTTGTGTGGTTTGATTTGCCCAAATAGGAATAATTTTTCTGGTATATCAATTTTATCCTTTAGTGTGAATAAGAAGGATCTACTAGTTTTTAGGCCAGTAGAGTTAGGTTTTCCAAGTTGGGTAACATCCTCAACTGGGATTGTGTTTCCAGCCCTATCTGAGAGGCCTTCTTTTAACTCCTGAGTAGATATCTCTCTGGGGGAACATTGTAAACTACAATTTTTGTGGGTGATTGTTTTGGGTTCCAATTAGATGCAATAATTGGGATATTCAGAAGGTATTTAAGGTTAATTATTGTATCTGCTGATTTCTGATCTTCTACAGCTATTAGCAGAGATCCATCACGGTTAATGTTAAGAGAGAACATTGATTTTAGCAATTTAAAAATTGCAACTCTTATTGCAGTGATCATTTTTATTTCAAAGGGGGTAGTGGGAGTAATTTTAAGGTAAATTCGTAAGTTTTTGGAGGGAGGATCTTGGGCAGGGAGAGGGGAAATGCTTTTAATTGGGGAGATTTTTTTTACTTTTTTTAGAGCTTCTAGAGAGGACCTCTTGAAACCCATTATCATCATTTATGGTTGCATTAGGACCTACAGTTATCATTGTCCTATTCTCCGAGTCGGAGCCATCATTAGAACTTTCAGATAATCTGCTTGACCAGCCAGGAAGGGTATCTTTCATTATGGAATTTGATTTGGGATCTGGGGGGACGTTTTTTTTGGAGGACTTTTGAACATTGCCTATTGGAAAAAGCTTTAAACACAAATATAAAACTAAAACAAGAAGGGAAAAATAGATGATATCAAACCGTCTGCACTATACTATGGGAAGGATAAACACCACAGTATAGCTCTGAGGATGACTTGAGCAGGATAGGTTTGGTACAACTGCTGATTAGAAGCGATAATAATCACAAGAAAATATGTTTCGATTTTCTTGTACGGTTGCTGTTGTTGCAACCTCCTTCTTTCTTTCTTTCTCTATTTTCTTTCTTTATTTCTTTCTTTATTTCTATTTTCTTGTACTCCTTCTTTCTCTAGAGGGTCCTGAAATTTGCCTACATTACAGGCTACTTATTGAAAATTTGACAAAACAACTTTTTACTGTTAAGTACAAAGAACACATAAAATGAAAACTTATTCATTAAATTGGTCAAGTGCAAACTTTGGTAAAATTCTACTTTAGTTACTTTTGGCTATCTTGGAAAGGGGTTATGTTAGGAAAATGAAACTTTCAGGGATGGATCGACATGCTAAGGTGTGTCCTGGGAAGTTACTTTGAAGTACCTACCTGCACTCTTCCACCCCCCCCCCCTGTATACAATGGTAAATACTGCACAATAATAGTTGTTTTAGCTCACATTTCATCCTATATTACTATCATAATTTAATAAAAGAATTTGGTGACTCGGATTTTACCTTTCAGCAGGTTTATCAGACACTTCAGAAACTAGGCACAGGAAAGGCGCCCAACATTGATGGCTTTTCTAACAAGATGCTGCATGAACTTGTGCCAGTTCTGGCAGAGCCACTCACGTACCTATTTAATCTGTGTCTTGTGTCTGGAGACTGTCCCTCAGCCTGGAAAAAGGCGGTCACTACGCCACTTTATAAGAATGGTTCCAAATCCCAATTTCATAACTACAGACCAATTTCGAATGCGTCCATTTTTCCCCGAATTATGGAAAAAATCCTGGTCTGTAGAATACACTCATACTTTGAAGAAAATAATATGTGGCATCCAGCCCAACACGGGTTTCGTAAGCGGCACTCTTGTAATACACAGCTTCTGGGAGTCATCAATGACTTTCACTCAATGGCAGATAGTGGGATTTTGTTTGATTGCATTTATGTTGACTTTTCTAAGGCGTTTGACAAAATTTCTATCTCACTTCTAATTAAGAAGTGTCAACGATATGGGATTCGTTCTCAGACTGCTGCATGGATAACAGATTATCTAACACACAGAACCCAACAGGTTGTTGTAGGAGAAGCCCTATCAGATTCCACACCTGTGATCAGTGGAGTTCTGCAGGGTAGTTGCCTAGGGCCTGTACTTTTCTGCATTTTTATTAACGATCTACCATTTGTTGTTAATAATTCGACTGTAAAAATGTTGTGGATGATGTGAAGCTGTACAGATCAGTATTGAATGAAAAAGAGATTTCACTGCTCCAAAGTGACTTGGATGCTCTGTGTCAGTGGTGCATGGCAAACTGTATGTTCATTAATGAGACTAAGTGCAGTACTGTTCATTATCTTCATAGACCTTCTCAACATTACCCTTACCTCCTTGATGGAAAATGAATTCCAAGCGTTGAGTATATTAGAGATCTTTGGGTTTGCTTTGATTCATGCCTGAAGTTTGATAAAAATGTGTCGGAGATTACCCATCTGGCAAACTATCAACTGTTGCGCTTAAAGCACATGTTCTCCAGATTTAACCTCTGTTCACTCATATCACTTTATGTTTCAACTGTCCCGCCCAATACTTGAGTATTGCTTATCAGTATGGTTTCCCTTTAACAAGAGAGATCAAGCAAGGATTGAAAAAGTTCAACGTAGGGCAACTAAACTTGTACCATATCTGAGACATTTGCCATACCAGCAGAGAATGCAGAGACTACAGTTACCCAGTCTTCAGTTCAGGCGTGATAGAGGTGACCTAATAGATACATTCAGAATTGTTAAGAACATTGACAATATCACCCCATCTCACTTCTTTGCCTTCTCAGGATACAACACCAGCACAAAATTCACCCCACCATGGCCACGTACAAGATTAGGTTGGAACTCAATGTCCAGCCGGGTGTGCAAACCATGGAATGCACTTCCGTCAGAGACTGTTGATGCTCTCACAATCCACAATTTCAAAACAAAACTAGCTTCTACAAATTTTCACAGTCGGTCCTTTCAAGATCCATTTTAAATGTGTTCATGTATATTTATAGGGAATTTCTGTTGTGTGTATATTTTGTAAAGTAAGATCTATCGTTGCCTTATTATGTTATTCCTTAGTGCGATAAGCTTTTTGTATAGCTTACCGCTGTCGGTATTAATAAATAAATAAATAATTATAAATCACTGCTTACCTTACACAACGTCAGCTTTTAACCTTGTTCATTAAAATTTATTCCAAAATCCTATTTTCATTTAACAATCCATTTAACTTATTTACTATATAGCTGACATTGCTTATCAAACCTGTTTGTGATGTCACAACTTTGCTTATCAAAACCCCTTTAACAGTAGCATGCAGGTGCCATCGGGTAGAAGGCTACTCTTTGTTGATATGCCATTTATACTTTATTAATTAGGGAAAGGATTTGACAAGACATAGACCAGTTAAAAAAATCCAAATTGTTTTTAGAGGACAAATTATGGTATGAGATGTTTTTATTTTTATAGGTCCATGCGCTCATGAAGGGAAGAGGCGAAGTAAATGAGGGGGCATATCGAAGATATGCCCCCCCCCCTCTCTCTCTCTCTCTCTCTCTCTCTTTCTCTTTATATATATATATATATATATTATATATATATATATATATATATATATATATATATATATATATATATATATATATATATATATATACCTCTTGAAAGGAGGTAACCCTCTTGAAAGGAGTTTATGATAAGGCTCTCTCTTTTCTGTTCTTTACATGTGTAGATATTCCTAGAAAATTGTAGTTTAGCTTCACTTGCACTGTAGCTCGAAATTCATATCTTCCTTGATAACCCTCTTGAAAGGAGTTTATGATAAGGCTCTCTCTTTTCTGAATTTTCTCTCTCTTTTCTGAAACTGAATTTTGATGTCAATAAATGTATCAAAAGAATGGGCTTATAATGCTGATTCTAAATTTTCTCTCTCTTTTCTGAAACTGAATTTTGATGTCAATAAATGTATCAAAAGAATGCATGTAGCTCGTGCAAATCAAAGGCTACGAGCCTGAGAAAATTTACCAGATTTTTAAAAAATCTGGTAAATAAAAAACCTATTGAAAAAACCTAATTGAAACCTAATTGAAAAAAAAAAAAAAAAAAAACCTATTCAGAAAAAAATATTTCATATCTGTCTGAAATTGTAATGTATTTCCTCAGGATTATTGTTGATGGTTCTTTCCTGAAGTCCACATTCACAATTTTGTTTCTTGCATGTTTGATGTCTATATAGCAGTACTGTAGCTCGAAATTCATATCTTCCTTGATAACCCTCTTGAAAGGAGTTTATGATAAGGCTCTCTCTTTTCTGTTCTTTACGTGTGTAGATATTCCTAGAAAATTGTAGTTTGTAGTCACATTCACAATTTGTTTCTTGCATGTTTTGATGTCTATATAGCAGTACTGTAGCTCGAAATTCATATCTTCCTTGATAACCCTCTTGAAAGGAGTTTATGATAAGGCTCTCTCTTTCTGTTCTTTACGTGTGTAGATATTCCTAGAAAATTGTAGTTTAGCTTCACTTGTACTGTAGCTCGAAATTCATATCTTCCTTGATAACCCTCTTGAAAGGAGTTTATGATAAGGCTCTCTCTTTTCTGAATTTTCTGAATTTCTCTCTCTTTTCTGAAACTGAATTTTGATGTCAATAAATGTATCAAAAAGAATGGGCTTATAATGCTGATTCTAAATTTTCTCTCTCTTTTCTGAAACTGAATTTTGATGTCAATAAATGTATCAAAAGAATGGGCTTATAATGCTGATTCTAAATATATAAATTTTATTAAGTTTAGTATTACTCATCAAAGGCTACGAGCCTGAGAAAATTTACCAGATTTTTAAAAAATCTGGTAAATAAAAAAAACGTATTGAAAAAACCTAATTGAAACCTAATTGAAAAAAATAAAAAAAAAACCTATTCAGAAAAAAATATTTCATATCTGTCTGAAATTGTAATGTATTTCCTCAGGATTATTGTTGATGGTTCTTTCCTGTAGTCACATTCACGAAATTCATATCTTCCTTGATAACCCTCTTGAAAGGAGTTTATGATAAGGCTCTCTCTTTTCTGAATTTTCTCGCTCTTTTCTGAAACTGAATTTTGATGTCAATAAATGTATCAAAAGAATGGGCTTATAATGCTGATTCTTAATTTTCTCTCTCTTTTCTGAAACTGAATTTTGATGTCAATAAATGTATCAAAAGAATGGGCTTATAATGCTGATTCTAAATATATAAATTTTATTAAGTTTAGTATTACTCACTAAAGGCTACGAGTCTGAGAAAATTTACCAGATTTTTAAAAAATCTGGTAAATAAAAAAACCTATTGAAAAAACCTAATTGAAACCTAATTGAAAAAAATAAAAAAAAAACCTATTCAGAAAAAAATATTTCATATCTGTCTGAAATTGTAATGTATTTCCTCAGGATTATTGTTGATGGTTCTTTCCTGTAGTCACATTCACAATTTTGTTTCTTGCATGTTTGATGTCTATATAGCAGTACTGTAGCTCGAAATTCATATCTTCCTTGATAACCCTCTTGAAAGGAGTTAATGATAAGGCTCTCTCTTTTCTGTTCTTTACGTGTGTAGATATTCCTAGAAAATTGTAGTTTAGCTTCACTTGTACTGTAGCTCGAAATTCATATCTTCCTTGATAACCCTCTTGAAAGGAGTTTATGATAAGGCTCTCTCTTTTCTGAATTTTCTGAATTTTCTCTCTCTTTTCTGAAACTGAATTTTGATGTCAATAAATGTATCAAAAGAATGGGCTTATAATGCTGATTTCTAAATTTTCTCTCTCTTTTCTGAAACTGAATTTTGATGTCAATAAATGTATCAAAAGAATGCATGTAGCTCGTGCAAATCAAAGGCTACGAGCCTGAGAAAATTTACCAGATTTTTAAAAAATCTGGTAAATAAAAAAACCTCTTGAAAAACCTAATTGAAACCTAATTGAAAAAAATAAAAAAAACCTATTCAGAAAAAAATATTTCATATCTGTCTGAAATTGTAATGTATTTCCTCAGGATTATTGTTGATGGTTCTTTCCTGTAGTCACATTCACAATTTTGTTTCTTGCATGTTTGATGTCTATATAGCAGTACTGTAGCTCGAAATTCATATCTTCCTTGATAACCTCTTGAAAGGAGTTTATGATAAGGCTCTCTCTTTTTCTGTTCTTTACGTGTGTAGATATTCCTAGAAAATTGTAGTTTAGCTTCACGTTTAAAAACATCTATAATATTAAAAACATCTATAATATAATATTAAATATATAAATTTGGTTCTTTTCTGTAGTCACATTCACAATTTTGTTTCTTGCATGTTTGATGTCTATATAGCAGTACTGTAGCTCGAAATTCATATCTTCCTTGATAACCCTCTTGAAAGGAGTTTATGATAAGGCTCTCTCTTTTCTGTCTTTACATGTGTAGATATTCCTAGAAAATTGTAGTTTAGCTTCACTTGCACTGTAGCTCGAAATTCATATCTTCCTTGATAACCCTCTTGAAAGGAGTTTATGATAAGGCTCTCTCTTTTCTGAATTTCTCTCTCTTTTCTGAAACTGAATTTTGATGTCAATAAATGTATCAAAAGAATGGGCTTATAATGCTGATTCTAAATTTTCTCTCTCTTTCTGAAACTGAATTTTGATGTCAATAAATGTATCAAAAGAATGCATGTAGCTCGTGCAAATCAAAGGCTACGAGCCTGAGAAAATTTACCAGATTTTTTAAAAAATCTGGTAAATAAAAAAACCTATTGAAAAAACCTAATTGAAACCTAATTGAAAAAAAATAAAAAAAAACCTATTCAGAAAAAAAATATTTCATATCTGTCTGAAATTGTAATGTATTTCCTCAGGATTATTGTTGATGGTTCTTTCCTGAAGTCACATTCACAATTTTGTTTCTTGCATGTTTGATGTCTATATAGCAGTACTGTAGCTCGAAATTCATATCTTCCTTGATAACCCTCTTGAAAGGAGTTTATGATAAGGCTCTCTCTTTTCTGTTCTTTACGTGTGTAGATATTCCTAGAAAATTGTAGTTTGTAGTCACATTCACAATTTTGTTTCTTGCATGTTTGATGTCTATATAGCAGTACTGTAGCTCGAAATTCATATCTTCCTTGATAACCCTCTTGAAAGGAGTTTATGATAAGGCTCTCTCTTTTCTGTTCTTTACGTGTGTAGATATTCCTAGAAAATTGTAGTTTAGCTTCACTTGTACTGTAGCTCGAAATTCATATCTTCCTTGATAACCCTCTTGAAAGGAGTTTATGATAAGGCTCTCTCTTTTCTGAATTTTCTCTCTCTTTTCTGAAACTGAATTTTGATGTCAATAAATGTATCAAAAGAATGGGCTTATAATGCTGATTCTAAATTTTCTCTCTCTTTTCTGAAACTGAATTTTGATGTCAATAAATGTATCAAAAGAATGGGCTTATAATGCTGATTCTAAATATATAAATTTTATTAAGTTTAGTATTACTCATCAAAGGCTACGAGCCTGAGAAAAATTTACCAGATTTTTAAAAAATCTGGTAAATATAAAAAACCTATTGAAAAAAACCTAATTGAAACCTAATTGAAAAAAAATAAAAAAAACCTATTCAGAAAAAAATATTTCATATCTGTCTGAAATTGTAATGTATTTCCTCAGGATTATTGTTGATGGTTCTTTCCTGTAGTCACATTCACAATTTTGTTTCTTGCATGTTTGATGTCTATAGCAGTGCTGTAGCTCGAAATTCATATCTTCCTTGATAACCCTCTTGAAAGGAGTTTATGATAAGGCTCTCTCTTTTCTGTTCTTTACGTGTGTAGATATTCCTAGAAAATTGTAGTTTAGCTTCACGTTTAAAAACACATCTATAATATTAAAAACTATAATAATAAATTATAATAATAAAATAAAAAAAAAACCTATTCAGAGATAAATATTTCATATTGGTTAGAAATTTTCACATATTGTTTCAGGATTATACTTGATATATTTGTCGTGTAGGCACATCTACAGTTTGGTTTTTGGCACTTTGGATGTGTAAGTAGTTCTACCGTTGCTTGAAATTCATATGTTCCTTGAAGTCCCTCTTGGAACGAGTTTATGACTAGGCTTTCTTGATTCACTTCTTTGGATGCATATATATTCCTAGAAAATTGTAGTTTAGCTTCACGTTTAAAAACACATCTATATTATTAAAAACGAAAATAACGTTGAGTCGTAACAAGTCCTAACTTATAATAATTATATAAGTACCTGGATTTGTCTGGATTCCTCTTCCAGGTTCAACCACAGATTCACTGACTCACTTGTTTCAGTAGTATGATGTATCTTTTTTTTTATTTTTTCTCATTGCTATACGAGCTCTGCCCCCCACCAACGGAAAAATATATAAAATAGTGCAATTTATTGCTACTATAATAAAGAATCTTGAACTTAAGATCTGAAACGCTTATCAAACACAAGTAGTTTATTCAAATAATAATACGAAAATTAACACATAGGTAGATGTGTTTATTTAACACATAGGTAGATCTATTAACACATAGGTAACATTTCCAGGTAGATGAGACCAAAAACATAAAACATCACAATCATCTTTCTATTTGTAATAAAAAAAGACTGAGGAAACTAAAAAAAAAAACTTTACAATGATGGATACTTTGTCTGCGGTGTCTTTCCAGTGTTTTTTGTTTTGTTTTTTAAAGTAGCACAAAATAAAAAAAAATAATAAAAATAAAAAAAAAAAACCTATTCAGAGATAAATATTTCATATTGGTTAGAAATTTTCACATATTGTTTCAGGATTATACTTGATATATTTGTCGTGTAGGCACATCTACAGTTTGGTTTTTGGCACTTTGGATGTGTAAGTAGTTCTACCGTTGCTTGAAATTCATATGTTCCTTGAAGTCCCTCTTGGAACGAGTTTATGACTAGGCTTTCTTGATTCACTTCTTTGGATGCATATATATTCCTAGAAAATTGTAGTTTAGCTTCACGTTTAAAAACACATCTATATTATTAAAAACGAAAATAACGTTGAGTCGTAACAAGTCCTAACTTATAATAATTATATAAGTACCTGGATTTGTCTGGATTCCTCTTCCAGGTTCAACCACAGATTCACTGATTCACTTGTTTCAGTAGTATGATGTATCTTTTTTTTTATTTTTTCTCATTGCTATACGAGCTCTGCCCCCCACCAACGGAAAAAATATATAAAATAGTGCAATTTATTGCTACTATAATAAAGAATCTTGAACTTAAGATCTGAAACGCTTATCAAACACAAGTAGTTTATTCAAATAATAATACGAAAATTAACACATAGGTAGATGTGTTATTTAACACATAGGTAGATCTATTAACACATAGGTAATATTTCCAGGTAGATGAGACCAAAAAACATAAAATATCACAATCATCTTTCTATTTGTAATAAAAAAAGACTGAGGAAACTAAAAAAAAAAACTTTACAATGATGGATACTTTGTCTGCGGTGTCTTCCAGTGCTTTTTTGTTTTGTTTTTAAAGTAGCACAAAATAAAAAAAAAAATAATAAAAAAAAAAAAAAAAAAAAACCTATTCAGAGATAAATATTTCATATTGGTTAGAAAATTTTCACATATTGTTTCAGGATTATACTTGATATATTTGTCGTGTAGGCACATCTACAGTTTGGTTTTTGGCACTTTGGATGTGTAAGTAGTTCTACCTTTGCTTGAAATTCATATGTTCCTTGAAGTCCCTCTTGGAACGAGTTTATGACTAGGCTTTCTTGATTCACTTCTTTTGGATGCATATATATTCCTAGAAAATTGTAGTAAGTACCTGGATTTGTCTGGATTCCTCTTCCAGGTTCAACCACAGTTTATACTTTTTTTTAAAAAAGGTTATCGGGAGATTTCTTTGCCTCCATTAGCCCTGATTCGGTTTACGCTCCTTACGGAGTTTATATTCTCGTCACACCATATTCGCTTAGTTCGGGGTAAATTCAAAAACTGCTACATCTTTAAAAATGTTTTTGTCTGCAGAGTTTACACTAAAACCTTAAAAAATATTTGAATGTAGGTTTTTTTTTAAGTTTGATGCACCACATTCGCTTACCTAAAATTTGAAACTTGAAATTGTGTTAAAATTTGAAACTTGAAATGTGTTATTTTAATTATTATCACCTTTTTTAAGATCTTCTAATACTACTTTTTTATCCTGTGGCATTTTTTAGTTGATTAACGGATGATTGTCGTTTAAGTTAGCAATAATTTCTAATCTGCGTGAGTCAACTCTTTGATTTCAGCCTTTATTTTCTTTGCCTTAAAAGCTTATCTAACCACTAACAACCACTAGCAATCATTGGCACGTTACGGTCCAGATACCTTTTAAAAAGAGTGACCATGAATGCTTATACGGGATTGGTAGCACTTGTTTTCAAACGCCTTCATCTCTATAGTATCAGTCCCATGGCCATCCACAGAATGGGGATGAGATACGCCTAGAATTTCATTCTATCTGCTTGAAGTTTAAAGAAGGTTAATTTTCTCGTTAATTTTCTCATTCACAACAAATTATTGTTTCTCAATAAGACTACAAGACTGCCATAACACGTTTATAGGTTCCTTGGAATTTTGCTTTGTACACTTTGGGATGTAGTTACTTCCACCTCTACTTTAAATGTATAGGTGCCTTGGTCTCCCTCTTGAAACTTGTTTATCACAAGGCTGTCTTTGTTTCCTCTTTCGAATGCATATATATTCCTAGAAAATTGTAGTTTAGCTTCACGTTTAAAAACACTATATATATTAAAAAATGAAAATAACGTTGAGTCGTAACAAGTCCTAACTTATAATAATTATATGAGTACCTGGATTTGTCTGGATTCCTCTTCCAGGTTCAACCACAGTTTATACTTTTTTTTAAAAAGGTTATCGGGAGATTTCTTTGCCTCCATTAGCCCTGATTTGGTTTACGCTCCTTACGGAGTTTATATTCTCGTCACACCATATTCGCTTAGTTCGGGGTAAATTCAAAAACTGCTACATCTTTTAAAATGTTTTTGTCTGCAGAGTTTACACTAAAACCTTAAAAATATTTGAATGTAGGTTTTTTTTAAGTTTGATGCACCACATTCGCTTACCTAAAAATTTGAAACTTGAAATTGTGTTAAAATTTGAAACTTGAAATGTGTTATTTTTAATTATTATCACCTTTTTTAAGATCTTCTAATACTACTTTATCCTGTGGCATTTTTTAGTTGATTAACGGATGATTGTCGCTTAGTTCGTTTACTTTATGTTCGTTTTAAGTTTTAATGTCGCTCTTTACTTTTCAGTTTAAAAAACTTTTTTTTTTTAATTTCTTATTGTTTTTTTAGTTAATGCAGCTTTTATTTTGGCTCACCGTCATTGAGTAAGTAAAACAAAATTTGCATAAGGATTTTACTTTCTTTTGCTAAATGGCTGTCTAAATTTGCTTCTGACGTAGTTTACAGATTAACTTACGTAACGAACTTTCTATATTCATATATTTTCCTTCTGGCAAAAAATACAAAGTTGCAGATTTTTGCAGATATGAGCTTGAAACCTATGTAATAGGGTTTTCTGATACGCTGAATCTGACGGTGGGATTTTTATTAAAATTCTTTCACTCTTTCACTGTTTGTTTTTAAAGTAGCACAAAATAAAAAAAAATAAATAAAAATAAAATAAAAAAAAACTACTCAGGAATACATATTTCATAATTGTTCGAAATTTTCACATTTTTTTCTAGTATAAATCTTGATACATCTGTGTCGTAGTAACATTCACAATTTGCTTTGTACACTTTTGGGATGTAGTTACTTCCACACCTCTACTTTAAATGTATAGGTGCCTTGGTCTCCCTCTTGAAACTTGTTTATCACAAGGCTGTCTTTGTTTCCTCTTTCGAATGCATATATTCCTAGAAAATTGTAGTTCAGCTTCACGTTTAAAAACACATCTATATTATTAAAAATGAAAATAACGTTGAGTCGTAACAAGTCCTAACTTATAATAATTATATGAGTACCTGGATTTGTCTGGATTCCTCTTCCAGGTTCAACCACAGTTTATACTTTTTTTTAAAAAGGTTATCGGGAGATTTCTTTGCCTCCATTAGCCCTGATTTGGTTTACGCTCCTTACGGAGTTTATATATTCTCGTCACACCATATTCGCTTAGTTCGGGGTAAATCAAAAACTGCTACATCTTTAAAATGTTTTGTCTGCAGAGTTTACACTAAAACCTTAAAAATATTTGAATGTAGGTTTTTTTTAAGTTTGATGCACCACATTCGCTTACCTAAAATTTGAAACTTGAAATTGTGTTAAAATTTGAAACTTGAAATGTGTTTATTTTAATTATTATCACCTTTTTTAAGATCTTCTAATACTACTTTATCCTGTGGCATTTTTTAGTTGATTAACGGATGATTGTCGTTTAAGTTAGCAATAATTTCTAATCTGCGTGAGTCAACTCTTTGATTTCAGCCTTTATCTTCTTTGCCTTAAAAGCTTATCTAACCACTTATCTAACTAGCAATCATTGGCACGTTACGGTCCAGATACCTTTTAAAAAGAGTGACCATGAATGCTTATACGGGATTGTAGCACTTGTTTTCAAACGCCTTCATCTCTATAGTATCAGTCCCATGGCCATCCACAGAATGGGGATGAGATACGCCTAGAATTTCATTCTATCTGCTTGAAGTTTAAAGAAGGTTAATTTTCTCGTTAATTTTCTCATTCACAACAAATTATTGTTTCTCAATAAGACTACAAGACTGCCATAACACGTTTTTTTTTTGGCATGGGGGGGGGTGCTTAATGTCCGATTATTCTTGACTTTAAAAACGGATCTAGAACTCAATTTAAATCGAATGAGGCTTTTATCAAAGTCTATACGATTACCTCTGATAAAAACCTTATATATGAACAATAGACAGTTTGCATAACTTGTGGACAGCGATTGACAACAATGAATGTATTGAAAAAATAGCTCCAATAAGGGAGTTTAGACCATTTCACTTGCTGACACAAAGGGATCACGGATGCTGTTTGGAATTGACCTTAATAGGAATTTGTGTGCCAAAGTAATTTTTTATCTCTCCAAAGTAATTGGATAATGTGCCAAAGTAATTATATATATATATATATATATAATATATATGTATATATATATATATATATATATATATATATATATATATATATATATATATATATATATATATATATATATATATATATATATATATATATATATATATATATATATATATATATATATATATATATATATATATATATATATAATCTATACCAGTTGTAACATTAGTAACTTTCCATATACAATTGAATTATCTTAAAAACTAAGCGTAAAATTAAATATTTTTTTACCGCAAAGTCATTGAACAGCATAGAGATTATTGGATTGATTTATCATGTAGCATTTTAGTATAATATTCGATTGTGCCATAAGCTATAATATCAATAGTGATTAATGAACAATCTTCAAATGTAAGAAATATGCTCTAGTATTGTCATGACTACACATTTTAAAGAACATGTGATTTCTGCCGAGTTATTTTATTTCAGGAATTGGGACGACATACTAATCAGGCCAATGCATAAACCAGTACAAGCGTATCCCAGTAGCCCCTATTTTCATCACGTCTCAACCAACGAAGAGTACTCGCCATAAAGCCCAAGGAAACCTCATCCAAGCTTCGCACACCAAATTACGGATACATTTCGATCAATGAAACGATGATCGTTCAACGAAGAATAATTCTTCAATTACAAATTGTATTATATATCAGGTAAAACAAGTCTCAAGTATCTTCCTTGATAACCCTCTTGAAAGGAATTTATGATAAGGCTCTCTCTTTTCTGAATTTTCTGAAATTTTCTCTCTCTTTTCTGAAACCGAATTTTGATGTCAATAAATGTATCAAAAGAATGGGCTTATAATGCTGATTCTAAATTTTTCTCTCTCTTTTCTGAAACTGAATTTTGATGTCAATAAATGTATCAAAAGAATGGGCTTATAATGCTGATCCTAAATATATAAATTTTATTAAGTTTAGTATTACTCATCAAAGGCTACGAGCCTGAGAAAATTTACCAGATTTTTAAAAAATCTGGTAAATAAAAAAACCTAATTGAAAAAAATAAAAAAAAACCTATTCAGAAAAAAATATTTCATATCTGTCTGAAATTGTAATGTATTTCCTCAGGATTATTGTTGATGGTTCTTTCCTGTAGTCACATTCACAATTTTGTTTCTTGCATGTTTGATGTCTATATAGCAGTACTGTAGCTCGAAATTCATATCTTCCTTGATAACCCTCTTGAAAGGAGTTTATGATAAGGCTCTCTCTCTTTTCTGTTCTTTACGTGTGTAGATATTCCTAGAAAATTGTAGTTTAGCTTCACGTTTTAAAAACACATCTATAATATTAAAAACATCTATAATATAATATTAAATATATAAATTTTATTAAGTTTAGTATTACTCATCAAAAGCTACGAGCCTGAGAAAATTTACCAGATTTTTAAAAAAATCTGGTAAAAAAAAACCTATTGAAAAAAACCTAATTGAAACCTAATTGAAAAAAAAATAAAAAAAAACCTATTCAGAAAAAATATTTCATATCTCTCTGAAATTGTAATGTATTTCCTCAGGATTATTGTTGATGGTTCTTTCCTGTAGTCACATTCACAATTTAGTTTCTTGCATGTTTGATGTCTATATAGCAGTTACTGTAGCTCGAAATTCATATCTTCCTTGATAACCCTCTTGAAAGGAGTTTATGATAAGGCTCTCTCTTTTCTGTTCTTTACGTGTGTAGATATTCCTAGAAAATTGTAGTTTAGCTTCACGTTTAAAAACACATCTATAATATTAAAAACTATAATAATAAATTATAATAATAAAATAAAAAAAAAACCTATTCAGAGATAAATATTTCATATTGGTTAGAAATTTTCACATATTGTTTCAGGATTATACTTGATATATTTGTCGTGTAGGCACATCTACAGTTTGGTTTTTGGCACTTTGGATGTGTAAGTAGTTCTACCGTTGCTTGAAATTCATATGTTCCTTGAAGTCCCTCTTGGAACGAGTTTATGACTAGGCTTTCTTGATTCACTTCTTTGGATGCATATATATTCCTAGAAAAATTGTAGTTTAGCTTCACGTTTAAAAACACATCTATATTATTAAAAACGAAAATAACGTTGAGTCGTAACAAGTCCTAACTTATAATAATTATATAAGTACCTGGATTTGTCTGGATTCCTCTTCCAGGTTCAACCACAGATTCACTGATTCACTTGTTTCAGTAGTATGATGTATCTTTTTTTTTATTTTTTCTCATTGCTATACGAGCTCTGCCCCCCACCAACGGAAAAATATATAAAATAGTGCAATTTATTGCTACTATAATAAAGAATCTTGAACTTAAGATCTGAAACGCTTATCAAACACAAGTAGTTTATTCAAATAATAATACGAAAATTAACACATAGGTAGATGAGATTTCCAGGTAGATGAGACCAAAAACATAAAACATCACAATCATCTTTCTATTTGTAATAAAAAAAGACTGAGGAAACTAAAAAAAAAAAACTTTACAATGATGGATACTTTGTCTGCAGTGTCTTTCCAGTGTTTTTTGTTTTGTTTTTAAAGTAGCACAAAATAAAAAAAAAAATAAATAAAAATAAAAAAAAAAAAACCTATTCAGAGATAAATATTTCATATTGGTTAGAAATTTTCACATATTGTTTCAGGATTATACTTGATATATTTGTCGTGTAGGCACATCTACAGTTTGGGTTTTTTGGCACTTTGGATGTGTAAGTAGTTCTACCGTTGCTTGAAATTCATATGTTCCTTGAAGTCCCTCTTGGAACGAGTTTATGACTAGGCTTTCTTGATTCACTTCTTTGGATGCATATATATTCCTAGAAAATTGTAGTTTAGCTTCACGTTTAAAAACACATCTATATTATTAAAAACGAAAATAACGTTGAGAGTCGTAACAAGTCCTAACTTATAATAATTATATAAGTAACTGGATTTGTCTGGATTCCTCTTCCAGGTTCAACCACAGTTTATACTTTTTTTTAAAAAAGGTTATCGGGAGATTTCTTTGCCTCCATTAGCCCTGATTCGGTTTACGCTCCTTACGGAGTTTATATTCTCGTCACACCATATTCGCTTAGTTCGGGGTAAATTCAAAAACTGCTACATCTTTAAAATGTTTTGTCTGCAGAGTTTACACTAAAACCTTAAAAATATTTGAATGTAGGTTTTTTTTTAAGTTTGATGCACCACATTCGCTTACCTAAAATTTGAAACTTGAAATTGTGTTAAAATTTGAAACTTGAAATGTGTTATTTCAATTATTATCACCTTTTTTAAGATCTTCTAATACTACTTTATCCTGTGGCATTTTTTAGTTGATTAACGGATGATTGTCGTTTAAGTTAGCAATAATTTCTAATCTGCGTGAGTCAACTCTTTGATTTCAGCCTTTATTTTCTTTGCCTTAAAAGCTTATCTAACCACTAACAACCACTAGCAATCATTGGCATGTTACGGTCCAGATACCTTTTAAAAAGAGTGACCATGAATGCTTATACGGGATTGGTAGCACTTGTTTTCAAGCGCCTTCATCTCTATAGTATCAGTCCCATGGCCATCCACAGAATGGGGATGAGATACGCCTAGAATTTCATTCTATCTGCTTGAAGTTTAAAGAAGGTTAATTTTCTCGTTAATTTTCTCATTCACAACAAATTATTGTTTCTCAATAAGACTACAAGACTGCCATAACACGTTTTTTTTTTTGGCATGGGGGGGAGGTGCTTAATGTCCGATTATTCTTGACTTTAAAAAAACGGATCTAGAACTCAATTTAAATCGAATGAGGCTTTTATCAAAGTCTATACGATTACCTCTGATAAAAACCTTATATATGAAACAATAGACAGTTTGCATAACTTGTGGACAGCGATTGACAACAATGAATGTATTGAAAAAATAGCTCCAATAAGGGAGTTTAGACCATTTCACTTGCTGACACAAAGGGATCACGGCTGTTTGGAATTGACCTTAATAGGAATTTGTGTGCCAAAGTAATTTTTTATCTATCCAAAGTAATTGGATAATGTGCCAAAGTAATTATATATATATATATATATATATATATATATATGTATATATATATTATATATATATATATATATATATATATATATATATATATTATATATATATATATATATATATATATATATATATATATATATATATATATATATATATATATATATATATATATATATATATATATATATATATATATATATATATATATATATATATATATATATATATATATAATATATATATATATATATATATATATATAATCTATACCAGTTGTAACATTAGTAACTTTCCATATACAAATGAATTATCTTAAAAACTTAAGCGTAAAATTAAACATTTTTTTTACCGCAAAGTCATTGAACAGCATAGAGATTATTGGATTGATTTATCATGTAGCATTTTAGTATAATATTCGATTGTGCCATAAGCTATAATATCAATAGTGATTAATGAACAATCTTCAAATGTAAGAAATATGCTCTAGTATTGTCATGACTACACATTTTAAAGAACATGTGATTCTGCCGAGTTATTTTATTTCAGGAATTGGGACGACATACTAATCAGGCCAATGCATAAACCAGTACAAGCGTATCCCAGTAATCCCTATTTTCATCACGTCTCAAAACCAACGAAGAGTACTCGCCATAAAGCCCAAGGAAACCTCATCCAAGCTTCGCACACCAAATTACGGATACATTTCGATCAATGAAACGATGATCGTTCAACGAAGAATAATTTCTTCAATTACAAATTGTATTATATATCAGGTAACAAGTCTCAAGTATCTTCCTTGATAACCCTCTTGAAAAAAGTTTATGATAAGGCTCTCTCTTTTCTGAATTTTCTGAATTCTCTCTCTCTTTTCTGAAACTGAATTTTGATGTCAATAAATGTATCAAAAGAATGGGCTTATAATGCTGATTCTAAATTTTCTCTCTCTTTTCTGAAACTGAATTTTGATGTCAATAAATGTATCAAAAGAATGGGCTTATAATGCTGATTCTAAATATATAAATTTTTATTAAGTTTAGTATTACTCATCAAAGGCTACGAGCCTGAGAAAATTTACCAGATTTTTAAAAAATCTGGTAAATAAAAAAAACCTATTGAAAAAAACCTAATTGAAACCTAATTGAAAAAAATAAAAAAAAACCTATTCAGAAAAAAAATATTTCATATCTGTCTGAAATTGTAATGTATTTCCTCAGGATTATTGTTGATGGTTCTTTCCTGTAGTAACATTCACAATTTTGTTCTTGCATGTTTTGATGTCTATATAGCAGTACTGTAGCTCGAAATTCATATCTTCCTTGATAACCCTCTTGAAAGGAGTTTATGATAAGGCTCTCTCTCTTTTCTGTTCTTTACGTGTGTAGATATTCCTAGAAAATTGTAGTTTAGCTTCACGTTTAAAAACACATCTATAATATAAAAACATCTATAATATAATATTAAATATATAAATTTTATTAAGTTTAGTATTACTCATCAAAGGCTACGAGCCTGAGAAAATTTACCAGATTTTTAAAAAATCTGGTAAATAAAAAAACCTATTGAAAAAAACCTAATTGAAACCTAATTGAAAAAATAAAAAAAAAACCTATTCAGAAAAAAATATTTCATATCTGTCTGAAATTGTAATGTATTTCCTCAGGATTATTGTTGATGGTTCTTTCCTGTAGTCACATTCACAATTTTGTTTCTTGCATGTTTGATGTCTATATAGCAGTACTGTAGCTCGAAATTCATATCTTCCTTGATAATCCTCTTGAAAGGAGTTTATGATAAGGCTCTCTCTTTTCTGTTCTTTACGTGTGTAGATATTCCTAGAAAATTGTAGTTTAGCTTCACGTTTAAAAACACATCTATAATATTAAAAACTATAATAATAAATTATAATAATAAAATAAAAAAAAAACCTATTCAGAGATAAATATTTCATATTGGTTAGAAATTTTCACATATTGTTTCAGGATTATACTTGATATATTTGTCGTGTAGGCATATCTACAGTTTGGTTTTTGGCACTTTGGATGTGTAAGTAGTTCTACCGTTGCTTGAAATTCATATGTTCCTTGAAGTCCCTCTTGGAACGAGTTTATGACTAGGCTTTCTTGATTCACTTCTTTGGATGCATATATATTCCTAGAAAATTGTAGTTTAGCTTCACGTTTAAAAACACATCTATATTATTAAAAACGAAAATAACGTTGAGTCGTAACAAGTCCTAACTTATAATAATTATATAAGTACCTGGATTTGTCTGGATTCCTCTTCCAGGTTCAACCACAGATTCACTGACTCACTTGTTTCAGTAGTATGATGTATCTTTTTTTTATTTTTTCTCATTGCTATACGAGCTCTGCCCCCCCCACCAACGGAAAAATATATAAAATAGTGCAATTTATTGCTACTATAATAAAGAATCTTGAACTTAAGATCTGAAACGCTTATCAAACACAAGTAGTTTATTCAAATAATAATACGAAAATTAACACATAGGTAGATGTGTTATTTTACACATAGGTAGATCTATTAACACATAGGTAACATTTCCAGGTAGATGAGACCAAAAACATAAAACATCACAATCATCTTTCTATTTGTAATAAAAAAAGACTGAGGAAACTAAAAAAAAAAAACTTTACAATGATGGATACTTTGTCTGCGGTGTCTTTCCAGTGTTTTTTGTTTGTTTTTAAAGTAGCACAAAATAAAAAAAAATAAATTAAAATAAAATAAAAAAAAAACCTATTCAGAAATACATATTTCGTAATTGTTCGAAATTTTCACATTTTTTTCCAGGATAAAACTTGATACATTTGTCTCGTAGGTACATTTACAGTTTGTTTTTGTGCACTTTGGGGTTGTAATTACTTTCTACCACTACTTGAAATTTATAGGTTCCTTGGAATCCCTCTTGGAACTTGTTTATCACAAGGCTGTCTTGATTTGCTCCTTCGGATGCATATATATTCCTAGAAAATTGTAGTTTAGCTTCACGTTTAAAAACACATCTATATTATTAAAAACGAAAATAACGTTGAGTCGTAACAAGTCCTAACTTATAATAATTATATAAGTACCTGGATTTGTCTGGATTCCTCTTCCAGGTTCAACCACAGATTCACTGACTCACTTGTTTCAGTAGTATGATGTATCTTTTTTTTTTATTTTTTCTCATTGCTATACGAGCTCTGCCCCCCCACCAACGGAAAAAATATATAAAATAGTGCAATTTATTGCTACTATAATAAAGAATCTTGAACTTAAGATCTGAAACGCTTATCAAACACAAGTAGTTTATTCAAATAATAATACGAAAATTAACACATAGGTAGATGTGTTATTTTACACATAGGTAGATCTATTAACACATAGGTAACATTTCCAGGTAGATGAGACAAAAACATAAAACATCACAATCATCTTTCTATTTGTAATAAAAAAAGACTGAGGAAACTAAAAAAAAAAAACTTTACAATGATGGATACTTTGTCTGCGGTGTCTTTCCAGTGTTTTTTGTTTTGTTTTTAAAGTAGCACAAAATAAAAAAAAATTAAATAAAAATAAAATAAAAAAAAAACCTATTCAGAAATACATTTTTCGTAATTGTTCGAAATTTTCACATTTTTTTCCAGGATAAAACTTGATACATTTGTCTCGTAGGTACATTTACAGTTTGTTTTTGTGCACTTTGGGGTTGTAATTACTTCTACCACTACTTGAAATTTATAGGTTCCTTGGAATCCCTCTTGGAACTTGTTTATCACAAGGCTGTCTTGATTTGCTCCTTCGGATGCATATATATTCCTAGAAAATTGTAGTTTAGCTTCACGTTTAAAAAAACACATCTATATTATTAAAAACGAAAATAACGTTGAGTCGTAACAAGTCCTAACTTATAATAATTATATAAGTACCTGGATTTGTCTGGATTCCTCTTCCAGGTTCAACCACAGATTCACTGACTCACTTGTTTCAGTAGTATGATGTATCTTTTTTTTTATTTTTTCTCATTGCTATACGAGCTCTGCCCCCCCACCAACGGAAAAATATATAAAATAGTGCAATTTATTGCTACTATAATAAAGAATCTTGAACTTAAGATCTGAAACGCTTATCAAACACAAGTAGTTTATTCAAATAATAATACGAAAATTAACACATAGGTAGATGTGTTTATTTTACACATAGGTAGATCTATTAACACATAGGTAACATTTCCAGGTAGATGAGACCAAAAACATAAAACATCACAATCATCTTTCTATTTGTAATAAAAAAAGACTGAGGAAACTAAAAAAAAAAAAAACTTTACAATGATGGATACTTTGTCTGCGGTGTCTTTCCAGTGTTTTTTGTTTTGTTTTTAAAGTAGCACAAAATAAAAAAAAATAAATAAAAAAAATAAAAAAAAAAACCTATTCAGAAATACATATTTCGTAATTGTTCGAAATTTTCACTTTTTTTTCCAGGATAAAACTTGATACATTTGTCTCGTAGGTACATTTACAGTTTGTTTTTGTGCACTTTGGGGTTGTAATTACTTCTACCACTACTTGAAATTTATAGGTTCCTTGGAATCCCTCTCTTGGAACTTGTTTATCACAAGGCTGTCTTGATTTGCTCCTTCGGATGCATATATATTCCTAGAAAATTGTAGTTTAGCTTCACGTTTAAAAACACATCTATATTATTAAAAACGAAAATAACGTTGAGTCGTAACAAGTCCTAACTTATAATAATTATATAAGTACCTGGATTTGTCTGGATTCCTCTTCCAGGTTCAACCACAGTTTATACTACTTTTTTTTAAAAAAGGTTATCGGGAGATTTCTTTGCCTCCATTAGCCCTGATTCGGTTTACGCTCCTTACGGAGTTTATATTCTCGTCACACCATATTCGCTTAGTTCGGGGTGAATTCAAAAACTGCTACATCTTTAAAAATGTTTTGTCTGCAGAGTTTACACTAAAACCTTAAAAATATTTGAATGTAGGTTTTTTTTTTTTTAAGTTTGATGCACCACATTCGCTTACCTAAAATTTGAAACTTGAAATTGTGTTAAAATTTGAAACTTGAAATGTGTTATTTAATTATTATCACCTTTTTTAAGATCTTCTAATACTACTTTATCCTGTGGCATTTTTTAGTTGATTAACGGATGATTGTCGTTTAAGTTAGCAATAATTTCTAATCTGCGTGAGTCAACTCTTTGATTTCAGCCTTTATCTTCTTTGCCTTAAAAGCTTATCTAACCACTTATCTAACTAGCAATCATTGGCACGTTACGGTCCAGATACCTTTTAAAAAGAGTGACCATGATGCTTATACGGGATTGGTAGCACTTGTTTTCAAACGCCTTCATCTCTATAGTATCAGTCCCATGGCCATCCACAGAATGGGGATGAGATACGCCTAGAATTTCATTCTATCTGCTTGAAGTTTATAGAAGGTTAATTTTCTCGTTAATTTTCTCATTCACAACAAATTATTGTTTCTCAATAAGACTACAAGACTGCCATAACACGTTTTTTTTTGGCATGGGGGGGGGGGTGCTTAATGTCGACGATTATTCTTGACTTTAAAAACGGATCTAGAACTCATTTTAAATCGAATGAGGCTTTTATCAAAGTCTATACGATTACCTCTGATAAAAACCTTATATATGAACAATAGACAGTTTGCATAACTTGTGGACAGCGATTGACAACAATGAATGTATTGAAAAATAGCTCCAATAAGGGAGTTTAGACCATTTCACTTGCTGACACAAAGGGATCACGGCTGTTTGGAATTGACCTTAATAGGAATTTGTGTGCCAAAGTAATTTTTTATCTCTCCAAAGTAATTGGATAATGTGCCAAAGTAATTATATATATATATATATATATATATATGTATATATATATATATATATATATAATATATATATATATATATATATATATATATATATATATATATATATATATATATATATATATATATATATATATATATATATATATATATATATATAATATATATATATATATATATATATATACTATATATATAATCTATACCAGTTGTAACATTAGTAACTTTCCATATACAATTGAATTATCTTAAAAACTTAAGCGTAAAATTAAATATTTTTTTACCGCAAAGTCATTGAACAGCATAGAGATTATTGGATTGATTTATCATGTAGCATTTTAGTATAATATTCGATTGTGCCATAAGCTATAATATCAATAGTGATTAATGAACAATCTTCAAATGTAAGAAATATGCTCTAGTATTGTCATGACTACACATTTTAAAGAACATGTGATTCTGCCGAGTTATTTTATTTCAGGAATTGGGACGACATACTAATCAGGCCAATGCATAAACCAGTACAAGCGTATCCCAGTAGCCCCTATTTTCATCACGTCTCAACCAACGAAGAGTACTCGCCATAAAGCCCAAGGAAACCTCATCCAAGCTTCGCACACCAAATTACGGATACATTTCGATCAATGAAACGATGATCGTTCAACGAAGAATAATTTCTTCAATTACAAATTGTATTATATATCAGGTAACAAGTCTCAAGTATCTTCCTTGATAACCCTCTTGAAAAAAGTTTATGATAAGGCTCTCTCTTTTCTGAATTTTCTGAATTCTCTCTCTCTTTTCTGAAACTGAATTTTGATGTCAATAAATGTATTAAAAGAATGGGCTTATAATGCTGATTCTAAATTTTCTCTCTCTTTTCTGAAACTGAATTTTGATGTCAATAAATGTATCAAAAGAATGGGCTTATAATGCTGATTCTAAATATATAAATTTTATTAAGTTTAGTATTACTCATCAAAGGCTACGAGCCTGAGAAAATTTACCAGATTTTAAAAAATCTGGTAAATAAAAAAACCTATTGAAAAAACCTAATTGAAACCTAATTGAAAAAAAAAATAAAAAAAACCTATTCAGAAAAAAAATATTCATATCTGTCTGAAATTGTAATGTATTTCCTCAGGATTATTGTTGATGGTTCTTTCCTGTAGTAACATTCACAATTTTGTTTCTTGCATGTTTGATGTCTATATAGCAGTACTGTAGCTCGAAATTCATATCTTCCTTGATAACCCTCTTGAAAGGAGTTTATGATAAGGCTCTCTCTCTTTTCTGTTCTTTACGTGTGTAGATATTCCTAGAAAATTGTAGTTTAGCTTCACGTTTAAAAACACATCTATAATATTAAAAACATCTATAATATAATATTAAATATATAAATTTTATTAAGTTTAGTATTACTCATCAAAGGCTACGAGCCTGAGAAAATTTACCAGATTTTTAAAAAATCTGGTAAATAAAAAACCTATTGAAAAAACCTAATTGAAACCTAATTGAAAAAAATAAAAAAAAACCTATTCAGAAAAAAAATATTTCATATCTGTCTGAAATTGTAATGTATTTCCTCAGGATTATTGTTGATGGTTCTTTCCTGTAGTCACATTCACAATTTTGTTTCTTGCATGTGTTGATGTCTATATAGCAGTACTGTAGCTCGAAATTCATATCTTCCTTGATAACCCTCTTGAAAGGAGTTTATGATAAGGCTCTCTCTTTTCTGTTCTTTACGTGTGTAGATATTCCTAGAAAATTGTAGTTTAGCTTCACGTTTAAAAACACATCTATAATATTAAAAACTATAATAATAAATTATAATAATAAAATAAAAAAAAAAACCTATTCAGAGATAAATATTTCATATTGGTTAGAAATTTTCACATATTGTTTCAGGATTATACTTGATATATTTGTCGTGTAGGCACATCTACAGTTTGGTTTTTGGCACTTTGGATGTGTAAGTAGTTCTACCGTTGCTTGAAATTCATATGTTCCTTGAAGTCCCTCTTGGAACGAGTTTATGACTAGGCTTTCTTGATTCACTTCTTTGGATGCATATATATATTCCTAGAAAATTGTAGTTTAGCTTCACGTTTAAAAACACATCTATATTATTAAAAACGAAAATAACGTTGAGTCGTAACAAGTCCTAACTTATAATAATTATATAAGTACTTGGATTTGTCTGGATTCCTCTTCCAGGTTCAACCACAGATTCACTGACTCACTTGTTTCAGTAGTATGATGTATCTTTTTTTTTATTTTTTCTCATTGCTATACGAGCTCTGCCCCCCCCCCAATGGAAAAATATATAAAATAGTGCAATTTATTGCTACTATAATAAAGAATCTTGAACTTAAGATCTGAAACGCTTATCAAACACAAGTAGTTTATTCAAATAATAATACGAAAATTAACACATAGGTAGATGTGTTATTTTACACATAGGTAGATCTATTAACACACATAGGTAACATTTCCAGGTAGATGAGACCAAAAACATAAAACATCACAATCATCTTTCTATTTGTAATAAAAAAAGACTGAGGAAACTAAAAAAAAAAAAACTTTACAATGATGGATACTTTGTCTGCGGTGTCTTTCCAGTGTTTTTTGTTTTGTTTTTAAAGTAGCACAAAATAAAAAAAAATAAATAAAAATAAAATAAAAAAAAACCTATTCAGAAATACATATTTCGTAATTGTTCGAAATTTTCACATTTTTTTCCAGGATAAAACTTGATACATTTGTCTCGTAGGTACATTTACAGTTTGTTTTTGTGCACTTTGGGGTGTAATTACTTCTACCACTACTTGAAATTTATAGGTTCCTTGGAATCCCTCTTGGAACTTGTTTATCACAAGGCTGTCTTGATTTGCTCCTTCGGATGCATATATATTCCTAGAAAATTGTAGTTTAGCTTCACGTTTAAAAACACATCTATATTATTAAAAACGAAAATAACGTTGAGTCGTAACAAGTCCTAACTTATAATAATTATATAAGTACCTGGATTTGTCTGGATTCCTCTTCCAGGTTCAACCACAGATTCACTGACTCACTTGTTTCAGTAGTATGATGTATCTTTTTTTTTTTATTTTTTCTCATTGCTATACGAGCTCTGCCCCCCCACCAACGGAAAAATATATAAAATAGTGCAATTTATTGCTACTATAATAAAGAATCTTGAACTTAAGATCTGAAACGCTTATCAAACACAAGTAGTTTATTCAAATAATAATACGAAAATTAACACATAGGTAGATGTGTTATTTTACACATAGGTAGATCTATTAACACATAGGGTAACATTTCCAGGTAGATGAGACCAAAAACATAAAACATCACAATCATCTTTCTATTTGCAATAAAAAAAGACTGAGGAAACTAAAAAAAAAAAAAAACTTTACAATGATGGATACTTTGTCTGCGGTGTCTTTCCAGTGTTTTTTGTTTTGTTTTTAAAATAGCACAAAATAAAAAAAAATAAATAAAAATAAAATAAAAAAAAAACCTATTCAGAAATACATATTTCGTAATTGTTCGAAATTTTTCACATTTTTTTCCAGGATAAAACTTGATACATTTGTCTCGTAGGTACATTTACAGTTTGTTTTTGTGCACTTTGGGGTTGTAATTACTTCTACCACTACTTGAAATTTATAGGTTCCTTGGAATCCCTCTTGGAACTTGTTTATCACAAGGCTGTCTTGATTTGCTCCTTCGGATGCATATATATTCCTAGAAAATTGTAGTTTAGCTTCACGTTTAAAAACACATCTATATTATTAAAAACGAAAATAACGTTGAGTCGTAACAAGTCCTAACTTATAATAATTATATATAAGTACCTGGATTTGTCTGGATTCCTCTTCCAGGTTCAACCACAGATTCACTGACTCACTTGTTTCAGTAGTATGATGTATCTTTTTTTTTATTTTTTCTCATTGCTATACGAGCTCTGCCCCCCCACCAACGGAAAAATATATAAAATAGTGCAATTTATTGCTACTATAATAATGAATCTTGAACTTAAGATCTGAAACGCTTATCAAAACACAAGTAGTTTATTCAAATAATAATACGAAAATTAACACATAGGTAGATGTGTTATTTTACACATAGGTAGATCTATTAACACATAGGTAACATTTCCAGGTAGATGAGACCAAAAACATAAAACATCACAATCATCTTTCTATTTGTAATAAAAAAAAGACTGAGGAAACTAAAAAAAAAAAACTTTACAATGATGGATACTTTGTCTGCGGTGTCTTTCCAGTGTTTTTTGTTTTGTTTTTAAAGTAGCACAAAATATAAAAAAAAATAAATAAAAATAAAATAAAAAAAAACCTATTCAGAAATACATATTTCGTATTGTTCGAAATTTTCACATTTTTTTCCAGGATAAAACTTGATACATTTGTCTCGTAGGTACATTTACAGTTTGTTTTTGTGCACTTTGGGGTTGTAATTACTTCTACCACTACTTGAAATTTATAGGTTCCTTGGAATTTTGCTTTGTACACTTTTGGGATGTAGTTACTTCCACCTCTACTTTAAATGTATAGGTGCCTTGGTCTCCCTCTTGAAACTTGTTTATCACAAGGCTGTCTTTGTTTCCTCTTTCGAATGCATATATATTCCTAGAAAATTGTAGTTTAGCTTCACGTTTAAAAACACATCTATATTATTAAAAATGAAAATAACGTTGAGTCGTAACAAGTCCTAACTTATAATAATTATATGAGTACCTGGATTTGTCTGGATTCCTCTTCCAGGTTCAACCACAGTTTATACTTTTTTTTAAAAAGGTTATCGGGAGATTTCTTTGCCTCCATTAGCCCTGATTTGGTTTACGCTCCTTACGGAGTTTATATTCTCGTCACACCATATTCGCTTAGTTCGGGGTAAATTCAAAAACTGCTACATCTTTAAAATGTTTTGTCTGCAGAGTTTACACTAAAACCTTAAAAATATTTGAATGTAGGTTTTTTTAAGTTTGATGCACCACATTCGCTTACCTAAAATTTGAAACTTGAAATTGTGTTAAAATTTGAAACTTGAAATGTGTTATTTTAATTATTATCACCTTTTTTAAGATCTTCTAATACTACTTTATCCTGTGGCATTTTTTAGTTGATTAACGGATGATTGTCGCTTAGTTCGTTTACTTTATGTTCGTTTTAAGTTTTAATGTCGCTCTTTACTTTCAGTTTAAAAAAACTTTTTTTTATTTAATTTCTTATTGTTTTTTTAGTTAATGCAGCTTTTATTTTGGCTCACCGTCATTGAGTAAGTAAACAAAAATTTGCATAAGGATTTTACTTTCTTTTGCTAAATGGCTGTCTAAATTTGCTTCTGACGTAGTTTACAGATTAACTTACGTAACGAACTTTCTATATTCATATATTTTCCTTCTGGCAAAAAATACAAAGTTGCAGATTTTTGCAGATATGAGCTTGAAACCTATGTAATAGGGTTTTCTGATACGCTGAATCTGACGGTGGGATTTTTATTAAAATTCTTTCACTCTTTCACTGTTTGTTTTTAAAGTAGCACAAAATAAAAAAAAATAAATAAAAATAAAATAAAAAAAAAACTACTCAGGAATACATATTTCATAATTGTTCGAAATTTTCACATTTTTTCTAGTATAAATCTTGATACATCTGTGTCGTAGTAAACATTCACAATTTTGCTTTGTACACTTTTGGGATGTAGTTACTTCCACCTCTACTTTAAATGTATAGGTGCCTTGGTCTCCCTCTTGAAACTTGTTTATCACAAGGCTGTCTTTGTTTCCTCTTTCGAATGCATATAATTCCTAGAAAATTGTAGTTCAGCTTCACGTTTAAAAACACATCTATATTATTAAAAATGAAAATAACGTTGAGTCGTAACAAGTCCTAACTTATAATAATTATATGAGTACCTGGATTTGTCTGGATTCCTCTTCCAGGTTCAACCACAGTTTATACTTTTTTTTAAAAAGGTTATCGGGAGATTTCTTTGCCTCCATTAGCCCTGATTTGGTTTACGCTCCTTACGGAGTTTATATTCTCGTCACACCATATTCGCTTAGTTCGGGGTAAATTCAAAAACTGCTACATCTTTAAAATGTTTTGTCTGCAGAGTTTACACTAAAACCTTAAAAATATTTGAATGTAGGTTTTTTTTTTTTTAAGTTTGATGCACCACATTCGCTTACCTAAAATTTGAAACTTGAAATTGTGTTAAAATTTGAAACTTGAAATGTGTTATTTTAATTATTATCACCTTTTTTAAGATCTTCTAATACTACTTTATCCTGTGGCATTTTTTTAGTTGATTAACGGATGATTGTCGTTTAAGTTAGCAATAATTTCTAATCTGCGTGAGTCAACTCTTTGATTTCAGCCTTTATCTTCTTTGCCTTAAAAGCTTATCTAACCACTTATCTAACTAGCAATCATTGGCACGTTACGGTCCAGATACCTTTTAAAAAGAGTGACCATGAATGCTTATACGGGATTGGTAGCACTTGTTTTCAAACGCCTTCATCTCTATAGTATCAGTCCCATGGCCATCCACAGAATGGGGATGAGATACGCCTAGAATTTCATTCTATCTGCTTGAAGTTTAAAGAAGGTTAATTTTCTCGTTAATTTTCTCATTCACAACAAATTATTGTTTCTCAATAAGACTACAAGACTGCCATAACACGTTTTTTTTTTTTGGCATGGGGGGGGGTGCTTAATGTCCGATTATTCTTGACTTTAAAAACGGATCTAGAACTCAATTTAAATCGAATGAGGCTTTTATCAAAGTCTATACGATTACCTCTGATAAAAACCTTATATATGAACAATAGACAGTTTGCATAACTTGTGGACAGCGATTGACAACAATGAATGTATTGAAAAAATAGCTCCAATAAGGGAGTTTAGACCATTTCACTTGCTGACACAAAGGGATCACGGCTGTTTGGAATTGACCTTAATAGGAATTTGTGTGCCAAAGTAATTTTTTATCTATCCAAAGTAATTGGATAATGTGCCAAAGTAATTATATATATATATATATATATATATATATATATATATATATATATATATATATATATATATATATATATATATATATATATATATATAATCTATACAGTTGTAACATTAGTAACTTTCCATATACAATTGAATTATCTTAAAAACTTAAGCGTAAAATTAAATATTTTTTTTACCGCAAAGTCATTGAACAGCATAGAGATTATTGGATTGATTTATCATGTAGCATTTTAGTATAATATTCGATTGTGCCATAAGCTATAATATCAATAGTGATTAATGAACAATCTTCAAATGTAAGAAATATGCTCTAGTATTGTCATGACTACACATTTTAAAGAACATGTGATTCTGCCGAGTTATTTTATTTCAGGAATTGGGACGACATACTAATCAGGCCAATGCATAAACCAGTACAAGCGTATCCCAGTAGCCCCTATTTTCATCACGTCTCAACCAACGAAGAGTACTCGCCATAAAGCCCAAGGAAACCTCATCCAAGCTTCGCACACCAAATTACGGATACATTTCGATCAATGAAACGATGATCGTTCAACGAAGAATAATTTCTTCAATTACAAATTGTATTATATATCAGGTAACAAGTCTCAAGTATCTTCCTTGATAACCCTCTTGAAAAAAAGTTTATGATAAGGCTCTCTCTTTTCTGAATTTTCTGAATTCTCTCTCTCTTTTCTGAAACTGAATTTTGATGTCAATAAATGTATTAAAAGAATGGGCTTATAATGCTGATTCTAAATTTTCTCTCTCTTTTCTGAAACTGAATTTTGATGTCAATAAATGTATCAAAAGAATGGGCTTATAATGCTGATTCTAAATATATAAATTTTATTAAGTTTAGTATTACTCATCAAAGGCTACGAGCCTGAGAAAATTTACCAGATTTTTAAAAAATCTGGTAAATAAAAAAACCTATTGAAAAAACCTAATTGAAACCTAATAGAAAAAAATAAAAAAAAAACCTATTCAGAAAAAAAATTTCATATCTGTCTGAAATTGTAATGTATTTCCTCAGGATTATTGTTGATGGTTCTTTCCTGTAGTAACATTCACAATTTTATTTGTTGCATGTTTGATGTCTATATAGCAGTACTGTAGCTCGAAATTCATATCTTCCTTGATAACCCTCTTGAAAGGAGTTTATGATAAGGCTCTCTCTTTTCTGTTCTTTACGTGTGTAGATATTCCTAGAAAATTGTAGTTTAGCTTCACGTTTAAAAACACATCTATAATATTAAAAACATCTATAATATAATATTAAATATATAAATTTTATTAAGTTTTAGTATTACTCATCAAAGGCTACGAGCCTGAGAAAATTTACCAGATTTTTAAAAAATCTGGTAAATAAAAAAACCTATTGAAAAAAACCTAATTGAAACCTAATTGAAAAAATAAAAATAAAAAAAAACCTATTCAGAAAAAAATATTTCATATCTGTCTGAAATTGTAATGTATTTCCTCAGGATTATTGTTGATGGTTCTTTCCTGTAGTCACATTCACAATTTTGTTTCATGCATGTTTGATGTCTATATAGCAGTACTGTAGCTCGAAATTCATATCTTCCTTGATAACCCTCTTGAAAGGAGTTTATGATAAGGCTCTCTCTTTTCTGTTCTTTACGTGTGTAGATATTCCTAGAAAATTGTAGTTTAGCTTCACGTTTAAAAACACATCTATAATATAAAAAACTATAATAATAAATTATAATAATAAAATAAAAAAAAAACCTATTCAGAGATAAATATTTCATATTGGTTAGAAATTTTTCACATATTGTTTCAGGATTATACTTGATATATTTGTCGTGTAGGCACATCTACAGTTTGGTTTTTGGCACTTTGGATGTGTAAGTAGTTCTACCGTTGCTTGAAATTCATATGTTCCTTGAAGTCCCTCTGGAACGAGTTTATGACTAGGCTTTCTTGATTCACTTCTTTGGATGCATATATATTCCTAGAAAATTGTAGTTTAGCTTCACGTTTAAAAACACATCTATATTATTAAAAACGAAAATAACGTTGAGTCGTAACAAGTCCTAACTTATAATAATTATATAAGTACCTGGATTTGTCTGGATTCCTCTTCCAGGTTCAACCACAGATTCACTGACTCACTTGTTTCAGTAGTATGATGTATCTTTTTTTTTATTTTTTCTCATTGCTATACGAGCTCTGCCCCCCACCAATGGAAAAATATATAAAATAGTGCAATTTATTGCTACTATAATAAAGAATCTTGAACTTAAGATCTGAAACGCTTATCAAACACAAGTAGTTTATTCAAATAATAATACGAAAATTAACACATAGGTAGATGTGTTATTTTACACATAGGTAGATCTATTAACACATAGGTAACATTTCCAGGTAGATGAGACCCAAAAACATAAAAACATCACAATCATCTTTCTATTTGTAATAAAAAAAGACTGAGGAAACTAAAAAAAAAAAACTTTACAATGATGGATACTTTGTCTGCGGTGTCTTTCCAGTGTTTTTTGTTTTGTTTTTAAAGTAGCACAAAATAAAAAAAAATAAATAAAAATAAAATAAAAAAAAACCTATTCAGAAATCCATATTTCGTAATTGTTCGAAATTTTCACATTTTTTTCCAGGATAAAACTTGATACATTTGTCTCGTAGGTACATTTACAGTTTGTTTTTGTGCACTTTGGGGTTGTAATTACTTCTACCACTACTTGAAATTTATAGGTTCCTTGGAATCCCTCTTGGAACTTGTTTATCACAAGGCTGTCTTGATTTGCTCCTTCGGATGCATATATTCCTAGAAAATTGTAGTTTAGCTTCACGTTTAAAAACACATCTATATTATTAAAAACGAAAATAACGTTGAGTCGTAACAAGTCCTAACTTATAATAATTATATAAGTACCTGGATTTGTCTGGATTCCTCTTCCAGGTTCAACCACAGTTTATACTTTTTTTTTAAAAAAGGTTATCGGGAGATTTCTTTGCCTCCATTAGCCCTGATTCGGTTTACGCTCCTTACGGAGTTTATATTCTCGTCACACCATATTCGCTTAGTTCGGGGTGAATTCAAAAACTGCTACATCTTTAAAAATGTTTTGTCTGCAGAGTTTACACTAAAACCTTAAAAATATTTGAATGTAGGTTTTTTTTTTTAAGTTTGATGCACCACATTCGCTTACCTAAAATTTGAAACTTGAAATTGTGTTAAAATTTGAAACTTGAAATGTGTTATTTTAATTATTATCACCTTTTTTAAGATCTTCTAATACTACTTTATCCTGTGGCATTTTTTAGTTGATTAACGGATGATTGTCGTTTAAGTTAGCAATAATTTCTAATCTGCGTGAGTCAACTCTTTGATTTCAGCCTTTATCTTCTTTGCCTTAAAAGCTTATCTAACCACTTATCTAACTAGCAATCATTGGCACGTTACGGTCCAGATACCTTTAAAAAGAGTGACCATGAATGCTTATACGGGATTGGTAGCACTTGTTTTCAAACGCCTTCATCTCTATAGTATCAGTCCCATGGCCATCCACAGAATGGGGATGAGATACGCCTAGAATTTCATTCTATCTGCTTGAAGTTTATAGAAGGTTAATTTTTCTCGTTAATTTTCTCATTCACAACAAATTATTGTTTCTCAATAAGACTACAAGACTGCCATAACACGTTTTTTTTTTTGGCATGGGGGGGGGGGTGCTTAATGTCCGATTATTCTTGACTTTAAAAACGGATCTAGAACTCATTTTAATCGAATGAGGCTTTTATCAAAGTCTATACGATTACCTCTGATAAAAACCTTTATATATGAACAATAGACAGTTTGCATAACTTGTGGACAGCGATTGACAACAATGAATGTATTGAAAAAATAGCTCCAATAAGGGAGTTTAGACCATTTCACTTGCTGACACAAAGGGATCACGGCTGTTTGGAATTGACCTTAATAGGAATTTGTGTGCCAAAGTAATTTTTTATCTCTCCAAAGTAATTGGATAATGTGCCAAAGTAATTATATATATATATATATATATATATGTATATATATATATATATATATATATATATATATATATATATATATATATATATATATATATATATATATATATATATATAATATATATATATATATATATATATATATATATATATATATATATATATATATATATATATATATATATATATATATATATATATATATAATCTATACCAGTTGTAACATTAGTAACTTTCCATATACAATTGAATTATCTTAAAAACTTAAGCGTAAAATTAAATATTTTTTTACCGCAAAGTCATTGAACAGCATAGAGATTATTGGATTGATTTATCATGTAGCATTTTAGTATAATATTCGATTGTGCCATAAGCTATAATATCAATAGTGATTAATGAACAATCTTCAAATGTAAGAAATATGCTCTAGTATTGTCATGACTACACATTTTAAAGAACATGTGATTCTGCCGAGTTATTTTATTTCAGGAATTGGGACGACATACTAATCAGGCCAATGCATAAACCAGTACAAGCGTATCCCAGTAGCCCCTATTTTCATCACGTCTCAACCAACGAAGAGTACTCGCCATAAAGCCCAAGGAAACCTCATCCAAGCTTCGCACACCAAATTACGGATACATTTCGATCAATGAAACGATGATCGTTCAACGAAGAATAATTTCTTCAATTACAAATTGTATTATATATCAGGTAACAAGTCTCAAGTATCTTCCTTGATAACCTCTTGAAAAAAGTTTATGATAAGGCTCTCTCTTTTCTGAATTTTCTGAATTCTCTCTCTCTCTTTTCTGAAACTGAATTTTGATGTCAATAAATGTATTAAAAGAATGGGCTTATAATGCTGATTCTAAATTTCTCTCTCTTTTCTGAAACTGAATTTTGATGTCAATAAATGTATCAAAAGAATGGGCTTATAATGCTGATTCTAAATATATAAATTTTATTAAGTTTAGTATTACTCATCAAAGGCTACGAGCCTGAGAAAATTTACCAGATTTTGAAAAAAAAAAATTGGTAAATAAAAAAAACCTATTGAAAAAAAATTCATATCTGTCTGAATTGTATGTATTTCCCTCAGGATTATTGTTATGATGGTTTCTTTCCTTTAAAAACCTAATTGTTTCTTTCTTTGCATGTTTGAATGAAATAAAATATTAAAAAAAACCTATTCAGAAAAAATATTTCATATCTGTCTGAAAATTGTTAATTGTAATGTATTTCCTCAGGATTCATTGTTGATGGTAAATAAAAAAACCTTCCCTGTGTAATCCATTCAAAAAAATAAAAAAATCTGTCTTGAAAAAAATTAAACCTTTTCAGAAAAAAATATTATTCATATCTGTCTGAAATTGTAATGTATTTCCTCAGGATTATTGTTGATGGTTCTTTCCTGTAGTAACATTCACAATTTTGTTTCTTGCATGTTTGATGTCTATATAGCAGTACTGTAGCTCGAAATTCATATCTTCCTTGATAACCCTCTTGAAAGGAGTTTATGATAAGGCTCTCTCTTTTCTGTTCTTTACGTGTGTAGATATTCCTAGAAAATTGTAGTTTAGCTTCACGTTTAAAAACACATCTATAATATTAAAAACATCTATAATATAATATTAAATATATAAATTTTATTAAGTTTAGTATTACTCATCAAAGGCTACGAGCCTGAGAAAATTTACCAGATTTTAAAAAATCTGGTAAATAAAAAAAACCTATTGAAAAAACCTAATTGAAACCTAATTGAAAAAAATAAAAAAAAACCTATTCAGAAAAAAAATATTCATATCTGTCTGAAATTGTAATGTATTTCCTCAGGATTATTGTTGATGGTTCTTTCTGTAGTCACATTCACAATTTTGTTTCTTGCATGTTTGATGTCTATATAGCAGTACTGTAGCTCGAAATTCATATCTTCCTTGATAAACCCTCTTGAAAGGAGTTTATGATAAGGCTCTCTCTTTTCTGTTCTTTACGTGTGTAGATATTCCTAGAAAATTGTAGTTTAGCTTCACGTTTTAAAAACACATCTATAATATTAAAAAACTATAATAATAAATTATAATAATAAAATAAAAAAAAAACCTATTCAGAGATAAATATTTCATATTGGTTAGAAATTTTCACATATTGTTTCAGGATTATACTTGATATATTTGTCGTGTAGGCACATCTACAGTTTGGTTTTTGGCACTTTGGATGTGTAAGTAGTTCTACCGTTGCTTGAAATTCATATGTTCCTTGAAGTCCCTCTTGGAACGAGTTTATGACTAGGCTTTCTTGATTCACTTCTTTGGATGCATATATATTCCTAGAAAATTGTAGTTTAGCTTCACGTTTAAAAACACATCTATATTATTAAAAACGAAAATAACGTTGAGTCGTAACAAGTCCTAACTTATAATAATTATATAAGTACTTGGATTTGTCTGGATTCCTCTTCCAGGTTCAACCACAGATTCACTGACTCACTTGTTTCAGTAGTATGATGTATCTTTTTTTTTATTTTTTCTCATTGCTATACGAGCTCTGCCCCCCCACCAATGGAAAAATATATAAAATAGTGCAATTTATTGCTACTATAATAAAGAATCTTGAACTTAAGATCTGAAACGCTTATCAAACACAAGTAGTTTATTCAAATAATAATACGAAAATTAACACATAGGTAGATGTGTTATTTACACATAGGTAGATCTATTAACACATAGGTAACATTTCCAGGTAGATGAGACCAAAAACATAAAACATCACAATCATCTTTCTATTTGTAATAAAAAAAAGACTGAGGAAACTAAAAAAAAAAAAACTTTAAAATGATGGATACTTTTGTCTGCGGTGTCTTTCCAGTGTTTTTGTTTTGTTTTTTAAAGTAGCACAAAATAAAAAAAATAAAAAAATAAAATAAAAAAAAAAAACCTATTCAGAAATACATATTTCGTATTGTTCGAAATTTTCACATTTTTTTTTTTTTCCAGGATAAAACTTGATACATTTGTCTCGTAGGTACATTTACAGTTTGTTTTTGTGCACTTTGGGGTTGTAATTACTTCTACCACTACTTGAAATTTATAGGTTCCTTGGAATCCCTCTTGGAACTTGTTTATCACAAGGCTGTCTTGATTTGCTCCTTCGGATGCATATATATTCCTAGAAAATTGTAGTTTAGCTTCACGTTTAAAAACACATCTATATTATTAAAAACGAAAATAACGTTGAGTCGTAACAAGTCCTAACTTATAATAATTATATAAGTACCTGGATTTGTCTGGATTCCTCTTCCAGGTTCAACCACAGATTCACTGACTCACTTGTTTCAGTAGTATGATGTATCTTTTTTTTTTATTTTTTCTCATTGCTATACGAGCTCTGCCCCCCCACCAACGGAAAAATATATAAAATAGTGCAATTTATTGCTACTATAATAAAGAATCTTGAACTTAAGATCTGAAACGCTTATCAAACACAAGTAGTTTATTCAAATAATAATACGAAAATTAACACATAGGTAGATGTGTTATTTTACACATAGGTAGATCTATTAACACATAGGTAACATTTCCAGGTAGATGAGACCAAAAACATAAAACATCACAATCATCTTTCTATTTGCAATAAAAAAAGACTGAGGAAACTAAAAAAAAAAAAAACTTTACAATGATGGATACTTTGTCTGCGGTGTCTTTCCAGTGTTTTTTTGTTTTGTTTTTAAAATAGCACAAAATAAAAAAAAAATAAATAAAAATAAAATAAAAAAACCTATTCAGAAATACATATTTCGTAATTGTTCGAAATTTTCACATTTTTTTTTCCAGGATAAAACTTGATACATTTGTCTCGTAGGTACATTACAGTTTGTTTTTGTGCACTTTGGGGTTGTAATTACTTCTACCACTACTTGAAATTTATAGGTTCCTTGAATCCCTCTTGGAACTTGTTTATCACAAGGCTGTCTTGATTTGCTCCTTCGGATGCATATATATTCCTAGAAAATTGTAGTTTAGCTTCACGTTTAAAAACACATCTATATTATTAAAAACGAAAATAACGTTGAGTCGTAACAAGTCCTAACTTATAATAATTATATAAGTACCTGGATTTGTCTGGATTCCTCTTCCAGGTTCAACCACAGATTCACTGACTCACTTGTTTCAGTAGTATGATGTATCTTTTTTTTTATTTTTTCTCATTGCTATACGAGCTCTGCCCCCCCACCAACGGAAAAATATATAAAATAGTGCAATTTATATGGCTACTATAATAATGAATCTTGAACTTAAGATCTGAAACGCTTATCAAACACAAGTAGTTTATTCAAATAATAATACGAAAATTAACACATAGGTAGATGTGTTATTTTACACATAGGTAGATCTATTAACACATAGGTAAACATTTCCAGGTAGATGAGACCAAAAAACATAAAACATCACAATCATCTTTCTATTTGTAATAAAAAAAAAAGACTGAGGAAACTAAAAAAAAAAAAACTTTACAATGATGGATACTTTGTCTGCGGTGTCTTTCCAGTGTTTTTTGTTTTGTTTTTAAAGTAGCACAAAATAAAAAAAAAATAAATAAAAATAAAATAAAAAAAAAACCTATTCAGAAATACATATTTCGTAATTGTTCGAAATTTCACATTTTTTTCCAGGATAAAACTTGATACATTTGTCTCGTAGGTACATTTACAGTTTGTTTTTGTGCACTTTGGGGTTGTAATTACTTCTACCACTACTTGAAATTTATAGGTTCCTTGGAATTTTGCTTTGTACACTTTTGGGATGTAGTTACTTCCACCTCTACTTTAAATGTATAGGTGCCTTGGTCTCCCTCTTGAAACTTGTTTATCACAAGGCTGTCTTTGTTTCCTCTTTCGAATGCATATATATTCCTAGAAAATTGTAGTTTAGCTTCACGTTTTAAAAAACACATCTATATTATTAAAAATGAAAATAACGTTGAGTCGTAACAAGTCCTAACTTATAATAATTATATGAGTACCTGGATTTGTCTGGATTCCTCTTCCAGGTTCAACCACAGTTTATACTTTTTTTTAAAAGGTTATCGGGAGATTTCTTTGCCTCCATTAGCCCTGATTTGGTTTACGCTCCTTACGGAGTTTATATTCTCGTCACACCATATTCGCTTAGTTTCGGGGTAAATTCAAAAACTGCTACATCTTTAAAATGTTTTGTCTGCAGAGTTTACACTAAAACCTTAAAAATATTTGAATGTAGGTTTTTTTAAGTTTGATGCACCACATTCGCTTACCTAAAATTGAAACTTGAAATTGTGTTAAAATTTGAAACTTGAAATGTGTTATTTAATTATTATCACCTTTTTTAAGATCTTCTAATACTACTTTATCCTGTGGCATTTTTTAGTTGATTAACGGATGATTGTCGCTTAGTTCGTTTACTTTATGTTCGTTTTAAGTTTTAATGTCGCTCTTTACTTTCAGTTTAAAAAAACTTTTTTTTATTTAATTTCTTATTGTTTTTTTAGTTAATGCAGCTTTTATTTTGGCTCACCGTCATTGAGTAAGTAAACAAAATTTGCATAAGGATTTTACTTTCTTTTGCTAAATGGCTGTCTAAATTTGCTTCTGACGTAGTTTACAGATTAACTTACGTAACGAACTTTCTATATTCATATATTTTCCTTCTGGCAAAAAATACAAAGTTGCAGATTTTTGCAGATATGAGCTTGTAATATAATAAAAACCTATGTAATAGGGTTTTCTGATACGCTGAATCTGACGGTGGGATTTTTATTAAAATTCTTTCACTCTTTCACTGTTTGTTTTTTAAAGTAGCACAAAATAAAAAAAAATAAATAAAAATAAAATAAAAAAAAAACTACTCAGGAATACATATTTCATAATTGTTCGAAATTTTCACATTTTTTTCTAGTATAAATCTTGATACATCTGTGTCGTAGTAACATTCACAATTTTGCTTTGTACACTTTTGGGATGTAGTTACTTCCACCTCTACTTTAAATGTATAGGTGCCTTGGTCTCCCTCTTGAAACTTGTTTATCACAAGGCTGTCTTTGTTTCCTCTTTCGAATGCATATATATTCCTAGAAAATTGTAGTTCAGCTTCACGTTTAAAAACACATCTATATTATTAAAAATGAAAATAACGTTGAGTCGTAACAAGTCCTAACTTATAATAATTATATGAGTACCTGGATTTTGTCTGGATTCCTCTTCCAGGTTCAACCACAGTTTATACTTTTTTTTTAAAAAGGTTATCGGGAGATTCTTGCCTCCATTAGCCCTGATTTGGTTTACGCTCCTTACGGAGTTTATATTCTCGTCACACCATATTCGCTTAGTTCGGGGTAAATTCAAAAACTGCTACATCTTTAAAATGTTTTGTCTGCAGAGTTTACACTAAAACCTTAAAAATATTTGAATGTAGGTTTTTTTTAAGTTTGATGCACCACATTCGCTTACCTAAAATTTGAAACTTGAAATTGTGTTAAAATTTGAAACTTGAAATGTGTTATTTTAATTATTATCACCTTTTTTAAGATCTTCTAATACTACTTTATCCTGTGGCATTTTTTAGTTGATTAACGGATGATTGTCGTTTAAGTTAGCAATAATTTCTAATCTGGCGTGAGTCAACTCTTTGATTTCAGCCTTTATCTTCTTTGCCTTAAAAGCTTATCTAACCACTTATCTAACTAGCAATCATTGGCACGTTACGGTCCAGATACCTTTTAAAAAGAGTGACCATGAATGCTTATACGGGATTGGTAGCACTTGTTTTCAAACGCCTTCATCTCTATAGTATCAGTCCCATGGCCATCCACAGAATGGGGATGAGATACGCCTAGAATTTCATTCTATCTGCTTGAAGTTTAAAGAAGGTTAATTTTCTCGTTAATTTTCTCATTCACAACAAATTATTGTTTCTCAATAAGACTACAAGACTGCCATAACACGATTTTTTTTTTGGCATGGGGGGGGGTGCTTAATGTCCGATTATTCTTGACTTTAAAAACGGATCTAGAACTCAATTTAAATCGAATGAGGCTTTTATCAAAGTCTATACGATTACCTCTGATAAAAACCTTATATATGAACAATAGACAGTTTGCATAACTTGTGGACAGCGATTGACAACAATGAATGTATTGAAAAAAAATAGCTCCAATAAGGGAGTTTAGACCATTTCACTTGCTGACACAAAGGGATCACGGCTGTTTGAATTGACCTTAATAGGAATTTGTGTGCCAAAGTAAATTTTTTATCTATCCAAAGTAATTGGATAATGTGCCAAAGTAATTATATATATATATATATATATATATATATATATATATATATATATATATATATATATATATATATATATATATATATATATATATATATATATATAATCTATACCAGTTGTAACATTAGTAACTTTCCATATACAATTGAATTATCTTAAAAACTTAAGCGTAAAATTAAATATTTTTTTTACCGCAAAGTCATTGAACAGCATAGAGATTATTGGATTGATTTATCATGTAGCATTTTAGTATAATATTCGATTGTGCCATAAGCTATAATATCAATAGTGATTAATGAACAATCTTCAAATGTAAGAAATATGCTCTAGTATTGTCATGACTACACATTTTAAAGAACATGTGATTCTGCCGAGTTATTTTATTTCAGGAATTGGGACGACATACTAATCAGGCCAATGCATAAACCAGTACAAGCGTATCCAGTAGCCCCTATTTTCATCACGTCTCAACCAACGAAGAGTACTCGCCATAAAGCCCAAGGAAACCTCATCCAAGCTTCGCACACCAAATTACGGATACATTTCGATCAATGAAACGATGATCGTTCAACGAAGAATAATTTCTTCAATTACAAATTGTATTATATATCAGGTAACAAGTCTCAAATATCCAGTACTTTATAAACATAACAAACCTGAGAATTCTATTATCTAACATAAGACGTAAATTAATATATCATCTTTAATAATAAAATTGATGAACCCACTTTACCACGTTGAGTGTGTTAAAGAATCTAAGAAAAGCTTTACACATCGACGAGTTACACTTCAAGTCACCTTCGAATATTTCCCCATTACGATGTTACAAAGACAATAGAGACCTTACCCTAAACATTATGAGATAATTTTTGAAATATGAACTTGAAAACTAAATCATAGAAATCAAAATAATTCTAGTGACAACCTCTGAGTAACAATGTACTCCTTCCACGAATTATAGACAGTATGTTAAAGGAATTACTAAAGTTTGATGTCGACGCGCTCCAAATTCAAACGTCATTCCCCACGATTTACCAAGGAATAACCATATAAGTTAATGAAAACTAGCGATGCATGAACAAGTTTATGAACTATAATGTTTAAGTGCACGAAGAAACAGTTTTACCAACAAATACATTCTCTACATAATTGAAGATAACCCAAAGACAATACGCTATATCCTGTTGTCTTCAAACAATCAACATTTCTATCATCAACATAATCCCAGTGCTCAAGACTTTAACAACAAAGCACCCTACAAAACAGGTGAGAACGAACCCTAATGGCGAAATTCCACGCACCTGCAATCAGAAATTTAATCATTTTGTCTGAGATAAACGCATCTGTAATGTGATACTAACCGGTGAAGAAACTATACATGACGTATCTTTTCTCTTTCAACAATACTAGCGAAGGACCATAATTCACAGCAGAAAAAGCGAGTACACTAAAGGACACGTATAGTGGTAAAATAGGTGTGAACTTATATAATGTATTATTAACTTTGAAAATTCAACGATATTGATATTGTATTATTGGTGTTTACATAACAAAACCCAGTGAAAATATTTCTATTACCAGTGAAAATGGTAATCTAATAGTGAGTGTTATAAATTATTCATGTATGTATCATTATATATTTAGCTAGAATCATGTGTAGTATCGTCATAATATTCGTTTAATTTAGCATAAGACAGGAAAACTTAGTTATTCTGTAGCTAGCTTAAATAGAAAAAAAAAAATAAAAAGGATAATCTTGAAAAAAAAAAATTTTAGTAGTAGTAGAATAAGATCATAGAAATTATCAATGTTAGATGTAAAAAAAAAAAAAGAAAAAAAAAAAAAAACCTTGGTGTAAGTAGCTATCTTAGTCCGATAGAGGAAACTTAGCAGACTTAAAATAAGAAAAGTAATATACAAAGAATTTTAATCGCTTAAGATCAAATAGACTTATAATAACATAAAATCAGTTAAAATTGTATAAAACAAATAGTAGACAAATTTCAAAATAATTTAAAACCCGAAGGCAAGCAAATACTAATAACGGGACGTTATTCAAAATTGGGATGGGTGATATGTACCATGTACCCACGTTTACTTTAAAATATGAAAAGTTCACTTTATTCGAAATACGTTTCCGATGTAAATCAAACCCCCTTAATTAAACATGAAAATCTGCTTTAAACTCTCATTATTTATCAGCCAAATATCCCTTTAAAAAGTTCAAAGCAAAAGGTGATTAATTTCAAATACCAAGAACTTCAAGAATACCCTGTTGTACTCTGTATAGATCCGCATTCTTTGTTCTACAAAACAAAGGAATCTCGAACATTTCAAAAAGCTTTTGACAGATCTGAAAAGCAGAAAATACGGGTTTTTTGCAAATACAATATTAATGAAATGGATTGGAATTTTGCAGGAGTACTTTGAAATACATAGTGGGACATTGTCTAAAACGTAGTTTGAAGTTTTTATTAGAAATGTGGGTGTTTAGTGATTAATATTGCGAAAAAACTATTGGGTAGTTTATGGCTGCATAATGTTTGATTTTGTCAGCATAAGAATAGACTGGCTGGCCCTCCGAGAGGGAGATGGGCCAATAAGGAAATAGTGTTTATTGCTCAGAAGCAAACTTCGTGTTATATGGTAGAGAAGAAGTGTTTTTCGGGCATTATTATTATGTTATTAGCATTACATATCACTGTATTACTGGCATTCCTGTATGAAACATTTGCTGTATTTGCCTTCGACCATTGAAGTTCCTTGCCGTATGTTTAATCATGTAAGTCTAATAAACCTATTACTTTTCTATTTTTACAGTTTTATTTTATATGTTCGTATCTAGATTTCAAGAGTAGCCCTCTAGTTCGTATATTATCCAGTGGTACGCTCCCCGGAATCTGATGACCTATGAAGAATGTTTACGGGACTTATTTGACAAGCTCCCTACTTCAAGCTCCCCCATAAACATTTGGTGTGATTTAAATGCCACGTTTGGCAGCGTTAAAAAGTAATATCTGGCATGGTCGTAATTTTAGATTGAAGCCTCTCTGATCAAGTTGGTCATTTCACAAGGAAGGTCAAATTCATTAATTAACCTATTTTTATTTTCTCCCAATAAGGAGTGGACCCATTCCCTTAACGCCACAGATAACGCCACGCCAAACGCCACAGTATTACTTGAAATGAAGATCAAATTAGAAATCATATGAATTCTGAAAATCTGATTATTTCTCTCTATACAACAGCGAATTTCAAAGCTCTGATGCAAATTCTAAAGCTAGTCTATAGTCCTAATACTATGAAAATGGTTTTACTTTGAACTTTTTTGTGCAAACTTATTATGATATGTCCTTTTCAGAACCAAAACGAGATCTAGTTTGAACTGAGCCATTGTGCAGAAGTAATACCAAATTAAATATAAAAAAATGGAGTAAAATCCTTATCTGGATTCTTACTTTATTTTAAAAAGGAGGGATCCTAAAAGGGATTCATAATTTGTGTATTCTCTAAAACGTGTCCTTAATTGGTTTGCTTTTATTGTACGAAAACTCCTGTATTTTTGTGTGTTTTCAGTTAGCACTAGCTTTGTATAATCCTAAAAGCATTGGGAAACTTAATTAGTTGGTTTATTTGTGCTAGTTTTATTGATGTATGTTAAATAGCTTGTGAATTAATAATTTTTGTTCATTTTCAGTTTCAACTTCGCTGTTTACTTCCTCGGAAGTTTTTTTTTTTTTTTAGTTTAATTGTCCCAAAACCAAGCCCTAGCACCTTAAGCCTATGAAATTTAATATTCCCCAAGTAGTCAAGACATATCAGGCTCCTCAATAGGGTCGCCACCAGACTGAAAAATTTTGTAATGGCCGAACTCTGAGATAACTTTTGATAGGAAAGTCTCTTTTCAAGGCAGGGTGTCTTAATTTTGTTATCCAAAGTGGTACTTAAAGGGGGAGGAGAGGGGCTATTATAATTTGAAAAATATATTTTTTCCATAATCTCATTACTCAACTATTTTACTCAACTGCAAGTGATGCTTACAGTTTACCTGCACAACAGAAAGACGTCCCCCCTTCCAGTGCGAGTTTTATAACCCCAGGGTACTATTTTGCTTATTTTCTTGTTGTTGTTTTTAATTACCATTATTGGTGTTTTCAACAAAAGTTGATAGGTAATGAAAACAGTTCGTGGTAACGAACTGTAAGTAAGGTAACTAAAACTCTAAAAGATGGAATTTTGATAACAATAGATACATCAATAGAATTGTATTTTTATGCTAATTTCAAATAAGTTTAATTAAGTTTAGTTTTACCCATCAAAAGTCACGCTCACGAGAAAAATTGTCTTATTTTCGAAAAAAAAGCGGAAAACAACCCATAAAAGTCATAGAACCTTAATGAAAATCTTACCATCAGCTTCAGCGTATCAGAGAACCCTGCTATAGAAGTGTTAAGCTCCTATCTGTAAAAATGTAGAATTTTGTATTTTTGCCAGAAGAAAGATCACGGACACTTGTTTATTTCTTATTTATTTATTTTTTCTTCCATTGGTGATTGTATCGATCCAGTGCTTCGAGAATATCGTGAGAGGGCTTATTCGAATGGAAGTTAGAAGTGCTATTGCTCTTTCTAAGTAACCAAACAAATGGTGGGCAACTTGGTCCCCTTCTTCGCTCATTTTTTTCTGAAAAAAGTCACCCAATCAAAATTTTGAGATAGCCATTTTTTTCAGCATATATGAAAATCTAATAATATGTCTTTAGGATGACTTAATCCCCCAAAGTTCTCGGGGAAAGGGCTGTAAAATATTAACTTTGCCAATTGTTTACTTATAGTATTGGTTAATGGGAAGTATACATACGTTTTCAGGAGGGATTGTTTTCTGGGGGGGGGGAGTCGGAGGAAGGCTACGGGGTGGGATCTTTTCATGGAGGATTTTTTCTTGGGAGAAAGGACATTTCTATGAAGGGGGTGACGGATTTCCCAACATTATTTTAAAAACCGTCAGAAATTAAATAAAAAAACAAGTATTTTCAAATGGAAGTAAGGAGCAATATTACAACTTAAATGAAAATAAGTTATTATGTATATTAGGGGTTTCGCCTTTTAGTCAATACCTTGCCTTTTACGCTTAAGTTTATTTTTTCAGTACTTTCAAAAGAGCTCTCTATTCTAATTAACCGGCCTTTGTCATTCGAACAAAATTCTAACTTAGCGTAAAGAGCAGGCATTGACTAGGGGGCGAACTCCCCAATATACGTAGTGCAAACATACGAATATAGAAGTTTGTTAAGTAAGTTAATTCGTAAGTTACGTCAGAGCAAAATTTTGAGAAAAACATTTAGGCGAAAAAAGTAAAATTAATATGCAAATTTCGTTTTAAATATTCATGTACGGTGAGCAAAAATCAAAGCTGCATTAATTCAAAAACGTTCAGAAATTAAATTAAAAAAACACTTTTTGACTGAAAGGAAGGAGCGACATTAAAACTACAAACGATAAGAAATTCCTCTGTATATGAGAGGGGCTCTGCCCTCCTCAACGGCCAAACTCTTAAAAACGTAACCTTTAATAGGAAAGTCTTTTGTCAGTGCAGGGTGCCTTAATTTTGTTATCCGGAGCAGTACTTAGAGGGGAAGGGGATATTTGTTGCTTTTATAATTCGAAGAATATGTTTTTTTAAATAATTTCATTAAAAATCCTCCTTCCAACTTTTAAAAGGTGCCTAAAAAGTGTACTGCAATAACAATTCATGCTTCTTTATCTTACAAAAATTGCTATTTATTCAACTGTACGTGATGCTTCCAGTTTACCTGCGGAACAGAAAGACCCCCTTCCCTTCCGACGCGTGTCTATAACCCCAGGTTACTATTTTCCTTATTTTGCTGTTGTTGTTTTTAATTGCCATTATTGGTGTTTTTCAACGAAAAGTTGATTGATAACGAACTGTAATTAAGGATCGAACCGGCTCAATAGTAATCAAAACTCTAAAAAACGGAATTTTAATAACAATAGATACATGAATTCGTATTTTTATGCTAATTTCAAATATATAAGTTTCATTAAGAATAGTTTTACCCATCAAAAGTTACGCTCATGAGGAAGCTTCCCTTATATTCGATAAAAGATGGAACAAATCCTAAATTTCATAGAACTTTAATGAAAATTATTTTGAAATAAAAAAAAAACTGCGTTTTCTAAAGAGTTAAAGAGGCTGAGTTACCAGGTCGAACCTTAAAACGTACAGGGATTAGGAGGCACAGTTGGGGGGCTGCCGCCCCCAAACCCCCCGCTTTCGCAGCCTGTAACTAAATAAAAAAAGTTTTTTTAAAGTGAAAGTAAGGAGCGACATTAAATCTTAAAACGATCAGAAATTATTCCGTATATGAAAGGGGCTGTGCCCTCCTCAACGCCTCGCTCTTTACGCTAAAGTTTGACTTTCTCACAACTCTTTCTTTTAAACAATAAAAAACTTTAGCGTAAAGAGCGAGGCGTTGAGGAGGGCACAGCCCCTTTCATATACGGAAAATCCTTAATAACCGTAACCCCCCCCCCCCACGGAAGCAATCATCATGATCCGCCTGAAAGGTTTCAAACACCAACCTCACAATTATCCAAGTATACGCTCCTAATTCCAGCAGAGACGATGAAGAGAGTCTGAAATTTTTATCTCCAGCTTCAAAGTCTATTTGATTCTGTCCCTAAAAAGGACATAATCTTTGTCATTGGTTACTTCAACGCCATCGTTGGAAACGACCACACAGGACACGAACAGGTAATGAGCAAATTTGGACATAGAAAAATGAACAGAAGAGGAGAGTGTCTAGTCGAATTCTGCAGAGGCATCGATTTAGTCATTACAAAAACACTGTACAAGCACAGACCTCGCCGTAAGACATCCTGGACCTCACCGGATGGATAAACTAAAAAACTTAAATAGACTACATCCTCGTGTCTGGACGGTGGAAAAGGTCCGTCGTAAACACGATCCAGGTTCTCGCCCCAGAGGTCACCCTCCGAAGAGATGGAAAGAAAACTTCTCACCCTACAACCTGCCACAACTCCGCCTTGGCTGACAACAGAAGCACCTACAGGACCCATATCAACGAACTGGTTTAAAGAAAAGGCCCCAAAACGAACTTTAAGGACGAGAGGGACACGTCAAATCAATTTTAATCGTAATTCCCAACCAAAAGAAAGCAAGAAATAAAAGAACAGTTCACACAATTCAACCCCAAGAATGTTATCTTAAATCAGTTTTGATGGGTCTCACAAGTCCAGGCACGTACAAAGAATTTTTAAGGGAGGAGGTAAAACAATAAATAAAAAACTCATTTTCAAAATCAACTAAAAAGAAGAGAATTAATTTTTCCTCAAGAATATATGAATATAATCGAATAGGAGGGGCACAAAAAGCGTTGCATTCTACATATCATAAACATCAAATTTCTCTAGGTTTTAATTGCGTAAACGGAAAAAGTCGGTGAGTTGAGGAAAAGAAATAAAAATACAAAAACGAATTGATTTTTTGTCCGAATTTTCACTTATATTTATACTTTCTGGAGGAAAATATTTTCAATATTCCAATTTTGCAATTTAAAAAGCATATAACGTCTCAATCCAAGTGGTTTAAAAATAGTTCACAAACTAAAAAAAAAAAAAAAAATTGACAAAGAAATAAATGGAAGATGGAACAAAAAGATCAGTGAGTTAATTAAAAATGAAATTGAAGTGATTTAATTAGAAGATTTAGGGGGTGGGGGTTTATAAAATGCCTATGATTCAATAAAGAAATGCCGATAAATTCGAAGAAATTCACATTTTCCGGGGTTAGGGCCCCAGTCCAGCCTGTTTGGTCACTATGAATCAGTTTTTAAGTAAACTGTAAGCCTATACAGATACACGACTGTTTATCTTCTTCATAAAAATGGGCATAGTTGTCTTTTTTAAAGCCAAATTTTCATTGATAGTCCTTTTCTAAAAAAAAAAAAAAAAAAACAGGCTAAACACACCAGTTGTACCATTATTTTTAGCTTATACTATTTCCAAATACCATGTCCCCTTTTCTCAAAATACACCGCCCCCTGATGGTCCAGGATATAGCTCTAGGAATATAAAAAAAAAATCAAACAATAAAATTCTTACTTTACAATATGAAAGACCACTAAAGAATATAATACGAAAGAATGTCATCACAAGGTTCAACAAACGATGAAAGGTATTTATACAATTATATATGGGGCCACAGATGGGAGGGGGTATAATGTCAAAAAAAATGACCATGATATGGGAAGAACGTCCAGCATAAAATGAAAAATTCTGGCTCAACTAAGCCCCTCCCCCTCCTAAAGGATTAGATATAACCAAAAAAAAAAGTTCATTTTTACAATATCATATATTTTGTCAATATCAGCAGTTGATAATCCCATGTAAAAAGAGCAAGTTTTGTATATAGCCTTATTATCTCAACCAATTAGAAGGGGAGTGGTGGTTTAGGTCGCTATGCAAAAATTAATATCATCGGTACTAATCAATTAGCTGGTACACACGCAAGATAGGAGCTAAAGGAAATTAGTCAAACAGTCAATCTGTCAATAGAGAATTGGATCAAAAAGCGCGGTTTGTCATTGCGTTTATAATATTTTAACTATTGTTTTTTGGGGTCTAAGGGGAAAAATACCTATGTTACGTTAAGTATTTAATATTTACTATGCTTTGCCCCCACCACATCAAAGTGCAAATACATAGCCCAAATTTGTTACTAAACTATTATATTTTCATCACATTTCGTTTTACTTCATTAGCATTAACCAAACTTGACTTTTCGCGTATTTAACAGTTAATTGACAAGTACCATATAATCTCATAATCACTTATTTAAAAACAAATTATAAAATAAACTAGCTTTTATTATTATTTACCCGTTTTATCATAAATTTTCCAAAGCTGTCGGCTTGTGAAACTAGAGGTTCCTGTCCCATTTCGTTAAATTTTTTTTATAATAGTAGTTCTGATTTATAGAGTTGACTGTGTTTTGAGTATACCCTGCCCTACTCCATTATTCTTTGCGTAAAAAAAAAATAATAAACTTGCAAAATTTCTTAAGGGAAAAGCAACATCGAGGCCAAATGGACGCTTCAAATGCCAAAAAAAAAAAGAACCTTTTCGATTTGTTTAGGAAGTCTGTTGAAAAGAATAAAAATAGCCTAAACTCTCCGTCAGGCATTACTCGTGCTCCGGTTCATGAACAGACTGTACCTGTTAGCTGTGTCACCTCTGCTTTAGGAGTTACAAACTCAGATGTTATTGAGTCCATCCCCAGACACAAAAAGGGTTCTGGATCTAAAGGTAATGACAATAGCAGTGGTATATCTAGTTATTAAGGTGACTCAGACGACTTTGAGTCTGATTTGTCTGAACAATCTGACGTGATAGATTTAGGAACTAAAAAGTGCTAATTTAGAAATTTAGGAACTATAAAAAAAATGATAGGAGAAATGGTGGTCAAAAGAAAACAAATGACCAAAAATCTATTAGTAATAGAAGTAACTCAAAGAAGTTTTACTCTAAAAAGTTTCTCCAATCAGAATGAAACCTTGAGGGTAAGTAGATTGCATTAGATATGGTCCAGACATAAGATGATCAATTCTTAGTACGAAAAGTCTGATTTTTGTTTTATCCTGATCTGCTTTATAATTTGGGGTATGTAATTAAAATTCAAACCTCAATTATGTTTATTTGTTTATTCATCAGTTTTGTTTTGGGAACTCTATAAGAAAAAAAAAAATACCTCTATTCATCCTACTTTGATCAATGGCCCAGAAAAATGTCTTACATACCGTGGTTTCGGTTCTGTTACTACCACCAAATTGGCTAAAAGCAATTTACAAGATTTACATTCAGGCAATTCAAGTCCCAGCATCATTTAAATTCTTTATCAATTGTCAGGTTATATTGTCATTTAAATTCTTTATCAATTGTCAGGTTATATTGTCAATTCTTTATCAATTGTCAAACAGTCAGTTATATTGTCTTGCACATTGATTACATGTTAAAATAAAACATAAAATGATTATACAGGGCTTCGGTTTTATTTTTAAATGTTCCGTTTGGTTTATACTTCATCGATTTTTTATATGCGTGCACAATGACTCATCAACTGCTTTGATATACTTTAGCAGGGCTATTTGTCAATTTTAATGTTTCTATTACTGCTGCTAACAACTCACTGCAACACCAAGCCACCTAAAGGCAAGACAGCAACGAACGCTCACCCTCTATCCCAATCTATTCAATGCCTTCCTCTTTACAACCTTCCAGGAAGTTTCAATTTCTCTTAAATCCTTCTTAACGATGTCCTCCCACCCCAAACCGTGAACGACTTGCTTTCTTTTTAGCCCTAGACAGTAGGCCGAAAAGGACAATAATTGGCAATCTGTCATTCTTCATCCGTATAACGTATCCTAGCCATATCAACCTTTCTCTCATTATAGCCATAGAAAGCGTGATTGAACCACATTATTCGCAGGTGAGAAAATGTAAATTAAGGAAATATTTTTTTTTTTGTTTATGAGAAGTTTGTTTTCTACCATTTTGACGTGATTTGAACAAAACACATGGCATATTTTAACTGTAGCACATTTCTTTCGAGCCACCACATTGGGTGGCTCAAAAGTATTCTGAGTATTTCCACTCTTTTTCACTATATGCCGTTTCCCCATTAAATCTGTAAATGCGAACTATTAGAATGCCTGTAGGTTAATTCTTTTTTTTGCGACGAAAACAATGCAGCATTATTTTTTAAATTTGGCAATATATTGGCAATATTCAAGGTCAGTTTGACGGCTTAAGGTGGTCTTTGTTATTAACTACTCTTTGTTGAACTTGCTAATAAAACCAATAGATAACTTATCCCGTTTGTTAAATTTTCAAATAAAGTTCGTTCCCTCCTTAGTATGTAGGACATCTATCAGACAACAAAAGGTAAAGTTTTGTAAAAAGCTTTTCTTGTAAAGTCACAAAAATACCTTTACTAAAACTAAGGTTGCAGAAAGATTTTCATAAAGGCTACCAGAGAAGCAAAAATTTTTAAAGATACAAGTTTTTTAATCTGAAGCATATATCATTCAGGGGGAGGGAGGGGTAAGGATGGGCATTTCCCCTCCCGGCCCTCATAATTTTGAAAATATTATAATTTATACAGTAAACCTAAAAATGATGTTTGGTAAGAAACTGGTTTATCTGTTGAAACGTTCATGTTTTTGTCAAAACATACAACTGGGCTAGTTAAGAGGTACATTTCTAAATTAACTTTTTATTAAATTAGTGTAGATGTGGCAAAATTACGATAGCACTAGTTTTGTTTAAAGTTTCACAGGCAAAGAAAGTGTACAAAAATAGATATACGCCTGCCATCGAGAAACCATTGGTAACCCTCCATCACCAGACGGACGACAAAGCAAGATTGCCAACTTAATTTCATCTTTGTTTGATATACGTATTGTGTCTGAAATTAACTAAGTAGTGCCTTCTCTAAATAGTAACTTTTCTTCGTTACTGCTTAAAGAAAATATGCTATTGGAGACATAGGGCAGACCCACATCACCTCTACTTTTGTACTGCTTGGTATCTGTGTTGAGGGGGTCTCTAATTTCAGTCTACACGAAAAGTATTAAGAGGGTCTTGGATGGGGGGATTTATACCTAAAACCTTCTCAAGACTGCAGTCAAAAACTTTAAAGTTTCTGGACAATCTGATGAACAGTGTAGTAATACATACAAAAACACACGACAGCTTCTCAGAGAATGTAAATAGTTAAAATGTTTCTTTTGAACTTGTTTCTTTTAATAATAAATGAAAATATTTTTAATGTAACCCTTATTTCTTTTACCAAGCAATTTAAACAATTATATACTATTATATTTGTAGACACTAATTTGTATATTGTATATCTGAAATTCTCCAAATGTCTTCTGCTATTGGCTGAACTTAGTGGACATTCTTGAAAAAGTTAAATAAATTTCAACGTTTTTCTGACAGCAATAAAGTCAACAAAGTTATGCAAAGAAAATGGTTTATGAACTTTGTGGACTGCTTTGATAACGTTATTGATGCCATGAGAGCCCTGCATTAGTGTCCAGTTTTTTTTGTGTTCATTAGTTTTTGTTTAAAGTTAAATTCAACCGTGGTGTTCTTCCTGAATATTGCTGTGTTCATCCTAAATACAGGTGTTCTTTATGTCCAAAAATGCCCGTTTCTAGTCGATCTGGGCTCATCTTTTAATCACTTCACCAAAATGTGAGAGGTCAAGATTTATAATGCGGTATATGGATGGTTCCATTAATTTGGTCTAGTTTTGGTACAACTATAGATGTAACGTTGTCACTTGCTGATATTAGATCTCGGCTCTGAACGTTGCTCATTTAACATTTTAAAAATTGAAATCTTATTTTGGTGAAGGATGGCATCTTGTATTTATTATTCTTATTATTTTTTGACTGTTTGGATATGATCTTTCTGCAATCCCTGCCCTATGCCCTAAACTGATAATTGGTACTGTTTAGAATTGTCTCGAATGAACGTGTGTTGGCGGTAGGTTGGAGTGGCAGGTCAATGCCCTTTCTTTAATACTACAGGCAGAAAAATTTTTGTTTGTTTCAGTAGTATGATGTATCTTTTTTTTATTTTTTCTCATTGCTATACGAGCTCTGCTCCCCACCAACGGAAAAATATATAAAATAGTGCAATTTATTGCTACTATAATAAAGAATCTTGAACTTAAGATCTGAAACGCTTATCAAACACAAGTAGTTTATTCAAATAATAATACGAAAATTAACACATAGGTAGATGTGTTATTAAAGTAGCACAAAATAAAAAAAATAAATAAAAATAAAATAAAAAAAAACCTATTCAGAAATACATATTTCGTAATTGTTCGAAATTTTCACATTTTTTTCCAGGATAAAACTTGATACATTTGTCTCGTAGGTACATTTACAGTTTGTTTTTGTGCACTTTGGGGTTGTAATTACTTCTACCACTACTTGAAATTTATAGGTTCCTTGGAATCCCTCTTGGAACTTGTTTATCACAAGGCTGTCTTGATTTGCTCCTTCGGATGCATATATATTCCTAGAAAATTGTAGTTTAGCTTCACGTTTAAAAACACATCTATATTATTAAAAACGAAAATAACGTTGAGTCGTAAACAAAACAAGTCCTAACTTATAATAATTATATGAGTACCTGGATTTGTCTGGATTCCTCTTCCAGGTTCAACCACAGTTTATACTTTTTTTTAAAAAGGTTATCGGGAGATTTCTTTGCCTCCATTAGCCCTGATTTGGTTTACGCTCCTTACGGAGTTTATATTCTCGTCACACCATATTCGCTTAGTTCGGCGTAAATTCAAAAACTGCTACATCTTTAAAATGTTTTGTCTGCAGAGTTTACACTAAAACCTTAAAAATATTTGAATGTAGGTTTTTTTTTTAAGTTTGATGCACCACATTCGCTTACCTAAAAATTTGAAACTTGAAATTGTGTTAAAATTTGAAACTTGAAATGTGTTTATTTTAATTATTATCACCTTTTTTAAGATCTTCTAATACTACTTCATCCTGTGGCATTTTTTAGTTGATTAAAGGATGATTGTCGTTTAAGTTAGCAATAATTTCTAATCTGCGTGAGTCAACTCTTTGATTTCAGCCTTTATTTTCTTTGCCTTAAAAGCTTATCTAACCACTAGCAATCATCGGCACGTTACGGTCCAGATACCTTTTAAAAAGAGTGACCATGAATGCTTATATACGGGAATTGGTAGCACTTATTTTCAAACGCCTTCATCTCTATAGTATCAGTCCCATGGCCATCCACAGAATGGGGATGAGATACGCCTAGAATTTCATTCTATCTGCTTGAAGTTTAAAAAAGGTTAATTTTCTCATTCACAACAAATTATTGTTTCTCAATAAGACTACAAGACTGCCATGATGGTACCAACGTTTTTCGTTCAAAATTGACAACAATACAAAAAAAATTCTGACGCCGGTGTTTTTCTAAACATTAATTAAAAAAAACTTTCCGAAAAATAAGTTTTTCAAAGAAAAGTAAAGGCCATTTTAAACTTAACCTCAGGAGATACAAATACCTGTTAAAATGCAAACTCAAAACGACCAGAAATTACTATTAAAGAATAAATGAAACCCAAAACGAACAGAAATTAAATAAACAATCATTGCAAAAAACATACAAGTAATAATATAAATGAATAAATAGATCTTAAAGCGAGTAATGCTTAGATTGAATATGAAAATCTAGCTTAAAACGACAACAAATATTTTGCTATTAAAGTATAAATGAAATTTAAAACGAACAGAAATTAAATAAACAATCGATGCGAACAAAACATACATATATATTAATGTAAATGAATAAATAAATCTTGAAACGAGTGAAACTTGAATATGCAAATCAAGTTTGAATCGAATAAAAATAACTACCAACAAGCGTTTGGGTATCGTGTCACTGCGGAAGCCTAAAACCTACTGCGTCATTGGCGCTTTACTGAAAACAATTCTTTGAAATATTCTTACTTTGTAACTTTAAGAAATCAAAAATTAATTAAGATTTTACGGAATAAATATCAGCATATGTATATTAAATTGGCAATTCACATTTTTTTTCAGTAAACTCATTTGAATTTTTTTCAGTAAAGTACAAATTATATTCTGGCTTTTAGAAAGCATAGGGGTTTTGAATCCTACTCACATTAATTTATGCTCGTTTTGAGTTTGACTCTAATATTTATTTTAATTTTTGTTTGTTTTGGGTTTCATTTATTTTTTGATACTGATTTGGGGTAGTTGTATGCTTGGTAGATTTATATGATAGTCCGGACGCCAGGTGTTGAAAATTTGAACCATACCACGACGGAATGGGGCTGCTACGAGAATTAGCCTACCCTCCACCCCCTAAATTGACCATGCGGATTCAAAAATACCAATGGCACTTGCTTGTGAGTAGTGGAACACTCCGAAACTTGACATTTTTATTATATTTTGGTGTTTCATGCAAGAAAATGCATGTTCCACAAAGTTTGAGGTGCAGTTTTCCGCTCAAATAGAAATGCCTGGAAGCCATAGAATGTTTTCATAACAAAAAAAACACGATTAGTTTACGAAAAATGGCAGAGTTAAAAAAATAGCAAAACTATATGAGTCTTGAACAGTCTTGGAAAGTATAAACAAAATCAAATTGAATATTAGATATATAATGATATTAATTGTTGAAAGATCAATCAGTTCATTTTTTTTTCGCTGTAATTTTTATTTTCATTTTCAATGCTGTAAGAACTGGAAAATAATAAATTTGTAATATACGAGTAATTCGTTTTCAGTGAAGCACCAATGACGCAGAAGGCTTTAGGTTTTTACAGTTAAAAAAGGGGGCAGTATCCAAATTTTGCTTGTAGTGAAACTATATTTGTCTTGACCAATCTTGAAAAGAACTAATAAATTAAACTGAATATTTGATGCATAATGATATTAATTGCTAAAAGCTCATCAGTTCAAAATTTTACTGTAATTTTAATATTTATTTTCAATATTAAGTACAAAAGAAAACATTTGTAATATAATTCGTTTTCAGTAAAGCGCCAATGATGCAGTAGGTTTTAGGCTTCCGCAGTGAGACGATACCCAAACTCTTGTTTGTGTCATTTTTATTCGATTCAAACTTGATTTGCATATTCAATTTAAGTTTCACTCGTTTTAAGATTTATTTATCATTTACATTAATATATATTTTATGTTTTGTTCGCATTTATTGTTTATTTAAATTCTGTTCGTTTTAAATTTCATTTATACTTTAATAGCAAAATATTTTTTGTCGTTTTAAGCTAGATTTTCATATAGTTTGAATTTTAACTGTTTATTCGTATCAACTGAGCTTAAGTTTAAAATGGCCTTTACTTTTCTTTGAAAAACTTATTTTTCGGAAAGTTTTTTTTGAATTAATTTTTGTTCGTTTTTTATTGCAAAAAGTTCCAAGTTTTTTTTGGCATGGGGGGGGGTGCTTAATAACCGATTATTCTTGACTTTAAAAACGGATCTAGAACTCAATTTAAATCGAATGAGGCTTTTATCAAAGTCTATACGATTACCTCTGATAAAAACCTTATATGTGAACAATAGACAGTTTGCATAACTTGTGGACAGCGATTGACAACAATGGATGTATTGAAAAAATAGCTCCAATAAGGGAGTTTAGACCATTTCACTTGCTGACACAAAGGGATCACGGTTGTTTGGAATTGACCTTAATAGGAATTTGTGTGCCAAAGTAATTTTTTATCTATCACAGAGTATGTATTTTAACCTTATAATTGGATAATTAAAATAGATTTCCTATGTGTTTTTCCCATACAAAACCCCTTCCCATAAGTAATAAACCCCCCTTAATAAGTTATGCCCCAGGGCATAACTTACAACGCCTACCCCTGGGCCCTGGTGGGCTGTGTTGACACCGGAGTTTTGTTATCAGAACTTTGAACTATTTTAATAAAATGTCCATCTCGAAATTTTTATCTGATGCATTGAGGGCGTGTAGGGGGGAGAGGGGCTAGTTGCCCTTCAATCTCTTTTGACTCTTAAAAAGGGAACAAGAACTTTCAATTTCCAATCAAATGAGCCCTCTCTAAAGTTCATACGATTATCCTTCCATAAGAAATAATATGAAGGATTCGGAGAATCCTTAAATTACAACCCTTGCCCTGAGGGCTTTGGGGGAGTTGTAATCCTCAAAGACCTAATTTCCAGAACTTAAAACTACGTTAAATAAAATGGCTGTCTTAAAATTTTGATTGGATGTATTTGGGGAAAAGGTGGGCGTGAGAGGGGGTTTAGTTGCCCTCAAATCACTTTTGACTATTACAAAGGGCACTAGCCCTCGAAATTTCCGATCGAATGAGCCTTTTTTGAAGTTTCTACGAAACCGCCCTTCTATAAAAACCTTTTGTGCCCCCAGGGCATAACTTAAAAACCCTTGACCTGACGTTTGTGGGGGATTGTCCTCCTCAAAAACATTTTCCATCTGGAAATCAACTACGCTGAACAAAATTGCTATCTCAAAATTTTGAATGGATGTGTTTGGGGGGAATTGGAATTATGGGCTTGGAGGGGGGGGGGGCTAGTTGCCCTCAAATCATTTTTGACTATTAAAAGACCAGTAGCACTGAATTTCCAGTTGAATGTGCCTGTTATGAAGTTTCTACGACAACGCTTTCTATAAAAACCTTATATGCCCCCAGGGCATAACTTAAAACTCTTGCCGAGAGTTGTGGGGGAGTATCTTCCTCCAAAACATTTTCTATCTGGAAATCAGCTACACTGAACTAAATGGCTATCTCAAAAGTTTGATTGGATGTGTTTGGGGAAATGATGGGCGTAGGGAGGGGGGGGGGGCTAGTTGCCCTCCAATCACTTTTGACTTAAAAAGGGCACTATCCCTTTGAATTTCCAATCGAAAGAACCTTTTTTTGAAGGTTCTACGACAACGCCTTCTATAAAAACCTTATATGCCCCCAAGGCATCACTTAAAAGCTTTGCCCTGAGGGTTGTTGGGGAATGTCCTCCTCAAAAATATATTTTCAATCTGGAAATCAACTACGCTGAACAAAAATGGCTATCTCAAAATTTTGATTGGATGTGTTTAGGGGAATGATGGGCGTAGGGAGGGGAGGGGGGTTAGCTGCACTCCAATCACTTCTGACTATTAAAAAGGGCACTAGCCCTTTTATTTCCAATCGAATGAGTCTGTTTTGAAGTTTCTAAGAGAACGCCTATCAAAACCTTATATGCCGCCCCAGGGCATAACTAAAAACCCTTGCCCTGAGGGTTGTGGGGGAGTGTCCACCTCAAAAATATATTTTCTATCTGGAAATCAACTACGCTGAACAAATGGCTATCTGAAAATTTTGATTGGATGTGTTTGGGGAAATGATCAGCATGGGGGGGAGGGGGCTAGTTACACTCCAATCACTTTCGACTATTAAAAAGGGCACTAGCTCTTCAATTTCCAATTGAATATGCCTGTTTTCAAGTTTCTACGACAACGCCTTCTGTAAAAAACCTTATATGCCCCCAGGGCATAACTTAAAAATCCTTGCCCTGGAAATCAACTATGCTGAACAAAATGCCTATCTCAAAATTTTGATTGGATGTGTTTAGGGAAATGATGAGCGTGGGGGGGGGGGACTAGTTACACTCCAATCACATTTGACTATTAAAAAGGGCACTAGCTCTTTAATTTCAAATTGAATGTTCCTGTTCTGAAGTTTCTACAATAACGCCTTCTATAAAAACCTTATATGCACCCAGGGCATAACTTAAAAACCCTTGCCCTGAGGGTTGTAGGGGGGGGGGGGGGTTCCTCCTCAAAAATATATTTTCTATCTGGAAATCAACTACGCTGAACAAATGGCTATCTCAAAATTTTGATTGGATGTGTTCGGGGAAATGATGGGTTTGGGGGGGGGGGGGAGAGGGGGGCTAGTTACACTGCAATCATTTTCGACTATTAAAAAGGGCACTAGCTATTTAATTTCCAATTGAATGAGCCTGTTTTGAAGTTTCTACAACAACGCCTTCTATAAAAACTTTATATGTCCCCAGGGCTTAACTTAAAACCCTTTGCCTGAGGGTTGTGGGGGAGTATCCTCCTCAAAAATATATTTTCTATGTGGGAATCAACTACGCTGAACAAAATGGCTATCTCAAAATTTTGATTGGATGTGTTCGGGAAATGATGGGTTTGGGGGGAGGAGAGGGGGGCTAGTTACACTCCAATCACTTTCGACTATTGAAAAGGGCACTAGCTCTTTAATTTCCAATTGAATGAGCCTGTTTTGAAGTTTCTACAACAACCGCTTCTACTAAAAAACCTGATATGCCCCCAGGGCATAACTTTAAACCCTTGCCCTGAGGGTTGTGGGGGGGGGGGGGGTATCCTCCTCAAAATTATATTTTCTATCTGGAAATCAACTACGCTGAACAAAATGGCTATCTCAAAATTTTGATCGGATGTGTTTTTGGGGAATGATGGGCGTGGAGGGGGGGCTAGTTGCCCTCCAATCATTTTCGACTATTAAACAGGGCACTAGAACTCTCGATTTCCAATCGAATGATCCCCCTTTGAAGTTTCTACGACAACCTCTTCCATATGAAGTGCCTCTCGGAAAAAAAAAATAATAAATAATAATAAAACATTGGAGCCGTATGGCCTTTACTATAGGCAACGCTACAGCGTTGTCTCTGATAACAATGAAGTTAGACAACCTCTTGCAGGACAATAAAATACAAAAATGGATAGATAAATAAAGGAAAGAACCTCAAATGTAGTAATGGAACGTTTAAAAACTTGTTTCGAAGGACAAAAAAGTGTGAAAAAACCTCATTTGAGGTTTATTCAGGAATGGTAACTACAATATTTTAAAAACTAATTCTTTTGCTGAATCTGAGCTTGTGATGTTTTTTTTATAGAATTATAGCTCTGTACCAAAATTTATTGATATCATGTTCAGTGCGGAACCATTGAGAGCTTTGAAATTGGTCTTCCATTCATCTGGTTGCCCTTACATTATCTTTGACTGTCAATAAGGGTTCTTTAATATGGAATACGCAAAACCTCCGATATAAATGAGAGTATGAATAGTATTTAGAAACGGAACAATGCTGTTTTTGATAAAATATGTACTTTATATGTTCGAGACTTAGAGGAATTTAGTTTCTCTTCTTATTTCTGTTTCTTTCAACATTTATCTTGTCAGATTTTTTTTTTTTATTCATCCTAAGAAGATGTTTTGTGTGCATTGCATAGAGTGGAAACTTGTACTAAAAGACCGAGGGCAATTTTGATCCTAGGCACTATTCCAACATCTTCTGTCACCCAAAAAAACTCTCTTGGTGTTCTTCTTCTTTTTGGTTCAGTGTTTTGAAAAGTTTCTCCTGTCATGAGGAATACAAAATATTTATTTATTTATTTTATTCAATAAAGGAGGAAAAAAACCATAGGCTATTCGTATATGTGTCGCACATATAGAATAAATTCTCAAATTTGATCCACAGTAATCACAATAGAGTTGACATCGTCTGTGTTAAGAATATGCTATTAAAATACTGTTTGAGCATAAAATGTTTTTGGAAACATTATGCAGGCAGTCAGGGCTTCCACTTTAGGGATTAGAAAAAATTGGTTTTAATTTTGAAACATTTAACTAATATCCTAATACCTGCCCCAATAAAAATTAAAAAAACTCTTGCGACTGGGTGGTATAGACCACTCATCTACGGAACGACAAATAAAAAAAAAAAAAAAAAAAAAACAGAAAAAAAAACTGCTATGAACCTTGTCCTAACAAATAGTTTTTTTAAATTAATTTTTAAATAAACTCAGGTGCTCAGCCACCTGGATACTCTCAGGAACAGAGTTCCACACATTAGGTCAAGAAAATCTTGTATGGAAGCTGGCCCTGGTGCCACTTCGTTTCAGAACAATGAAGTCACTAGCAGGACGAGTTTCATAAAGGTGTAACTATTGTCACTAAAATAATACCAAAAAAACCTAGTGACCAATATTATTCCAGCGTTGATAGGCAAAAAATTCCTATTTGGTAGTGCCGTAGCTGTCCTACATTCAACACTTGCAACTTATCGAAGCAAGCTGAAATGTTATGCTTACCTTCAACATACCCACTAATAAGACACATTGATTTATTTTGATCAGTCTGAACACGTCTAAAATGCACTTAAAAATTGTTTACCCATAACATACAGCCATACGAAGCATATGGACGAACATCCATATGCTATGGATCCGTAATATCGAGCGGATTACGCATAAATCTATTCTATGAAGAAATAGCATTCATCATAAACAGAGAAATAAACTAATTTCTCTGTTCTAACGAAAAAAAAAAAACAAGAATAGAGCTTGCTACTAAACAATAAAAAAAAAAAAACATAATTTGTTCAACTTTTACTAAGACACTAAAGGGTGTCAATAAGTCAGCAGATTCCTGTTGGGTGGCCATCACCCTGCTCACATTTGTAAAACACAGCCTCGACCAGACCAAACGTTTCTTTTACTATATCTGTCTCTGGCGCCTTCAAAAATAGTACAAGTCAAATTTGCGGTTCTTTGTAATACGTAACGATGAAAAAATACAATAAAAAAGGTGAAACGGAGTTTAATTTATAAAATATTTATAACATAAAAAAATAAAAACAAAAAAATGCTTCATTTTTGCAGTAAAATTTTGAATATAAAGGCTAAAAAAATTGACGCAAAGAATTGTATAAAAAATTGAAAACTAACTATAAAGATAACATAATATTTGATTTAAAAAACCTTATTTTTATCTCTTCATATATCTTTTTGTGCCGTATTTATTTATTAAAAATAATAATAAATCTGCGAGGTATTTATCTCTGCGCGAACTTGATTTCCAGTTCCCTTGGGATATGGCATAGTTTTTGACGGGATAACGATGCAGGAAGAAATACTAGCTCGTCAATCTCCCTCCCCCCCCAGTTGAATGGTGGTCATGTGTTTAATTGTGTGTGTGTTTGAACTTTGACAACAAAAACCGCCCACCTCCATAAAAAAATAGTTTTGATCCCTCGTAATAAGGACAGGACCTAGATGCACCATCAATAATATACCTGAAGTCATTTCATAATATACCTTAAGGGGTTGTTCTGCCTGTTCCTCAGCCTTTTCTGTGACAAAATCAAATTCCCATTCGGGTCTCGCCATGCCGTTTCCGATAATTTTACATTTCTATATATACTTGGGTTTGGTATTACTACCGTGCCTGTGAAAGTTATGCTTTCTCCAATTTCTATGGCTTGCAGACTTTTGCTCACGTTGATTTGTATTTTCAGGCTGTTCACCCAAATCATCTATAAGAAAAAAAGCTACTTTTTACAAGTGATTATCCCGCCACAATGCACCCACACACGAGGGGGGGGGAGCAACCACACCCCAACAACAAACTCTGTAAGTTTCTACTTCACACAAAGCTGTTCATAAGATGTTGCTGATACACCTTTTTGACAACCTTCATAAATACGGTGTGTTGTGATGTTTTTCCACCTTTTCCTCTCCTTAAAATTACCTGCCAATTTAACCTTCATACTCTTAGGCATTGGTGTAATAGTAGTCACAGTAGTAGAATTAGTAGCACTTCCATCAGGTCTCATATATGCAATATTTTCTGCTTTAACTTTTAACGTCGCTCCCTACTTTCACTTTTAAAATAAAACTTGCTTTTAAAAATATCTGATCCAGAAGAGATATGACACCCCAAGAGAAATTTGCAGACAACTAGTATTAGCATGAATAGAAGGAGTAGCATTAGCATGTAATTATTGTTTGTCGGTTAGTTCAACACCCCCAACAACAACATCTGTAAGTTTCTACTCCACACAAAATTGTTCATAAGATATTGCTTATACGCCTTTTTGACAACCTTCATAAATATGGTATATTGTGATTCTATTTCACCTTCCCCTCTTCTTAAAATTAATTAAAAAAAAAAACTTTTCAAAAAATAAGTTTTTCAAAGAAAAGTAAAGACCATTTTAAACTTAAGCTTAGTTGATACGAATAACTGTTAAAATTCAAACTCAAAACGACCAGAAATTACTATTAAAGAATAAATGAAACCCAAAACAAACAGAAATTAAATAAACAATTATAACAAAAAACATTCAACAAGTAATAATATAAATGAATAAATAGATCTTAAAGCGAGTAATGCTTAGATTGAATATGAAAATCAAGCTTAAAACGAAAGCAAATGTTTTGCTATTGAAGTATAAATGAAACTTAAAACGAACAGAAATTAAATAAACAATCAATGCGAACAAACATACAATATATATTAATGTAAATGAATAAATAAATCTTAAAACGAGTGAAACTTAAAAAGAATATGCAAATCAAGTTTGAATCGAATAAAAATAACTACAAACAAGACCAGGTCAAGAGATTTGAGTGGATAAAAATGTGGATAGATTGAAATACGACTTCAATTGTAAGCATAAATTAAGCAAGAGGTTTCTGCACTCTTGCTAATTTATAAAGTTGATAACTGAATGACGGTGGTATTTTCATTTGCAGTCTGTTGTTCTTATACGGTTTCCAATGACTTTTCTACAGTTTATTATTGCCTTGATTTGCTTTCTGGAAAAATTGCTTTTGGGACAAGAAGGGGACCCTTAGATTCACATTCAAAAACTATTTCCATTATGTAGTGGCTACTACCATGATAATACCGTATCCCAGATCCCCTCCCAAACGTGGTCCGATACAGCCCCAATTAGGAATCTTCAGAGGCCAGTTCTACTGAATCAGGCGAGGAATCAGCTCCAGACGAACCCCAAGATGCACAAAAACAAAAACTAACTTCGGCTACGGCTCATGCGAAGGAAGCTAAATTAAAAAGGTCAAAAATTCTTATTGAAGCAGTACAAGAAGTTTGACCTAATCTCTATGGGAAAATCTAAAAAGAATAAAACGCCAGAAAGCGAACAGGAAGTTATCACTAAATCCAGTAGAGTGGCTAAAAAACCAGATAAGTGGAAGTACGTCCTGTCTGTACCGTCCTTTCCTGTGGAAGTACTATCTATCTTGGCTTTTTTCTGTCTACAATTACCCAGCGTCTTGAATTACCTATTGCAAAATACTTGATAACTTCAATTCAAAATCAACGGACTCGGTCGAGACCTTCGGCCTTGACCTTGATGGCGTCATAAATAAGGGATAATGCTGCAGGTCCTGGAAGTCCACAGGCTATTTTCAATCAAATGAGCCCTTTTCGAAGTTCCTAAGACAACTCCTCCGATACGAAGTGCCCTGGTCTAAAGAACAACAGCAACAAAAAAGTGACACATTATACCACCATTGATCTCTACTATAAAAATGTCAAGCTTTCCAATCACTTTCGATTATTAAAAAGGGCACTATGCTTTTCGATTTCCAAACTAATGAAACTCCTTTTTGAGTTTCTACGGCAACGCTTTTTCTATAAACACTGTATATGCCCCCAGGGCATAAATTACAACCCTTACCCTAAGGGCTGTGAGGGTGGTTGTCATCCTCTAAGACCTAATTTCCAGAACTTTCTACAACGTTAAACAAAATGGCTATCTCAAATTTTGATTGTATGTGTTTCGGGAAATGGTGGGCGTGGAAGGGGTGTTAGTTGCCTTCCAATCATTTTCGACTATTAAAAAGGGCACACGCCACTCCAATCTCTAATTGAATGAGCCCTTTTCGAAGTTTCTATGACAACTTCTTCGATATTAAGTGCCCTGGTCTAAAGGAAAAAATAATAAATAATGCATTGTGCCAACATCGTTCTTATTCACCTCCAGGGCATAACTACAAAACCCTTGCCCTAGGGGTTGTTGGGGAGTAACCTCCTCAGAAAACATATTTTCTCTCTGGAAATCAGTTACTCTGAACAAAATGGCTATCTTAAAATTTTGATTAGATGTGTTTGGGGAAACAGTGGGTGTGGAAGGGGTGTTAGCTACCTTCCAATCACTTTAGACTATTAAAAAGGGCACTAGTTATTCCAATTTCCAATCGAATGAGCCCTTTTTAAAGTTTCTAGGACAACTCCTTCGATACGAATTACCCTGGTATGGAGAAAAAACTTAAAAAAAAAAAAAAAAAAAAATTATACATTGTGCCAACATTGTTCTTTACTTAGACAGCTCGATTGCGCTGCCTATGACAACATCCTGAATTGCCTAATGCTCTTTTACCTATCTCTTTTCATCCAAAAAATCAGAAAGAAAAATGAACAGAATTTTAAAGTGGAAGGTAGAATTTTTGTTTCAAGAAAAATTTCTTCTTCTCCTTCCTATGAACTGATATACATGGCGAGGCCAAGATGACAGTACTTATTTTTAAGAAACAGATTAACCGGGATGATGGTTGAAGCCCGGAGGTCGATAACGATACCCAAAAAAGAGAGCAAAAAAAACAAAAAAAACGGCGGCGTATTAGTGACGCCGCCGCCGATAGAATCAGCGGCGGCGTCAGCGCGCTGATGCAAGCTCGGCGGCGCGCCGCCGACTTTTCGGCGCGGCTTCGGGGTCTATGTTTCTTATTTTCAGTTGGAAAAAAACTTGTTTTTTAAAATTTAATTTCTGATCGTTTTTTAAATAATGCTTGGAAATGTGAAAACGTCTGTATACTTCCCAATAACCAATACTATATGTTAAAATTGGGTAAAGTTCATAACTTTTAGCCCTCCCCCCAGGGACTTCGGGGGATTAAATCATCCTAAAAGACATATTTATCATATTTTCGACCATGCTGAACAAAATGGCTATCTTAAAATTTTGATCAGATGACTTTGGGAAAAAAAGAGCGTGGGAGGGGGCCTAGTTGCCCTCCATTTTTTTGGCCACTTAAAAAGGACACTAGAACTTTTAATTTCCGATCCAATGAGCCCTCCCACGATATTCTAGGACCACTGGGTCGATACAATCACCCCTGGGAAAAAAACAAACAAAAAAACAAATAAACACGCATCCATGATCTTTTCTTTCTGGCAAAAAATGCAAAATTCCACATTTTTGTAGATAGGAGCTTTGAAACCTCTATAGTAGGGTTCTCTGATACGCTGAATATAATGGTGTGATTTTCATTAAGGTTCTATAGCTTTTAGGGGGTCTTTCCCCCTATTTTTGAAAATCAGCCAAATTGTCTCAGGTGCGTAACTTTTGATGGGTAGCACTAAACTTCATGAAAGTTATATATTTGAAATCAGCATTGAAATCTGATTCTTTTGATGTATCTATTGGTATCGAAAACCCGTTTTCTAGAGTTTTGGTTGCCATTGAGCCGGGTCACTCCTTACTTACAGTTCGTTACCACAAAATGTTTGATATAATTCTATCAATTGACTGACATATTTTACCAAAGTATCATATCATTGGGTCCAGAGACACTACACCCCGTATCATCAACAAAACACAGTAAGTTCTAGATCCTTCGACGTAAGTGTATCCAAGCTATCAAAGAAAGTTAACAATTTTTTTTTGCAAATGGTGTCATGTTTACCATTTCAAGTCAACTAGAGGAGGTATGAAACTAAATTAAACAGTCTATTTGTGTCCAGATTTTTACAAGGGTGCATGTTGTCAAAAATCGCTGAAATTTTTTCTCTGGCATACAAATACCAGGACTAGTCTTAAAAAAATGGAGATTTTTACTTCTAAAACTTTAATAAATCAAATAATATTAATATTTTGATTACTTACGCTTTTGCTAATTCACCCTTACTAAAGTCAACTGGTAAATCGAATAATAATCTGGCTTTGTTCATCTTGTCCTGCAAAATACAGTATTATGGTAAGAAAACTAAATGGTTGTCAAAACTAAATGGTAGTATGGTATGAAACTACACAGGGTTGTCAATTTTTTTGGTCAATGAATATGTCCCTTGAGCATCCTAAAATTAATACCTAATGCAAAGCTTCCTGATTGGCTAAGCATTATACACAGGATTGTCAATTTTTTGGTCAATGAATATGTCCCTTGAGCATCCCAAAATAAATACCTAAGGCAAAGCTTCCTGATTGGCTAAGCATTATACACAGGGTTGTCAATTTTTGGTCAATGAATATGTCCCTTGAGCATCCCAAAATGAATACCTAATGCAAAGCTTCCTGATTGGCTAAGCATTATACACAGGGTTGTCAATTTTTTGGTCAATGAATATGTCCCTTGAGCATCCCAAAATGAATACCTAATGCAAAGCTTCCTGATTGGCTAAGCATTAGCTGCGTTTTTCATCTCATGGAAAGTTCCTGTGAAATGGATACTGGAGCTCCATTTGACCGTTTTTAATCGCCTGGCAAAACCAGCGATTGCGAAAGACATCCAGGAGATAAAAAACGGCTTTTTTAATAAATTTGGTGTGAAATTCAAAAGGAAGGAAAAACATGGACCACCACCCCCAAATGTGCAAAATATAAGTCCTGAATTGACAAATATAGGGGGGCTGAAATTCATTTCCAATAGAAATGATTATTAGGCAATATTTGTAATCATCATAAAAAAGGCATCAAATGGTGTATTCACTTTATTTGCAAGTCAATAATATGATTTGGTAAAAATTTACCTGGTTGTGTTGGATAGAATTGTAAATAGAAAACTAGGAGTGTATACTGGTACTTCAGTCTCTTTTTTTCCTTTTTGCTTGTCCTACAAAAAGCAGGATTACTTAAGGATAAGTGACATCAGTCTTGTATATTTTTTAAAATGGAAAAACATGTGAAAATCATCTAGCCTTCAGAGAAGACTAGGAAACTGTAAATAGAGAAAATAATTATTTCTTCAGAGACCTGTAAGCAATCTTATTCATATTCTTCAGAATTTAAAGGGTTTTTGGTGGGCTAGGTCCATCTTGCAAAGGCTACTAGGTTAAGCTTGATAAGGAATCAGAAGAAAAGTTATGTGATAGTTAGAAAAGTGGGCTCTAAGGCACCTTGAATTAAAATCAGTCAATATATACCAAATCATATTATTGAGTTAGGACTAAAGTGAATACACCATTCGATGCCTTTTTTATGCTGATTAAGAATATAATAAGCATTTCTATTGGAAATGAATTTCAGCCCCCCCCCCTATATAGGCTATACCTAACCTAACCCTAATTGGCCTATATAGGGGGGGGGGCTGAAATTCATTTCCGATACAAATGCTTATTATATTTGTAATCAGCATAAAAAAAAGGCATTGAATGGGGTATTCACTTTAGTCCTAACTCAATAATATGATTTGGTATATATTGACAAAATCAGGTAGCTGGAGGAATTGAGACATGACTAGTAGTAGAAAAAGCCAATATAGATAGTAAAAGTGAGTGAGAGGCAAATCAGGGATAACCACCCTATAATTTCTAGTAAACAAAAAAACTGATTAGGCCTATGCCTTTATTATACAGTCTAGATTGTTGAGATTACTGGTTAAATTTAACATTTAAGGGAAATTAGGAAATAATTGTGATAGGATATGACCATCCCTAAGCATGGACATCCAAAGGGGGGGGGGGCTGAATGATAATGCATTATTTTTATATTTTTGTTCTGAGATTTCTATATAGCATTAAAAGTGCCAATTAGACAAGGTTTGCCCCCCTCTCCCCTGGAATTCAGCTTATGGGCATCCATGTCCCTAAGCCCCAGACTTGAATGTTATCTCTGGGACAGCTACTAAGCAGACATAGACCTTTGTTTAGAATCAGAATTTATTTCCTCAATCCTAATATAGATCTATCATTCATTTGTCAGAAATAAACTTTGTCCCCTCCCATTTGTAAATATAGGCTAATTCCTAAATTACAGATATGCAATGCATTTCCACTGTTTTGATAAACTTTTAAATCAATTGCAAGGTAGTCTTTGAATAATTGCTGGTGAAATTGATAAAATTCAAGTTTAGCTCCTTTTTTCTATCTTTAAAGAGTTTAGGTTAGGAAAATGCTTTAAGTAATGAATAAAGGGCCAAAAACATAGTCTACCTTAGGAAGGTATTACCCAAGCTTCTATGTTAATCCTCTTCTGATTTCCAAGTTGTAGAAATTTGCCAACTTGACAGATTTTATACCTATTGGAATGCTGACAAAATAATATTATACATCAATTTTATGTTTCCAGTTTATTTTTTTATGGTTTTAGTATTGAAAATGTTTCTCTGTTAATGGAGAAGAGTTTTAAGTCATACCACTGGGTTTTTCTAAATTCAGGAATTCTATTTGCAGATCTTTGAAACTTTATAAGTTGAGATTAAGCAATTTTGTCAAGCTGAAAACAGTGTTTTGTTCTTTATTAAATTAAATCATATATTTTGCAAGGTTTCACTTTTTTAACACAAAGATTTCCAAAGGTCTGTGCCCTTTAAAGGGAGAAGGAGTTGAGGTAGCTGCTTCAAAATTCCTTCCCATCTCATACTTTAGACTATAGATCCATTCCTGAAAGTTTTTGTTTTCCTAGCCTAAATCCTTTCCAAGATGGCAAAAAGTAGCTAAACTAGAATTTTACCAGGTATTTATTGCCTACAAGTTCAATAACTTAGGGTTGGCTAAATGTTAGTACATTAGGGGAGATAGGACTAAAGACTGTTTCCAATGCAAATGAATTTTGTATTTGGCTTCAATGTTGTATTATGATTACACAGGTATGTCTATTTTTTAGGTAGGCCTATATCATTAGTAATTTAATGTCAAAATTTACCTTTGATCCTTCCTTCTTAATGATAGATGAGAATATATAGCCCAACTCATATATTCTTCATGCATTTTTGCCACAAAAATGCTTTTGAACTCAGGAAATATATGCCTGTATAATTTAAGATGGTGAAATATTTGATAAAAAGAGGGTGAAGTAAAAGTATTTTTAGGAATGCTATGGGTAAACTATTTGGTATTTGTAATGTTCTTTTGGAATTTTAAGTGTTTCTTTTTTAGTAGGCCTAACTGTTGGCTAATACCAACCCATATGAAATACTTATTAATGTAATCTTTTATGTCACCTCCCTATAAGTTAAATTTCTGGCTGACATTACTGATTCTCTATGAATATTTTTATTTTTTATTACATTGATTTCACTTGCCTTCTGTTGAAAAAACATACATATTTTTTAAAATCAAACTTCATCTTTCATAAAAGAAAAATATTAATTGCTGTTCTTTTGCATGTTGTATAAATTGTGAAGGAATACCTGGCCCTTTATTTCACACATAATTCTTTGGAGTATCTAATATCAAAATACATCTGATACAATTTAGAGATGACATAGAATAGCATTAATGCTGTGCACTTACTTTGCTGAAAATTGTGTAAAAAGTGCTAAGTTTAGAGAGCTATGGCAATATTCTTCTTGCTGATGAGTATAATTGATTTTAAATTCTTTTTGTTTTAAAGCATTTTTTTTTTAGAGAGATTCTAAGCCAACTATGGGCATGTTGCTGTCATAATATACCAAAATCAGGTGGTGGGAACCAAATACAGAATATAAATTTACTTTTTTTATTATTTCAAGACTAAAATATCACACAACAACTAGGCATTCACAGTGCTTAATCGTATTGTAAGTAAATACAATCTCTGGTGGAGTTTTTTTTATACCCGTCTTAAAATTAATTTGTCTAAATAAAACATATTGTTTATGAGGAAGTAGTGAAAATGGCAGCAACTATGACTTGAGTTGTCTTTTTATATTTTCTTTTTCAAATAATTGTTGTTCTTGGTCACATTGGTGTTCCTGGCTAAGTGGCTGGCCTTTGGGTTAGGAATCCGTTGTCCAAGGAGCACAAGTTTAATTCCTGGCATTGCCAGTTTATTTGGTTTGGGATATGGGTCAGTGATGTGATCTTAAGCTCAGAAAGTTGGCCCAGCTTTTAACAGGCACCTGGAGAAATCTGAGGAAGGTAAGCAGGAAGGGCATGCAAAAGCATAGGATAGCTGGTCCCTAGCTTCCTATTACACTTCCTGATGGAAGGATCACAAAATGGAGCTCACTACTGCCAGTTTTGACCTAGAAATTCTAGAGCCACCATATTTACTTGCATATTGGTGTTAAGTTTGCAAACAACTTAACTTCAGTTATTGAAGTTAAGTTGTTTGAAGTTAAACTAATTTTATCTTCAGTTATTTTTAAAAGCATTTAGGTTGCTATGTATCACAACATCTAATTCCCTTGATCTCTCTTTTTATTTCATTGGATAAGAAAATATTTCAGCTAAAGTTTTGTTAGATCCTCCATGCTGCGTAGGGGCTATTTTCTTTTATTTTTCATAAGCTTATTACACTGCCTGTCCTTCCAGTGATTTCAAAACTAAAATAATGTGAATTAGTTTTTCCACCATAACAGTCACTTTTAGTATTAAAAAAAAAGAGGCGCAGAGTATGCTGATGTCTAGGTATACAGTTAAATGTAAATAAAAATAATAAATCATTAATTACTGTTGATATTTCAGATTTGGAAGATGAGATTTTGTTCGTTTTAAGTGAAGAGATGAATGATGTTACCCAATTTCCTCAAAAGTTCATGGTGAATTTTCATCTGCCTTCTTTGATGGAATCAATGGTAAGTACAAGTTTGATGGAATCAGACCCTCTTAAACCACATGTGAACTGAAGCTCTATCTTCTATATTGCAACTGATACCTTTTTATATCACAAATGAAAAAATTAGATGGGCTGAAAGATCCAGCCGTTAGGTGACATCTACAAATTTTGGCTGGTCTCCATTGCTAGTTTTAAAGGAGAGTAATACATTGTTCACATTGGTATTGGTATGTAGTATAAGGCACATAAGGTATAGTAAGACAAAAAATGAAAATAGACCTCAGTTCTATTGTCTCTTATACGTGACTAATCAGAATGCTTTATTAGTTGTGCCAGAACATCAGGGGCAGATATAACAGTCAAAATGAACAAGCATTAATTTTATATGGCTACACGGCTTATCGCTTGAATGCAAACAATGCATAAAACCAATTATGCTATGATTTGTCTCCCCTGTTAGTTTCAGGATATGAATATTGATGATATTAGATGTAAATATTTAAGAGATAATGAACAGAAACTGATTTTGGAACATTAAAATACTAAACTTTTTTTTATCCTTTTTAGAATGATTGTAACCTGTTTTCACCTTGCTTCAGTTAACTTTTAATTAGTTTGGGAGGTGTGAATAGGACTACTGCATTGTTTGGAGTTTGTGTGTCTCTGTGCCCCCCCCCCCCACCCCCCAAAAAAAATAATGATCTATTCCCAATTGGAATAGTCTTTGCTTCAGAATGCACTAATAGAAAGACCCTGTTTTCCACAATGGGATAAATACCCTAAAGTTTTCATTATTAATAGATCAAGGAGGCACACTTGTGCCTCTATAAAGAGGCGACCCACCACAATGTTAAGCGATTTCAGGTCCTAGAGGTCGCAGAGAGACGGCGGTAATCGTATTTTGTAGCCCAAGCTCAAACTAAGAAACTTGCAAAATTTCATCCTCCTCTGACTTTATCTTCATGGGGTAAACTGGGCCGGAAGTTTGGACCCTCCCACCACAGTCCCCCTTTAACGTTGTCTCTGATTGGGCTGAAATTTAGAGGTTAAGCTTTCCTAGGGCCCGGGAGCTTATCCTCGAAATTTCAGCTCAATCTGATCACTCCTTCCCTGTTTTCAAAAAAAACAAATATAGCCACTTAAAATTCATCATCATCAGTTTTTTTTTCTTAGTCACGCCTACAGGCCACAGTTGGCAACGGATCTGGTTGAATGAGGACTCATTTGAAGCAGAATTCGACCTGTTAGGGCCTTTTGATATTTTCAGACCAAAAAAATTATCCCCCAAATTTACATTTACGAAAAACCTTAGTTTTTTTTTTCAAATAATACACATAAACAGGTTAGACATGCTTTGTTATGGAAATATCTGTGCGTCAATTTTCATAACAAAGCATGTCCAACCTGTTTATGTGTATTATTTGAAAAAAACTACGTTTTCTAAAGAGTTACAGAGGCTGAGTTACAAGGTCAACCCTTAAAATGTACAGGGATTAGGAGGCACAGTTGGGGGGCTGTTAAAGAGGCTGAGTCACAAGTTCGAACCTTAAAACGTACAGGGATTAGGAGGCACCCTGTACGACGTGATTTGAGTATTCAGGAATTAAAAGCCTTAACACAAGAATGTTCAAGAGCGGGGGGTTTGGGGGGTGGCAGCCCCCCAACTTCAACTCCTGACACGATCAGCTAACAGTTAGTCAAGCAATAATAAGTAATAAACTGTACAAAAACGTGCAGAAATTATTTGAAAAAAAACTACGTTTTCTAAAGAGTTAAAGAGGCTGAGTTACAAGGTCGAACCTTAAAACGTACAGGGATTAGGAGGCACAGTTGGGGGGGCTGCCGCCCCCCCAAACCCCCTGCTTTCCCAGCCTTTAAATAAAAAAAAAAAAATTAAACTGAAAGTAAGGAGCGACATTAAATCTTAAAACGAACAGAAATTATTCCGTATATGAAAGAGGCTGTGCCCTCCTCAACACCTTGCTCTTTACGCTAAAGTTTTTATTGTTTAAAAAAAGAGTTGTGAGAAAGTCAAACTTTAGTGTAAAGAGCGAGGCGTTGAGGAGGGCACAGCCTCTTTCATATACAGAATAATTTCTGTTTGTTTTAAGATTTAATGTCGCTCCTTACTTTCAGTTTAAATTTTTTTTTTTTTTTTATTTAAAGGCTGCAAAAGCGGGGGGGGTTTGGGGGGCGGCAGCCCCCTAACTGTGCCTCCTAATCCCTGTATGTTTTAAGGTTCGACCTTGTAACTCAGCCTCTTTAACTCTTCAGAAAACGTAGTTTTTTTTCAAATAATTCTATGATAAAGAGCAGAATGACAAAGGTATATGAGATCCTTTGCCATTGTAACTCCGTTTTTTGCTGCTTTTGTCTTACCACATTAACCATCTGTTGCAAGAAAGACCTTCAACTGTTTAACTTAAATAGTAGGTTTTCTGTTTGAGTATTTCGGCAATTTTTATGCACAAGCAGTTAAAGCATACAAAAAATTATTGTCAGCATATTTTGTAGACAGGTGTCAGCACACACGGAAATTTGTCGGAACATTCTGGGCTGCCCCCCCCCTCAACCCTAGGAAGGTAGTTAAACCCCTGCTAACCACTTAACTTGAGGTATAAAATTTTTTTTCTACATATCGGTTCATTGACATTGATCATATGGCCCTAAATCTCACTCAAGACTGTAAAAATGGAACTAATGTTAAAGGGATGCATATGGATGTAGATGGGATTTATCAAATGTTTGCTTCAAACTCATTGTCCTTGTCACCTCCACAAAGGTAGTTATACGCACCTGCCCACATTGAATAACAAGGATAATCACTTTTCTCAATAATTCCAATCTGAATTATTATCTTCTCTGAAAATCAAATTTAAATAACAAATTTCTTATAGTAATAAACCTTTTACAATTTAATGTTTTGTTTGCCAAATCATGAATTAGCAAGTTCTGCCTTTAGGCCTAGCAACAAGCAGGTGAAAACCTGTCTCATGATGGTTGACAAAAGCCAATAACAGGAAATCATGTCCGTCTATAAGAAGATTTGACACTTCTTAGTAAATTAAAAATAGGAAGCACTGTAGAAGCAAAACTATTTGAATTAGTAAACCTACTTGTTCAGAAATTCTTCAGAAATTTTTTGATACAAAAATTGAGTTTCTAGGTGGTATAATATAGTAATTAGAGTAGTTTAAATGTCAAAAAGTTTTCATAGTGATTAAAGTGTCCGACTACTGGGTGTCTTACCCTAAACATTTTCACATTAATAGGGTAAGGGTATGTACTCCATTAATAAATAGGTTAACCATAGAAACAGCATAGGCCTGAAGCTTTTAGCCTATTTACTTATTGCCTAAATTCTGTCAAAAGAGGCCAACAACAACTATACATTTAGGTCAATATATACCAAATCATATTATTGAGTTTCAAATAAAGTGAATACTTTTTTTATGCTGATTACAAATATAATAAGCATTTCTATCAGAAATGAATTTCAGCATCCCCCCCCCCCTGTATATATGCCAATTCAGGGTTAGGTTAGGTATAGCCTATATAGGGGGGGGGCAGAGAAATTCATTTCCAATTGAAATGCTTATTATATTTGTAAACAGCATAAAAAAAGGGGGTCAATATATACCAAATCATATTACTGAGTTAGGACTAAAGTGAATACACCATTTGATGCCTTTTTTCATGCTGATTACTAATATAATAAGCATTTCTATCGGAAATGAATTTCAGCCCCCCCCCCTATATATGCCAATTCAGGGTTAGGTTAGGTATAGCCTATATAGGGGGGGGGGGGCTGAAATTCATTTCTGACAGAAATGCTTATTATGTTTGTAATCAGCATAAAAAAGGCATTGAATAGTGTATTCACTTTATTTGAAACTCAATAGTATGATTTGGTATATATTGACCAAACAGGCATCAAATGGTGCATTCACTTTATTTGAAACTCAATAATATGATTTTAAACTCAATATAAACCAAAATCATATTAGCCTATTGTTTTTTTGAATGAAGTGAATACACCATTTGATGCCTTTTTTTTATGCTGATTACAAATATAGTCTAATAAGAATTTCAGCCCCCCCCCCCTATATAGGCTATACCTAACCTGAAACCCTGAATTTGCATATATAGGAGGGGGGGGCTGAAATTCATCTCCGATAGAAATGCTTATTATATTCGTAATCAGCATAAAAAAAGGCATCAAATGGTGTATTCACTTTAGTCCTAACTCAATAATATGATTATATATAATATGGTATATATACCATAATAAATATGGTATATATTACCCTACATTTATTGAAGATACAAAGAACTAAGTGCTTACTATTTAAATTAAATGAGGCTGTGAAATGTAGAGAGGCTGAGGCTATGGCCTCTCTACTCCTGAAAAAAAACAATGGCTTCCGGAAACTCTTAATGAAAATGATATTACAAGCAGGGCTGCTATCAGCTCAAAAATAAAATCTCGATTTTTCTTCCAAAAACAAATCCGAAATTTCGAAAAAATCCCGGAATACAGTTTTTTGGGTACTGGTGCGTTGTATGGGCCTTTACAAGGAAATCAGTCGCCAAAAACCCACCAGACGGGTTAATTCAAGAAACCGCTATAGAGTAATGCATGTAAAGCGTGGTTTTCATTGCATTTACGATTTTTATATTGTTGTTTTTTGGGATTTAGGGGGGGAAAAGGTACCTAGGTTAGGTTAGGTTACGTATTTAATTTATGCTATATCCAACACCCACCCCACCCCCCCCCTAACAAGCAAATATATAGCCCAAATTTGTTTCTAACCTATTATATATTCATCCTATTTTTTTTTTATTTCATTAGCATTAACCAAACTTGACTTTTTAAAAATGCCTATATAATGCTGTAGCGATGGAAAATATATTGAGGATAATATTTGTTATGGTTTGTGATAGAAAAATTAATCTTTGAATCAAACGTATTCTTATTAATCAAAAACAAAACCCGGCTTTCTCAATAAATCAGATATGAATGGCATAGGTTTATTTCCCTATTTCTTATATTTCTTACATTTGAACCGGATGCCGTAATTCCTCTAATACACATATTAATCGATTGTATTTTAATGCTGATATTGAATATCTTTGAATTATTTCATTTAATTTAATCCGTTAAAAGTTACGAGGAATTAAGAATTATTGAACTATAAATTTTGACGTCTCAAAGCTTTGTTTCCACGGCGCAATTAGATCTTGCTTAAGAGATACGAATTCTTATAGGCTAGCAGGGGTTAGAAACTCTTTCTAAGCTGTGGCGATGACAACTTTTGATGCTTGTAGGAATGAAAAAGCGTGGCCTCTTCTTCTCGGGCTATCTGGAGATCAGATTCCTTTGGGAGCATTTACCATGGAGACTGGCGAACTAGTTACCTATTATCGGACTAGACTCAGACATATAAGAGGAACAAACACATATAAAAAAGACAACAGATTTATTGAACTTACATACTTAGTTGTACAGCAACGGGTCACTTCAAAGACAAATAAATTGGTGACCGAGATTATTTGCGGTACTAATCGTCTTAAGTCTCAATACATATTCAAATTAAAAAACACATTTACCCCCACTCCCAAACGCAGTTCTTTCGTCCTGCGCTCTAGGGACTGCCTGCCATTGGCTCAAGCGACCCAAGGACGCAAATCTTCGTCCAATAATCTCTTTAAGATTTTTCAGATGATTCAGGAGTTCACACAGTTTTTTGCCATTTAAACTTCCTTAGAAATATCGTGCTTAGCATTTTGTTTTTTGCTACTAATTATCTTAGCGAAATTCGAACGACTAGCGCCGTTGTCTGACTGAAGCTAGAAATGCAATTTCTCTTTTTGCTGATTATGAATTTAGACTCCTGGAAGCGGTATTTGAACTCAATTAGGGAACGTTTAATTTCTGCCCGAATCATCTTTAGAAGGAAAGAATCTTATATTTTAAATATATGGTATTCTACTGCTGGTGCACATCACCCTTCCCATCAAATAATGACGTCCCGTCATTAGTAACTGCTCATTTGGAGTGCTTAAAATTTTTCAATTATTTTTTCTTATTTTATTCTACATCCCTATCTAAAATTCATCTACCGGATTAAGATTATTTTCGGTTCTAGGTTAGCTACTATATTAAGTTTTTTTTTTTTTTTTCTATATCTAGCACTGATTACCTTTACATTTCCAACAAAGTTGGGGCTATTCTACTTTTAAACTATTTTTTTTTTGCTGTCTATATGACGTACTACATACTATCTACACAACGTTAAATGAATAACATGATAATATTACACCTAATTCTACATGAATGATTTATAACATACAATATTTGGTTCATCATATTCACTGATGACATAAAAACACTTTCACTATTTAGATTTTTGCATTGTCAAAGCTGTTAGGAAGTAACACATGTAGCTTCACATCTATTCATCACCTTTCGTGTCCTTAGTGTACTACACCCTTCTGTTGTAAATTACTGTCCTTCACTCCTTTTGTCGTGGCAAAAATTTCGAAGCACGTACGTTATGGTTTCTTCATGGAACAGTTCGAGTCTAGTTGTCTTTACACGGTATGTTTTCCCTAATAGTCAACTGGGAAATGACCGTTAAATATCGTTCTAATAGTCAACTGGGAAATGATTCTTCCCACTACAGGTGTTGGTGTTTTTCTTCTTAGCATATCATTTTTAGGATTTTTGAGGCACATAGAGAATGTATTCTCCAGTAAAATTGTTCATTTGTGCCTTTTGAAGCGGGTTGTCGTCCTACTATAGTGACTCTCTTAATATATTGTCTTTAAATTCAACTTCGAACCTCTTCAACTATCATTTAACTTCAAATATCGTTAAATATCGTTTATCTTGTACTGCTCGATGGTGTTCTCAGAGTTAAAGTTCAAATTGTCTTTAATTTCTGCTTCAAATATCTTCAAATGTCTTTAAGTGTCATTTAACTTCAAATATCGTTTATCGTGTGCTGATCGATAGAGTTCTCAGAATTAAACTTCAAATTGTCTTTAATTTGTCTTCAAATATCTTCAAATGTCTTTAAGTATTTTTCAACTTCAAATATCGTTAAATATCGTCTATCTTGTTCTGATCGATGGGGTTCTCAGAATTAAACTTCAAATTGTCTCTAACTTCAGTTTCAAATATCTTCAAATGTCTTTAAGTATCATTTAACTTTAAATATTGTTTAATATCGTTTAGCTTCAAGTATCATCACTATACTGTCAAATTATTATGGGGTCCATAGTGAGTATCAACAGCGATATCTACGTATTTATATCTTGTACTGGCCGATGGGTTTCTCAGCGTTTATGCGATTATATAGTTCGTTAAAGCACTTGATACTGAGGTTCAAATATAGTGTTACCTGATACATAATATGGTTCATAGTCGAAGAAACGACGATCGAAGGTAACTGTTTTTTCGTAGACGAAGCTGGGATGAAGTTGCCTGGAGTCATGGTGAGTACTCTTCGTTGGTTGAGATATGATGAAATAGATGTTACTGGGTCGTATCTGTACTGGGCAGCTTATTGTAATACTCAATGACCAAAGTGTCCATTTACTTTCCTGTAATAAAAACAACGCGGCAGAATCACATGTTCTTTTGAAGTAAATACACATACAATAATTCACGCATTAATTGGGTTATAATTTCTTAGCTATGAGACAGAATTAAATAAATACACTAATATTAGTACTCACAATGAAAATTTAAAACAGAAATTTCTTCAAATTTGTTTTGATAACGAAAATATCGATATTAAATAAACATAATTTACCCTACATTATTAAGTTTGAGGTCTGTTTTTACAATATTTTTTCATGCCTGCATTGTTCACGCAAGTCCGTGCTGTATAAGAAACGCATGTGCAGCGTCATAACCGCACGGTTTTACGCAAACGATACTACAATGAGGGAACAAGACATAACAAGGACTAGTGGAGACCTCTATACCCACTAGTTTTCTGATGTCTTCCCTATTTCTTGGCTTAGACGTTCTCATGGGGCTCCGGGTTTAACGGCTGAAATGCCGAGGTTCTTAGTCTCAGGATTTTTCCGTAATTGCAAGTCAACATTGGTGCCTCGTATTCGCCTTTCGAATAAGGTCATTAGATGCAGGATTTCCAAGCTTGCCTCCGTAGATTCCAGTTAATGCTTGGCAAAGAATATAAGCATAATGAAGAACTGACATCAATATCTTTTTAGAAGGCTATTGTTTAAGCAAATCCTTCAGCACTAAATAAATAAATATTATATTAAAGTCTTATTAGAATCCGTTAAGCGAGAAACACCTTCACATTAATAGGGAATTCCTTGTGGGTTTTACTTAGTCGCCATTGGACATACACAGGGTTTCAATCCATATATCTTAACTGATTAAATGGTTTAAAATTTTACATATTATTATTGAGATATAATTTCACATCCGCCGTGAAATTCTACATATAAACGTACCAATAGGTTGTTTGGTTATAGTTACCAATAGTTGGCTATTGGTACATATATTACTCGAGTAAGAAACATTATATTTCTCGAGTAAGAAACACATGAATAAGCAAACTTGCGGCGCATAATTACACTGGTAGGCCTAAAATAATTATAATCTGCACTAAGATAAAATATTTCATATAATTAGACGCTTCTGTACTGATAATATCTTTTTTTTTGGATAATATCCATCTTAGTTAGGGCATGGGTCGATTTTTCATAGAAAATCTGAGGGGACCTGAGTCAGTATAGGTAAGATATAACGTGACTGACTTGCGAAAATATTTCACAAAAATTAGAGCACAATATATGTCATAGATAAACCAATGAAATTAAAGGACATTTTTGTCACAGAACTATAGAACAGTGATCTCTCTGTTATTGTATATGTCATAGATATAAACTAGTGAAATTAAATTTTTCGCCAAGGAGCTAAAGACATTAATGTCTCTGTTTCTCTTTGGAAGTAATGTTTAACACAGAGCCGTAGGACAGCATACGTCATAGATATAATATAATGAAATTAAAAAGCTTTTCTTTTTTTTTCTTTTTTTTTTCGCCTCGGAGCTATAAGAAAGTAAACTCTCTGTTTCTCTTTCAAAGCATTCAGATCCAAAAACGAAAACTTTAGCTCACTGAAGTTTCTATTCAACCTTTAAGTATTGCTTTGACTGGCCCTGATTGGCATAAAAATACTAATTTCTTACACTTGAAGGACTGAAAAATATCCCTTCCTACGGTCGTTTAAAAAAATTACAAAAAAAAAACAATGATGGGCCTTGAGTTCCTCCCCAGGCTTCCCACAAGACGTGGTCCAACGCCAGTTGTCGTTTTCAGTAGACCACTAGCTTCCTACCTTTGGTTATTTTCTGTGATCGTCAACGTTTTGACATTACTCGTATCATTTTATTTTTTTATTTATTTTTTTTTTTCATTAATATTGACTTGGTTAACTTTACTTGCACACTTTTGAATTTATTATGGTGTTAAATTCATATCTTTGAAATTTGTCTTTACATTAATTAGGGATATTTCCATCTGTCAGGTTTTTTTAACCGTTCTACCTGACTGTGTCGTTATTTTCTCCTCTGTTTCTTGCGTTTTTTCTTTTTCGGTTTGTCTAGCGAAATAAGGTCAAACTTTTTGTATTTTTTTTCAAAAATTCTTGCCCTTTTAATTTCGTTTGTTTCCCGTGTGCGGCTGCTGAGGTCGGCCTTGATTTCCCTATTTCTTTAGCTACTATTTGGCCTGATTCACCATCAGACTCTTCGGAACTAGTTTCTGACGAATCCGGATTGGAACTTTTAGAGGTGGCACTTTTTGTGGTATCACCTGCCATTCCTTCGTAAATTTCTACTCCCCTGGAAGTAGAAGTTTATTCCACAAGTCCTCGCCTTGAGTTCTCAACTCGGGGGATTTGAAAGATTCTTGAGAGCTTTGGGAGGAATCAATAGTTTTTGCGGGGTTCCTCCATTGTTTGAAGGCCATGTCTTCAGGGGGATGGGGCATTCTTTGCAATAGGGATTCCCTCCGTGAAGTCCACGTCCAGTCGTGTTAGGTTTGACCTTGGACACAGTTATATCATGATATTGACCTTGCTGGTCATCCTTTGGAGTTTTATTCCCGGGCAATGTACTTTGACTCGTTTTTATGGGAAAATTTATTAAATCCATAGCTTCTCGCAGGTTTGTTTTAGTTAAATCTTTGGGAGGAGTTTTCTTTACAGTAATACCGGGGGTTTCTACAGCTCTGTTTAATTCTTCCTGTAAAGACAGGGGCCTTTCTATTGGTGTTGCAGGGGAAACCATATCGTCTGGAAATCTTTTGGGGGGACATGGTGTCGAATTCTATCGGGGAAGAATTGGGTTTTTGGAGATATTGTATAATCTAAATCTCCTGCGTTTGCCGATGAATAACTTTTTGGACTTCTTGGCGTTTTTATTTCAGGAAAAAATCCTGGTATTAGGGATTTTTTCTTAGGAACAACTAGATTTTCCATTGCTAAAAATTCTTCAAAGTTTTGTTCATCACTGTCATTTTCAAAATAATCTTGTTTAAAATTGAAAGGTTTTAGCTCTGCCAATCTTGACCTAGGGGGCTCATTTTCCGAATCTGACGAATCAGTAGAGGAGGGCTGTGATACCCATCTCTCTGGAAATTTGGCTCTTTTTATTCGGCTAACATGCGCCTTGTAAGTTCTTCCACTATCGGGGTTTTCCATTTTAAAGGTATATTCATTATCGTACTTTTTGACTATTCTGTACGGCCCAGAATATTTGTTGGAAAGTTTTTTTCCTTCCGTTTTCGCCTCGTTCTTTAGGTAAACGAAGTCTCCTACTTTGAAATCTATATTCCCCTTAACTTTGGGTTGGTTTCTTAGTTCTTGGTTTATTTTACATTTTTCCAACTCTTGCCTAACTATTTTATAAGTTTTCCTCATCCTATTTATGAATTCTTGTTTATAATCTTCTGAGTCGTTATAATACTGCCGAGACTCAATAATCTCATTATATGGGACTCTAAAATCTCGACCAAAAAGTAAATAAAATGGATTGTCTTTGGTTGCTTCGGAATAAGCAGTGTTGATTACGTTAGTTAAGTAAGGTAAGAATTTATCCCAGTCGCTCCTATTGTCTTTCGTATAATACTTAGAACGTTCGAAAATATTTTATGTCTGTTTTCTATTTTGCCATTAGCTTGTGGATGGTACGGCGCTGTCACCATTTTCTCTATATTAAGGAAACTCATTAAATCTTTTGTTACTTTTGCAACAAAATTGCTCCCGTTGTCGCTCAAAATTTTATTAGGAATGCCAAATTGTAAAAATAATTTTGCTAATGCCTTACTTGTGGCATAAGCACCTTGATTTTTTAATGCTTTTGCAAAAGTAAATCCGGAAAAATGATCTACAACCGAAAGAATACAAGTATGGCCTCTGCTAGAAACAGGTAAGCCTCCACTTGTCCCGAATAGGTCAAATGAGATAATATCGAAGGGGTACTTTGCTACTGGGACCCTTCCCATTGGGGGATTTGGATAAGCTGGGGGGATTTTTCTCAAATTACATGCTTCGCATGTACTTACAAATTCTTTAAGTTTTGTCAGTGCCGATTGTACGTAAAAGTATTGTTTTAACTTATGGAACGTTTTCATAACTCCTAAATGTCCACCTGTGTCCGAATGAAAATATTCAAATGCAGGCCCTATCAAGTTTTGTGGTATACACAGGTATTATCGAGGTTTGGTTTCTATTTGTCTCAGCAGTCACAATCCTACACAGTATTTCTTCATCAAGGTCGTAGTAAAAATTATCTATCTCTTTTCTAAGAGTTTTGAATTTATCCGGTAACGCCTCATCATTCACAAAATAATTAATTAGTGCTACGCACACATTTCGTCCTTTTTTTGCTTTCTTTTTATATTTTCCAAAGATAAGGGACAATAGTTAATCTTATTTTCTTTTACTGCGTCTTTGACTTTGTTTTTCTTACATCCATGTTTGCTTTTAGCATTAATAGCATTAACTTCATTTTCTTCAGTTTCCGACGGATCATTTTCTGGATATCTACTCAAAAAGTCGCAAGCTGCGTTTTGTTTTCCCTTTAAATGTTCAAATTCATAATCTAGGTCTTGGATTTTCATAATCCATCTAGCTAGAATGCCCGTGGGGTTTTTAAATGTGCGCAGGTACTGCAAGCTTTTATGGTCTGATCGTAATATAAATTTTCTACCAATTAAATAATGTCTAAATTTGTCCAAGTGGTAGATAATAGATAGTAATTCTAAGTTTGTGGCGGAATAACTACTTTCGCCTTTTGATAAAGTTTTACTTGAATAGCATATAACTTTTTCTATTTGTTTAGGTGTTCCCTGTAGAGGGTTAGGGTTTTCTACTGGGATTGTTTGCGAAAGGATAGCGCCTATGCCCTTTGAGCTAGCATCAGTGGTAACGATGAATTTTCCGTTTTCGAAATCAGGGAGTGATAAAATTGGTTCAGAAGTGAGTGCCTTTTTGAGACGGTCTAGGGAAGTTTGAGCTTCCTGGGACCAGGTAACATTATGGGAGTTTCCTTTAGTTAATTCCGTGAGGGGTTTCGCAATTTGGGCATAATTGCGTACGAATTTTCTAAAGTAGCCAGTAAGTCCTAAAATTCCCCTTAATTCTTTCATAGTTCTGGGGGGCTTGAGGTTTTCAACACATTTTATTTTATCAGGGTCTGGGGATATCTCTCCCTGGGTTACTACTACTCCTAAAAATTTAATTTTGGATTGAAATAAATTTACTTTCTCAGGCCGGCATTTTAAATTGCCTTGCCTGAACTTCTCGAACACCTTAGCTAAAGTTGCTAAGTGTTGCTCAGTGTTTTCCCCCACGCATATAATATCATCAACAAAATGAATTATATTCTTTAATCCTCTTAACAGGTGCAATAGGGGTCTACATAACGCGCTTGAACTTGTTTTAAGCCCAAATGGTACTCTCAAGTATTCATAAGATCCATATTCGGATGCTGAAAATGCAGTTTTATGGACATCCTTTTCGGCTATTTTCACTTGGTGGTAGCCTTGGGTAAGGTCCAAAGAAGTAAAAATTTTGTTTTTGCTTGAAATTGAGTCAAGAATTTCGTCTATTCTTGGTAGAGGAAATTTATCGCTAACTACTTGTTTGTTGAGAGCCCTATAATCTACAACGAGCCTAAAATCTCCATTCTTTTTTGGTACTAGGATCACTGGTGCGCTATACGGGCTTATACTTGGGCGTATAATCTCGTTCCTTTCTAATTCATGGATTTTATTTTTTTAACCACTCTTTGTGCTTATATGGCACACGATATGGCTGTTTTGCTACGGGATTACCAGTCGTTAAAATTGAATGCTGATAAAATGGGATCAGACCGATATCATTCTCAGATGCAGAAAATACATCCTTAAAATTCCATAATAATTCGCATAATTTTTTCTTAAGTTCCATATCCGTAATATGATCCATTTTAAATTTGTTTAAAAATTGCGATTTAGTCAAAGGATATTCGTTATTTGAAGTTTTAATACCGTTAACTAGGTTTCTTTTTGAATTTTCCCATGTATTTAAATCATTTTCCGTTAAAACCTCGATTTGGACTAAACACGTCCCCTTTTTAATTGTAATTGTATCATTTTCATGGTTATTGGTTACCCAAATAAAACCTTCCCCTTTGTCATAAGATATAATCTGTTCCTCGCATAACAGATTTTCGGGTATTTCAGACGGTGTCGCAAACCATATTTCTGATTTGCTAATTATTGGCTCGATCATTTGTGATATTTGGATTTTTTGCATCGTTTTGGGAGGGATTTTTGTTTTCCTTATCGCAAATCCGTAATATTTCTCTTCATTTTCATTGTTTATTAGATTCATACTGGCGCTATGCTGCGCCATTGCGGCATCTTGTGGCGTCACGTTGGGTTTTACTATGTTTTTTCCACAATTCCACTATTTTCTTAATTTCATTTGATCTGTACTGTCGCATATCTCCTATTTTTTATTTTCGCAGATTCAATACTGTTATTATTTAAATTTACTTCATTTCTGCGATATCTCTCAGGATAATTGAAACAAATTTTCCAATTATGCCATGTCTTTGCGAGACATGGGGTTCAAAATACTTCGACATTATACCACTAGAAATTTTGTTTACTGTTATGTTATCTTCGTAACCTCTGTTACGATTTCTTAAGGTAGAAATTTCTTCCCCCACCTTAGCTGGGTAGACCAACCTCTCGTTGGCTACGTCTAATAGTATTCTATTAGACCTTAGAAAATTTGCCCCTATAATAGCATCATATGGGAGATTATCGCATATAATAAAATTTGTCATGAAGGTTCTGTTGTCTCTTTTTACGTTTAGGCAAATTGACCCTTTTGCATTTAATTTATGGCCTGTAACACTTGTTAAATTGGGATTATTAGGGTTCTTTTGTCGCCTAATGTGCAGAGGCAACGTATTAAATACGCAAGAGTTTATGATATTTACAGTAGCTCCACTGTCAACTAAGGCCGTAAAGTAAACGTTTTCTACACAAAAATCATTAAATATAGGTAACTTGTTAATAATATCACTACAAGAAGGCACTAGTATTGTTTTGGACCTATTAAATATCCCTGGCACCCTCGGGGTCCAACTTATGTTTCTGAGGGGCCTGAAGCGTTTCCCTGAGAATTTATTTCATTTGTCGGTGCCTGTAATAGATATTCAGACGTATTAGGTTCCGTAGGCATATTTAAATGATTTACGTCTGCCTGTCTTTGCCATGTATTATTATGGTAGCGTGGATGTCTCGTGTCAGTGCCATTTGCTGGCGTTGACTGCCAGTGCCGTTGGCTTGTAAAATTTTCATTTCTCATCGGCAAATTTTCATGATTTCTATATTGCATTCTCGCATTATATTGACCTTGGCGAGTATTTGGGTTTTCAAACCGGTAATTAATTTGCCTGTTGGGGAAAGGGCTATACAAATTTGGTTGGTACGCATTATAAGGTACTGATTGGCGCAATCCCCCCTGGCTATAGCCTATTGCACGACCGGTGCTAAAATTTGTTCTTCTGAACAAATGGTTACCGTAATTTTGCGTATTACCGACAGCATTTCTTGGTATGGGATTGGTGACGTAGTGGCACTCTCTTGCTATGTGGCCAACACGATTGCAGTTATAGCACCTTATTATTGTAGGGTTAATGGGCTGAAAACGTACTGTTTTCTGCCTAGCGGGTTCTGGCGTTTTGTTTCTTTGTGCTACTGGGGAGTTATCCCTTGAAAAGAAATTGGGGGATGCTTGATCGCCCTTGAAGATTGGGTTCGCGTTTGAGTCGCCTAAGCTATTTATTTTTGCATTACTATGATTAGCAACCATTTTATCAACTTCGATTAATCGTTCTACCTCTTGGACTGCAAGATCCAACGTCTGAATATTCTTGGATATTACTACTCTATATAGTTTTTGGGGGTAGCCCTTGCAAAAAGGTATTTAGTATGACTTTTTCATACAGTTGCCCAGAACCACTTCCGTATTTTGCTTCTACAGAAATGCGTATATTATCCAGATATTCCCTTATATTTTGTGAAAAATCAAAGTTCACTACTCCATGTTTTAATTTATTTATTGAACTGGTTTCTATAAATCTCTCTTTGAATGCTTTTAACAAGTCATCAACCGTATTTATTGGCAAGTTGGCGTTATTTCCTATGGTATGTTCGACCTGTTTTAGAAAGGTTAAGGCCTGGCCTCTTAATCGTAGAAGCAGCATGTCTTTTAATGCTCCAACGTCTGTTTTTTTTAATTGTACAAACTGGGTCAATTGGATATTAAATTCGTCAATATCTGATTGACCATTGTATTCCGGGATAGATTTTGCAATCTCTATATTTTTTGCGATTAACTTTTGCACTATTAATTTTTCTTCTAAATCTTCAGACATTTTTTTTTTTTTTTGCGTTTATATCAACTTAAAATAAATTTATTTATTTTACTTAACCTATTTTGGGGAGGCTATTATCTCCTATGAGATATTCTAAAGGGTTTCCCTATCGTAGCCTAGCGGTTATAGGCCTAATCAATTTTCTTATATGTCTGTATCTTTCCAAAAATTAAATTTGAATTACAAAGTTTAAATAGCCTAACTAGTTCGCAGTTTTCCTCCAATTTCCGACACGCGCCATTTGTAGCGATGGAAAAATATTGAGGGATAATATTTGTTATGGTTTGTGATAGAAAAATTAATCTTTGAATCAAACGTATTCTTATTAATCAAAAACAAAACCCGGCTTTCTCAATAAATCAGATATGAATGGCATAGGTTTATTTCCCTATTTCTTATTTCTTACATTTGAACCGGATGCCGTAATTCCTCTAATACATATTAATCGAATTGTATTTTAATGCTGATATTGAATATCTTTGAATTTATTTCATTTTTAATTTAATCCGTTAAAAGTTACGAGGAATTAAGAATTATTGAACTATAAATTTTGACGTCTCTCAAGCTTTGTTTCCACGGCGCAATTAGATCTTGCTTAAGAGATACGAATTCTTATAGGCTAGCAGGGGTTAGAAACTCTTTCTAAGCTGTGGCGATGACAACTTTTGATGCTTGTAGGAATGAAAAAGCGTGGCCTCTTCTTCTCGGGCTATCTGGAGATCAGATTCCTTTGGGAGCATTTACCATGGAGACTGGCGAACTAGTTACCTATTATCGGACTAGACTCAGACATATAAGAGGAACAAACACATATAAAAAGGACAATAGATTTATTGAACTTACATACTTAGTTGTACAGCAACGGGTCACTTCAAAGACAAATAAATGGTGACCGAGATTATTTGCGGTACTAATCGTCTTAAGTCTCAATACATATTCAAATTAAAAAACACATTTACCCCCACTCCCAAACGCAGTTCTTTCGTCCTGCGCTCTAGGGACTGCCTGCCATTGGCTCAAGCGACCCAAGGACGCAAATCTTCGTCCAATAATCTCTTTGAAGATTTTTCAGATGATTCAGGAGTTCACACAGTTTTTTGCCATTTAAACTTCCTTAGAAAATATCGTGCTTAGCATTTTGTTTTTGCTACTAATTATCTTAGCGAAATTCGAACGACTAGCGCCGTTGTCTGACTGAAGCTAGAAATGCAATTTCTCTTTTTGCTGATTATGAATTTAGACTCCTGGAAGCGGTATTTGAACTCAATTAGGGAACGTTTAATTTCTGCCCGAATCATCTTTAGAAGGAAAGAATCTTATATTTTAAAAAACAACTAACCAAAGTTCCAAAAAAACGTGTCGACGCATTCGCGTTTCATCGTTATTTGAACTCCCACCCAAGAATTGAAGTCACGCTTCGCAGCCACATTGCGCGTCCAGACTATCTGGAGAAATGGGACGGAAATCTGGAAAAGGAATAGTCGTCCAGACTTGGCTGTTTTTTTTCAAAAACCTGGTTGTTTTTTCAAAAAATACCTGTACAAATTTATCTGCCATCCTCATCAAGTCTGTTTTCCTGAGCCAAAATCTATAAAAACAAATCTAAACCCTCAGTTAGACAATTTGCCTTTTTTCTATTCAAAACCATCTTAGACAACTATTTTTATTTATCACTTATCGTGTCTAATTGTCTCCTTCTTCTGGCATTTTCCCAGAAAATTTATCCATGCTACCACTTCCATCCCATTTTCCATTTTCTTACCCTCTGATTATTCCTGCCCAGAAAACGGAAAAATGGAACGGAAGACCTGTCTACATTCCCAGATTTTCGTCCCATTTTTCCAGAAAATGGATAGTCTAGACGCGGTAATATTCAATATGGCTTGACAAGCGGTAAAAGTTGCTTTGTATCACATCTTCATACGTCCCTTTCCCTTTTACCATTCCTGATTTTCTGTTTAGCGAAAGTCTCGCCAATCAAGAAGCGGACAGCGGAACTATCATTCGTCTTACAAAAGCATCCTTTTGAAATCTCAAGACCCGACTTCACTACCCAGAAAACCTGGATTCCAAACGTACTAAAATCTAAAAAAAATCCAAACGATATCATTCAAACATTCAGTACACGGATTCATCATGGTATTAAAAAAAAAAAAAGGAATCTGCTGCTTTCACACGAAAAGATCCGGAAGAAAAACAGACCCCTTTTTCCCGAATCTGGGTACTTAGAATCCAACTTTCTTGGTATTAAACCCGGCCTTTGGGTATTTGAATAGAAAAATATAAGGCAAAAGTCAGAAAAAACTGTTACTACCGAGTTATTAGTAAAAAGCGCTAAGTGAAGCAACCAACAAAAAAAAAACTAGTTTCTCAGGTATTTATTGATACTATTCAGCAATCATTTCGGTAATCAGAGCTCAAAAGACAACCCTAAGAAACTGGACAAATGAGCTTCAGTAAATGAAACTAAGTTCGGTTAGCACACAAATAAACACTAAGTCTTCTTAGAGAACGTAATCCAGATAAACATTTTCAATTTTTCTTAGTTTATCTGGATACTCATCTGCGATCTTCAAAATTTAGAACTTAAGTACTGAGTGGAATATTATGAGCATGAAAGTGTCTAAAAATATTAGAAAAATCTGAAGAATACGTTGATAGCGATCAGAGCGATCTTTTGAACTAATTGATGTACGTTCTATAAACAGCACAAACGTACGACTAAGTATATTGATCCTAAACTATTGAAACTTGCAACAACCTAAGAAAATCACAAAATGCTGGGAATCATTTGGTCATGACTACATAAAACTAATTCTTTGCGAAGTTTCATCTGCAAAACACCGAACTAAAAAGACACTGGAGCTGAGCATGACAAATTTTCCGATGGTATTTATAGCTTCCGCTGCCCTAGATTTCTGAATACATTCGAGGCTCTCGAAATGATGTCAAGAACTCAAATGGATGTTTTTGTTCTGAATTCGCCACTTGTTGTTACATTGGAGTCGAATTTTCAAAAGTCAAATCCCAAACGAAAAAATTGTTGCCCCAGTGTAATAGACTAATAGCGCAAATCCAGAGGAAACAAACAAAAACAGAGAATATTAGTGATACCGTGCAGAAAAAATTAGTAGACTATCAGCCACAATCGTTGAACATATCTTTTTAATCAAAAATCTCGGTTTCAGCAAAAAAATCTTGTTTTTTTTTACAAAAAAATCCCGAAAAACCCAGACACAAAAAAAAATCCCGGACCACAAAAAAAAATCCCGCAATACCTTGATTAATCTTGGACGGTGATAACCCTGGGTATAAAAGAACAACACTACCAACCAATGTAGCCGACTTTTCGGTGCATGTCATAGAGACATAAAATACAAACTCTTTGGTGTATGTTCTGTATAAACTCTTTGGTGCGTGTCCATAATATGTCCAGCTTAAAATGCCAGAAACTAGTTTTTTCTACGAATGTGCTATTGACCAAAAGACGCTTCGTAAACTTCTCCCAAAGCGGTCAGTTACCATCAAATATAATGAAAATGAATAAAATTCCTTCAATACAATAAATCTTTTCTTCTACAAAATAATCTTGGACATTTCGATCAATGAGCTGAGGCATGGCTTCTTGAATTAACTATTGCCGATGGTCAAGTCATTCGATTCAGCAAAATTGATCCTAGTCACTCTTATTTTCTTTCAAGCTACTCAATCTCCTCTGCTAAAATAAACCAACTGATGATGTAGGAGTTTTGGTACAATAAAAGTGAACCCTTTAATTTTAAATTTAAGGACACTTTACAATATAAAAATAAAGCATTTAGGGACATTTTATGAAGCATTGTAGATATGTTCAAAGTGAAGCTATCTTGATAGTATTAGGAATATAAACTATTTTTAGAATATATGTCATAACTTGAAGTTCTCCGTTGTATAGAGAGAGTAACTGGATTTCCAGAGTTCATATTATGGTTATTTGTTCTCCAGTTCAAGTAATACTAAAGCAAATTTATACACAATTTAAACAATTTTAAATTGTAATATACAATTTAAAATTGTATATCACTCACTATTGGTATTATAGCTGGTGATACCAGCCTTGGAAATTGACTATTTCTTCCTATGAAACTTATTCAATAGCTCCGTTAAGCCCTGTTTTTCTTTTGTGTTATAGTGGCTTTTCTTGATTAGCAAATAATGACAACAAGATCCCTTCCTTTGTGGGCGAAAACATGAAAAACGAATATGGCTAAGCTAGAACCTCACTGTTTTTCCTTTTCATCATATTGATATAAAAGTGGCTATTCGTTCGAATTGACTGTTGCTTCAGAAACAAAGAAAGGTGTGGTCTTTTGTGGTTCATTTCAATAAACCCAGTTTATAATACCATTTATTGTACCTACACGAGAAATGATCTTTTTTTTGAAATTTCGATTCATTTCTAAGCACTGAGTGGATTTTCTACATAGGGACAGGTCAACTAACTCCCAAAGTCTAAAGACACGTTTCTCGTCAGCTGGGAGGATGATTGTCGTATTAGGCATCTCCGGCCAAAATTGAGTTATGAATGCCATCGAGTGTAAAATTTTGTGTAGAATCTGAATCTGCTTTTTGTTTTGCTCTACTGGCTACTGTTCGTGAGTGCACATTAGGGGAGGGGGGAGCGGTAAAGCATAGCATATATTAAATACGTAACCTAACCTAACCTAGGTACCCTCCCTCCCCCTAAACCCCAAAAAACAACAGTTTAAATATTGAAATGCAATGAAAACCACGCTTTGCATTGCATTACTCTAGCGGTCTCTTGAATGTGCGGGTTTTTTGTGACTGGTTTCCTTGTAAAGGCCCATATAGTGCCCAAGTACCCAATTTCGTTATACATCATTTAAGCAGAAGAACTATTTTGCAAGTTTTCACTTTTATAACACACAGATTTTTAAAGGTCATCAAAGGTTAGGACCCTCTAGAGGGAGAAGGAATGGAGGTATGTACTTCAAAATACCTTCCCGCTACATAATTTAGCTTGTAGACCCTTCCCTGAAAGTTTCATTTTCCTAACCTAGCCCCTTTCCAAGATAGCCAAAAGTAGCTAAAGTAGGATTTTACCAACGCAAAGAATATGAAAATATTGTTCAACAGAGAACTTGAAATGTCACTAATCATAAAAATACAAACAGTAGTCTCATGCCTGTGCTACATTATAGTCACACTTGTCGATAAAATCAAAATTACGCACGACTACAGCGCCAATTACGTTCGCCGTTCGTAATTTCTCGAATTGACCATTGTTCAACTTTCAAGTATAAATTTCTTGACTGACCAATCAGAGTCAAGGTTTAAGGCATACTTTTTAAAACTAGAAAAGATGGAACTTTATAACAGCGAGTTTTCTATCTGGGAGAAGAATCTGACAAAATTTAAGGAGACTTAGCATTAATAGAGAACAGTTGGACACAAATTACTGTTGGTGCAAAGTCAGTAAACTAATTTCTTGCAATTTAAATTTTTTTGCTTTTTAAATACAAGTGTGATGTTAAAATCAAGAAAATTGCCATGTCATTCATGATATTTGGCTTTCTTTATTGACAGATGTGACTATGATGTGGCATGGAATTACAGTTGCTGCCGAATAACTTCCCTCAGTAGAGGTGTAGAGTCTTTTGAGTAGGAAATATGTTTAGAAAACAATTCTTACTTTGTTACATTAAGAATAATTGTATATTTATTACATAATACAGAATATTTGATTGCAACTCCACTTTAATTTGCCCCCAACCCCTCCTAATGTGCAAATATGTAGCTCAAATTGTATATTTCCCATGCATGCTGCCAATGTGTCTCTCTTGTTTCAACCTGTGTACCCGTAAATTGAATGGGTCAACTGTGACGAAATAAAAACATGTTTTCTTAATGTTTCCTTCTCAATAGCCCCTAGTCTATACATTTACCCTTCCCTCTGATTTTCCCTAGGCCTGGTTTGGTTTCCTATGGAGACTAAATGAGCTAGTCTAGCCTAGCCTCTGGAGATATTTCAAAGAAGAATGGACTAAGAACTATTGCTGTCTGAAAAGAAGTACAATGACTAGGATGGAACAAAGGAGATGTTACCATTTCGAACAACCGTCACAAGCACTAAATGTCATTTCATCGACAAGGAAAATCCGTCAGAACATTGACACATCAGAACATCAACAGTCATAACTGTTGGACATCGACATTGTGACTGTCGATGAACTGACGTGTCGATGTTATGACTGTTGACGTTCTCACGGGTAGCAATTGTGACTGTCAATGAACTGACGTGTTGATGTTCTGACTGTCAATGTTCTGACGCGTAGTGATTGTGACTGTCTATGTCCTGACGTGTCGATGTTATGACTGTTGATGTTCTGACGGATTTATTGTCGATGTTATGACGGATTTTGTCAATGTTATGACTGTCAACATTCTGATGGGTAGTGATTGTGACTATCGATGAACTGACATGTTGATGTTATGACTGTCAATATTCTGACGCGTAACGATTTTAACTGTCTATGTACTGACGTGTTGATGTTATGACTGTCAATGTCCTGACGTGTCGATGTTCTGACGGATTTTTTGTCGATGTTATGACAGATTTTGTCAATGTCCTGTCGTGTCCATGTTATGACTGTCAATATTCTGACGCGTAACGATTGTAACTGTCTATGTACTGACGTGTCGATGTTATGACTGTCAATGTCCTGACGTGTCAATGTTCTGACGGATTTTTTGTCGATGTTATGACAGATTTTGTCGATGTCATGACGTGTCCATGTTATGACTGTCGACGTTCTGACAGGTAGCAATTGTGACTGTTGATGAACTGACGTGTTGATGTTATGACTGTCAATGTTCTGACGGGTAAAGATTGTGACTGTCTATGTCCTGACGTGCCAATGTTATGACTGTCGATGTCCTGATGTGTTGATGTTCTGACGGATATTTTTGTCAATGTTATGACGGATTTTGTCGATGTCCTGACGTGTCGATGTTATCACTGGCGACGTTCTGATGGGTAGCTATTGTGACTGTTGATGAACTGACGTGTTGATGTTATGACTGTCGATGTTCTGATGGGTAGCAATTGTGACTGTCTATGTCCTGACGTGTCAATGCTATGACTGTTGATGTTATGACGGATTTTGTCGATGTCCTGACGGTAGTGGTCCTGACGTGTGGATGCTCTGGTGCCTTCCCGGAACAATGAGGCTAGTTAGTGTGTTAAAAAAGTAGCCGCCCATTAAAAAATAACGTTAAAAATTTAAACGCATATAGGTTTATAAATAGGTAAGGAATTCGGTACTATTGTATTAGCTGGAACCCACGCGATATATTGTATACGGAAGATGCTTAAGAAACTAGTCAAACGGGTTTCTTTCAATAGAGAATTGGATTGCAAACCGAGGTTTGTCAGTGCATTTACAATATTTAAACTTTTGTTTTTTTTTTGTTTAGGGGAAGAAATGGTATCTAGGTTAGGTTACGATTTTAATATATGCTATGCTTTTCCCTCCCCTCCCCCCCTAATGTGCAAATATATAGCCGAAATTTGTTACGGAAAAATCATTTTATATGGGCCTTTCTAAAAAGTCAAGTTTGGTTAACGCTGATGAATAAAATAAAATAGGTTGAATATATAATAGTTTAGAAACAAATTTGGGCTATATATTTGCACATTAGGGGGGTGGAGGTAAAGCTTAGCATATATTAAATACGTAAACTAACCTAGGTACCTTCCCCCCACCCTAAACCCCCCAAAAAAACAGTTTAAATATTGTAAATTCAATGAGAAACACCGCTTTGCGATCAATTGAGATAGCAAATACACGTTTTACGGGTCTCCGTGTCTGGTTCCCTTGGACAGTATATAACGCTGTGTTAGGTATAATGCACCAGTACCCTTACTTATTCTAGAGAATCATAAAATTTAAATCACCATATAGAAAAACTGCTGTCCCAAGCTTGTATCTTTTCTAATTTCTAAAGATTATCACTTAAATTGTCACACTGACTCATCTATTATAAAGTTTACGAATGAAAGTTGAATATTGTTCAACTTAACAAATTTCGAACAGGGTACATTATTGGTGCTGTAGCTATGAATGGTTGTGATTTTATCCCAAACTGTAATTATAACGACTGGTCTGTGTATTACTGACAAACAAAATGAAAGAGAACGTATTTTTATAGACTGCCAAAAAATGCCAATGCCAATGGGAGCTTATGTAGCATAGAAGGTGCATGCCAATATGCTGAAGGCTGCAGTTGAAAAGGAAGACCACAAAAAAAAAAATCCAAAGGATCCTGGGATGCTGTTTCAATCCAAAGGTAAACAATAATAAATGTAAATTTTTTACATGATATTAGTAAAATAGTAAAAAAATAAAACCCTTTTGAATATAAGTTAAAACATTGATGTACCCATATTTAATCCTTACAAGGGGGTATGCAAAAAGTGTATTTATAGACAACCATTTTTAGAGTTTTTCTGGGTGGGACTATCCCCCTGTTGCATCATGTATTTTAAGTTTAAATTTTCAGGTCCGAATCTTTGGGTCCAAATCCTGCTGCATGTGAGAAGGTCAACCTACTATTTATAGCATCTTATCGCTAATAATAAAATATCTGGAGCAAAAAGTTCTTGATTCGGCCGTTAAAAGAATTTAAAACAGCGGTTAAAATATCTAAGTCTGTAGCTCTTACTTTTTTAGACACTCTTTTTATGATTTTTTTATGTCATATGTAACCACTGAAGTATATTTTTTAAGGCCCTTGTATTGAAAAAAACTAAAAAAGTGTCATTTTGACGGAAAAATTGACCCAAAAATTAGAAAAGTTCCGGAAACCCAAAAAAGGGTCAAAATGATGCCCAAAATGCCGCTTTGACAACCAGGGCTAGGAAAGGACATTCGTAGCAAAATTTTAGGGCATGTAATTTACTAAACAGTGCTAAAGATTCTGGAGTCGGAACATCCCTTCGCAAATGTTTTAGTATATGAACAGGATTTTATGATCTGACAATATGTAGTTTTGTATATATATACTTTTGTCAGGGGTGGATCCAGGGGGGTTTTATGAAGGTCTTAAATTTTAGAAGGTCTAAAATTACACTAACTACAAGGTAGGGGGAGAGGAGGGTTGAAAATACCGATGTAGTGCCTAGTTTTTATCGGTGCCTACCCAAACATAATTTCTCATTCATCCCTACTTCTTGTTTTTTACAAAAAAAATTACCAAAATTGGTTGTTCTTCAAAGAATGAATTTGATTCTATCTTAAATTGTTTTAAATTATTTTTCACAAAAATTTTTCTTTGAGCTTTAAAAGCTTATTAAAAATAGAACTTTTAGCTGTAGCCTAGTAGATACTGGCCCATTTTTTGAAGCTATCGCTCTTTGTTAGGATTTTCTTTGAATTTATCTTGACAGTTTTTATCGCTTTAATATCTATTTGTTTTTTGTTATGAACTAATTTGATGTACTTTTTTCAAGCTTTCATCTTTTCTGCATTCATCTAAAACTATTTGCTATGATTTTAAAGTAATCTTCAGCATTACGATTGCAAATCTTAATATTGTCCCCCGTTCCTTGTCGACAGCCTTCATCCATCGAATACCTTTGATTCAGATTTTGTATTATTCTTCTTAGCGTTTTTTTTCTGTCCTTTTCTCTAACCCCTGAAGTATTGCTTTTCTGCAGTAGATATTTCAGAAGCTCTGGTATTTTTGTTTCTTTTTCCTACATTTGGCTTTATCTTTTGTCGCCATAACTAGCGTCATGTATTCACCATTTCCTACGATGTCACTAGAGAAATAACACCAGAAGATGCAGCTTTTGTTAAAAAATTGCAGTTTACTTTAGTTCTAACAAAACCACTTGTGGGTAGATAAAAGCATTAAGTTTCAAATGCACAACCATCTCCGTGCACTTTTCAGTCACCTGGCGGCCCTAGCAAAAAAAAGGGGAAAAGGGAAAGATCAATTGTTACCTAAGCTAAAGTGTGATTTCATTCAAATTCAAAATGGAGGGCTACAATCCTCCGGTTTAGGATTGTCGACCATGATGACTCCGATGGTATATTTTTATTTTGGTCCGTCACCGTTTTTGAGAGTTTTCAAGCTCTTTATCAAAACTTCCATAAATTTAATATATCATTGATTTTAAGTTTAACATTGATATATTTACAACCCCTTTATCAGTGTCAAGTGGCAATTCTTTTAAATTTTGAACATCTATTTAAAACTAATTTTTTAGTTTTTGGTTATATTGGGGTGAAGGTCGCTCTTTACTAGGTTGCAGCTGTCGTTACAATACAACCATAATAGGAACTCAGTGAAATGAACATAGTATTTTTGTCATATTTAGAATATGCTTACTCACAGGACCGTCAAGAGGCGTCTCTAGGGCCCAACCTTAACGTGGCCCAGTGCGGTATTCTTTTAAGTAGAGATATATGCTAGAAATCTTTTAAAATCTAATTTATTATCAAATATTTTATTCAAGAATTCCTTTTGATATTCGTTTTTCTACGCAATGGAACACCAAAAACCAAAGATCTCTGCCTTCAAAATGTTTGAGAAAATTGACGCAATTGTATACAACCCAAAAATAAATTACAGACGCAAACCAGTAACGCGCAGTTCTTAATTTGCGATGCCCAGAACTGCTAGTGTTACCTGTCTTTATGTATTTAATAATGCATACCCTGAGGGTATGCATTATTTCTAAAATGGAACAGGGAAGAAGAGGCGGCCACAAAGAAATTTGTCCCCAAGGCCCAGTCTAGACTCTGCCTTTGAAGAACTCTTTTTTTTTTACAGTTTTTTTTTTCAGATGAGAGCGCTCCAGCATACAGCGCCAAATATATGACCAGCATCTGGGGAATGCATAACAGATATTTGGTCTATAACTTTAAGAAACATGCAGCTGATGCAACAACAGTTTTTGGAGCATCACGGTAAGTTTTTCTTTAGTTTTTTCCCCTTTTTTCTCTTCACTTTTTTTCCTTTTTAACCAAAGAGATGAAAAAAATATTATAACTAGATGCTTAAAGGGTCTCCCAATATGTCAAATAGTTGCTTTGCCTGGTAAAGCATTCTACGTTCCTGACAAATCACATTGTTTCTCTTCAGTGAATTCAAATCAAAGATTTAGAGTGACAACATCTGGAAAGTATGTTTAGCCTTGGGCACGTTGACGTGGCGTCTATATCTGTTGTTTACAACTATATACACTATCCTCAGGGCCGTATCTAATTTTTTGTTTGTTTGGGGGGAGTGGCTACAATTTTTTTTTGAAGCCCGTATCAAAAATTTGTTTATATGTATTATGTTTTTACGAGTCGGGTAAACATTCCAGGGGGGGGGTAAAGACTCCTAGTCCCCCTGGATATGGCTTTGAATACCTTTCATCAGAGGATAATACGTGGCAGACCTAATCCGATAAAGTTTGCTCACCATAGTATTACTCGTCAAGACTATTTTCGACGGGAAACTCGCAGCCAGGAGTATCTAAAAAAGCCAATGTTCTTTGAGACTTTACAGTTACATTTGTTAAAGTCTCGTCTGTTCATAAGACATGCAGAAGAATCGTACTTCGAAAATTAGACAGAATAGCTTGATATGATTGACTAGTCAAGTATTTCTGGAACCTCCCTTGCTGACCAGCTCCTCTTATATAGAGTCTCCACTATTCTCAATCAGAAGAACCATTGGAGCTCATTCATGGCATATCTAAGCCGACGAAATCTGCTCAGATGGTGATGCTCTTCTGGCCTACCTATAGCAGGAAAGTCCGAACGACGAACAGAGAGCTATGATTGACGTATTGTCGCCATGACTGTGGAATGATCTCTTAGCAGAAGTTATACCTAGTGAACTATTCTCCTAGTTGCTTTAAGAGTAATTATATAGTAAACGTTTCTTTTTTGAAAAGAAGCTACAGGTCATCCCCGTCTGGCGTGGGAGGACGTCATAAAGAAAGATTTAAAGGAAATTGGAACTTCGTGGGCGGGTGTAAAGAGGGAGGCTTTGAATATAGATTGGAATGGAGGAGGAGTGTGCGTAGCTGTGTTGGCCTCAGGCAGCTTGGTGCTGCGGTGAGTTGTTAGTAGTAGTAGTAGTTTAATATAGTAAACGTTAAAAGAAGTAAAAATAATAATTGCCAAGAATAGCGGCATGGTGAAAGGTGACGATGCCGTGAAACCTGATGAAAAGAGAAAAAAAGAAACGTATATTTTTCAAAGATAATGATATTTTAAGATTGATATTGATTTCCTCTTCATTTTAGTCGTGTAAAACGCTTTATCTTTTTAAAATATATAAAAATAAAATGAAATAAAATATATAAAATATAAACGCTTTATCTTTTTAAAATTTTTTAAATATACTAATTATTTCTTTTTCTAGTATTTCATTGAACAGGGATTAACATTTTGGGAAAATGGCTTTAGTGTGGACTTCAATTTTGATTTTTGTGTTTTCGAAATAGTTTTTGTTTAAAAAAAATTATGTTTTCCTGAACTCAGGCAAAACCTTCTGTACTTGCTTAAATAAAATCAAAATAAGCAAACATTTTGCTCTTATCTAGGGTGAACGTCAAGTTTTATTTAATCTATAAAGCTATTCTATTGAACTTTGAACAAGGAGAGAGTACTCAAAGGCCTTGAATCTTTCCAGTAGCATAATAATAACATTAAAATAAGCTAATAAAATAAGAAACAGTATAATATAATGATGATATTTCCACTGTATTTCTTTCAGTTTGTTTATTTTTAGTTGGAAAAAGTAATATGCATTAATGATATAATAGTTAATAATAGCTTGGAAAAAGTAATGTATAATATGCGTTAGTCGAAAACTGGGAAACTGGGTTTAAAAAAAATATGTTTTCCTTAACTCAGGTAAAAACCTTTTGTACCTGCTAAAAATAAAATCAAAATAAGTGAAGATTTTGCTCTTATCTAGGGTGAACGTCAAGTTCTATTTAATCTATAAAGCTATTCTATTGAACTTTGAACAAGTAGAGAGTACTTAAAGGCCTTGAATCTTTTCAGTAGCATAGTAGTAACATCAAAATTAGATACTAATAAAATAACAAACAGTATAATATTATGATGATATTTCCGCTATGTTTCTTTCAGTTTATTTATTCTTAGTTGGAAAAAGTAATATGCATTAATAATATAATAGTTAATAATAAGTTGGAAGAAGTAATATATAATACGCGTTAGTCGAAAACTGGAAAACTGATTAAGTTCACGTTATACTTTGTGTAGGCTATTAGAAGCCTACAAAATATAAAATATCGTGATACCCTGGAAAATATGGATTGACACCAAGATGACCAAAATGTGCGACCTTCGAAAACTAAAAAGTATTTAAAGGCCAATTAAAACTAAACACTTGGCACATTACGAAAACAGACTTCAGCACACACTATATACGCAAAATTCGTGGTCGAGATATTCCTTATGAATAAGTATCTAACTCCTTATTCGCTGAATGCTATCTGGCCATCGAAAACTAACTAATAGGCCCGCTTGAAACACAATTAAAACTAAATGTATTATTAATATATTTTGATTATAAATTATATGATACATTATACAAAGTCTTACATATATATATTATTGATAATATAATGTAATTATATTATTAAAACATCATGTAATTTTTTTTTTCAGAGATGCTCCCCCTCCAGCTTTGACTGGAAGAACGTTCTGGCAACTTCTGCTAAGAACTAGCTCACGGCGTATTTGAACAGGTTTGTTTTTCTTCTTTTTATTATTATTATTATCTATAGGAAATAATATACCAATCCCCAACTGTCCAAATTTTATGTTAAATCACATAAAATCGCACTTGCTAGTGATATGGACGAATCCAGTGTACGCCAGTTAGTGATGATAGGGCCGCGGGACATCTATCGTATCCATTGTGAGAGCCATGGTTTGGCTAATTTTGAAGATAAATTAGGTTTATGGATATATCAGAGAACAAATTCGAAGACGAATATTTGCCACTTTGAGCCATTATTAGTGTGGAAATTATTCCCATAAAAATAAGGCTACGTGGGCTTTTGTGATTTGCCATAAGATTGGGCGTCAAAAGAGTCACACATATAGCTAAACCACCACAGAGAATGAACAATTTTTCTTTGGTTGCATAATTATTCACCGGTAAGGGGGGCTTCTCTTGGGCAGAAGGACTCGATACCCGCTCCCCCCCCCCCCGCCATAAGAGAAAACACTGAAAGATTTGTGGCTTGGAAATGCAATTTCTCGGTTTATACAATGCACCAGTGGAAAGACGTTGATTTAATTCCTTTTTTTATAACGTGAATTTTGTTGTGTCGCAACTGCGAGATTCCTAGGATTAGACGGAGCTACGCCCCTGGCTCATCAGGGCTTAAACAAAGCTTTATGTCAAAAATAACCTAAATTCGAACATTATAGGCTACAGAATTTGTTAAAAGTTTACGAATATCTCAAAATTTCCAAGTTTGTAAATAAGATCCACCATAAATGGTGGTTGGCATGCCTTTAGAAGACTTTTCACAGCATTTTTAGACTTTCTTTGACATCTTTGGATATTTTTAGAATTTTTAGATTTTTTTTTGACATCTTTTAGACATATTAGGCATTTTTCTCAGGATTTTACTTCGAAAATTTGAAATGGAATGACTGAATTATTTTTTTCTTTGATTAATGAGCAATTTTAAACATCCGAAATATAGTGAAAAAATTTGAATATCAAGCTCCTGTTTCCAATTATTTTTGTGAATGAAAAGTTATTCTAATTACGTCTTTGCACTCTATGGCTTATCTTATTACCTGAACGCTTATCTTATTTTCCACATAAAAAGTGTAGTGGAATTTTAAATTAATATTCCATTGTTCATTTTGAAAATACTTATAAAAATCTTGAATTCAATTTCATTGATTACTTATAACTGTCTAAATTCCTTTTTTTCATATCTGGAAGTTTACTCTTTAAAGCAATCTCCTTTTGTGATGTTCCTTTTGATATTTCCTGCTGTTCCCGCTAAAGTTTGACTTTTTGTCTCAGTTCCTACCCAGAAACTACTATTGAAAAACAAGGGCAGTTGGTATAGAATAAAAAGTTAAAATATAAGTTAAAATTTAAAATTTAAAAATAGTTAAAATTTATTATATATAAAATATAAAAAAAGTTAAACCACTATAAAATTTATCTTGGTTTAGTGGCTGCCCCCTCCCGAACCCCTCGCACTTACGGTAGAGTTTTATAGTATTTAATAGGTTGGCGTTGTATTTGAGCAGTCATTTTAAGCACTTGAGTAAGTCTTTGTGTAGGGGGAAGTGATGGGGTGGTGGCTGATGTCTAAGAAAGTGCATTTTATTGTAAATTGCATAACTCTCCATGGGCCTTCATTATTCCTCAGTTATTATGCTATTAATATTCAAAAGGGTCTGTAATAAGTTCCCTGTGATATCTGCCTTCTCAATTAACATGGGCGAGGGAGGGAAACTGTGCTTCCTAGAAAACTCAATGTCGCTCCTCTAAAAATTTGTGTTATCATTTGGTTCAATAGAAACTAGGCGATGGCTTATCAGTAGGTCAGCTCCCCCTTTCCCTCCTCCCCTTAGGAAAAATATTTAGCTACGTTAAGCTCTTTGAAGAGCTTCTACAATGGTACCTATCAAAGAATGCCAGTGCCTTGGAAGAAATAGATGTTTCTGACATATCTTTATGAATCATCACTAAACGTGTATTAGCTTAGGTTAGGTCCCGGCCACCCTCGTGGGACGTTTTGGGGCCACTCCTCTTGCTAGCTCATGCGTAAGGGTTCGGTACATTGCTCTGTCTGGTGCAATACGTGATAACTGGACTATCTTCACGTTGTCGAAGTTGAAGTTCTCCATCCATCGCTTTCGTGGTCTGCCTCGTGGACGAAGGCCATGGAGGGATTCTTCGAGGCGATTTTCGAGGTGTATTAATTTCCTTATTAAACATTTGTTAGGAAATTTTCGCTTAGTAACAAGTAATCATCAGGAACAATTTAGGTTTTTTTTCCTATTTTTCAGATCATCCTGACCTGAACGAATGTACCTTGGCCAAGTGAATACAACTCTTTATCAATAATGGATTAGTCTTTACCTGTTTATTTTTTGCTAACAATTGTGGTCTTCCCGGAATATGTTTCCTAATTATTTTAATGCTGCGATATATAATTAATAAAATCCCGATGTATATTTTCTCAGTTACTTTTAAGGAATTTTTTATGAACCCAATTAAAATTATATTGGTATATATAATGATATAAATGCAAAATATATATGCTTTAAGAGGTTTTGCGAGTTCAGAGTGCTAGAATAAATTTGAAAATTAATGTTAAGAAGACTAAGTCACTAAGGCTAGGAATAAGTGAAGATGAAAAGGTGACGTTGGGTAACAAAAAGATCGATCAAAGTGAACAGCTTCACTTATCTTGGTAGTATTATTAGTAAGGATTGTGGGTGCCGTGGAAATGTTATATAGCCAAGTCTCAGTGTGTTTTATCACAGTTGAAGAAAGTTCGGAAGAATAGGAAGATAAGTCTGCAAACGAAGGTTAGAATATTTAAAGCTACAATTATGACAGTGGTCAAATATGATTCTGAAGCATGGGCACTCCGAAAAACGGAGGAAGATTTGTTAGATGTTTCCCAGAAATTTTGCCTACGGATTGTTTTGGGTACCCGGCTGAATGACCGTATTTCAAATAGGAGGCTGCACGAAAAGTGCAGTTCAATCCTGCTTTCTAGGGCTATAATGAGAGAAAGGTTGAGATGGCTAGGGCGCGTTCTGCGGATGAAAGATGTCGGATAACCAAAAATTGTTCTTTTCGGCCAACCATCTAAGGCTAAACGGAAAGCAGGTCGTCAAAGGTTTGGGTGGAGGATGTCGTGAAAAAAATTTAAGGGAAGGGAAACTTCCTTGGAGGGTGTAAACAGGGAGGCTCTGAATAGATAGGGATGGAGGCGGAGCGTTCGTAGCTGTGTTGGACTCAAGTGGCTTGGTACTGCGGTGAGTTGCTACTAGTAGTAGTAGTATACATGTATAATGGTAAAGGACTGGAATATATAATGGTACATGTTGATAAATCGGTGTATATAAAATCATATATGTCAATTAAAATTATATTAATCCACGACTTAAAAAGGGGAAGGTGAACGTATTTCGAGGTCTTCAATTTGCACGCTTTCGAATAACAAAATTTTAGCAGGATATTTCACCGACTTTCCTTCAAGGAAAACTGGGTTCTCTGAAATTTTCCTGAAAATTAACATTCATAGAATGTTAGAAAACAGAATGCATGATCGTATTGCATGAAAGTCACAAATACAAAACACTTGAACTTTAAACCAAAATACGGATCGTGAAGTTTCGTTAGCATTAATTTTTTCCGGAAGATATCGGAAAACCTGACTTTTCAAGAAATTTTTCGGAAATCCTGAAAAACTCCGGGGTAGTGGAACCACAAATGGTGATCCTTCAAAATTTTAATTTGGTTTAAAATTTTAATTCTGAAAATTTTTATTTTAGGTCACTAAGACATATTTTTCATATTTTATTTAGTATCAATTATTAACAAATAACTCAACACAACCACATTCCCTCCAAAGGCCAAAATATAATATGGAGGAGAAATAATCAAATAAATCCACGAAATAAAAACAAAAAATTTTTTAAAACTCAGAAGGGATTTAAAAAAAAAATGACTAAATATTGCATCCTGTTACAACTAAATTAATATTCAAATAATTCATTAACACACAGCAATAAAAATTAAAATTATAAGTTCATATAATAAAAATTAATAAATAAAAATAATAACACTAGTACTCATGATTTATTACCATTTTATTTTATCTGATTTATATCCTGCCAGTTTAATCATTTCACTGTCCGAACACGTATTCTATCCTTCCAAAGCCGATTCCGCCTCATACTCTACATCAATAGGCCTCCTGGCGCGTACACCGTACACCGCCAATGAACACTACCAGCCAATGTAGCCGACTTTTCAGTGCATGTAATAGAAATATAAAATACAAACTCTTTGGTGTATGTCCTTTAAAAACTCTTTGGTGCATGTCCATAATATGTCCATCTTAACATGCCAGAAACTAGTTTTTTTTTACGACTTGTGCTATTGACCAAAAGACTCTTCGTAAACTTCTCTCAAAGCGGTCAGTTACCATCAAATATAATGAAAATGAACAAAATTCCTTTAATAAAATAATTCTTTTCTTCTATAAAATAATCTTGGACTTCTCGGTCAATGGGCTGAGGCATGGCTTCTTGAATTAAGTGTTGCCGATTGTCAAGTCATTCGATTCAGCAAAATTGATCCTAGTCACTCTTATTTTCTTTCAAGCTACCCAATCTCCTCTGCTTAAATAAACCAACTGATGATATAGGAGTTTTGGTACAATAAAAGTTAACCCTTTAATTTTAAATTCAAGGACACTTTACAATATAAAAATAAAGCATTTAGTGACATTTTATGAAGTATTGTAGATAAGTTCAAAGTGAAGTTATCTTGATAGTATTAGGAATATAAATTATTTTTAGAATATGTGTCATAACTTGAAGTTCTCTTTTGTATAAAGAGAGTAACTGGATTTCCAGAGTTCATATTATGGTTATTTGTTCTCCAGTTCAAGTAATACTAAAGCAAATTTATACACAATTTAAAATTGTATATCACTCACTATTGGTATTATAGCTGGTGATACCAGCCTTGGAAATTGATTATTTCTTCCTATGAAACTTATTCAATAGCTCCGTTAAGCCCTGTTTTTTTTTATGTATTATAGTGGCTTTTCTAGATTAGCAAATAATGACAACAAGGTCATTTCCTTTGTGGGCAAAAACATGAAAAAACGAATATGGCTAAGCTAGAACCTCACTGTTTTTCCTTTTTATCATATTAATATAAAAGTGGCTATTCGTTCGAAGTGACTGTTGCTTCAGAAACAAAGAAAGGTGTGGTCTTTTGTGGTTCATTTCAATAAACCCAGTTTATAATACCATTTATTATACCTACACGAGAAATGATCTTTTTTTGAAATTTCGATTCATTTCTAAGCACTGAGTGGATTTTCTATATAGGGACAGGTCAACTAACTACCAAAGTCTAAAGACACGTTTCTCGTCGGCTGGGCGGATGATTGTCGTATTAGGCATATCCGGCCAAAATTGAGTTATGAATGCCGTCTAGTGTAAAATTTTGTGTAGAATCTGAATCTGCTTTTTGTTTTGCTCTACCGGCTACCGTTCCTAAGGGCACATTAGGGGGGGGCGGTAAAGCATAGCATATATCAAATACGTAACCTAACCTAGGTACCACCCCCCCCCCCTAAACCCCCAAAAACAATAGTTTAAATATTAGTAATGCAATGAAAACCACGCTTTGCAGTGCATTTCTCTAGCGGTCTCTTGAATGTGCAGGTTTTTTGTGACTGGTTTCCTTGTAAGGGCCCATATAGTGCCCAAATACCCAATTTTGTTATACATCATTTAAGCAGAAGAACTATTTTGCAAGGTTTCACTTTTATAACACACAGATTTTTTAAGGTCATCAAAGGTTAGGACCCTCTAGAGGGAGAAGGAATGGAGGTATGTACTTCAAAATACCTTCCCGGGACATACTTTAGCTTGTAGACCCATCCCTGAAAGTTTCATTTTCCTAACCTAACCCCTTTCCAAGATAGCCAAAAGTAGCTAAAGTAGAATTTTACCCAGGGAAGGAGTGATCGGATTGAGCTGAAATTTCGAGGATAAGCTCCCGGCCCTAGGAAAGCTTAACCTCTAAATTTCAGCCCAATCAGACAACGTTAAAGGGGGGCTGTGGTGGGAGGGTCCAAACTTCCGGCCCAGTTTACCCCATGAAGATATAGTCGGAGGAGGATGAAATTTTGCAAGTTTCTTAGTTTGAGCTTGGGCTACAAAATGCGATTACCGCCGTCTCTCTGCGACCTCTAGGACCTGAAATCGCTTAACATTGTGGTGAGTCGCCTCTTTATAGAGGCACAAGTGTGCCTCCTTGATCACACCATCAGACTCAGCGTATCAGAGAGCTCTGCTCTACTATAGAAGTTTCAAGCTCCTATCTGCAAAAATGTGGAATTTTGTACTTCTTGCCTGAAGAAAGATCACGGGCACGTGTTACTTTTTTTCTCCCATGGGTGATTGTATCAACCCGATAGTTCATGAATATTATGAGAGGGATCTTTCAAACGGAAATTACAAGTTTTAGTGTCCTTTTTAAGTGACCAAAAATATTTGGTCACCGAGGATGACCTAATCTCCCAGAGTTCTCGGGGAAAGGGATGTAAAATATTAACTTTGCCAATTGTTTACTTATAGTATTGGTTAATGGGAAGTATACAGACGTTTTCAGGTGGAATTTTCGTCTGGGGGGGATGGGAGGAGGATTACGGGGTAGGATCTATTCATGGAAGGTTTCTCTTTCAGAGAAGGGGCATTTCTATGAATATGGCGCCGGATTTCCCATCATTATTTAAAGAACCATCAGAAATTAAAGTTAGAAGTGCTACTGCTCTTTCTAAGTGACCAAAAAAATTGAGGGTAACTTGGCCCCTCCTACGCTCATTTTTTTCTGGAAGTCACCCAATCAAAATTTTGAGATAGCCATTTTTTTTTCAGCAAATGCGAAAATCTAATAAATATGTCTTTGCCAATTGCTTACTTATAGTATTGGTTAATGGGAAGTATACAGACGTTTTCAGAAGGGATTGTTTTCTGGGGGGGGGAGTCGGAAGAGGGCTAGGGGTAGGATCTTTTCATGGAGGATTTTTCCTTGTGGAATTTTGTATTTGCAAAAATGTGGAATTTTGTATTTCTTGCCAGAAGAAAGATCACGGACACGTGTTATTTTTTTTTTCTCCCATGGGTGATTGTATCAACCCAGGAGTTCAAGAATATTATGAGAGGGCTCTTTCAAACGGAAATTAAAAGTTTTAGTGCCCTTTTTAAGTGACCAAAACTATTTGGTCACTGAGGATGACCTAATCTCCCAGACTTCTCGGGGAAAGGGATGTAAAATATTAACTTTGCCAATTGTTTACTTATAGTATTGGTTAATGGGAAGTATACAGACGTTTTCAGGAGGAATTTTCGTCTGGGTTGGTGGGGATGGGAGGAGGATTACGGGGTAAGATCTATTCATGGAAAGTTTCTCTTTCAGAGAAGGGGCATTTCTATGAATGTGGTGCCGGATTTCCCATCATTATTTAAAGAACCATCAGAAATTAAATAAAAAACAAGTTTTTTCAACTGAAAGTAAGGAGCAGTATTAAAACTTCCGTGAAAAGAAATTGTTACATATATTAGAGAGTTCGCCCCTTAGTCAATACCTCGCCTTTTACGCTTCAATGTTCTTTAATACTTTCTGAAAAGCTATCTATTCTAATTAACTCGCCTTTGTGATTCAGTGGTTTGTGATTCGAACTTCAGCGTAAAACGCGAGGTATTGACTTGGGGGTAAACTTCCTAATATACGTAATAAAAACATACGAATGTAGAAGTTCGTTACGTAAGTTAATTCGTAATTTACGTCGGAGCAAAATTTTGAGAAAGCCATTTAGGCGATAAAAGTAAAATTAATATGCAAATTTCGTTTTAAATATTCATGTACGGTGAGCAAAAATCAAAGCTGCAATAATTCAAAAACGTGTAGATATGCAGGGTAGATATGAAAAGCCCTGTAGATATGCAGGGTACCGCATGGGTAGTATGCCGTGGACCAATGTGGGACCCTGTCCTTAGGGGTCTTGAAACATAGCTCGAGCACCCTTGTCTTGGGTCCACAAATTCAGACGGAGGAGGATGGCCCCTCTGATGTGCACTGGGCAGGGCCCATTGACGTTTGGATACGTCCCGCCAGTCACAAACCATCCCCCAGTAATGGGTGAAATTGCTGGTGTTGCCGGACGCCAAAACGGTCCACTATCGGTAATAGATACAGTCTGCTCCTGCTAGGAACAGAGGGGAGTGGCTTATCGTTGTCTCAAATCCAGCCAAGAAACACCGTCTTTCATTTTATTGATGAATATGAGACCAAATATGAGAACCAGTGCTACCGTGTCTGGGATAACCGACGATAATGCATTAAGAGCTACCGTGTCCGGGTCTGCCGACGATTCGAGACCGTGAATCACGTGAATATATCTACGTTGACACCTCTATCCCTAGAGGCCATTGTTTCTCCAAAAATAACTATGTCAGTAGGTACCCTCAACACAAGAACTCTCGCTAAACAAGGAAAAATAGACCTACTCCTAAGAGAGATAAAACGGTACAGCTGGGACGTTGTCGGTCTAGCCGAACCCATCTTCCAGTCAGTGGTGAAGGGAAACATCGAGATGTCACCCTTTTTCTCTCGGGACGTAATAATGGCAAATATCGACGAGGTTTAGGTTTCCTGGTGTTATGAAGCCAGAAAATCCTTAATAACCGTAACCCCCCCCCCCCACGGAAGCAATCATCATGATCCGCCTGAAAGGTTCAAACACCAACCTCACAATTATCCAAGTATACGCTCCTAATTCCAGCAGAGACGATGAAGAGTCTGAAATTTTTATCTCCAGCTTCAAAGTCTATTTGATTCTGTCCCTAAAAAGGACATAATCTTGTCATTGGTTACTTCAACGCCATCGTTGGAAACGACCACACAGGACACGAACAGGTAATGGGCAAATTTGGACATAGAAAAATGAACAGAAGAGGAGAGTGTCTTGTCGAATTCTGCAGAGGCATCGATTTAGTCATTACAAAAACACTGTACAAGCACAGACCTCGCCGTAAGACATCCTGGACCTCACCGGATGGATAAACTAAAAACTTAAATAGACTACATCCTCGTGTCTGGACGGTGGAAAAGGTCCGTCGTAAACACGATCCAGGTTCTCGCCCCAGAGGTCACCCTCCGAAGAGATGGAAAGAAAACTTCTCACCCTACAACCTGCCACAACTCCGCCTGGCTGACAACAGAAGCACCTACAGGACGCATATCAACGAACTGGTTAAAGAAAAGGCCCCAAAACGAACTTTAAGGACGAGAGGGACACGTCAAATCAATTTGAATCGTAATTCCCAACCAAAAGAAAGCAAGAAATAAAAGAACAGTTCACACAATTAAACCCCAAGAATGTTATCTTAAATCAGTTTTGATGGGTCTCACAAGTCCAGGCACGTACAAAGAATTTTTAAGGGAGGAGGTAAAACAATAAATAAAAAACTCATTTTCAAAATCAACTAAAAAGAAGAGAATTAATTTTTCCTCAAGAATATATGAATATAATCGAATAGGAGGGGCACAAAAAAGCGTTGCATTCTACATATCATAAACATCAAATTTCTCTAGGTTTTAATTGCGTAAACGGAAAAAGTCGGTGAGTTGAGGAAAAGAAATAAAAATACAAAAACGAATTGATTTTTTGTCCCGAATTTTCACTTATATTTATAGTTTCTGGAGGAAAATATTTTCAATATTCCAATTTTGCAATTTAAAAAGCATATAACGTCTCAATCCAAGTGGTTTAAAAATAGTTCACAAACTAAAAAAAAAAAAAAAAATTGACAAAGAAATAAATGGAAGATGGAACAAAAAGATCAGTGAGTTAATTAAAAATGAAATTGAAGTGATTTAATTAGAAGATTTAGGGGGTGGGGGTTTATAAAATGCCTATGATTCAATAAAGAAATGCCGATAAATTCGAAGAAATTCACATTTTCCGGGGTTAGGGCCCCAGTCCAGCCTGTTTGGTCACTATGAATCAGTTTTTAAGTAAACTGTAAGCCTATACAGATACACGACTGTTTATCTTCTTCATAAAAATGGGCATAGTTGTCTTTTTTAAAGCCAATTTTCATTGATAGTCCTTTTCTAAAAAAAAAAAAAAAAACAGGCTAAACACACCAGTTGTACCATTATTTTTAGCTTATACTATTTCCAAATACCATGTCCCCTTTTCTCAAAATACACCACCCCCTGATGGTCCAGGATATAGCTCTAGGAATATAAAAAAAAAAATCAAACAATAAAATTCTTACTTTACAATATGAAAGACCACTAAAGAATATAATACGAAAGAATGTCATCACAAGGTTCAACAAACGATGAAAGGTATTTATACAATTATATATGGGGCCACAGATGGGGAGGGGGTATAATGTCAAAAAAATGACCATGATATGGGAAGAACGTCCAGCATAAAATAAAAAATTCTGGCTCAACTAAGCCCCCTCCCCCTCCTAAAGGATTAGATATAACCAAAAAATAGTTCATTTTTACAATATCATATATTTTGTCAATATCAGCAGTTGATAATCCCATGTAAAAAGAGCAAGTTTTGTATATAGCCTTATTATCTCCAACCAATAAGAAGGGGAGTGGTGGTTTAGGTCGCTATGCAAAAATTGATATCATCGGTACTAATCAATTAGCTGGTACACACGCAAGATAGGAGCTAAAGGAAATTAGTCAAACAGTCAATCTGTCAATAGAGAATTGGATCAAAAAGCGCGGTTTGTCATTGCGTTTATAATATTTTAACTATTGTTTTTTGGGGTCTAAGGGGAAAAATACCTATGTTACCTTAAGTGTTTAATATTTACTATGCTTTGCCCCCACCACATCAAAGTGCAAATACATAGCCCAAATTTGTTACTAAACTATTATATTTTCATCACATTTCGTTTTACTTCATTAGCATTAACCAAACTTGACTTTTCGCGTATTTAACAGTTAATTGACAAGTACCATATCATCTCATAATCACTTATTTAAAAACAAATTATAAATAAACTAGCTTTTATTATTATTTACACATTTTATCATAAATTTTCCAAAGCTGTCGGCTTTGTGAAACTAGAGGTTCCTGTCCCATTTCGTTAAATTTTTTTTATAATAGTAGTTCTGATTTATAGAGTTGACTGTGTTTTGAGTATACCCTGCCCTACTCCATTATTCTTTGCGTACAAAAAAAAAAAAAAATAATAAACTTGCAAAATTTCTTAAGGGAAAAGCAACATCGAGGCCAAATGGACGCTTCAAATGCCAAAAAGAAAAAGAACCTTTTCGATTTGTTTAGGAAGTCTGTTGAAAAGAATAAAAATAGCCTAAACTCTCCGTCAGGCATTACTCGTGCTCCGGTTCATGAACAGACTGTACCTGTTTAGCTGTGTCACCTCTGCTTTAGGAGTTACAAACTCAGATGTTATTGAGTCCATCCCCAGACCCAAAAAGGGTTCTGGATCTAAAGGTAATGACAATAGCAGTGGTATATCTAGTTATTCAGGTGGCTCAGACGACTTTGAGTCTGATTTGTCTGAACAATCTGACGTGATAGATTTAGGAACTAAAAAGTGCTAAATTTAGGAACTAAAAAAATGATAGGAGAAATGGTGGTCAAAAGAAAAAAAATGACCAAAAATCTATTAGTAATAGAAGTAACTCAAAGAAGTTTTACTCTCAAAGTTTCTCCAATCAGAATGAAACCTTGAGGGTAAGTAGATTGCAGTAGATATGGTCCAGACATAAGATGATCAATTCTTAGTACGAAAAGTCGGATTTTTGTTTTATCCTGATCTGCTTTATAATTTGGGGTATGTAATTAAAATTCAAACCTCAATTATGTTTATTTGTTTATTCATCAGTTTTGTTTTGGGAACTCTATAAGAAAAAAAATACCTCTATTCATCCTACTTTGATCAATGGCCCAGAAAAATGTCTTACATACCGTGGTTTCGGTTCTGTTACTACCACCAAAATTGGCTAAAAGCCAATTTACAAGATTTACATTCAGGCAATTCAAGTCCCTGCATCATTTAAATTCTTTATCAATTGTCAACAGTCAGTTATATTGTCTTGCACATTGATTACATGTTAAAATAAAACATAAAATGATTATACAGGGCTTCGGTTTTATTTTTAAATTTTCCGTTTGATTTATACTTCATCGAATTTTATATGCTTGCCACAATGACTCATCAACTGCTTTGAGATTAAAGGTAAAATTTTGTAAAAAGCTTTTCTTGTAAAGTCACAAAAATACCTTTACTAAAACTAAGGTTGCAGAAAGATTTTCATAAAGGCTACCAGAGAAGCAAAAATTTATAAAAGATACAAGTTTTTAATCTGAAGCATAAATCATTCAGGGGGAGGGGAGGGACAAGGATGGGCATTTCCCCTCCCGGGCCCTCATAATTTTGAAAATATTATAATTTATACAGTAAACCTAAAAATGACGTTTGGTAAGAAACTGGTTTATCTGTTGAAACGTTCATGTTTTTATCAAAACATACAACTGGGCTAGGTTAAGAGGTACATTTCTAAATTAACTTTTTATTAAATTAGTGTAGACGTGGCAAAAATTACGATAGCACTAGTTTTGTTTAAAGTTTCACAGGCAAAGAAAGTGTACAAAAATAGATATACGCCTGCCATCGAGAAACCATTGGTAACCCTCCATCACCAGACGGACGACAAAGCAAGATTGCCAACTTAATTTCATCTTTGTTTGATATACGTATTGTGTCTGAAATTAACTAAGTAGTGCCTTCTCTAAATAGTAACTTTTCTTCGTTACTGCTTAAAGAAAATATGCTATTGGAGACATAGGGCAGACCCACATCACCTCTACTTTTGTACTGCTTGGTATCTGTGTTGAGGGGGTCTCTAATTTCAGTCTACACGAAAAGTATTAAGAGGGTCTTGGATGGGGGGATTTATACCTAAAACCTTCTCAAGACTGCAGTCAAAAACTTTAAAGTTTCTGGACAATCTGATGAACAGTGTAGTAATACATACAAAACACACGACAGCTTCTCAGAGAATGTAAATAGTTAAAATGTTTCTTTTGAACTTGTTTCTTTTAATAATAAATGAAAATATTTTTAATGTAACCCTTATTCTTTTACCAAGCAATTTAAACAATTATATACTATTATATTTGTAGACACTAATTTGTATATTGTATATCTGAAATTCTCCAAATGTCTTCTGCTATTGGCTGAACTTAGTGGACATTCTTGAAAAAGTTAAATAAATTTCAACGTTTTTCTGACAGCAATAAAGTCAACAAAGTTATGCAAAGAAAATGGTTTATGAACTTTGTGGACTGCTTTGATAACGTTATTGATGCCATGAGAGCCCTGCATTAGTGTCCAGTTTTTTTTTGTGTTCATTAGTTTTTGTTTAAAGTTAAATTCAACCGTGGTGTTCTTCCTGAATATTCCTGTGTTCATCCTAAATACAGGTGTTCTTTATGTCCAAAAATGCCCGTTTCTAGTCGATCTGGGCTTCATCTTTTAATCACTTCACCAAAATGTGAGAGGTCAAGATTTATAATGCGGTATATGGATGGTTCCATTAATTTGGTCTAGTTTTGGTACAACTATAGATGTAACGTTGTCACTTGCTGACATTAGATCTCGGCTCTGAACGTTGCTCATTTAACATTTTTAAAAATTGAAATCTTATTTTGGTGAAGGATGGCATCTTGTATTTATTATTCTTATTATTTTTTGACTGTTTGGATATGATCTTTCTGCAATCCCTGCCCTATGCCCTAAACTGATAATTGGTACTGTTTAGAATTGTCTCGAATGAACGTGTGTTGGCGGTAGGTTGGAGTGGCAGGTCAATGCCCTTTCTTTAATACTACAGGCAGAAAAATTTTTGTTTGTTTCAGTGGTATGATGTATCTTTTTTTTATTTTTTCTCATTGCTATACGAGCTCTGCTCCCCACCAACGGAAAAATATATAAAATAGTGCAATTTATTGCTACTATAATAAAGAATCTTGAACTTAAGATCTGAAACGCTTATCAAACACAAGTAGTTTATTCAAATAATAATACGAAAATTAACACATAGGTAGATGTGTTATTAAAGTAGCACAAAATAAAAAAAATAAATAAAAATAAAATAAAAAAAAAACCTATTCAGAAATACATATTTCGTAATTGTTCGAAATTTTCACATTTTTTTCCAGGATAAAACTTGATACATTTGTCTCGTAGGTACATTTACAGTTTGTTTTTGTGCACTTTGGGGTTGTAATTACTTCTACCACTACTTGAAATTTATAGGTTCCTTGGAATCCCTCTTGGAACTTGTTTATCACAAGGCTGTCTTGATTTGCTCCTTCGGATGCATATATATTCCTAGAAAATTTTAGTTTAGCTTCACGTTTAAAAACACATCTATATTATTAAAAACGAAAATAACGTTGAGTCGTAACAAGTCCTAACTTATAATAATTATATGAGTACCTGGATTTGTCTGGATTCCTCTTCCAGGTTCAACCACAGTTTATACTTTTTTTTAAAAAGGTTATCGGGAGATTTCTTTGCCTCCATTAGCCCTGATTTGATTTACGCTCCTTACGGAGTTTATATTTCTCGTCACACCATATTCGCTTAGTTCGGGGTAAATTCAAAAACTGCTACATCATTAAAATGTTTTGTCTGCAGAGTTTACACTAAAACTTAAAAATATTTGAATGTAGGTTTTTTTTTAAGTTTGATGCACCACATTCGCTTACCTAAAATTTGAAACTTGAAATTGTGTTAAAATTTGAAACTTGAAATGTGTTATTTTAATTATTATCACCTTTTTTAAGATCTTCTAATACTACTTTATCCTGTGGCATTTTTTTAGTTGATTAACGGATGATTGTCGTTTAAGTTAGCAATAATTTCTAATCTGCGTGAGTCAACTCTTTGATTTCAGCCTTTATTTTCTTTGCCTTAAAAGCTTATCTAACCACTAGCAATCATCGGCACGTTACGGTCCAGATACCTTTTAAAAAGAGTGACCATGAATGCTTATACGGGAATTGGTAGCACTTATTTTCAAACGCCTTCATCTCTATAGTATCAGTCCCATGGCCATCCACAGAATGGGATGATGAGATACGCCTAGAATTTCATTCTATCTGCTTGAAGTTTAAAAAAGGTTAATTTTCTCGTTAATTTTCTCATTCACAACAAATTATTGTTTCTCAATAAGACTACAAGACTGCCATGATGGTACCAACGTTTTTCGTTCAAAATTGACAACAATACAAAAAAAATTCTGACGCCGGTGTTTTTCTAAACATTAATTAAAAAAAACTTTCCGAAAAATAAGTTTTTCAAAGAAAAGTAAAGGCCATTTTAAACTTAACCTCAGGAGATACAAATACCTGTTAAAATGCAAACTCAAAACGACCAGAAATTACTATTAAAGAATAAATGAAACCCAAAACGAACAGAAATTAAATAAACAATCATTGCAAAAAACATACAAGTAATAATATAAATGAATAAATAGATCTTAAAGCGAGTAATGCTTAGATTGAATATGAAAATCTAGCTTAAAACGACAACAAATATTTTGCTATTAAAGTATAAATGAAATTTAAAACGAACAGAAATTAAACAATCGATGCGAACAAAACATACAATATATATTAATGTAAATGAATAAATAAATCTTGAAACGAGTGAAACTTGAATATGCAAATCAAGTTTGAATCGAATAAAAATAACTACCAACAAGCGTTTGGGTATCGTGTCACTGCGGAAGCCTAAAACCTACTGCGTCATTGGCGCTTTACTGAAAACAATTCTTTGAAATATTCTCACTTTTGTAACTTTAAGAAATCAAAAATTAATTAAGATTTTACGGAATAAATATCAGCATATGTATATTAAATTGGCAATTCACATTTTTTTTCAGTAAACTCATTTGAATTTTTTTTCAGTAAAGTACAAATTATATTCTGGCTTTTAGAAAGCATAGGGGTTTTGAATCCTACTCACATTAATTTATGCTCGTTTTGAGTTTGACTCTAATATTTATTTTAATTTTTTGTTTGTTTTGGGTTTAATTTATTTGTTGATACTGATTTGGGGTAGTTGTATGCTTGGTAGATTATATGATAGTCCGGACGCCAGGTGTTGAAAATTTGAACCATACCACGACGGAATGGGGCTGCTACGAGAATTAGCCTACCCTCCACCCCCTAAATTGACCATGCGGATTTAAAAATACAAATGGCACTTGCTTGTGAGTAGTGGAACACTCCGAAACTTGACATTTTATTATATTTTGGTGTTTCATGCAAGAAAATGCATGTTCCACAAAGTTTGAGGTGCAGTTTTCCGCTCAAATAGAAATGCCTGGAAGCCATAGAATGTTTTCATAACAAACTAACACGATTAGTTACGAAAAATGGCAGAGTTAAAAAAATAGCAAAACTATATGAGTCTTGAACAGTCTTGGAAAGTATAAACAAAATCAAATTGAATATTAGATATATAATGATATTAATTGTTGAAAGATCAATCAGTTCAATTTTTTTTCGCTGTAATTTTTATTTTCATTTTCAATGCTGTAAGAACTGGAAAATAATAAATTTGTAATATACGAGTAATTCGTTTTCAGTGAAGCACCAATGACGCAGAAGGCTTTAGGTTTTTACAGTTAAAAAAGGGGGCAGTATCCAAATTTTGCTTGTAGTGAAACTATATTTGTCTTGACCAATCTTGAAAAGAACTAATAAATTAAACTGAATATTTGATGCATAATGATATTAATTGCTAAAAGCTCATCAGTTCAAAATTTTACTGTAATTTTAATATTTATTTTCAATATTAAGTACAAAAGAAAACATTTGTAATATAATTCGTTTTCAGTAAAGCGCCAATGATGCAGTAGGTTTTAGGCTTCCGCAGTGAGACGATACCCAAACTCTTGTTTGTAGTCATTTTTATTCGATTCAAACTTGATTTGCATATTCAATTTAAGTTTCACTCGTTTTAAGATTTATTTATTCATTTACATTAATATATATTTTATGTTTTGTTCGCATTTATTGTTTATTTAAATTCTGTTCGTTTTAAATTTCATTTATACTTTAATAGCAAAATATTTTTTGTCGTTTAAAAATAGATTTTCATATAGTTTGAATTTTAACTGTTATTCGTATCAACTGAGCTTAAGTTTAAATGGCCTTTACTTTTCTTTGAAAAACTTATTTTTCGGAAAGTTTTTTTTTGAATTAATTTTTGTTCGTTTTTTATTGCAAAAAGTTTCAAGTTTTTTTTTTTGGCATGGGGGGGGGTGCTTAATGTCCGATTATTCTTGACTTTAAAAACGGATCTAGAACTCAATTTAAATCGAATGAGGCTTTTATCAAAGTCTATACGATTACCTCTGATAAAAACCTTATATGTGAACAATAGACAGTTTGCATAACTTGTGGACAGCGATTGACAACAATGGATGTATTGAAAAAATAGCTCCAATAAGGGAGTTTAGACCATTTCACTTGCTGACACAAAGGGATCACGGTTGTTTGGAATTGACCTTAATAGGAATTTGTGTGCCAAAGTAATTTTTTATCTATCACAGAGTATGTATTTTAACCTTATAATTGGATAATTATAATAGATTTCCTATGTGTTTTTCCCATACAAAACCCCTTCCCATAAGTAATAAACCCCCCTTAATAAGTTATGCCCCAGGGCATAACTTACAACGCCTACCCCTGGGCCCTGGTGGGCTGTGTTGACACCGGAGTTTTGTTATCAGAACTTTGAACTATTTTAATAAAATGTCCATCTCGAAATTTTTATCTGATGCATTGAGGGCGTGTAGGGGGGAGAGGGGCTAGTTGCCCTTCATTCTCTTTTGACTCTTAAAAAGGGAACAAGAACTTTCAATTTCCAATCAAATGAGCCCTCTCTAAAGTTCATGCGATTATCCTTCCATAAGAAATAATATGAAGGATTCGGAGAATCCTTAAATTACAACCCTTGCCCTGAGGGCTTTGGGGGAGTTGTAATCCTCAAAGACCTAATTTCCAGAACTTAAAACTACGTTAAATAAAATGGCTGTCTTAAAATTTTGATTGGATGTATTTGGGGAAAAGGTGGGCGTGAGAGGGGGTTTAGTTGCCCTCAAATCACTTTTGACTATTACAAAGGGCACTAGCCCTCGAAATTTCCGATCGAATGAGCCTTTTTTGAAGTTTCTACGAAACCGCCTTCTATAAAAACCTTTTGTGCCCCCAGGGCATAACTTAAAACCCTTGACCTGACGTTTGTGGGGGATTGTCCTCCTCAAAAACATTTTCCATCTGGAAATCAACTACGCTGAACAAAATTGCTATCTCAAAATTTTGAATGGATGTGTTTGGGGGAATTATGGGCTTGGAGGGGGGGGGGGCTAGTTGCCCTCAAATCATTTTTGACTATTAAAAAGACCAGTAGCACTGAATTTCCAGTTGAATGTGCCTGTTATGAAGTTTCTACGACAACGCCTTCTATAAAAACCTTATATGCCCCCAGGGCATAACTTAAAACTCTTGCCGAGAGTTGTGGGGGAGTATCTTCCTCCAAAACATTTTCTATCTGGAAATCAGCTACACTGAACTAAATGGCTATCTCAAAGTTTGATTGGATGTGTTTGGGGAAATGATGGGCGTAGGGAGGGGGGGGCTAGTTGCCCTCCAATCACTTTTGACTTAAAAAGGGCACTATCCCTTTGAATTTCCAATCGAAAGAACCTTTTTTTGAAGGTTCTACGACAACGCCTTCTATAAAAACCTTATATGCCCCCAAGGCATCACTTAAAAGCTTTGCCCTGAGGGTTGTTGGGGAATGTCCTCCTCAAAAATATATTTTCAATCTGGAAATCAACTACGCTGAACAAAAATGGCTATCTCAAAATTTTGATTGGATGTGTTTAGGGGAATGATGGGCGCAGGGAGGGGAGGGGGGTTAGCTGCACTCCAATCACTTCTGAGTATTAAAAAGGGCACTAGCCCTTTTATTTCCAATTGAATATGCCTGTTTTCAAGTTTCTACGACAACGCCTTCTGTAAAAAAAACCTTATATGCCCCCAGGGCATAACTTAAAATCCTTGCCCTGAGGGTTGGGGGGGGGGTATCCTCCTCAAAAATATATTTTCTATCTGGAAATCAACTACGCTGAACAAAATGCCTATCTCAAAATTTTGATTGGATGTGTTTAGGGAAATGATGAGCGTGGGGGGGGGGGGGGACTAGTTACACTCCAATCACTTTTGACTATTAAAAAGGGCACTAGCTCTTTAATTTCAAATTGAATGTTCCTGTTTTGAAGTTTCTACAATAACGCCTTCTATAAAACCTTATATGCACCCAGGGCATAACTTAAAACCCTTGCCCTGAGGGTTGTTAGGGGGGGGGTTCCTCCTCAAAAATATATTTTCTATCTGGAAATCAACTACGCTGAACAAAATGGCTATCTCAAATTTTGATTGGATGTGTTCGGGGAAATGATGGGTTTGGGGGGGGGGGAGAGGGGGCTAGTTACACTGCAATCATTTTCGACTATTAAAAAGGGCACTAGCTATTTAATTTCCAATTGAATGAGCCTGTTTTGAAGTTTCTACAACAACGCCTTCTATAAAAACTTTATATGTCCCCAGGGCTTAACTTAAAACCCTTTGCCTGAGGGTTGTGGGGGAGTATCCTCCTCAAAAATATATTTTCTATGTGGGAATCAACTACGCTGAACAAAATGGCTATCTCAAAATTTTGATTGGATGTGTTCGGAAATGATGGGTTTGGGGGGAGGAGAGGGGGCTAGTTACACTCCAATCACTTTCGACTATTGAAAAGGGCACTAGCTCTTTAATTTCCAATTGAATGAGCCTGTTTTGAAGTTTCTACAACAACCGCTTCTACAAAAACCTGATATGCCCCCAGGGCATAACTTTAAACCCTTGCTCTGAGGGTTGTGGGGGGGGGGGGGTATCCTCCTCAAAATTATATTTTCTATCTGGAAATCAACTACGCTGAACAAAATGGCTATCTCAAAATTTTGATCGGATGTGTTTTGGGGAATGATGGGCGTGGAGGGGGGGCTAGTTGCCCTCCAATCATTTTCGACTATTAAACAGGGCACTAGAACTCTCGATTTCCAATCGAATGATCCCCCTTTGAAGTTTCTACGACAACCTCTTCCATATGAAGTGCCTCTCGGAAAAAAAAAATAATAATAATAATAAAACATTGGAGCCGTATGGCCTTTACTATAGGCAACGCTACAGCGTTGTCTCTGATAACAATGAAGTTAGACAACCTCTTGCAGGACAATAAAATACAAAAATGGATAGATAAATAAAGGAAAGAACCTCAAATGTAGTAATGGAACGTTTAAAAACTTGTTTCGAAGGACAAAAAAGTGTGAAAAAACCTCATTTGAGGTTTATTCAGGAATGGTAACTACAATATTTTAAAAAATAATTCTTTTGCTGAATCTGAGCTTGTGATGTTTTTTTTATAGAATTATAGCTCTGTACCAAAATTTATTGATATCATGTTCAGTGCGGAACCATTGAGAGCTTTGAAATTGGTCTTCCATTCATCTGGTTGCCCTTACATTATCTTTGACTGTCAATAAGGGTTCTTTAATATGGAATACGCAAACCTCCGATATAAATGAGAGTATGAATAGTATTTAGAAACGGAACAATGCTGTTTTTGATAAAATATGTACTTTATATGTTCGAGACTTAGAAGGAATTTAGTTTCTCTTCTTATTTCTGTTTCTTTCAACATTTATCTTGTCAGATTTTTTTTTTTTTTATTCATCCTAAGAAGATGTTTTGTGTGCATTGCATAGAGTGGAAACTTGTACTAAAAGACCGAGGGCAATTTTGATCCTAGGCACTATTCCAACATCTTCTGTCACCCAAAACTCTCTTGGTGTTCTTCTTCTTGTTGGTTCAGTGTTTTGAAAAGTTTCTCCTGTCATGAGAATACAAAATATTTATTTATTTATTTTATTCAATAAAGGAGGAAACCATAGGCTATTCGTATGTGTCGCACATATAGAATAAATTCTCAAATTTGATCCACAGTAATCACAATAGAGTTGACATCGTCTGTGTTAAGAATATGCTATTAAAATACTGTTTGAGCATAAAATATTGTTTTTGGAAATATTATGCAGGCAGTCAGGGCTTCCACTTTAGGGATTAGAAAAAATTGGTTTTAATTTTGAAACATTTAACTAATATCCTAATACCTGCCCCAATAAAAATTAAAAAAACTCTTGCGACTGGGTGGTATAGACCACTCATCTACGGAACGACAAATAATAAAAAAAAAAAAAAAACAGAAAAAAACTGCTATGAACCTTGTCCTAACAAATAGTTTTTTTAAATTAAATTTTTAAATAAACTCAGGTGCTCAGCCACCTGGATACTCTCAGGAACAGAGTTCCACACATTAGGTCAAGAAAATCTTGTATGGAAGCTGGCCCTGGTGCCACTTCGTTTCAGAACAATGAAGTCACTAGCAGGACGAGTTTTTCATAAAGGTGTAACTATTGTCACTAAAATAATACCAAAAAAACCTAGTGACCAATATTATTCCAGCGTTGATAGGCAAAAATTCCTATTTGGTAGTGCCGTAGCTGTCCTACATTCAACACTTGCAACTTATCGAAGCAAGCTGAAATGTTATGCTTACCTTCAACATACCCACTAATAAGACACATTGATTTATTTTGATCAGTCTGAACACGTCTAAAATGCACTTAAAAATTGCTTACCCATAACATACAGCCATACGAAGCATATGGACGAACATCCATATGCTATGGATCCGTAATATCGAGCGGATTACGCATAAATCTATTCTATGAAGAAATAGCATTCATCATAAACAGAGAAATAAACTAATTTCTCTGTTCTAACGAAAAAAAAAAAAACAAGAATAGAGCTTGCTACTAAACAATAAGAAAAAAAAAACATAATTTGTTCAACTTTTACTAAGACACTAAAGGGTGTCAATAAGTCAGCAGATTCCTGTTGGGTGGCCATCACCCTGCTCACATTTGTAAACACAGCCTCGACCAGACCAAACGTTTCTTTTACTATATCTGTCTCTGGCGCCTTCAAAAATAGTACAAGTCAAATTTACGGTTCTTTGTAATACGTAACGATGAAAAAATACAATAAAAAAGGTGAAACGGAGTTTAATTTATAAAATATTTATAACATAAAAAAATAAAAACAAAAAAATGCTTCATTTTTGCAGTAAAATTTTGAATATAAAGGCTAAAAAAATTGACGCAAAGAATTGTATAAAAAATTGAAACTAACTATAAAGATAACATAATATTTGATTTAAAAAACCTTATTTTTATCTCTTCATATATCTTTTTGTGCCGTATTTATTTATTAAAAATAATAATAAATCTGCGAGGTATTTATCTCTGCGCGAACTTGATTTCCAGTTCCCTTGGGATATGGCATAGTTTTTGACGGGATAACGATGCAGGAAGAAATACTAGCTCGTCAATCTCCCTCCCCCCCCCCCAGTTGAATGGTGGTCATGTGTTTAATTTTGTGTGTGTGTTTGAACTTTGACAACAAAAACGCCCACCTCCATAAAAAAATAGTTTTGATCCCTCGTAATAAGGACAGGACCTAGATGCACCATCAATAATATACCTGAAGTCATTTCATAATATACCTTAAGGGGTTGTTCTGCCTGTTCCTCAGCCTTTTCTGTGACAAAATCAAATTCCCATTCGGGTCTCGCCATGCCGTTTCCGATAATTTTACATTTCTATATATACTTGGGTTTGGTATTACTACCGTGCCTGTGAAAGTTATGCTTTCTCCAATTTCTATGGCTTGCAGACTTTTGCTCACGTTGATTTGTATTTCAGGCTGTTCACCCAAATCATCTATAAGAAAAAAAGCTACTTTTTACAAGTGATTATCCCGCCACAATGCGCCCACACACGAGGGGGGGGGGCAACCACACCCCAACAACAAGCTCTGTAAGTTTCTACTTCACACAAAGCTGTTCATAAGATGTTGCTGATACACCTTTTTGACAACCATCATAAATACGGTGTGTTGTGATGTTTTTCCACCTTTTCCTCTCCTTAAAATTACCTGCCAATTTAACCTTCATACTCTTAGGCATTGGTGTAATAGTAGTCACAGTAGTAGAATTAATAGCACTTCTATCAGGTCTCATATATGCAATATTTTCTGCTTTAACTTTTAACGTCGCTCCCTACTTTCACTTTTAAAATATAAAACTGGCTTTTAAAAATATCTGATCCAGAAGAGATATGACACCCCAAGAGAAATTTGCAGACAACTAGTATTAGCATGAATAGAAGGAGTAGCATTAGCATGTAATTATTGTTTGTCGGTTAGTTCAACACCCCCAACAACAACATTTGTAAGTTTCTACTCCACACAAAATTGTTCATAAGATATTGCTTATACGCCTTTTTGACAACCTTCATAAATATGGTATATTGTGATTCTATTTCACCTTCCCCTCTTCTTAAATTAATTAAAAAAAAAAACTTTTCAAAAAATAAGTTTTTCAAGGAAAAGTAAAGACCATTTTAAACTTAAGCTTAGTTGATACGAATAACTGTTAAAATTCAAACTCAAAACGACCAGAAATTACTATTAAAGAATAAATGAAACCCAAAACAAACAGAAATTAAATAAACAATTATAACAAAAAACATTCAACAAGTAATAATATAAATGAATAAATAGATCTTAAAGCGAGTAATGCTTAGATTGAATATGAAAATCAAGCTTAAAACGAAAGCAAATGTTTTGCTATTGAAGTATAAATGAAACTTAAAACGAAAAGAAATAAAAATAAACAATCAATGCGAACAAACATACAATATATATTAATGTAAATGAATAAATAAATCTTAAAACGAGTGAAACTTAAAAAGAATATGCAAATCAAGTTTGAATCGAATCAAAATAACTACAAACAAGACCAGGTCAAGAGATTTGAGTGGATAAAAATGTGGATAGATTGAAATACGACTTCAATTGTAAGCATAAATTAAGCAAGAGGTTTCTGCACTCTTGCTAATTTATAAAGTTGATAACTGAAAGACGGTGGTATTTTCATTTGCAGTCTGTTGTTCTTATACGGTTTCCAATGACTTTTCTACAGTTTATTATTGCCTTGATTTGCTTTCTGGAAAAATTGCTTTTGGGACAAGAATGGGACCCTTAGATTCACATTCAAAACTATTTCCATTATGTAGTGGCTACTACCATGATAATACCGTATCCCAGATCCCCTCCCAAACGTGGTCCGATACAGCCCCAATTAGGAATCTTCAGAGGCCAGTTCTACTGAATCAGGCGAGGAATCAGCTCCAGACGAACCCCAAGATGCACAAAAACAAAAACTAACTTCGGCTACGGCTCATGCAAAGGAAGCTAAATCAAAAGGTCAAAAATTCTTATTGAAGCAGTACAAGAAGTTTGACCTAATCTCTATGGGAAAATCTAAAAAGAATAAAACGCCAGAAAGCGAACAGGAAGTTATCACTAAATCCAGTAGAGTGGCTAAAAAACCAGATAAGTGGAAGTACGTCCTGTCTGTACCGTCCTTTCCTGTGGAAGTACTATCTATCTTGGCTTTTTTCTGTCTACAATTACCCAGCGTCTTGAATTACCTATTGCAAAATACTTGATAACTTCAATTCAAAATCAACGGACTCGGTCGAGACCTTCGGCCTTGACCTTGATGGCGTCATAAATAGGGATAAATGCTGCAGGTCCTGGAAGTCCACAGGCTATTTTCAATCAAATGAGCCCTTTTCGAAGTTCCTAAGACAACTCCTCCGATACGAAGTGCCCTGGTCTAAAGAACAACAGCAACAAAAAAGTGACACATTATACCACCATTGATCTCTACTATAAAAATGTCAAGCTTTCCAATCACTTTCGATTATTAAAAAGGGCACTATGCTTTTCGATTTCCAAACTAATGAAACTCCTTTTTGAGTTTCTACGGCAACGCTTTCTATAAACACTGTATATGCCCCCAGGGCATAAATTACAACCCTTACCCTAAGGGCTGTGAGGGTGGTTGTCATCCTCTAAGACCTAATTTCCAGAACTTTCTACAACGTTAAACAAAATGGCTATCTCAAATTTTGATTGTATGTGTTTCGGGAAATGGTGGACGTGGAAGGGGTGTTAGTTGCCTTCCAATCATTTTCGACTATTAAAAAGGGCACACGCCACTCCAATCTCTAATTGAATGAGCCCTTTTCGAAGTTTCTATGACAACTTCTTCGATATTAAGTGCCCTGGTCTAAAGGAAAAAATAATAAATAATGCATTGTGCCAACATCGTTCTTATTTACCTCCAGGGCATAACTACAAAACCCTCGCCCTAGGGGTTGTTGGGGAGTAACCTCCTCAGAAAACATATTTTCTCTCTGGAAATCAGTTACTCTGAACAAAATGGCTATCTTAAAATTTTGATTAGATGTGTTTGGGGGAAACGGTGGGTGTGGAAGGGGTGTTAGCTGCCTTCCAATCACTTTAGACTATTAAAAAGGGCACTAGTTATTCCAATTTCCAATCGAATGAGCCCTTTTTGAAGTTTCTAGGACAACTCCTTCGATACGAATTGCCCTGGTATGGAGAAAAAACTTAAAAAAAAAAAAAAAATTATACATTGTGCCAACATTGTTCTTTACTTAGACAGCTCGATTGCGCTGCCTATGACAACATCCTGAATTGCCTAATGCTCTTTTACCTATCTCTTTTCATCCAAAAAATCAGAAAGAAAAATGAACAGAATTTTAAAGTGGAAGGTAGAATTTTTGTTTCAAGAAAAATTTCTTCTTCTCCTTCCTATGAACCGATATACATGGCGAGCCCAAGATGACAGTACTTATTTTTAAGAAACAGATTAACCGGGATGATGGTTGAAGCCCGGAGGTCGATAACGATAACAAAAAAGAGAGCAAAAAACAAAAAAAACGGCGGCGTATTAGTGACGCCGCCGCCGATAGAATCAGCGGCGGCGTCAGCGCGCTGATGCAAGCTCGGCGGCGCGCCGCCGACTTTTCGGCGCGGCTTCGGGGTCTATGTTTCTTATTTTCAGTTGGAAAAAACTTGTTTTTTTAAAATTTAATTTCTGATCGTTTTTTAAATAATGCTTGGAAATGTGAAAACGTCTGTATACTCCCAATAACCAATACTATATGTTAAAATTGGGTAAAGTTCATAACTTTTAGCCCTCCCCCCAGGGACTTCGGGGGATTAAGTCATCCTAAAAGACATATTTATCATATTTTCGACCATGCTGAACAAAATGGCTATCTTAAAATTTTGATCAGATGACTTTGGGAAAAAAAAGAGCGTGGGAGGGGGCCTAGTTGCCCTCCATTTTTTTGGCCACTTAAAAAGGACACTAGAACTTTTAATTTCCGATCCAATGAGCCCTCCCACGATATTCTAGGACCACTGGGTCGATACAATCACCCCTGGGAAAAAAACAAACAAAAAAACAAATAAACACGCATCCATGATCTTTCTTCTGGCAAAAAATGCAAAATTCCACATTTTTGTAGATAGGAGCTTGAAACCTCTATAGTAGGGTTCTCTGATACGCTGAATATAATGGGTGTGATTTTCATTAAGGTTCTATAGCTTTTAGGGGGTCTTTCCCCTATTTTTGAAAATCAGCCAAATTGTCTCAGGTGCGTAACTTTTGATGGGTAGCACTAAACTTCATGAAAGTTTATATATTTGAAATCAGCATTGAAATCTGATTCTTTTGATGTATCTATTGGTATCGAAAACCCGTTTTCTAGAGTTTCGGTTGCCATTGAGCCGGGTCACTCCTTACTTACAGTTCGTTACCACAAAATGTTTGATATAATTCTATCAATTGACTGACATATTTTACCAAAGTATCATATCATTGGGTCCAGAGACACTACACCCCGTATCATCAACAAAACACAGTAAGTTCTAGATCCTTCGACGTAAGTGTATCCAAGCTATCAAAGAAAGTTAACAATTTTTTTTTTGCAAATGGTGTCATGTTTACCATTTCAAGTCAACTAGAGGAGGTATGAAACTAAATTAAACAGTCTATTTGTGTCCAGATTTTTACAAGGTGCATGTTGTCAAAAATCGCTGAAATTTTTTCTCTGGCATACAAATACCAGGACTAGTCTTAAAAAATGGAGATTTTACTTCTAAAACTTTAATAAATCAAATAATATTAATATTTTGATTACTTACGCTTTTGCTAATTCACCCTTACTAAAGTCAACTGGTAAATCGAATAATAATCTGGCTTTGTTCATCTTGTCCTGCAAAAATACAGTATTATGGTAAGAAACTAAATGGTTGTCAAAACTAAATGGTAGTATGGTATGAAACTACACAGGGTTGTCAATTTTTTGGTCAATGAATATGTCCCTTGAGCATCCTAAAATTAATACCTAATGCAAAGCTTCCTGATTGGCTAAGCATTATACACAGGATTGTCAATTTTTTGGTCAATGAATATGTCCCTTGAGCATCCCAAAATAAATACCTAAGGCAAAGCTTCCTGATTGGCTAAGCATTATACACAGGGTTGTCAATTTTTGGTCAATGAATATGTCCCTTGAGCATCCCAAAATGAATACCTAATGCAAAGCTTCCTGATTGGCTAAGCATTATACACAGGGTTGTCAATTTTTTGGTCAATGAATATGTCCCTTGAGCATCCCAAAATGAATACCTAATGCAAAGCTTCCTGATTGGCTAAGCATTAGCTGCGTTTTTCATCTCATGGAAGTTCCTGTGAAATGGATACTGGAGCTCCATTTGACCGTTTTTAATCGCCTGGCAAACCAGCGATTGCGAAAGACATCCAGGAGATAAAAAAACGGCTTTTTTAATAAATTTGGTGTGAAATTCAAAAGGAATAAACATGGACCACCACCCCCAAATGTGCAAATTTAAGTCCTGAATTGACAAATATAGGGGGGGGCTGAAATTCATTTCCAATAGAAATGATTATTAGGCAATATTTGTAATCATCATAAAAAAGGCATCAAATGGTGTATTCACTTTATTTGCAAGTCAATAATATGATTTGGTAAAAATTTACCTGGTTGTGTTGGATAGAATTGTAAATAGAAAAACTAGGAGTGTATACTGGTACTTCAGTCTCTTTTTTTTTCCTTTTTGCTTGTCCTACAAAAAGCAGGATTACTTAAGGATAAGTGACATCAGTCTTGTATATTTTTTAAAATGGAAAAACATGTGAAATCATCTAGCCTTCAGAGAAGACTAGGAAACTGTAAATAGAGAAAATAATTATTTCTTCAGAGACCTGTAAGCAATCTTATTCATATTCTTCAGAATTTAAAGGGTTTTGGTGGGCTAGGTCCATCTTGCAAAGGCTACTAGGTTAAGCTTGATAAGGAATCAGAAGAAAAGTTATGTGATAGTTAGAAAAGTGGGCTCTAAGGCACCTTGAATTAAAATCAGTCAATATATACCAAATCATATTATTGAGTTAGGACTAAAGTGAATACACCATTCGATGCCTTTTTATGCTGATTAAGAATATAATAAGCATTTCTATTGGAAATGAATTTCAGCCCCCCCCCCCTATATAGGCTATACCTAACCTAACCCTAAATTGGCCTATATAGGGGGGGGGGGGCTGAAATTCATTTCTGATACAAATGCTTATTATATTTGTAATCAGCATAAAAAAAGGCATTGAATGGTGTATTCACTTTAGTCCTAACTCAATAATATGATTTGGTATATATTGACAAAATCAGGTAGCTGGAGGAATTGAGACATGACTAGTAGTAGAAAAAGCCAATATAGATAGTAAAAGTGAGTGAGAGGCAAATCAGGGATAACCACCCTATAATTTCTAGTAAACAAAAAAACTGATTAGGCCTATGCCTTTATTATACAGTCTAGATTTGTTGAGATTACTGGTTAAATTTAACATTTAAGGGAAATTAGGAAATAATTGTGATAGGATATGACCATCCCTAAGCATGGACATCCAAAGGGGGGGGGGGGGGGCTGAATGATAATGCATTATTTTTATATTTTTGTTCTGAGATTTCTATATAGCATTAAAAGTGCCAATTAGACAAGGTTTGCCCCCCTCTCCCCTGGAATTCAGCTTATGGGCATCCATGTCCCTAAGCCCCAGACTTGAATGTTATCTCTGGGACAGCTACTAAGCAGACATAGACCTTTGTTTAGAATCAGAATTTATTTCCTCAATCCTAATATAGATCTATCATTCATTTGTCAGAAATAAACTTTGTCCCCTCCCATTTGTAAATATAGGCTAATTCCTAAATTACAGATATGCAATGCATTTCCACTGTTTTGATAAACTTTTAAATCAATTGCAAGGTAGTCTTTGAATAATTGCTGGTGAAATTGATAAAATTCAAGTTTAGCTCCTTTTTTCTATCTTTAAAGAGTTTAGGTTAGGAAAATGCTTTAAGTAATGAATAAAGGGCCAAAAAAACATAGTCTACCTTAGGAAGGTATTACCCAAGCTTCTATGTTAATCCTCTTCTGATTTCCAAGTTGTAGAAATTTGCCAACTTGACAGATTTATACCTATTGGAATGCTGACAAAATAATATTATACATCAATTTTATGTTTCCAGTTTATTTTTTATGGTTTTAGTATTGAAAATGTTTCTGTTAATGGAGAAGAGTTTTAAGTCATACCACTGGGTTTTTTCTAAATTCAGGAATTCTATTTGCAGATCTTTGAAACTTTATAAGTTGAGATTAAGCAATTTTGTCAAGCTGAAAACAGTGTTTTGTTCTTTATTAAATTAAATCATATATTTTGCAAGGTTTCACTTTTTTTAACACAAAGATTTCCAAAGGTCTGTGCCCTTTAAAGGGAGAAGGAGTTGAGGTAGCTGCTTCAAAATTCCTTCCCATCTCATACTTTAGACTATAGATCCATTCCTGAAAGTTTTGTTTTCCTAGCCTAAATCCTTTCCAAGATGGCAAAAAGTAGCTAAACTAGAATTTTACCAGGTATTTATTGCCTACAAGTTCAATAACTTAGGGTTGGCTAAATGTTAGTACATTAGGGGAGATAGGACTAAAAGACTGTTTCCAATGCAAATGAATTTTGTATTTGGCTTCAATGTTGTATTATGATTACACAGGTATGTCTATTTTTTAGGTAGGCCTATATCATTAGTAATTTAATGTCAAAATTTACCTTTGATCCTTTCCTTCTTAATGATAGATGAGAATATATAGCCCAACTCATATATTCTTCATGCATTTTTGCCACAAAAATGCTTTTGAACTCAGGAAATATATGCCTGTATAATTTAAGATGGTGAAATATTTGATAAAAAGAGGGTGAAGTAAAAGTATTTTTAGGAATGCTATGGGTAACTATTCTGGTATTTGTAATGTTCTTTTTGGAATTTTAAGTGTTTCTTTTTTAGTAGGCCTAACTGTTGGCTAATACCAACCCATATGAAATACTTATTAATGTAATCTTTTATGTCACCTCCCTATAAGTTAAATTTCTGGCTGACATTACTGATTCTCTATGAATATTTTTATTTTTTATTACATTGATTTCACTTGCCTTCTGTTGAAAAACATACACATATTTTTTAAAATCAAATTTCATCTTTCATAAAAAGAAAGATATTAATTGCTGTTCTTTTGCATGTTGTATAAATTGTGAAGGAATACCTGGCCCTTTATTTCACACATAATTCTTTGGAGTATCTAATATCAAAATACATCTGATACAATTTAGAGATGACATAGAATAGCATTAATGCTGTGCACTTACTTTGCTGAAAATTGTGTAAAAAGTGCTAAGTTTAGAGAGCTATGGCAATATTCTTCTTGCTGATGAGTATAATTGATTTTAAATTCTTTTTGTTTTAAAGCATTTTAGAGAGATTCTAAGCCAACTATGGGCATGTTGCTGTCATAATATACCAAAATCAGGTGGTGGGAACCAAATACAGAATATAAATTTACTTTTTTTTATTATTTCAAGACTAAAATATCACACAACTAGGCATTCACAGTGCTTAATCGTATTGTAAGTAAATACAATCTCTGGTGGAGTTTTTTTTATACCCGTCTTAAAATTAATTTGTCTAAATAAAACATATTGTTTATGAGGAAGTAGTGAAAATGGCAGCAACTATGACTTGAGTTGTCTTTTTTATATTTTCTTTTTTCAAATAATTGTTGTTCTTTGGTCACATTGGTGTTCCTGGCTAAGTGGCTGGCCCTTTGGGTTAGGAATCCGTTGTCCAAGGAGCACAAGTTTAATTCCTGGCATTGCCAGTTTATTTGGTTTGGGATATGGGTCAGTGATGTGATCTTAAGCTCAGAAAGTTGGCCCAGCTTTTAACAGGCACCTGGAGAAATCTGAGGAAGGTAAGCAGGAAGGGCATGCAAAAGCATAGGATAGCTGGTCCCTAGCTTCCTATTACACTTCCTGACGGAAGGATCACAAAATGGAGCTCACTACTGCCAGTTTTGACCTAGAAAGTCTAGAGCCACCATATTTACTTGCATATTGGTGTTAAGTTTGCAAACAACTTAACTTCAGTTATTGAAGTTAAGTTGTTTGAAGTTAAACAAATTTTATCTTCAGTTATTTTTAAAAGCATTTAGGTTGCTATGTATCACAACATCTAATTCCCTTGATCTCTCTTTTTATTTCATTGGATAAGAAAATATTTCAGCTCAAGTTTTGTTAGATCCTCCATGCTGCGTAGGGGTTATTTTCTTTTATTTTTCATATGCTTATTACACTGCCTGTCCTTCCAGTGATTTCAAAACTAAAATAATGTGAATTAGTTTTTCCACCATAACAGTCACTTTTAGTATTAAAAAAAAAGAGGCGCAGAGTATGCTGATGTCTAGGCATACAGTTAAATGTAAATAAAAATAATAAATCATTAATTACTGTTGATATTTCAGATTTGGAAGATGAGATTTTGTTTGTTTTAAGTGAAGAGATGAATGATGTTACCCAATTTCCTCAAAAGTTCATGGTGAATTTTCATCTGCCTTCTTTGATGGAATCAATGGTAAGTACAAGTTTGATGGAATCAGACCCTCTTAAACCACATGTGAACTGAAGCTCTATCTTCTATATTGCAACTGATACCTTTTTTATATCACAAATGAAAAAATTAGATGGGCTGAAAGATCCAGCCGTTAGGTGACATCTACAAATTTTGGCTGGTCTCCATTGCTTGTTTTAAAGGAGAGTAATACATTGTTCACATTGGTATTGGTATGTAGTATAAGGCACATAAGGTATAGTAAGACAAAAAATGAGAATAGACCTCAGTTCTATTGTCTCTTATACGTGACTAATCAGAATGCTTTATTAGTTGTGCCAGAACATCAGGGGCAGATATAACAGTCAAAATGAACAAGCATTAATTTTATATGGCTACACGGCTTATCGCTTGAATGCAAACAATGCATAAAACCAATTATGCTATGATTTGTCTCCCCTGTTAGTTTCAGGATATGAGTATTGATGATATTAGATGTAAATATTTAAGAGATAATGAACAGAAACTGATTTTGGAACATTAAAATACTAAACTTTTTATCCTTTTTAGAATGATTGTAACCTGTTTTCACCTTGCTTCAGTTAACTTTTAATTAGTTTGGGGAGGTGTGAATAGGACTACTGCATTGTTTGGAGTTTGTGTGTCTCTGTGCCCCCCCCAAAAAAAAAATAATGATCTATTCCCAATTGGAATAGTCTTTGCTTCAGAACGCACTAATAGAAAGACCCTGTTTTCCACAATGGGATAAATACCCTAAAGTTTTCATTATTAATAGATCAAGGAGGCACACTTGTGCCTCAATAAAGAGGCGACCCACCACAATGTTAAGCGATTTCAGGTCCTAGAAGTCGCAGAGAGACGGCGGTAATCGTATTTTGTAGCCCAAGCTCAAACTAAGAAACTTGCAAAATTTCATCCTCCTCCAACTTTATCTTCATGGGGTAAACTGGGCCGGAAGTTTGGGACCCTCCCACCACAGCCCCCTTTAACGTTGTCCGATTGGGCTGAAATTTAGAGGTTAAGCTTTCCTAGGGCCCGGGAGCTTATCCTCGAAATTTCAGCTCAATCCGATCACTCCTTCCCTGTTTTCAAAAAAACAAATATAGCCACTTAAAATTCATCATCATCAGTTTTTTTTTTCTTAGTCACGCCTACAGGCCACAGTTGGCAACGGATCTGGTTGAATGAGGACTCATTTGAAGCAGAATTCGACCTGTTAGGGCCTTTTGATATTTTCAGACCAAAAAAATTATCCCCCGAATTTACATTTACAAAAAACCTTAGTTTTTTTCAAATAATACATATAAACAGGTTAGACATGCTTTGTTATGGAAATATCTGTGTGTCAATTTTCATAACAAAGCATGTCTAACCTGTTTATGTGTATTATTTGAAAAAAACTACGTTTTCTAAAGAGTTAAAGAGGCTGAGTTACAAGGTCAACCCTTAAAACGTACAGGGATTAGGAGGCACAGTTGGGGGGGCTGTTAAAGAGGCTGAGTCACAAGTTCAAACCTTAAAACGTACAGGGATTAGGAGGCACCCTGTACAACGTGATTTGAGTATTCAGGAATTAAAAGCCTTAACACAAGAATGTTCAAGAGCGCGGGGGGTTTGGGGGGCGGCAGCCCCCCAACTTCAACTCCTGACACGATCAGCTAACAGTTAGTCAAGCAATAATAAGTAATAAACTGTACAAAAACGTGCAGAAATTATTTGAAAAAAAACTACGTTTTCTAAAGAGTTAAAGAGGCTGAGTTACAAGGTTGAACCTTAAAACGTACAGGGATTAGGAGGCACAGTTGGGGGCTGCCGCCCCCCAATCCCCTGCTTTTGCAGCCTTTAAATAAAAAAAAAAAAAAATTTTAAACTGAAAGTAAGGAGTGACATTAAATCTTAAAACGAACAGAAATTATTCCGTATATGAAAGAGGCTGTGCCCTCCTCAACGCCTTGCTCTTTACACTAAAGTTTTTATTGTTTAAAAAAAGAGTTGTGAGAAAGTCAAATTGAAAAGTCCAATTTGAAATGCTTTTGAAAAGTCCAATTGAAATGCTTATTATATTTGTAAACAGCATAAAAAAAAGGGGGTCAATATATACCAAATCATATTACTGAGTTAGGACTAAAGTGAATACACCATTTGATGCCTTTTTTTATGCTGATTACAATATAATAAGCATTTCTATCGGAAATGAATTTCAGCCCCCCCCCCTATATATGCCAATTCAGGGTTAGGTTAGGTATAGCCTATATAGGGGGGGGGGGCTGAAATTCATTTCTGACAGAAATGCTTATTATATTTGTAATCAGCATAAAAAAGGCATCGAATAGTGTATTCACTTTATTTGAAACTCAATAGGGTAAAAGACCTCTTTTTGGGAAAGACCACTTTTCTTTGGCATTTCGGAAAAATAGCAATGGGTTTTTGGACAACCCGTTTTTACTACAACATGAAGCAATGTGAGGGCAGTAACAAGAACCCCGCCTTCTTGGTCAAATTTTCACCAATGATTTGTCAGCATAAATTGAAAATATGGTCTCTGTTTTGAAAAGCAATTGAAAAGAAAAACTATATTTAAATATTTGTGATTTATAGAATAAATATCAAGCAATAAAAGTTACATTTCTAGAATCAGAAGAAAATCAGCTTTCTATTAATATATGAATAAACTGAAACACTAAAAGGATATATACATCAAAATAGGATAATTGGTATTTCCAAAAAAAGAGGTCCCTGCAGGTAAAGTCAATAAACTAAGAGTTTCATGTCTCTGATCTTAAATAATCTGAATAATAACCATATTGATGCATAGCTTAGACTTTTTGCTATTCATTAATATACCCAATCCTTCTCAATTCCTCTTTGGTAACAAGGTGTGAGGGTTTTAGTTTTACATAATTTTGCTCAATTGGATACTGGTTTTTTACCCTAGTATGATTTGGTATATATTGACCAAACAGGCATCAAATGGTGCATTCACTTTATTTGAAACTCAATAATATGATTTTAAACTCAATATAAACCAAATCATATTAGCCTATTGAGTTTTGAATGAAGTGAATACACCATTTGATGCCTTTTTTTATGCTGATTACAAATATAGTCTAATAAGAATTTCAGCCCCCCCCCCCTATATAGGCTATACCTAACCTAACCCTGAATTTGCATATATAGGAGGGGGGGGGGGCTGAAATTCATCTCCGATAGAAATGCTTATTATATTCGTAATCAGCATAAAAAAAAGGCATCAAATGGTGTATTCACTTTAGTCCTAACTCAATAATATGATTATATATAATATGGTATATATACCATAATAATATGGTATATATTACCCTACATTTATTGAAGATACAAAGAACTAAGTGCTTACTATTTAAATTAAATGAGGCTGTGAAATGTAGAGAGGCTGAGGCTATGGCCTCTCTACTCCTGAAAAAACAATGGCTTCCGGAAACTCTTAATGAAAATGATATTACAAGCAGGGCTGCTATCAGCTCAAAATAAAATCCCGATTTTTCTTCCAAAAACAAATCTGAAATTTCGAAAAAATCCCGGAATACAGTTTTTTGGGTACTGGTGCGTTGTATGGGCCTTTACAAGGAAATCAGTCGCCAAAAACCCACCAGACGGGTTAATTCAAGAAACCGCTATAGAGTAATGCAATGTAAAGCGTGGTTTTCATTGCATTTACGATTTTTATATTGTTGTTTTTTGGGATTTAGGGGGGGGGAAAAGGTACCTAGGTTAGGTTACGTATTTAATTTATGCTATATCCAACACCCACCCCACCCCCCCTAACAAGCAAATATATAGCCCAAATTTGTTTCTAACCTATTATATATTCATCCTATTTTTTTTTATTTCATTAGCATTAAAAACAAACTTGACTTTTTAAAAATGCCTATATAGTGCACCAGTACCGTTTTTAGGTTATATAACATAGGACTGCACAGTGATGACGTAAAAATCAAGGCGCGTAATTTGAAGTACACTGAAACGGGGTTTCTAGTTGTAACTAACAACTGATTGTCAATATTCCTAGCATTATTTCGACGTGAAAACGTTCTGGTGGATTAGTAGAATCTACGACAGACATTTTAGGCCAAAACAACTAACCAAAGTTCCAAAAAAACGTGTCGACGCATTCGCGTTTCATCGTTATTTGAACTTCCCACCCAAGATTGAAGTCACGCTTCGCAGCCACATTGCGCGTCCAGACTATCTGGAGAAATGGGACGGAAATCTGGAAAAAGGAATAGTCGTCCAGACTTGGCTGTTTTTTTTCAAAAACCTGGTTGTTTTTTCAAAAAATACCTGTACAAATTTATCTGCCATCCTCATCAAGTCTGTTTTCCTGAGCCAAAATCTATAAAAAACAAATCTAAACCCTCAGTTAGACAATTTGCCTTTTTTCTATTCAAAACCATCTTAGACAACTATTTTTATTTATCACTTATCGTGTCTAATTGTCTCCTTCTTCTGGCATTTTCCCAGAAAAGCTATCCATGCTACCACTTCCATCCCATTTTCCATTTTCTTACCCTCTGATTATTCCTGCCCAGAAAACGGAAAAATGGAACGGAAGACCTGTCTACATTCCCAGATTTTCGTCCCATTTTTCCAGAAAATGGATAGTCTAGACGCGGTAATATTCAATATGGCTTGACAAGCGGTAAAAGTTGCTTTGTATCACATCTTCATACGTCCCTTTCCCTTTTACCATTCCTGATTTTCTGTTTAGCGAAAGTCTCGCCAATCAAGAAGCGGACAGCGGAACTATCATTCGTCTTACAAAAGCATCCTTTTGAAATGTCAAGACCCGACTTCACTACCCAGAAAACCTGGATTCCAAACGTACTAAAATCTAAGAAAAATCTAAACGATATCATTCAAACATTCAGTACACGGATTCATCATGGTATTAAAAAAAAGGAATCTGCTGCTTTCACACGAAAAGATCCGGAAGAAAAACAGACCCCTTTTTCCCGAATCTGGGTACTTAGAATCCAACGTTCTTGGTATTAAACCCGGCCTTTGGGTATTTGAATAGAAAAATATAAGGCAAAAGTCAGAAAAAACTGTTACAACCGAGTTATTAGTAAAAAGCGCTAAGTGAAGCAACCAACAAAAAAAAAAAAACTAGTTTCTCAGGTATTTATTGATACTATTCAGCAATCATTTCGGTAATCAGAGCTCAAAAGACAACCCTAAGAAACTGGACAAATGAGCTTCAGTAAATGAAACTAAGTTTGGTTAGCACACAAATAAACACTAAGTCTTCTTAGAGAACGTAATCCAGATAAACATTTTCAATTTTTCTTAGTTTATCTGGATACTCATCTGCGATCTTCAAAATTTAGAACTTAAGTACTGAGTGAATATATGAGCATGAAAGTGTCTAAAAATATTAGAAAAATCTGGGGAATACGTTGATAGCGATCAGAGCGATCTTTTGAACTAATTGATGTACGTTCTATAAACAGCACAAACGTACGACTAAGTATATTGATCCTAAACTATTGAAACTTGCAACAACCTAAGAAAATCACAAAATGCTGGGAATCATTTGGTCATGACTACATAAAACTAATTTTTTGCGAAGTTTCATCTGCAAAACACCGAACTAAAAAAGACACTGGAGCTGAGCATGACAAATTTTCCGATGGTATTTATAGCTTCCGCTGCCCTAGATTTCTGAATACATTCGAGGCTCTCGAAATGATGTCAAGAACTCAAATGGATGTTTTTGTTCTGAATTCGCCACTTGTTGTTACATTGGAGTCGAATTTTCAAAAGTCAAATCCCAAACGAAAAAATTGTTGCCCCAGTGTAATAGACTAATAGCGCAAATCCAGAGGAAAACAAACAAAAACAGAGAATATTAGTGATACCGTGCAGAAAAAATTAGTAGACTATCAGCCACAATCGTTGAACATATCTTGTTAATCAAAAATCTCGGTTTCAGCAAAAAAATCTTGTTTTTTTTTTTTACAAAAAAATCCCGAAAAACCCAGACACAAAAAAAAAAATCCCGGACCACAAAAAAAATCCCGCAATACCTTGATTAATCTTGGACGGTGATAACCCTGGGTATAAAAGAACAACACTACCAACCAATGTAGCCGACTTTTCGGTGCATGTCATAGAGACATAAAATACAAACTCTTTGGTGTATGTTCTGTATAAACTCTTTGGTGCGTGTCCATAATATGTCCAGCTTAAAATGCCAGAAACTAGTTTTTTCTACGACTTGTGCTATTGACCAAAAGACGCTTCGTAAACTTCTCCCAAAGCGGTCAGTTACCATCAAATATAATGAAAATGAATAAAATTCCTTCAATACAATAAATCTTTTCTTCTACAAAATAATCTTGGACATTTCGATCAATGAGCTGAGGCATGGCTTCTTGAATTAACTATTGCCGATTGTCAAGTCATTCGATTCAGCAAAATTGATCCTAGTCACTCTTTATTTCTTTCAAGCTACTCAATCTCCTCTGCTAAAATAAACCAACTGATGATGTAGGAGTTTTGGTACAATAAAAGTGAACCCTTTAATTTTAAATTTAAGGACACTTTACAATATAAAAATAAAGCATTTAGGGACATTTTATGAAGCATTGTAGATATGTTCAAAGTGAAGCTATCTTGATAGTATTAGGAATATAAACTATTTTTAGAATATATGTCATAACTTGAAGTTCTCCGTTGTACAGAGAGAGTAACTGGATTTCCAGAGTTCATATTATGGTTATTTGTTCTCCAGTTCAAGTAATACTAAAGCAAATTTATACACAATTTAAACAATTTTAAATTGTAATATACAATTTAAATTGTATATCACTCACTATTGGTATTATAGCTGGTGATACCAGCCTTGGAAATTGACTATTTCTTCCTATGAAACTTATTCAATAGCTCCGTTAAGCCCTGTTTTTCTTTTGTGTTATAGTGGCTTTTCTTGATTAGCAAATAATGACAACAAGATCCCTTCCTTTGTGGGCGAAAACATGAAAAACGAATATGGCTAAGCTAGAACCTCACTGTTTTTCCTTTTCATCATATTGATATAAAAGTGGCTATTCGTTCGAATTGACTGTTGCTTCAGAAACAAAGAAAGGTGTGGTCTTTTGTGGTTCATTTCAATAAACCCAGTTTATAATACCATTTATTGTACCTACACGAGAAATGATCTTTTTTTTGAAATTTCGATTCATTTCTAAGCACTGAGATGATTTTCTACATAGGGACAGGTCAACTAACTCCCAAAGTCTAAAGACACGTTTCTCGTCAGCTGGGAGGATGATTGTCGTATTAGGCATCTCCGGCCCAAAATTGAGTTATGAATGCCATCGAGTGTAAAATTTTGTGTAGAATCTGAATCTGCTTTTGTTTTGCTCTACTGGCTACTGTTCGTGAGTGCACATTAGGGGAGGGGGGAGCGGTAAAGCATAGCATATATTAAATACGTAACCTAACCTAACCTAGGTACCCTCCCCCCCTAAACCCCAAAAAACAACAGTTTAAAATATTGGAAATGCAATGAAAACCACGCTTTGCATTGCATTACTCTAGCGGTCTCTTGAATGTGCGGGTTTTTTGTGACTGGTTTCCTTGTAAAGGCCCATATAGTGCCCAAGTACCCAATTTCGTTATACATCATTTAAGCAGAAGAACTATTTTGCAAGTTTTCACTTTTATAACACACAGATTTTTAAAGGTCATCAAAGGTTAGGACCCTCTAGAGGGAGAAGGAATGGAGGTATGTACTTCAAAATACCTTCCCGATACATAATTTAGCTTGTAGACCCTTCCCTGAAAGTTTCATTTTCCTAACCTAGCCCCTTTCCAAGATAGCCAAAAGTAGCTAAAGTAGGATTTTACCAACGCAAAGAATATGAAAAGATTGTTCAACAGAGAACTTGAAATGTCACTAATCATAAAAATACAAACAGTAGTCTCATGCCTGTGCTACATTATAGTCACACTTGTCGATAAAATCAAAATTACGCACGACTACAGCGCCAATTACGTTTGCCGTTCGTAATTTCTCGAATTGACCATTGTTCAACTTTCAAGTATAAATTTCTTGACTGACCAATCAGAGTCAAGGTTTAAGGCATACTTTTTAAAACTAGAAAAGATGGAACTTTATAACAGCGAGTTTTCTATCTGGGAGAAGAATCTGACAAAATTTAAGGAGACTTAGCATTAATAGAGAACAGTTGGACACAAATTACTGTTGGTGCAAAGTCAGTAAACTAATTTCTTGCAATTTAAATTTTTTTGCTTTTTAAATACAAGTGTGATGTTAAAATCAAGAAAATTGCCATGTCATTCATGATATTTGGCTTTCTTTATTGACAGATGTGACTATGATGTGGCATGGGCATTACAGTTGCTGCCAAATAACTTCCCTCAGTAGAGGTGTGTAGAGTCTTTTGAGTAGGAAATATGTTTAGAAAAAACAATTCTTACTTTGTTACATTAAGAATAATTGTATATTTATTACATAATACAGAATATTTGATTGCAACTCCACTTTAATTTGCCCCCAACCCCTCCTAATGTGCAAATATGTAGCTCAAATTGTATATTTCCCATGCATGCTGCCAATGTGTCTCTCTTGTTTCAACCTGTGTACCCGTAAATTGAATCAACTGTGACGAAATAAAAACATGTTTTCTTAATGTTTCCTTCTCAATAGCCCCTAGTCTATACATTTACCCTTCCCTCTGATTTTCCCTAGGCCTGGTTTGGTTTCCTATGGAGACTAAATGAGCTAGTCTAGCCTAGCCTCTGGAGATATTTCAAAGAAGAATGGACTAAGAACTATTGCTGTCTGAAAAGAAGTACAATGACTAGGATGGAACAAAGGAGATGTTACCATTTCGAACAACCGTCACAAGCACTAAATGTCATTTCGTCGACAAGGAAAATCCGTCAGAACATTGACACATCAGAACATCAACAGTCATAACTGTTGGACATCGACATTGTGACTGTCGATGAACTGACGTGTCGATGTTATGACTGTTGACGTTCTCACGGGTAGCAATTGTGACTGTCAATGAACTGACGTGTTGATGTTCTGACTGTCAATGTTCTGACGCGTAGTGATTGTGACTGTCTATGTCCTGACGTGTCGATGTTATGACTGTCGATGTTCTGACGGATTTATTGTCAATGTTATGACGGATTTTGTCAATGTTATGACTGTCAACATTCTGATGGGTAGTGATTGTGACTGTCGATGAACTGACGTGTTGATGTTATGACTGTCAATATTCTGACGCGTAACGATTGTAACTGTCTATGTACTGACGTGTCGATGTTATGACTGTCAATGTCCTGACGTGTCGATGTTCTGACGGATTTTTTGTCGATGTTATGACAGATTTTGTCGATGTCCTGACGTGTCCATGTTATGACTGTCAATATTCTGACGCGTAACGATTGTAACTGTCTATGTACTGACGTGTCGATGTTATGACTGTCAATGTCCTGACGTGTCGATGTTCTGACGGATTTTTTGTCGATGTTATGACAGATTTTGTCGATGTCATGACGTGTCCATGTTATGACTGTCGACGTTCTGACAGGTAGCAATTGTGACTGTTGATGAACTGACGTGTTGATGTTATGACTGTCAATGTTCTGACGGGTAAAGATTGTGACTGTCTATGTCCTGACGTGCCAATGTTATGACTGTCGATGTCCTGATGTGTTGATGTTCTGACGGATATTTTTGTCAATGTTATGACGGATTTGTCGATGTCCTGACGTGTCGATGTTATCACTGGCGACGTTCTGATGGGTAGCTATTGTGACTGTTGATGAACTGACGTGTTGATGTTATGACTGTCGATGTTCTGATGGGTAGCGATTGTGACTGTCTATGTCCTGACGTGTCAATGCTATGACTGTTGATGTTATGACGGATTTTGTCGATGTCCTGACGGTAGTGGTCCTGACGTGTGGATGCTCTGGTGCCTTCCCGGAACAATGAGGCTAGTTAGTGTGTTAAAAAAGTAGCCGCCCATTAAAAAATAACGTTAAAAATTTAAACGCATATAGGTTTATAAATAGGTAAGGAATTCGGTACTATTGTATTAGCTGGAACCCACGCGATATATTGTATACGGAAGATGCTTAAGAAACTAGTCAAACGGGTTTCTTTCAATAGAGAATTGGATTGCAAACCGAGGTTTGTCAGTGCGTTTACAATATTTAAACTTTTGTTTTTTTTTGTTTAGGGGAAGAAATGGTATCTAGGTTAGGTTACGATTTTAATATATGCTATGCTTTTCCCTCCCCTCCCCCCTAATGTGCAAATATATAGCCGAAATTTGTTACGGAAAAATCATTTTATATGGGCCTTTCTAAAAAGTCAAGTTTGGTTAACGCTGATGAATAAAATAAAATAGGTTGAAATATATAATAGTTTAGAAACAAATTTGGGCTATATATTTGCACATTAGGGGGGGGTGGAGGTAAAGCTTAGCATATATTAAATACGTAAACTAACCTAGGTACCTTCCCCCCACCCTAAACCCCAAAAAAAAACAGTTTAAATATTGTAAATTCAATGAGAAACACCGCTTTGCGATCAATTGAGATAGCAAATACACGTTTTACGGGTCTCCGTGTCTGGTTCCCTTGGACAGTATATAACGCTGTGTTAGGTATAATGCACCAGTACCCTTACTTATTCTAGAGAATCATAAAATTTAAATCACCATATAGAAAAACTGCTGTCCCAAGCTTGTATCTTTTCTAATTTCTAAAGATTATCACTTAAATTGTCACACTGACTCGTCTATTATAAAGTTTACGAATGAAAGTTGAATATTGTTCAACTTAACAAATTTCGAACAGGGTACATTATTGGTGCTGTAGCTATGAATGGTGTGATTTTATCCCAAACTGTAATTATAACGACTGGTCTGTGTATTACTGACAAACAAAATGAAAGAGAACGTATTTTTTATAGACTGCCAAAAAATGCCAATGCCAATGGGAGCTTATGTAGCATAGAAGGTGCATGCCAATATGCTGAAGGCTGCAGTTGAAAAGGAAGACCACAAAAAAAAATCCAAAGGATCCTGGGATGCTGTTTCAATCCAAAGGTAAACAATAATAAATGTAAATATTTTTACATGATATTAGTAAAATAGTAAAAAATAAAACCCTTTTGAATATAAGTTAAAACATTGATGTACCCATATTTAATCCTTACAAGGGGGTATGCAAAAAGTGTATTTATAGACAACCATTTTTAGAGTTTTCTGGGTGGGACTATCCCCCTGTTGCATCATGTATTTTAAGTTTAAATTTTCAGGTCCGAACTTTGGGTCCAAATCCTGCTGCATGTGAGAAGGTCAACCTACTATTTATAGCATCTTATCGCTAATAATAAAATATCTGGAGCAAAAAGTTCTTGATTCGGCCGTTAAAAGAATTTAAAACAGCGGTTAAAATATCTAAGTCTGTAGCTCTTACTTTTTTAGACACTCTTTTTATGATTTTTTTTATGTCATATGTAACCACTGAAGTATATTTTTTAAGGCCCTTGTATTGAAAAAAACTAAAAAAGTGTCATTTTGACGGAAAAATTGACCCAAAAATTAGAAAAGTTCCGGAAACCCAAAAAAGGGTCAAAATGATGCCCAAAATGCCGCTTTGACAACCAGGGCTAGGAAAGGACATTCGTAGCAAAATTTTAGGGCATGTAATTTACTAAACAGTGCTAAAGATTCTGGAGTCGGAACATCCCTTCGCAAATGTTTTAGTATATGAACAGGATTTTATGATCTGACAATATGTAGTTTTTGTATATATATACTTTTGTCAGGGGCGGATCCAGGGGGGGTTTTATGAAGGTCTTAAATTTTAGAAGGTCTAAAATTACACTAACTACAAGGTAGGGGGAGAGGAGGGTTGAAAATACCGATGTAGTGCCTAGTTTTTATCGGTGCCTACCCAAACATTAATTTCTCATTCATCCCTACTTCTTGTTTTTTACAAAAAAATTACCAAAATTGGTTGTTCTTCAAAGAATGAATTTGATTCTATCTTAAATTATTTTAAATTATTTTTCGCAAAAATTTTTCTTTGAGCTTTAAAAGCTTATTAAAAATAGAACTTTTAGCTGTAGCCTAGTAGATACTGGCCCATTTTTTGAAGCTATCGCTCTTTGTTAGGATTTTCTTTGAATTTATCTTGACAGTTTTTATCGCTTTAATATCTATTTGTTTTTTGTTATGAACTAATTTGATGTACTTTTTTCAAGCTTTCATCTTTTCTGCATTCATCTAAAACTATTTGCTATGATTTTAAAGTAATCTTCAGCATTACGATTGCAAATCTTAATATTGTCCCCCGTTCCTTGTCGACAGCCTTCATCCATCGAATACCTTTGATTCAGATTTTGTATTATTCTTCTTAGCGTTTTTTTTTTCTGTCTTTTTCTCTAACCCCTGAAGTATTGCCTTTCTGCAGTAGATATTTCAGAAGCTCTGGTATTTTTGTTTCTTTTTCCTACATTTGGCTTTATCTTTTGTCGCCATAACTAGCGTCATGTATTCACCATTTCCTACGATGTCACTAGAGAAATAACACCAGAAGATGCAGCTTTTGTTAAAAAATTGCAGTTTACTTTAGTTCTAACAAAACCACTTGTGGGTAGATAAAAGCATTAAGTTTCAAATGCACAACCATCTCCGTGCACTTTTCAGTCACCTGGCGGCCCTAGCAAAAAAAAGGGGAAAAGGGAAAGATCAATTGTTACCTAAGCTAAAGTGTGATTTCATTCAAATTCAAAATGGAGGGCTACAATCCTCCGGTTTAGGATTGTCGACCATGATGACTCCGATGGTATAATTTTTATTTTGGTCCGTCACCGTTTTTGAGAGTTTTCAAGCTCTTTATCAAAACTTCCATAAATTTAATATATCATTGATTTTAAGTTTAACATTGATATATTTACAACCCCTTTATCAGTGTCAAGTGGCAATTCTTTTAAATTTTGAACATCTATTTAAAAACTAATTTTTTAGTTTTTGGTTATATTGGGGTGAAGGTCGCTCTTTACTAGGTTGCAGCTGTCGTTACAATACAACCATAATAGGAACTCAGTGAAATGAACATAGTATTTTTGTCATATTTAGAATATGCTTACTCACAGGACCGTCAAGAGGCGTCTCTAGGGCCCAACCTTAACGTGGGCCCAGTGCGGTATTCTTTTAAGTAGAGATATATGCTAGAAATCTTTTAAAATCTAATTTATTATCAAATATTTTATTCAAGAATTCCTTTTGATATTCGTTTTTCTACGCAATGGAACACCAAAAACCAAAGATCTCTGCCTTCAAAATGTTTGAGAAAATTGACGCAATTGTATACAGCCCGAAAATAAATTACAGACGCAAACCAGTAACGCGCAGTTCTTAATTTGCGATGCCCAGAGCTGCTAGTGTTACCTGTCTTTATGTATTTAATAATGCATACCCTGAGGGTATGCATTATTTCTAAAATGGAACAGGGAAGAAGAGGCGGCCACAAAGAAATTTGTCCCCAAGGCCCAGTCTAGACTCTGCCTTTGAAGAACTCTTTTTTTTTACAGTTTTTTTTTTTCAGATGAGAGCGCTCCAGCATACAGCGCCAAATATATGACCAGCATCTGGGGAATGCATAACAGATATTCGGTCTATAACTTTAAGAAACATGCAACTGATGCAACAACAGTTTTTGGAGCATCACGGTAAGTTTTTCTTTAGTTTTTTCCCCTTTTTTCTCTTCACTTTTTTTCCTTTTTTTAACCAAAGAGATGAAAAAAATATTATAACTAGATGCTTAAAGGGTCTCCCAATATGTCAAATAGTTGCTTTGCCTGGTAAAGCATTCTACGTTCCTGACAAATCACATTGTTTCTCTTCAGTGAATTCAAATCAAAGATTTAGAGTGACAACATCTGGAAAGTATGTTTAGCCTTGGGCACGTTGACGTGGCGTCTATATCTGTTGTTTACAACTATATACACTATCCTCAGGGCCGTATCTAATTTTTTGTTTGTTTGGGGGGAGTGGCTACAATTTTTTTTTGAAGCCCGTATCAAAAATTTGTTTATATGTATTATGTTTTTACGAGTCGGGTAAACATTCCAGGGGGGGGGGGGGGGGGTAAAGACTCCTAGTCCCCCTGGATATGGCTTTGAATACCTTTCATCAGAGGATAATACGTGGCAGACCTAATCCGATAAAGTTTGCTCACCATAGTATTACTCGTCAAGACTATTTTTGACGGGAAACTCGCAGCCAGGAGGAGTATCTAAAAAAGCCAATGTTCTTTGAGACTTTACAGTTACATTTGTTAAAGTCTCGTCTGTTCATAAGACATGCAGAAGAATCGTACTTCGAAAATTAGACAGAATAGCTTGATATGATTGACTAGTCAAGTATTTCTGGAACCTCCCTTGCTGACCAGCTCCTCTTATATAGAGTCTCCACTATTCTCAATCAGAAGAACCATTGGAGCTCATTCATGGCATATCTAAGCCGACGAAATCTGCTCAGATGGTGATGCTCTTCTGGCCTACCTATAGCAGGAAAGTCCGAACGACGAACAGAGAGCTATGATTGACGTATTGTCGCCATGACTGTGGAATGATCTCTTAGCAGAAGTTATACCTAGTGAACTATTCTCCTAGTTGCTTTAAGAGTAATTATATAGTAAACGTTTCTTTTTTGAAAAGAAGCTACAGGTCATCCCCGTCTGGCGTGGGAGGACGTCATAAAGAAAGATTTAAAGGAAATTGGAACTTCGTGGGCGGGTGTAAAGAGGGAGGCTTTGAATAGATTGGAATGGAGGAGGAGTGTGCGTAGCTGTGTTGGCCTCAGGCAGCTTGGTGCTGCGGTGAGTTTAGTAGTAGTAGTAGTTTAATATAGTAAACGTTAAAAGAAGTAAAAATAATAATTGCCAAGAATAGCGGCATGGTGAAAGGTGACGATGCCGTGAAACCTGATGAAAAGAGAAAAAAAAAAGAAACGTATATTTTTCAAAGATAATGATATTTTAAGATTGATATTGATTTCCTCTTCATTTTAGTCGTGTAAAACGCTTTAACTTTTTTTTTTAAATATACTAATTATTTCTTTTTCTAGTATTTCATTGAACAGGGATAAAATTTTGGGAAAATGGCTTTAGTGTGGACTTCAATTTTGATTTTTGTGTTTTCGAAATAGTTTTTGTTTAAAAAAATTATGTTTTCCTGAACTCAGGCAAAACCTTCTGTACTTGCTTAAATAAAATCAAAATAAGCAAACATTTTGCTCTTATCTAGGGTGAACGTCAAGTTTTATTTAATCTATAAAGCTATTCTATTGAACTTTGAACAAGGAGAGAGTACTCAAAGGCCTTGAATCTTTCCAGTAGCATAATAATAACATTAAAATAAGCTAATAAAATAAGAAACAGTATAATATAATGATGATATTTCCACTGTATTTCTTTCAGTTTGTTTATTTTTAGTTGGAAAAAGTAATATGCATTAATGATATAATAGTTAATAATAGCTTGGAAAAAGTAATGTATAATATGCGTTAGTCGAAAACTGGGAAACTGGGTTTAAAAAAAAATATGTTTTCCTTAACTCAGGTAAAACCTTTTGTACCTGCTAAAATAAAATCAAAATAAGTAAAGATTTTGCTCTTATCTAGGGTGAACGTCAAGTTCTATTTAATCTATAAAGCTATTCTATTGAACTTTGAACAAGTAGAGAGTACTTAAAGCCTTGAATCTTTTCAGTAGCATAGTAGTAACATCAAAATTAGATACTAATAAAATAACAAACAGTATAATATTATGATGATATTTCCGCTATGTTTCTTTCAGTTTATTTATTCTTAGTTGGAAAAAGTAATATGCATTAATAATATAATAGTTAATAATAAGTTGGAAGAAGTAATATATAATACGCGTTAGTCGAAAACTGGAAAACTGATTAAGTTCACGTTATACTTTGTAGGCTATTAGAAGCCTACAAAATATAAAATATCGTGATACCCTGGAAAATATGGATTGACACCAAGATGACCAAAAATGTGCGACCTTCGAAAACTAAAAAGTATTTAAAGGCCAATTAAAACTAAACACTTGGCACATTACGAAAACAGACTTCAGCACACACTATATACGCAAAATTCGTGGTCGAGATATTCCTTATGAATAAGTATCTAACTCCTTATTCGCTGAATGCTATCTGGCCATCGAAAACTAACTAATAGGCCCCTTTGAAACACAATTAAAACCAAATGTATTATTAATATATTTTGATTATAAATTATATGATACATTATACAAAGTCTTACATATATATATTATTGATAATATAATGTAATTATATTATTAAAACATCATGTAATTTTTTTTTTCAGAGATGCTCCACCCTCCAGCTTTGACTGGAAGAACGTTCTGGCAACTTCTGCTAAGAACTAGCTCACGGCGTATTTGAACAGGTTTGTTTTTCTTCTTTTTATTATTATTATTATCTATAGGAAATAATATACCAATCCCCAACTGTCCAAATTTTATGTTAAATCACATAAAATCGCATTTGCTAGTGATATGGACGAATCCAGTGTACGCCAGTTAGTGATGATAGGGCCGCGGGACATCTATCGTATCCCATTGTGAGAGCCATGGTTTGGCTAATTTTGAAGATAAATTAGGTTTATGGATATATCAGAGAACAAATTCGAAGACGAATATTTGCCACTTTGAGCCATTATTAGTGTGGAAATTATTCCCCATAAAAATAAGGCTACGTGGGCTTTTGTGATTTGCCATAAGATTGGGCGTCAAAAGAGTCACACATATAGCTAAACCACCACAGAGAATGAACAATTTTTCTTTGGTTGCATAATTATTCACCGGTAAGGGGGCCTCTCTTGGGCAGAAGGACTCGATACCCGCTCCCCCCCCCCCGCCATAAGAGAAACACTGAAAGATTTGTGGCTTGGAAATGCAATTTCTCGGTTTATACAATGCACCAGTGGAAAGACGTTGATTTAATTCCTTTTTTTTATAACGTGAATTTTGTTGTGTCGCAACTGCGAGATTCCTAGGATTAGACGGAGCTACGCCCCTGGCTCATCAGGGCTTAAACAAAGCTTTATGTCAAAAATAACCTAAATTCGAACATTATAGGCTACAGAATTTGTTAAAAGTTTACGAATATCTCAAAATTTCCAAGTTTGTAAATAAGATCCACCATAAATGGTGGTTGGCATGCCTTTAGAAGATTTTTCACAGCATTTTTAGACTTTCTTTGACATCTTTGGATATTTTTAGAATTTTTAGATTTTTTTTTGACATCTTTTAGACATATTAGGCATTTTTCTCAGGATTTTACTTCGAAAATTTGAAATGGAATGACTGAATTATTTTTTTCTTTGATTAATGAGCAATTTTAAACATCCGAAATATAGTGAAAAAATTTGAATATCAAGCTCCTGTTTCCAATTATTTTTGTGAATGAAAAGTTATTCTAATTACGTCTTTGCACTCTATGGCTTATCTTATTACCTGAACGCTTATCTTATTTTCCACATAAAAAGTGTAGTGGAATTTTAAATTAATATTCCATTGTTCATTTTGAAAATACTTATAAAAATCTTGAATTCAATTTCATTGATTACTTATAACTGTCTAAATTCCTTTTTTTCATATCTGGAAGTTTACTCTTTAAAGCAATCTCCTTTTGTGATGTTCCTTTTGATATTTCCTGCTGTTCCCGCTAAAGTTTGACTTTTTGTCTCAGTTCCTACCCAGAACTACTATTGAAAAACAAGGGCAGTTGGTATAGAATAAAAAGTTAAAATATAAGTTAAAATTTAAAAATAGTTAAAATTTATTATATATAAAATATAATAAAAAGTTAAACCACTATAAAATTTATCTTGGTTTAGTGGCTGCCCCCTCCCGAACCCCTCGCACTTACGGTAGAGTTTTATAGTATTTAATAGGTTGGCGTTGTATTTGAGCAGTCATTTTAAGCACTTGAGTCAGTCTTTGTGTAGGGGGGGGAGTGATGGGGTGGTGGCTGATGTCTAAGAAAGTGCATTTTATTGTAAATTGCATAACTCTCCATGGGCCTTCATTATTCCTCAGTTATTATGCTATTAATATTCAAAAGGGTCTGTAATAAGTTCCCTGTGATATCTGCCTTCTCAATTAACATGGGCGAGGGAGGGAAACTGTGCTTTCCTAGAAAACTCAATGTCGCTCCTCTAAAAATTTGTGTTATCATTTGGTTCAATAGAAACTAGGCGATGGCTTATCAGTAGGTCAGCTCCCCCTTTCCCTCCTCCCCTTAGGAAAAATATTTAGCTACGTTAAGCTCTTTGAAGAGCTTCTACAATGGTAACTATCAAAGAATGCCAGTGCCTTGGAAGAAATAGATGTTTCTGACATATCTTTATGAATCATCACTAAACGTGTATTAGCTTAGGTTAGGTCCCGGCCACCCTCGTGGGACGTTTTGGGCCACTCCTCTTGCTAGCTCATGCGTAAGGGTTCGGTACATTGCTCTGTCTGGTGCAATACGTGATAACTGGACTATCTTCACGTTGTCGAAGTTGAAGTTCTCCATCCATCGCTTTCGTGGTCTGCCTCGTGGACGAAGGCCATGGAGGGATTCTTCGAGGCGATTTTCGAGGTGTATTAATTTCCTTATTAAACATTTGTTTTAGGAAATTTTCGCTTAGTAACAAGTAATCATCAGGAACAATTTAGGTTTTTTTTTCCTATTTTTCAGATCATCCTGACCTGAACGAATGTACCTTGGCCAAGTGAATACAACTCTTTATCAATAATGGATTAGTCTTTACCTGTTTATTTTTTGCTAACAATTGTGGTCTTCCCGGAATATGTTTCCTAATTATTTTAATGCTGCGATATATAATTAATAAAATCCCGATGTATATTTTCTCAGTTACTTTTAAGGAATTTTTTATGAACCCAATTAAAATTATATTGGTATATATAATGATATAAATGCAAAATATATATGCTTTAAGAGGTTTTGCGAGTTCAGAGTGCTAGAATAAATTTGAAAATTAATGTTAAGAAGACTAAGTCACTAAGGCTAGGAATAAGTGAAGATGAAAAGGTGACGTTGGGGTAACAAAAACATCGATCAAGTGAACAGCTTCACTTATCTTGGTAGTATTATTAGTAAGGATTGTGGGTGCCGTGGAAATGTTATATAGCCAAGTCTCAGTGTGTTTTATCACAGTTGAAGAAAGTTCGGAAGAATAGGAAGATAAGTCTGCAAACGAAGGTTAGAATATTTAAAGCTACAATTATGACAGTGGTCAAATATGATTCTGAAGCATGGGCACTCCGAAAAACGGAGGAAGATTTGTTAGATGTTTCCCAGAAATTTTGCCTACGGATTGTTTTGGGTACCCGGCTGAATGACCGTATTTCAAATAGGAGGCTGCACGAAAAGTGCAGTTCAATCCTGCTTTCTAGGGCTATAATGAGAGAAAGGTTGAGATGGCTAGGGCGCGTTCTGCGGATGAAAGATGTCGGATAACCAAAAATTGTTCTTTTCGGCCAACCATCTAAGGCTAAACGGAAAGCAGGTCGTCAAAGGTTTGGGGTGGAGGATGTCGTGAAAAAAATTTAAGGGAAGGGAAACTTCCTTGGAGGGTGTAAACAGGGAGGCTCTGAATAGATAGGGATGGAGGCGGAGCGTTCGTAGCTGTGTTGGACTCAAGTGGCTTGGTACTGCGGTGAGTTGCTACTAGTAGTAGTAGTATACATGTATAATGGTAAAGGACTGGAATATATAATGGTACATGTTGATAAATCGGTGTATATAAAATCATATATGTCAATTAAAATTATATTAATCCACGACTTAAAAAGGGGAAGGTGAACGTATTTCGAGGTCTTCAATTTGCACGCTTTCGAATAACAAAATTTTAGCAGGATATTTCACCGACTTTCCTTCAAGGAAAACTGGGTTCTCTGAAATTTTCCTGAAAATTAACATTCATAGAATGTTAGAAAACAGAATGCATGATCGTATTGCATGAAAGTCACAAATACAAAACACTTGAACTTTAAACCAAAATACGGATCGTGAAGTTTCGTTAGCATTAATTTTTTCCGGAAGATATCGGAAAACCTGACTTTTCAAGAAATTTTTCGGAAATCCTGAAAAACTCCGGGGTAGTGGAACCACAAATGGTGATCCTTCAAAATTTTAATTTGGTTTAAAATTTTAATTCTGAAAATTTTTATTTTAGGTCACTAAGACATATTTTTCATATTTTATTTAGTATCAATTATTAACAAATAACTCAACACAACCACATTCCCTCCAAAGGCCAAAATATAATATGGAGGAGAAATAATCAAATAAATCCACGAAATAAAAACAAAAAATTTTTTAAAACTCAGAAGGGATTTAAAAAAAAATGACTATAATATTGCATCCTGTTACAACTAAATTAATATTCAAATAATTCATTAACACACAGCAATAATAAATTAAAATTATAAGTTCATATAATAAAAATTAATAAATAAAAATAATAACACTAGTACTCATGATTTATTACCATTTTATTTTATCTGATTTATATCCTGCCAGTTTAATCATTTCACTGTCCGAACACGTATTCTATCCTTCCAAAGCCGATTCCGCCTCATACTCTACATCAATAGGCCTCCTGGCGCGTACACCGTACACCGCCAATGAACACTACCAGCCAATGTAGCCGACTTTTCAGTGCATGTAATAGAAATATAAAATACAAACTCTTTGGTGTATGTCCTTTAAAAACTCTTTGGTGCATGTCCATAATATGTCCATCTTAACATGCCAGAAACTAGTTTTTTTTACGACTTGTGCTATTGACCAAAAGACTCTTCGTAAACTTCTCTCAAAGCGGTCAGTTACCATCAAATATAATGAAAATGAACAAAATTCCTTTAATAAAATAATTCTTTTCTTCTATAAAATAATCTTGGACTTCTCGGTCAATGGGCTGAGGCATGGCTTCTTGAATTAAGTGTTGCCGATTGTCAAGTCATTCGATTCAGCAAAATTGATCCTAGTCACTCTTATTTTCTTTCAAGCTACCCAATCTCCTCTGCTTAAATAAACCAACTGATGATATAGGAGTTTTGGTACAATAAAAGTTAACCCTTTAATTTTAAATTCAAGGACACTTTACAATATAAAAATAAAGCATTTAGTGACATTTTATGAAGTATTGTAGATAAGTTCAAAGTGAAGTTATCTTGATAGTATTAGGAATATAAATTATTTTTAGAATATGTGTCATAACTTGAAGTTCTCTTTTGTATAAAGAGAGTAACTGGATTTCCAGAGTTCATATTATGGTTATTTGTTCTCCAGTTCAAGTAATACTAAAGCAAATTTATACACAATTAAAATTGTATATCACTCACTATTGGTATTATAGCTGGTGATACCAGCCTTGGAAATTGATTATTTCTTCCTATGAAACTTATTCAATAGCTCCGTTAAGCCCTGTTTTTTTTTATGTATTATAGTGGCTTTTCTAGATTAGCAAATAATGACAACAAGGTCATTTCCTTTGTGGGCAAAAACATGAAAAACGAATATGGCTAAGCTAGAACCTCACTGTTTTTCCTTTTTATCATATTAATATAAAAGTGGCTATTCGTTCGAAGTGACTGTTGCTTCAGAAACAAAGAAAGGTGTGGTCTTTTGTGGTTCATTTCAATAAACCCAGTTTATAATACCATTTATTATACCTACACGAGAAATGATCTTTTTTTGAAATTTCGATTCATTTCTAAGCACTGAGTGGATTTTCTATATAGGGACAGATCAACTAACTACCAAAAGTCTAAATACACGTTTCTCGTCGGCTGGGCGGATGATTGTCGTATTAGGTATATCCGGCCAAAATTGAGTTATGAATGCCGTCTAGTGTAAAATTTTGTGTAGAATCTGAATCTGCTTTTGTTTTGCTCTACCGGCTACCGTTCCTAAGGGCACATTAGGGGGGGGGGGGCGGTAAAGCATAGCATATATCAAATACGTAACTAACCTAGGTACCCCCCCCCCCCCCTAAACCCCCAAAAACAATAGTTTAAATATTAGAAATGCAATGAAAACCACGCTTTGCAGTGCATTTCTCTAGCGGTCTCTTGAATGTGCAGGTTTTTTGTGACTGGTTTCCTTGTAAGGGCCCATATAGTGCCCAAATACCCAATTTTGTTATACATCATTTAAGCAGAAGAACTATTTTGCAAGGTTTCACTTTTATAACACACAGATTTTTTAAGGTCATAAAGGTTAGGACCCTCTAGAGGGAGAAGGAATGGAGGTATGTACTTCAAAATACCTTCCCGGGACATACTTTAGCTTGTAGACCCATCCCTGAAAGTTTCACTTTCCTAACCTAATCCCTTTCCAAGATAGCCAAAAGTAGCTAAAGTAGAATTTTACCCAGGGAAGGAGTGATCGGATTGAGCTGAAATTTCGAGGATAAGCTCCCGGGCCCTAGGAAAGCTTAACCTCTAAATTTCAGCCCAATCGGGACAACGTTAAAGGGGGGCTGTGGTGGGAGGGTCCAAACTTCCGGCCCAGTTTACCCCATGAAGATATAGTCGGAGGAGGATGAAATTTTGCAAGTTTCTTAGTTTGAGCTTGGGCTACAAAATGCGATTACCGCCGTCTCTCTGCGACCTCTAGGACCTGAAATCGCTTAACATTGTGGTGAGTCGCCTCTTTATAGAGGCACAAGTGTGCCTCCTTGATCACACCATCAGACTCAGCGTATCAGAGAGCTCTGCTCTACTATAGAAGTTTCAAGCTCCTATCTGCAAAAATGTGGAATTTTGTACTTCTTGCCTGAAGAAAGATCACGGGCACGTGTTACTTTTTTTCTCCCATGGGTGATTGTATCAACCCGATAGTTCATGAATATTATGAGAGGGATCTTTCAAACGGAAATTAAAAGTTTTAGTGTCCTTTTTAAGTGACCAAAAATATTTGGTCACCGAGGATGACCTAATCTCCCAGAGTTCTCGGGGAAAGGGATGTAAAATATTAACTTTGCCAATTGTTTACTTATAGTATTGGTTAATGGGAAGTATACAGACGTTTTCAGGTGGAATTTTCGTCTGGGGGGGATGGGAGGAGGATTACGGGGTAGGATCTATTCATGGAAGGTTTCTCTTTCAGAGAAGGGGCATTTCTATGAATGTGGCGCCGGATTTCCCATCATTATTTAAAGAACCATCAGAAATTAAAGTTAGAAGTGCTACTGCTGCTCTTTCTAAGTGACCAAAAAAATTGAGGGTAACTTGGCCCCTCCTACGCTCATTTTTTTTCTGGAAGTCACCCAATCAAAATTTTGAGATAGCCATTTTTTTTCAGCAAATGCGAAAATCTAATAAATATGTCTTTGCCAATTGCTTACTTATAGTATTGGTTAATGGGAAGTATACAGACGTTTTCAGAAGGGATTGTTTTCTGGGGGGGGGGGGAGTCGGAAGAGGGCTAGGGGTAGGATCTTTTCATGGAGGATTTTCCTTGTGGAATTTTGTATTTGCAAAAATGTGGAATTTTGTATTTCTTGCCAGAAGAAAGATCACGGACACGTGTTATTTTTTTTTTCTCCCATGGGTGATTGTATCAACCCAGGAGTTCAAGAATATTATGAGAGGGCTCTTTCAAACGGAAATTAAAAGTTTTAGTGTCCTTTTTAAGTGACCAAAAATATTTGGTCACCGAGGATGACCTAATCTCCCAGACTTCTCGGGGAAAGGGATGTAAAATATTAACTTTGCCAATTGTTTACTTATAGTATTGGTTAATGGGAAGTATACAGACGTTTTCAGGAGGAATTTTCGTCTGGGTTGGTGGGGATGGGAGGAGGATTACGGGGTAAGATCTATTCATGGAAAGTTTCTCTTTCAGAGAAGGGGCATTTCTATGAATGTGGTGCCGGATTTCCCATCATTATTTAAAGAACCATCAGAAATTAAATAAAAAACAAGTTTTTTCAACTGAAAGTAAGGAGCAGTATTAAAACTTCCGTGAAAAGAAATTGTTACATATATTAGAGAGTTCGCCCCTTAGTCAATACCTCGCCTTTTACGCTTCAATGTTCTTTAATACTTTCTGAAAAGCTATCTATTCTAATTAACTCGCCTTTGTGATTCAGTGTTTGTGATTCGAACTTCAGCGTAAAACGCGAGGTATTGACTTGGGGGTAAACTTCCTAATATACGTAATAAAAACATACGAATGTAGAAGTTCGTTACGTAAGTTAATTCGTAATTTACGTCAGAGCAAAATTTGAGAAAGCCATTTAGGCGATAAAAGTAAAATTAATATGCAAATTTCGTTTTAAATATTCATGTACGGTGAGCAAAAATCAAAGCTGCAATAATTCAAAAACGTGTAGATATGCAGGGTAGATATGAAAAGCCCTGTAGATATGCAGGGTACCGCATGGGTAGTGTGCCGTGGACCAATGTGGGACCCTGTCCTTAGGGGTCTTGAAACATAGCTCGAGCACCCTTGTCTTGGGTCCACAAATTCAGACGGAGGAGGATGGCCCCTCTGATGTGCACTGGGCAGGGCCCATTGGCGTTTGGATACGTCCCGCCAGTCACAAACCATCCCCCAGTAATGGGTGAAATTGCTGGTGTTGCCGGACGCCAAAACGGTCCACTATCGGTAATAGATACAGTCTGCTCCTGCTAGGGACAGAGGGGAGTGGCTTATCGTTGTCTCAAATCCAGCAAGAAACACCGTCTTTCATTTTATTGATGAATATGAGACCAAATATGAGAACCAGTGCTACCGTGTCTGGGATAACCGACGATAATGCATTAAGAGCTACCGTGTCCGGGTCTGCCGACGATTCGACGACCGTGAATCACGTGAATATATCTACGTTGACACCTCTATCCCTAGAGGCCATTGTTTCTCCAAAAATAACTATGTCAGTAGGTACCCTCAACACAAGAACTCTCGCTAAACAAGGAAAAATAGACCTACTCCTAAGAGAGATAAAACGGTACAGCTGGGACGTTGTCGGTCTAGCCGAAACCCATCTTCCAGTCAGTGGTGAAGGGAAACATCGAGATGTCACCCTTTTTCTCTAGGGACGTAATAATGGCAAATATCGACGAGGTTTAGGTTTCCTGGTGTTATGAAGCCAGAAAATCCTAATAACCGTAACCCCCCCCCCCCCACGGAGGCAATCATCATGATCCGCCTGAAAGGTTCAAACACCAACCTCACAATTATCCAAGTATACGCTCCTAATTCCAGCAGAGACGATGAAGAGTCTGAAATTTTTATCTCCAGCTTCAAAGTCTATTTGATTCTGTCCCTAAAAAGGACATAATCTTTGTCATTGGTTACTTCAACGCCATCGTTGGAAACGACCACACAGGACACGAACAGGTAATGGGCAAATTTGGACATAGAAAAATGAACAGAAGAGGAGAGTGTCTTGTCGAATTCTGCAGAGGCATCGATTTAGTCATTACAAAAAACACTGTACAAGCACAGACCTCGCCGTAAGACATCCTGGACCTCACCGGATGGATAAACTAAAAACTTAAATAGACTACATCCTCGTGTCTGGACGGTGGAAAAGGTCCGTCGTAAACACGATCCAGGTTCTCGCCCCAGAGGTCACCCTCCGAAGAGATGGAAAGAAAACTTCTCACCCTACAACCTGCCACAACTCCGCCTGGCTGACAACAGAAGCACCTACAGGACGCATATCAACGAACTGGTTAAAGAAAAGGCCCCAAAACGAACTTTAAGACGAGAGGGACACGTCAAATCAATTTGAATCGTAATTCCCAACCAAAAGAAAGCAAGAAATAAAAGAACAGTTCAACACAATTAAACCCCAAGAATGTTATCTTAAATCAGTTTTGATGGGTCTCACAAGTCCAGGCACGTACAAAGAATTTTTAAGGGAGGAGGTAAAACAATAAATAAAAAACTCATTTTCAAAATCAACTAAAAAGAAGAGAATTAATTTTTCCTCAAGAATATATGAATATAATCGAATTGGAGGGGCACAAAAAGCGTTGCATTCTACATATCATAAACATCAAATTTCTCTAGGTTTTAATTGCGTAAACGGAAAAAGTCGGTGAGTTGAGGAAAAGAAATAAAAATACAAAAACGAATTGATTTTTTTGTCCCGAATTTTCACTTATATTTATAGTTTCTGGAGGAAAAATATTTTCAATATTCCAATTTTGCAATTTAAAAAAGCATATAACGTCTCAATCCAAGTGGTTTAAAAATAGTTCACAAACTAAAAAAAAAAAAAAAATTGACAAAGAAATAAATGGAAGATGGAACAAAAAGATCAGTGAGTTAATTAAAAATGAAATTGAAGTGATTTAATTAGAAGATTTAGGGGGTGGGGGGTTTATAAATGCCTATGATTCAATAAAGAAATGCCGATAAATTCGAAGAAATTCACATTTCCGGGGTTAGGGCCCCAGTCCAGCCTGTTTGGTCACTATGAATCAGTTTTTAAGTAAACTGTAAGCCTATACAGATACACGACTGTTTATCTTCTTCATAAAAAATGGGCATAGTTGTCTTTTTTAAAGCCAAATTTTCATTGATAGTCCTTTTCTAAAAAAAAAAAAAAAAACAGGCTAAACACACCAGTTGTACCATTATTTTTAGCTTATACTATTTCCAAATACCATGTCCCCTTTTCTCAAAATACACCACCCCCTGATGGTCCAGGATATAGCTCTAGGAATAAAAAAAAAAAATCAAAACAATAAAATTCTTACTTTACAATATGAAAGACACCTAAAGAATATAATACGAAAGAATGTCATCACAAGGTTCAACAAACGATGAAAGGTATTTATACAATTATATATGGGGCCACAGATGGGGAGGGGGTATAATGTCAAAAAAAATGACCATGATATGGGAAGAACGTCCAGCATAAAATAAAAAATTCTGGCTCAACTAAGCCCCCTCCCCCTCCTAAAGGATTAGATATAACCAAAAAATAGTTCATTTTTACAATATCATATATTTTGTCAATATCAGCAGTTGATAATCCCATGTAAAAAGAGCAAGTTTTGTATATAGCCTTATTATCTCCAACCAATAAGAAGGGGAGTGGTGGTTTAGGTCGCTATGCAAAAATTAATATCATCGGTACTAATCAATTAGCTGGTACACACGCAAGATAGGAGCTAAAGGAAATTAGTCAAACAGTCAATCTGTCAATAGAGAATTGGATCAAAAAGCGCGGTTTGTCATTGCGTTTATAATATTTTAAAACTATTGTTTTTTGGGTCTAAGGGGAAAAATACCTATGTTACGTTAAGTATTTAATATTTACTATGCTTTGCCCCCACCACATCAAAGTGCAAATACATAGCCCAAATTTGTTACTAAACTATTATATTTTCATCACATTTCGTTTTACTTCATTAGCATTAACCAAACTTGACTTTTCGCGTATTTAACAGTTAATTGACAAGTACCATATCATCTCATAATCACTTATTTAAAAACAAATTATAAATAAACTAGCTTTTATTATATTTACACGTTTTATCATAAATTTTCCAAAGCTGTCGGCTTTGTGAAACTAGAGGTTCCTGTCCCATTTCGTTAAATTTTTTTTATAATAGTAGTTCTGATTTATAGAGTTGACTGTGTTTTGAGTATACCCTGCCCTACTCCATTATTCTTTGCGTAAAAAAAAAAAAAATAATAAACTTGCAAAATTTCTTAAGGGAAAAGCAACATCGAGGCCAAATGGACGCTTCAAATGCCAAAAAGAAAAAGAACCTTTTCGATTTGTTTAGGAAGTCTGTTGAAAAGAATAAAAATAGCCTAAACTTTCCGTCAGGCATTACTCGTGCTCCGGTTCATGAACAGACTGTACCTGTTAGCTGTGTCACCTCTGCTTTAGGAGTTACAAACTCAGATGTTATTGAGTCCATCCCCAGACACAAAAAGGGTTCTGGATCTAAAGGTAATGACAATAGCAGTGGTATATCTAGTTATTCAGGTGGCTCAGACGACTTTGAGTCTAAATTGTCTGAACAATCTGACGTGATAGATTTAGGAACTAAAAAGTGCTAAATTTAGGAACTAAAAAAATGATAGGAGAAATGGTGGTCAAAAGAAAAAAAAAATGACCAAAATCTATTAGTAATAGAAGCAACTCAAAGAAGTTTTACTCTCAAAGTTTCTCCAATCAGAATGAAACCTTGAGGGTAAGTAGATTGCAGTAGATATGGTCCAGACATAAGATGATCAATTCTTAGTACGAAAAGTCTGATTTTTTGTTTTTATCCTGATCTGCTTTATAATTTGGGGTATGTAATTAAAATTCAAACCTCAATTATGTTTATTTGTTTATTCATCAGTTTTGTTTTGGGAACTCTATAAGAAAAAAAATAACCTCTATTCATCCTACTTTGATCAATGGCCCAGAAAAATGTCTTACATACCGTGGTTTCGGTTCTGTTACTACCACCAAATTGGCTAAAAGCAATTTACAAGATTTACATTCAGGCAATTCAAGTCCCTGCATCATTTAAATTCTTTATCAATTGTCAACAGTCAGTTATATTGTCTTGCACATTGATTACATGTTAAAATAAAACATAAAATGATTATACAGGGCTTCGGTTTTATTTTTAAATTTTCCGTTTGATTTATACTTCATCGAATTTTATATGCTTGCCACAATGACTCATCAACTGCTTTGAGATTAAAGGTAAAATTTTTGTAAAAAGCTTTTCTTGTAAAGTCACAAAAATACCTTTACTAAAACTAAGGTTGCAGAAAGATTTTCATAAAGGCTACCAGAGAAGCAAAAATTTATAAAAAGATACAAGTTTTTAATCTGAAGCATATATCATTCAGGGGGAGGGGAGGGGTAAGGATGGGCATTTCCCCTCCCGGGCCCTCATAATTTTGAAAATATTATAATTTATACAGTAAACCTAAAAATGACGTTTGGTAAGAAACTGGTTTATCTGTTGAAACGTTCATGTTTTTATCAAAACATACAACTGGGCTAGGTTAAGAGGTACATTTCTAAATTAACTTTTATTAAATTAGTGTAGATGTGGCAAAAATTACGATAGCACTAGTTTTGTTTAAAGTTTCACAGGCAAAGAAAGTGTACAAAAATAGATATACGCCTGCCATCGAGAAACCATTGGTAACCCTCCATCACCAGACGGACGACAAAGCAAGATTGCCAACTTAATTTCATCTTTGTTTGATATACGTATTGTGTCTGAAATTAACTAAGTAGTGCCTTCTCTAAATAGTAACTTTTCTTCGTTACTGCTTAAAGAAAATATGCTATTGGAGACATAGGGCAGACCCACATCACCTCTACTTTTGTACTGCTTGGTATCTGTGTTGAGGGGGTCTCTAATTTCAGTCTACACGAAAAGTATTAAGAGGGTCTTGGATGGGGGATTTATACCTAAAACCTTCTCAAGACTGCAGTCAAAAACTTTAAAGTTTCTGGACAATCTGATGAACAGTGTAGTAATACATACAAAACACACGGCAGCTTCTCAGAGAATGTAAATAGTTAAAATGTTTCTTTGAACTTGTTTCTTTTAATAATAAATGAAAATATTTTTAATGTAACCCTTATTCTTTTACCAAGCAATTTAAACAATTATATACTATTATATTTGTAGACACTAATTTGTATATTGTATATCTGAAATTCTCCAAATGTCTTCTGCTATTGGCTGAACTTAGTGGACATTCTTGAAAAAGTTAAATAATTTCAACGTTTTTCTGACAGCAATAAAGTCAACAAAGTTATGCAAAGAAAATGGTTTATGAACTTTGTGGACTGCTTTGATAACGTTATTGATGCCATGAGAGCCCTGCATTAGTGTCCAGTTTTTTTTTGTGTTCATTAGTTTTTGTTTAAAGTTAAATTCAAAACCGTGGTGTTCTTCCTGAATATTCCTGTGTTCATCCTAAATACAGGTGTTCTTTATGTCCAAAAATGCCCGTTTCTAGTCGATCTGGGCTTCATCTTTTAATCACTTCACCAAAATGTGAGAGGTCAAGATTTATAATGCGGTATATGGATGGTTCCATTAATTTGGTCTAGTTTTGGTACAACTATAGATGTAACGTTGTCACTTGCTGACATTAGATCTCGGCTCTGAACGTTGCTCATTTAACATTTTAAAAATTGAAATCTTATTTTGGTGAAGGATGGCATCTTGTATTTATTATTCTTATTATTTTTTGACTGTTTGGATATGATCTTTCTGCAATCCCTGCCCTATGCCCTAAACTGATAATTGGTACTGTTTAGAATTGTCTCGAATGAACGTGTGTTGGCGGTAGGTTGGAGTGGCAGGTCAATGCCCTTTCTTTAATACTACAGGCAGAAAAATTTTTGTTTGTTTCAGTAGTATGATGTATCTTTTTTTTATTTTTTCTCATTGCTATACGAGCTCTGCTCCCCACCAACGGAAAAAAATATATAAAATAGTGCAATTTATTGCTACTATAATAAAGAATCTTGAACTTAAGATCTGAAACGCTTATCAAACACAAGTAGTTTATTCAAATAATAATACGAAAATTAACACATAGGTAGATGTGTTATTAAAGTAGCACAAAATAAAAAAAATAAATAAAAATAAAATAAAAAAAAAACCTATTCAGAAATACATATTTCGTAATTGTTCGAAATTTTCACATTTTGTTCCAGGATAAAACTTGTGCACTTTGGGGTTGTAATTACTTCTACCACTACTTGAAATTTATAGGTTCCTTGTAATCCCTCTTGGAACTTGTTTTATCACAAGGCTGTCTTGATTTGCTCCTTCGGATGCATATATATTCCTAGAAAATTGTAGTTTAGCTTCACGTTTAAAAACACATCTATATTATTAAAAACGAAAATAACGTTGAGTCGTAACAAGTCCTAACTTATAATAATTATATGAGTACCTGGATTTGTCTGGATTCCTCTTCCAGGTTCAACCACAGTTTATACTTTTTTTTAAAAAGGTTATCGGGAGATTTCTTTGCCTCCATTAGCCCTGATTTGGTTTACGCTCCTTACGGAGTTTATATTCTCGTCACACCATATTCGCTTAGTTCGGGGTAAATTCAAAAACTGCTACATCTTTAAAATGTTTTGTCTGCAGAGTTTACACTAAAACTTTAAAAATATTTGAATGTAGGTTTTTTTTAAGTTTGATGCACCACATTCGCTTACCTAAAATTTGAAACTTGAAATTGTGTTAAAATTTGAAACTTGAAATGTGTTATTTTAATTATTATCACCTTTTTTAAGATCTTCTAATACTACTTCATCCTGTGGCATTTTTTAGTTGATTAAAGGATGATTGTCGTTTAAGTTAGCAATAATTTCTAATCTGCGTGAGTCAACTCTTTGATTTCAGCCTTTATTTTCTTTGCCTTAAAAGCTTATCTAACCACTAGCAATCATCGGCACGTTACGGTCCAGATACCTTTTAAAAAGAGTGACCATGAATGCTTATACGGGAATTGGTAGCACTTATTTTCAAACGCCTTCATCTCTATAGTATCAGTCCCATGGCCATCCACAGAATGGGGATGAGATACGCCTAGAATTTCATTCTATCTGCTTGAAGTTTAAAAAAGGTTAATTTTCTCATTCACAACAAATTATTGTTTCTCAATAAGACTACAAGACTGCCATGATGGTACCAACGTTTTTCGTTCAAAATTGACAACAATCCAAAAAAAATTCTGACGCCGGTGTTTTTCTAAACATTAATTAAAAAAAACTTTCCGAAAAATAAGTTTTTCAAAGAAAAGTAAAGGCCATTTTAAACTTAACCTCAGGAGATACAAATACCTGTTAAAATGCAAACTCAAAACGACCAGAAATTACTATTAAAGAATAAATGAAACCCAAAACGAACAGAAATTAAATAAACAATCATTGCAAAAAACATACAAGTAATAATATAAATGAATAAATAGATCTTAAAGCGAGTAATGCTTAGATTGAATATGAAAATCTAGCTTAAAACGACAACAAATATTTTGCTATTAAAGTATAAATGAAATTTAAAACGAACAGAAATTAATAAACAATCGATGCGAACAAAACATACAATATATATTAATGTAAATGAATAAATAAATCTTGAAACGAGTGAAACTTGAATATGCAAATCAAGTTTGAATCGAATAAAAATAACTACCAACAAGCGTTTGGGTATCGTGTCACTGCGGAAGCCTAAAACCTACTGCGTCATTGGCGCTTTACTGAAAACAATTCTTTGAAATATTCTCACTTTTGTAACTTTAAGAAATCAAAAATTAATTAAGATTTTACGGAATAAATATCAGCATATGTATATTAAATTGGCAATTCACATTTTTTTTCAGTAAACTCATTTGAATTTTTTTTCAGTAAAGTACAAATTATATTCTGGCTTTTAGAAAGCATAGGGGTTTTGAATCCTACTCACATTAATTTATGCTCGTTGAGTTTGACTCTAATATTTATTTTAATTTTTGTTTGTTTTGGGTTTCATTTATTTGTTGATACTGATTTGGGGTAGTTGTATGCTTGGTAGATTATATGATAGTCCGGACGCCAGGTGTTGAAAATTTGAACCATACCACGACGGAATGGGGCTGCTACGAGAATTAGCCTACCCTCCACCCCCTAAATTGACCATGCGGATTCAAAAATACCAATGGCACTTGCTTGTGAGTAGTGGAACACTCCGAAACTTGACATTTTATTATATTTTGGTGTTTCATGCAAGAAAATGCATGTTCCACAAAGTTTGAGGTGCAGTTTTCCGCTCAAATAGAAATGCCTGGAAGCCATAGAATGTTTTCATAACAAACTAACACGATTAGTTACGAAAAATGGCAGAGTTAAAAAAATAGCAAAAACTATATGAGTCTTGAACAGTCTTGGAAAGTATAAACAAAATCAAATTGAATATTAGATATATAATGATATTAATTGTTGAAAGATCAATCAGTTCAATTTTTTTTTCGCTGTAATTTTTATTTTCATTTTCAATGCTGTAAGAACTGGTAAATAATAAATTTGTAATATACGAGTAATTCGTTTTCAGTGAAGCACCAATGACGCAGAAGGCTTTAGGTTTTTACAGTAAAAAAAGGGGGCAGTATCCAAATTTTGCTTGTAGTGAAACTATATTTGTCTTGACCAATCTTGAAAAGAACTAATAAATTAAACTGAATATTTGATGCATAATGATATTAATTGCTAAAAGCTCATCAGTTCAAAATTTTACTGTAATTTTAATATTTATTTTCAATATTAAGTACAAAAGAAAACATTTGTAATATAATTCGTTTTCAGTAAAGCGCCAATGATGCAGTAGGTTTTAGGCTTCCGCAGTGAGACGATACCCAAACTCTTGTTTGTAGTCATTTTTATTCGATTCAAACTTGATTTGCATATTCAATTTAAGTTTCACTCGTTTTAAGATTTATTTATTCATTTACATTAATATATATTTTATGTTTTGTTCGCATTTATTGTTTATTTAAATTCTGTTCGTTTTAAATTTCATTTATACTTTAATAGCAAAATATTTTTTGTCGTTTTAAGCTAGATTTTCATATAGTTTGAATTTTAATTGTTATTCGTATCAACAGAGCTTAAGTTTAAAATGGCCTTTACTTTTCTTTGAAAAACTTATTTTTCGGAAAGTTTTTTTTGAATTAATTTTTGTTCGTTTTTATATTGCAAAAAGTTTCAAGTTTTTTTTTTGGCATGGGGGGGGGGGGGGGGGGTGCTTAATGTCCGATTATTCTTGACTTTAAAAACGGATCTAGAACTCAATTTAAATCGAATGAGGCTTTTATCAAAGTCTATACGATTACCTCTGATAAAAACCTTATATGTGAACAATAGACAGTTTGCATAACTTGTGGACAACGATTGACAACAATGGATGTATTGAAAAAATAGCTCCAATAGGGAGTTTAGACCATTTCACTTGCTGACACAAAGGGATCACGGTTGTTTGGAATTGACCTTAATAGGAATTTGTGTGCCAAAGTAATTTTTTATCTATCACAGAGTATGTATTTTAACCTTATAATTGGATAATTATATAATAGATTTCCTATGTGTTTTTCCCATACAAAACCCCTTCCCATAAGTAATAAACCCCCCTTAATAAGTTATGCCCCAGGGCATAACTTACAACGCCTACCCCTGGGCCCTGGTGGGCTGTGTTGACACCGGAGTTTTGTTATCAGAACTTTGAACTATTTTAATAAAATGTCCATCTCGAAATTTTTATCTGATGCATTGAGGGCGTGTAGGGGGGAGAGGGGCTAGTTGCCCTTCAATCTCTTTTGACTCTTAAAAAGGGAACAAGAACTTTCAATTTCCAATCAAATGAGCCCTCTCTAAAGTTCATACGATTATCCTTCCATAAGAAATAATATGAAGGATTCGGAGAATCCTTAAATTACAACCCTTGCCCTGAGGGCTTTGGGGGAGTTGTAATCCTCAAAGACCTAATTTCCAGAACTTAAAACTACGTTAAATAAAATGGCTGTCTTAAAATTTTTATTGGATGTATTTGGGGAAAAGGTGGGCGTGAGGGGGTTTAGTTGCCCTCAAATCACTTTTGACTATTACAAAGGGCACTAGCCCTCGAAATTTCCGATCGAATGAGCCTTTTTTGAAGTTTCTACGAAACCGCCTTCTATAAAAATCTTTTGTGCCCCCAGGGCATAACTTAAAACCCTTGACCTGACGTTTGTGGGGGATTGTCCTCCTCAAAAACATTTTCCATCTGGAAATCAACTACGCTGAACAAAATTGCTATCTCAAAATTTTGAATGGATGTGTTTGGGGGAATTATGGGCTTGGAGGGGGGGGGGCTAGTTGCCCCTCAAATCATTTTTGACTATTAAAAAGACCAGTAGCACTGAATTTCCAGTTGAATGTGCCTGTTATGAAGTTTCTACGACAACGCCTTCTATAAAAACCTTATATGCCCCCAGGGCATAACTTAAAACTCTTGCCGAGAGTTGTGGGGGAGTATCTTCCTCCAAAACATTTTCTATCTGGAAATCAGCCACACTGAACTAAATGGCTATCTCAAAAAGTTTGATTGGATGTGTTTGGGGAAATGATGGGCGTAGGGAGGGGGGAGGGGGGGGGGCTAGTTGCCCTCAATCACTTTTGACTTAAAAAGGGCACTATCCCTTTGAATTTCCAATCGAAAGAACCTTTTTTTGAAGGTTCTACGACAACGCCTTCTATAAAAACCTTATATGCCCCCAAGGCATCACTTAAAAGCTTTGCCCTGAGGGTTGTTGGGAATGTCCTCCTCAAAAATATATTTTCAATCTGGAAATCAACTACGCTGAACAAAAATGGCTATCTCAAAATTTTGATTGGATGTGTTTAGGGGAATGATGGGCGTAGGGAGGGGAGGGGGGTTAGCTGCACTCCAATCACTTCTGACTATTAAAAAGGGCACTAGCCCTTTTATTTCCAATCGAATGAGTCTGTTTTGAAGTTTCTAAGAGAACGCCTATCAAAACCTTATATGCCCCCAGGGCATAACTTAAAACCCTTGCCCTGAGGGTTGTGGGGGAGTGTCCACCTCAAAAATATATTTTCTATCTGGAAATCAACTACGCTGAACAAATGGCTATCTGAAAATTTTGATTGGATGTGTTTGGGGAAATGATCAGCATGGGGGGGAGGGGGCTAGTTACACTCCAATCTCTTTCGACTATTAAA